>CM039127.1:2346723-3061800 GCA_022036555.1 Microstegium vimineum
TGAGAATGTTTTGAAACAGAACATTTCTCACTGGAGACAAAAGTCAAAGCTTCTGTCACTTCGTTCAAACCCATTCTAGTATAAATTTGCCTCCTTGATATAGTGAATGCGCAACAGAAATCAAGGAACAGTCGATCTAACACCACCACTGGAGTGGACATTTTTTAATCGGACTGGACATATTCACCACCAGGGACCAGGGACCAGGGACCAGCACCAAATAAATCATAAATCACGCACAAGTAAAAGTCGCAAAAAAAAGTTCGCCCAGAACCGCAGGTTCAGATCACATTTCAGATTCCACAGTATCATTTTCAGCAAAGCATCCCTATTCCTTAATTAATTCCCATGAAAAAAAAACAGAACCCGTGATCTCCTAGAAATGGCGGCGCCCCGAACACCCGAGCCCGAGGAATCTCCCCGGGCGAAGGCCCGAAACCAAGCGACGCGGACTCACCGCTGAGACGGCGCGTATGCTTCCCGCGGACGCGCCTCCGCCCGGCGTGGCCGCGGCGGGTGGCGCCACCCGGATCGGCCGCCCGAGCATCCGCGACCTGGGGAGCTGCGCCGCCGCGCCCCGGAAGCCGTGGAGCTCGGCGCCCCCGATCGCCGCCGACATCGCCGGAGCCCGGAAGAGGGTGGTGGGCGGCGGAGGAGGTGCTGCGGCGGCGGCGGAGTAGCTGCGACTGGCGAGCGAGGATATTTGTCCTTGTTCGTTCGCAGTGTCGAGGGGTCGTGATTCGTAGTAGACGACGGGTAGTCGGGTACGGTGCTTTTATTGGGGGAGAGCGGGGGCCGGGGGGCCACCGGGGTATGTGAGTGGAGATCACTCGCGTGGACGTGGTTCATGGTAAATGCTCGATATCGTAGTGGTGGGACCGGTACGTCAGTGATCCGTAGGAACCACGGTGTACGCACGCGGTGCTGGATGGTGAGGGGGTGGGGACCGGAAGACACGAACGAGGGGCAGTGGTGAAGCATCGCGGGCTGTCCAGTGTCCACACTCCACACCTGACGACTGTGGAGACCACGCGTCCCGTGTCAATCACTGACAGGTGGACTTTGGTCATGGTAACCCACGCTGTCAGTCACACAAAGGAGTGCTCCCGGTGCCTCGTAGCGTTTTACCACTCGTACTGCTGGCGTATTTTTTTATCTGGTTGTTGTAGTAGTAGGCACGAGGCGGCCAAGATCAAGATGCGCCTGCATTGCACTTGCAGGCGTGAAGAGGGGGGATGGCTGCTAGTGCCCGGGAATGGGATCGTGTGGGTGCATTGAACCTGGACGTCTTTTTCCGTTGCCAAAAGCTGGATTCCCCTCTCCTTCCTCGCTTCCCTTTCCGCGCCCGCAGCCGCACCGCACGAACACAGAGAGTGAGGTCAGAAATGAGATCAGGGGCCAAATCTAGTCTGTGGCCCGTGGGCCGGGATCTCGTGTGGCAGCTTGCGCTCTGCTTCTGCCGTGATGCCGCGATGCAGCGACGGACTGACAGCGAGTGCCGAGTGGTCTCCTCCTGGTCTCGTTGCGCACCGGATAAAATGTATGATTTGCAAAAGTAAGCACGGATAAGCACTGTTTGTTGGATACGAGTAGGTTTTTTTTTTCTTCTTTTTTGGGTTTTGGGCAGATAACATTTGAGTTCGTACCGTTCGTGCCGGATCGAGGTTGTTTGGATCAAAGGATTTTCATAGAAAATCAAAGAGAACCGATGGAATGGGAAGCGAGTAGAACATCTTTCCTTTCGTTTGAACACCATCGACACCTTCAGGATCTCACGGGAAAAGCAAAAATCTACTCCAATCTTTTGGTTTTGGCTTCCTTCACGCGGAAGCCTGAAGTGGCTACGCACGATTTTGTTAAACTCATCGGATGGGTATGATATGATAGCGCACAATTGTTTATTAAGCTGGACTAGTGTAGTGGGGTTGTCGTCCTTGTACGTGGACGTACGTACTTGTTCGTTGCTAAATGCTGCTAGCTAATGATGGCGTCAAGGTAAACACTAAACCTGGGCAAAAATAACTAAAACCGAAACTGAAACTGAATTTACCAAAATCAAAAAATTCGATTCTTGATATTGGGGAACCGAAGAAATATCAGTTCCTACTCTCGGTTAACCGAATTACATGAATTATACTTCACTTGCTTGTATTTTGTAAGAATTATGTTTGTGTTTATGTGTGGTGTGTCATATTTAAACTACTATATATTTGTGTTACTATATTGCTAATGTTTGTTAATGAATTATAATTATTAAAAATAGATATAGTGTTGCAAAAAATTGCTTTATAACATATATATTTATTTTGTTTGACCTTTTCTGAAAACTTCGATTAGTTCGGTTAGAACCGAAACCGAACCAAAATAACTGAGAATCGAAATTGTCGGTTCCTATTTTTTTTAGAACCGATTTTTTTCAAAAACCGAGGAACCCAACCAAAACCGAACCGAGAACCGAATGCACAGGGTGAGTAAACACTATGTTGTCAAGTCGTGTGAAGAGAGTGGGTGAAGAGAGAAAGAAAGATTGGGGCTGTTGGAGAGGGGAGAATAGAGCTCGATGTGTTTTAAGGTCGGTTTGATTTGTGTGTGTCAGGTGCCTTTTGGCCTAGGCAGCCATCCCAGGCGTTCGATTTTGAACGTCTAGGGCCGAATCGTGTTGCCAGGACACGACGTCTCAAGCCGTGGCAACAACTAAATAGACCCTCAATGACGGAAATACTGGTAGAATAAAGTCTATGACTGAGTGGATGGGTGGGTAAATACATGGGTCCCACATACCAGTAAAAGGAGCCTGGTGATGTGTTAGAGCTTCCGTAACAAGCCAAGGTTGGCATGCTGCCCCCCAACTATCATGTATGTGTTGTCTAATCTTCATGTTACGTCTATTAGTGTCTTCATAGTATGTCAGGTAGTAATGGGTACTTTATTTGACAGAAGTGTGAAGCAGACGCTCAGGAGTGCATTAGAGTCGTGGATAGATACTTATGACATATCTATATTTATATCTATATCTATATAGAGCCTTGTTTATTTAGTTTATCAGTCCGACTTAGCAGTTATGGTATAATGTTTTTCTCTCATAACAAAACAACCCAAAACAATATCAGTCGGCTTATCAGCCGAAGAAACGATTAGCTAAACAACACGTATATAAACGGAACCCACTAAGGATCATTAACGGCAAGCCCTTATGTGTAGTTTGATCCTGTGGCGGATGTACACTAGGGGCATGGGGGGTACAAGTGTCCTCCCCCCCCCCCCCCAAAAAAAAGTTCTAAAAAAAGATCAAGTATATAAACTTTTTAATACCTTGTACATGTATAATACATTGTTAAATACAATTGCTAGTCTACTCAGTCCATAACACTCTAAAATCGTCGTAACTATTTTATTATTATTTAGTGACCTAATTATGTTATTTTTATATAGGTGAACTTTCATTCGTACCCCACGATTGAAATCCTATATCAGCCACTGGTTTGATCCATTGTTTCCATGGCTTTCATGCCGATGGTCTTTGAGGTTTGTGTAGTTGTCTCTTCGGCTAGCATTCATATTCAGATTTAGACATATAGTTTTCTTTGTTTTTTTTAGATAGATAGATTCAGATTTAGTTGGAAGCTATTTAGAAACCATGGCTAGCATTTGGAACCGGACCAAGGCAGCCCAGACCAAACTGGCCGAACTGCTTCCTTTTAAACCCAATTCATACAGAACCGTTTTCATAGACAAATCCAATGGCAACGAACCAAAACGAGCCCAAAACCACAATAACGAACGAAAAAAAAACAAATGAACCATAGAAGGGCTAGTCGGTTGGGCCTTTAAGCTCAAACCGGGCTGGATTCCCAGCAGAACCGCACGTGAGAATTTAAGGTCACCACGCAAAAACCAAAATAAGATCCTAGATTTGAGATGTAAGTTGTAACCAAAATTATATAGTTCAAATCATTACTTTTATCACAAAAAACACATGTATTTTAATATTCAAGTTTTTTTATTTTTACTAATAATCTGTCTACTCAAGCGAAAAGTTTATGCAACAAAAGTAGTTAATTAGATTTGTATTTATTAATACTTTCTATTGATTTAAATTTTATTGCCAAAATGTTATCCTGAAGACTTGTATCAAGTTAAATCATGTCTTATATTTTGGAGGAAGTATATAACTAAGTGTTATATGTCATATGCTTAACTCATCTTTTCTTAGGATTTTCCTGATACTATACCATTAAGAACTAAGTAGGTAGTTTGTATTAATAATTATAGATTAAGCGCGTGTCTGTGGCTGCTTCACTAACTCTGGTTTATAAACTTTACTGTGGAGTAGCTTCACAAAAATCTAAAATTTGTAGAGCATCACTTTAGGTGCTCTCATAATTCTACATTTTCCCCCTTCAACTGTGTGCGTGAATAGTCCCAAACACCCCTAAATTTTGGAGCACCCAAATTTTTCAGGGGTCGTGCTATGCGCCGATTATATCGGCACCCAGTCGTGCGCCGACCAGGAAAACTTCTCACGCGTCAACCTGTGATTGCGTCCCGCGGCCCAGCCCATATCGCGCACTCCCGCCCACCCTGCTCACAATCCAACTGTGCCAGCCGGCCCAACTCGTGCAACAAGCGACGTGTCCGCATCTGTCTGCTCACGTTCCGGCGTTCCGGTCTGCTCAGGAGTCAGGACATGTGCGTTCCAAATGGAAAAGAGGTCTGCTCAGGACATGTGCGTTCCAAATGGAAAAGAAAAGAAGTCAAACAGTATAAAGTGGTAAAAATAATAATAGCGAAAATAGGGTGTACGGTGTATTGAATTGGACACAAAGATTTATGACGTAAAATATTCATTCTCCAATCTCCACCACCACATCAGGTAATTATTTTGTCTAAGTTATAAACCATTATATTCGTAAATTGTATCAGACAATTTCAGTGAAAAGTAAAGGCATTCCTCCGTCAAGCTAATAATACTCTAGACCAAAATCTACCATGTTAAATCTCATGCTTAATCCGTTCCAAATTATAGTTCGTTTGACTTTTTCAATCCTAATTTTGACCACCCATCTTATTCAATTTTTTGTACAAAATATCATTTCTTTTAGTGTGCCTTACTTATTTATTAAATAGTCTATATGAATGACTTAAATTTGACTATGTTTGCACGAAATTTTTGAATAAGACGAACGGTTAAAATTGGGGTCAAAAAAGTCAAACGAATTATAAATTGAAACGGAGGGAGTAGAATATAAAAAAACTACTTAACAGAGAAAATAAAAACAAAATATAAAAGAAAGAATGGAGTAAAAATAAAAATCAAAAGATAGGTAAAACAAAAAAATTAAAACATATTATGAAACAAATGTGTAATGCGTGAACATATTACGGGGCCAGGACCCATATACTCCTAAGTGCTAATAAATCCATATATTTAAGTGCTAATGGGGAACAACCAGTTGTTGGGAGGCCAGGCTCCCCTCCCTCCGACTGTGTTTGAAACATCAAAATAATACCCTAGAACATCAATTTATTTAAGTAGCACAGTGCTACTTTCTGTTTTCTTCAGGAAAAAGAAAATTGAAAAAATGAAAAAAAATAGATAGTAAGCAAAAAAATTACATTTGCACGAATACTATAAAAAAACCAAAAAAATAAATAGAACAAGTCAATAAGAAAATAGAAATAAAAAACATGTAATAAAGAAAATTAAAAACAACATTGATATTACTCGAAAAATCTAAAATAAATTATAGAATATCATATGTATATTACGTGAACATTACATGCATACTACATGAACATCATAAAAATATATCATGGAACATCACGCGCATACTATGTGAACATTGGAAAACACGTCGTAGAACATCACATTTATACTACGTGAATATCGCAAAGAACATCACAAAATACATAATAAATTATTGCATATGTACTACATAAACATCACATGTATACTACGTGAATATAAAAAATACATTATAGAACATTACATGTATACGACATGAACCACACAAAATATATTAAAGAACATCACATTTATGTAATGTGAACATCATATATATACTATATGAATATCACAGAGTACATTTTAGAACATCACATGTATATTATGGGACAATAAAAAAAATCTAGAACACCACAAAATATATAATAAAATATCACTCGTAGTATACGTAAACATCATGTGTATGTAGAAAAAAATGAAAGATAGTTATTAAAGTAATTAATTAGAGTAAAAAATAGAAAACTACAAATTAAAACTTAAATACAAATAATAAACATTAAATAAATAAATAAATAAATAAATAAATAAATAAATAGCTTAAATAAGAAAAGGAAAAAATCATATTCATACTACGCAAATAAGACATGTATCCCATGCAGCATATGAAATAAAAAATAGTAAACAAAAATTAAAGCATGAAAATGATTAAAATAAAAATTAATTAGAGTAAAATAAAAATAGAAAACAAAAAGCAAAATAAAAAATCCTCGTAAAACATAAAAAGAGAAAATATGAGTCAATAGAATAAACAAAAAAATAAAGACTACAAAAACAAATGAAATAAAAATAATTTAATTACGAAAAAATAAATGAATAAAATAAAGATACAAATATAAAATAGTGAAAATAAGAATATAAGGTTAGATATGAAAAAATAAAACAAAAAAGAAAACGAAAACACAAAAGGAAATAAAGGAAAAATAAAAACGAAAACCGAGAATAAAACTACATAGAGAAAAGCAAAAAGGAAAACAAGAAATTGAAAAAAGAAAAGGAAAGAAAAAAAAGAGAAACTCCACTAACAGAAACAGCTACGTACAGTACCTACCACTCGCACTCGCCGTACGGAAAGACCGCCGCCACGGCCAGCGCCCAGCAACAAACCATCGCGGGCCTTCGTCTGGGCCGTCTCGCACTCATATGGGCTGTCATCCTGTGGTGCAGGCCGTCCGAAAGATTCAGGGGAGGAGATGGGGGTCGGCGGAGGGCTTCCATCCCACTGGTCGGCGCCGAAGATTCCCGAATTTTCAGGGCCATGCGGCGTAGCGCACTTGCTGTGCCTATTCTATGAATGAGCTTGGTTTATAGGTAAAACTTTAGTTGAAGCTCATTGGGGCCCTAAAGCATTGCATAGTTATACTAAACCGGACCACATGTTAGATAGATGAAGATGGGAAGTCCAGGGTTCACGATCTAATGGGTCCAATCGATTGGACCTTTGGTCTAAAACAGCCCATGTTTGCCTGAACTGCTTTTAGAAAAAAATAAATCTTTCATTAATTAGATTGGAAGTTAGCAATAGATTAGTTTATATGCACTTTTAACTCACTATCCAATCACTTGTTAGCAGGTGTATCCAATCGGTCTCTTGCTAAAAATCAGCAGCTATTAGCTAGCTAATTTTTGGTGCTGATGGATCCACAGACTATTAATCAAGCTCTCAAAATGCAATAAAGCACAATGACTATAATTTTTCGTACTCTCCCATTCTAAATTATAAGTCATTTCAAAAATTTTAGAGAGTAAAAGCATTTTAAATTTAACTGAATTTATATGATAATGTAATTACATTTATGATGTCAACTAATTATCATTAGATTTTTCATCAATTATATTTTTATAGTATACTTATTTGATGTTATAAATATTTATAATTTTTTCCCTATAATTTAGGTTAAACTTGAGATGCTTAAGTCTCTAAGATTCTTAAAATGATTTATAATTTGGAATAAAGGATTACCTACTAAAAAAACAAAATGGAGTACCGTTGGTACTGCCAGACTACTGGCCATTCTCCAAACATGAGAATTTATATATGGAAATAAAGTTTCAGTTCACTAGACAAGAGATCGTCGTTATATCGATCTCGATCACCACGCAGCCCAAATCCATCGTTATCAACAATCCACGTAGTGTGTGACTGTGACAGCCAAACAACACACACAGTCCTACTCTAGTACTGTCAAGTATGAGCACTCAGCTGGACTGAACCAGCTAATCGCACGGCCAGCAAATTAGCACAGACAGATCAAACACCCACCACCACGTGTAGTACAAATGGGGACCCAACCCGTCAGCAACAGCTAGGCAGGCCGCGGGCAGCGGCCGCCGGCCGGCCAGCCAGAGCCAGGCTCTTTCTCCCCCAACAGCCCCCGTGTTTTAAGCCAGGCAATCAATCAAGCGCCAGTGAGAGCGCTGCTGCATCACGCAACACCAGCGAAGCAGCCAACCAACCAAACTGGCCACGACGAATTCTCACGGAAAAGGCGAGCGAATCACCGGAGAAACGCCAGATGGTTTCCAGCCAGACTCCTTCGTTTCCACGGCTCGCCTCCCCTACCTACTACCCGCCTCGCAGTTGACGCTCGCTGTATATAACACCCCAAGTGATCTCGTCCCCTCCATCAGCGATCGAACACGATCAAGCTTCACACGGCCGGCCTCCACCCACTGCTTCTTCTTCCTCGCTGCACTCGCAAACAGTTGTCCATTCCATCTCGTCGTCGCTCCACGCTAAGATCGAGAGAGGAGGAGCAAATGGTGGCGGCCACACTGAAGCTCAGGATCCTCACCGTGGCCGCGGCCGTCGCCATCGTCGCCTCGTCGTCCCTGGTCGGCACGGCCTCAGCGGCCGAAGGACCGGCGCCCGCTCCGACGTCCGGCGCGTCCATGGCCGCGCCGGCGGCTCTTGCTGCTGCGGCGTCCTTCACCGCGCTTGTCTTCGGCTACCTCTTCTAAACGTCCTTGATCGACTGCGCACACGTCGTCGCCATTGTGCCAAATTGTTTGCCTTCTCACATGTTGCGTCCTTTTTTGTTTTTTCTCTTGTAATTAGTTGTAATTAGTACGTGGACTAGTATCATGCTAGTGCGTTGCTACGGGATAACAAAACTTTTCTATTAAAAAGACATACATCGCAAGATAATATAACAATATTTTTCATGAGAGTAGGCATCATTGATTCGAATAAATGTAAACGTGTTACATGTCAATATTCTTGACATTAAAATCAAACGTGGACAAATGATTTTCCAGCAGGCATTAGGGATGAAAACGGATCGGATCGGAGCGGATAATGACTTCCCCATATCCTAATCCTATTTTTTTTTATCGGATTCGGAGCGGAGCGGATATTATGCGGTTTCGGATGTGGATACAGATTTTTTACGATGTCGGAAATAGTACGGATTCGGACCGGTGGTGTCGGAGCGGAAGCGGATTTTTCTAAATCGGATAATATATGCTTTTGTGTTGTTTTTTATTTGAAAAAATAATTCGTTAACAAAAGTCTTAATTCTTAATGCGGCAATATAACACGAAATAATCACCATCAAATATCAATCCACCACATCGATTTTAGAGCTCACAAAATATTTTCAGAAATTAGTCTACAAATATCATTCACGCATACAACTGAATAATTGATACACGCATGAAAATAGGCAATCACTAGAATTAACCTTCCATGTATTGTGAAAATATACTTAAATTAGCGTATATTAGCATATATATATATATATATATATAGTTAACTAGCTCTCCATATGGGTTGGGTTGATTTCTAATCTTGCAGCTCGTGCTTCTTAAAAAAATTGGATATCCTATTATACGTGTCGGATAATCCGCGTTCAATTATCGGATAATCCATATCCGTCAGATTTCGCCGATCCCATATCCTACATCACATCCGCATAAAATCGGATACAGATTATCCATATCCGCACGGATATTAAAAACACTTCTCCATATCCTTAAAAATCGGATTCAGAGCGGATCGGAGTGGAGGATTATCCATACCACTTTCACCCCTAGTAGGCATGTAGTGTGTATACACCATCTCCATGTAGTGCCCAATAAATATTTAAAATACCAAGGAATGATAACAAATATAGCGTTACTAAAATAATATTTATTATACAATATAAATGGAATGAAAAATATATTATATTAGTAAAATGTTCTATTACCACTTAATGTTGGGCAACTCTGATCCAAATGCCCTTTATGGCCACACTGATTAGAATTTCAAACCTTGCGAAAAAAATAACATGAGCCCAGTGAATTCTTAAGTCCACAAACATTATAAATATGAAGAACTTGAGAATCACAAACACACAAAATGAAAGACAACACAAGCTTGAAAATTTCTGATCTTAAAAAAATACCTAACTGGTCGGACAAAGCAAACATTCCATACTGATTTTTGTGTGAAGAAATATCCATTACTGAAATATATGTATTTGGATTAAGTAAGAATACAATTTTCATAATTCCTACAGACCTTATTATTGCAGTGAATATAAATTCTGAAAATAGTAAGTAATAATTTAAAAAAATGTACAATACTCAATTCAATTTCGTTAAAAAATAGTATTACTACCATATTATAATAGGGAACATATGCTATGGAAACCAGTTTCCCATGGAAACTATGGAAACTCGCACGTGGATCGTTGGATCTAAATCCGATGGTGGGAGAGATTAGCAATTAACCCCTCCCACAGTGTGGGAGAGATTAGCACGTGGATCGACACACTGTGGGAGGGGTTAATTGCTAATCTCTCATAATCTCTCCCACCATCGGATTTAGATCCAACGATCCACGTGCGAGTTTCCATAGTTTCCACGAGAATCTGGTTTCCATAGCATACGTTCCCATTATAATATGATTGCAATTTACTAAGACGTTCCACAATCAGACACCAGCACATCTTATCCGCTCCCCGGCCCTCGTCTCTCCTCGATCCCGTTCAGAGCATTCCCGATGCCTCCCGCAGCTCCACACCTCGGCCGATCCTACTCCCGCCCATCGCCGACGCTACACATCCGGTGTCCCTCCCGACGAGGCCACGCTGCCGAGGGCTGTATGCCCCCCTCCCCGACGTCGCGGTGGCGCTGCTCCTATCCATGAAGCGACCATCGAGCACCAGGTCGCCACTCTGCCCTCGCCGCCTCGGATTAGCGCGTCACGCTCCACATCTCCCAGCGCCGTGCGACTCGCCCCCTCCTTCTTCTGACCCGGCGCTGTGTTGAGCCAACCATGGAGCCCAGGCGCAGCCAAACCCTAGTGGCGCAGTCCAGGTGCCTGTGCGCGAGGCCTCCGGTGCTAGGAGCTCCAAGTACTGCTGTTTGAGCCTTGCTCTGCTCTGTCTTAATCTACTTTCTATTTGCATTCAGTACCTAAGAACACTAATGTGTATTTTTTTTATTTGAACAGAGTGTTTCCACAACATGGATGGAATATATTTTCTAGCAATAATCCAGAGAATTGGTCACTGCGTTCAAATTAACTGGTATATTCTATTGCTTGATAAAGAACATGTTTGCATTAGTTGGCTCATTATTTTTCTTTGTAGCCAACCTTATTGGATGCTTTTGTCCACAATCAGACACCAACACATCTTATCCGACTTTTTTAGGATTAAGAATAATCACGTAGAAAATGATGAAAGTGGACAAGGAATTAAGAGAGCACAATCATACGTGAGGGGGTGGGGGCTTGCTATCCCAGACTCAAGATTATAACATGAGAAAAATTATTTAAGAACATATGAGATCATGCATATATAATTTAATAAAAAACGATGAATTGTTTGTTCCCTGCATTCTTTTTATTTGTTGGGCCGGGCTTTTTATTTGTTGGGCCGGGCCATGGGGCTGGATACATTGGCTTGCTATAAGCAACAAAGTCTGATCTATGTCCATTCTTTTTTTGTCATGTACAGAATCGATCAGCACCACCCCAAATTCAGATTGAGATGCGCAATACCTGGGAGATGACGCCCTTGCTGCAGTTGATGAAGTCCAGCACACGTCCAGGAAGCACGACGACTCGATGATGCACGCCTTGTCCTCGAATCTGCAGGACCGGTTCGTTGGCAGCCGGGGCGGGAAGATGATGCGTCGGGATGGCTGGAGTCTGGCGGTGGCGGCGGCCTTTCCCAGCAGATGGTTCGGTTGAATATGTGGCAATAGGCGATGTATAGGTGGTGGAACACATCTAATTGGCAACTTGTGATATGGCAAGGGCGTTGTGTGATTGGCCCGATTTCTCAGAGATGGATGGGCATCGTGATTTGAGGAATAGATTTTTCTATATCAACGTGGTGTGCAATGTTTCCTACTGGGCGATCGCAGGAAAGGAAATTTGCCGGCGCGGGAAGGGAGGCCCACCTGGCGGGGCAGAAACTCCCTGCATCACGGATCGCGGTAGCGGTATCGCACGAGGCGGCATGAGGGTGAGGCGAAATTTTTTTACGGACGAAGCCGCGGTTTGGTTCTTTTTATTCTTTTTATTATATTATTACTAGTTGAGTGTCCGTGCGTTGCTACGGGATAACTCATTTGTATTAAAAAGACATAGATCGCACGAAGAGTAGGCATCATTGATTCGAGTAAATGTAAACGTGTTACATGCTAATTCTTGACATTAGAAACACATGTACAAATGATTTTCCAGTAGACATGTACTGTGTATATATCATCTCCATGTAGAGCCCTGGAATCGTACCTGCTCTTCGTCGGCCTGGAACGTGATCTCCTCGAACCGGCCGTGCATCTTTGCGAACCGGCATCCACGCCGCGCCTCCGCCGCCGCCGACATGTAGGGGGTGTTTGGTTTACCCCCTAAAGTTTAGTGCATCAACTAAAGTTTAGGAGGCACTTTAGGGGGGTGTTTGGTAGTTTAGGGTCTAAAATCACCTAAGTTTAGCTACTAAAGTTTAGGGGGTTGTAACCAAACACCCCCGTAGTCGTCCAGTGACCCGCCCGACAACGCGCTGCTGGACCGACAGTTCTTGCAACGGTCAGCAGCAGCGCCTGACGCGCCCAGACCAACGCCGCCGTCGTCGTCGTACATGCGAGGTCCCAGCCTCTAGTGCGGCAGCAGCGCGGCCACCGCGCCGTCGATCATCTCGGCGATGTGGGTCACCTCGTGGTCGGTGATGTCCAGCTCGACCACCATCTCGGTTGCCACGCTCAACGCCGTGTCCGCCTCCTCGTCGAACGGGAAGTAGATGTTCCAGACCCTCCCTGTATTGTTATTGTTTGTGGCACGACGCCACAAGAAATCGAATGAAATTCCACACAAGTGAGAAAATCAAGGTCTCGCGTTGAAAACAAGATCTAAGAAATTTCAAACTTTGAATGTGTTGACATAAAAAACGTCTGATCTGCGAACACCTCGGGCTTATACCCGAACTCGATATCCAAAGGTGTGCCAGTCGATTTGACCAGTTAATCGACAAGGATGATAACTAGAACAAGCTTGAACGAGACGACAGCGATGCGCCCGGACGTCAAAGCTCAACTTGATCAAAACGTGGAACTTGCGAAGACGACGGAGATCTTGCAGATGCAGCCCGTCGAGACGTCGTAAGAACTCGTAGATAAACTTATAGCTAATGCGAAAAAGTAGATGCTGGAAAAGTAGGACGAAAATAATAGATTTGTTTGATTGTATTGTATATCTCTCATACAGGCCCTAGGTACATATTTATACTCCAGTAGGAGGAGTTGTACACAGACACGACTCATACCTAAACAAAACTCCTATTTTTAAGGAAATAAATGACTCGTGCAAGAGTCAGACTCAAACTGATATAATAATACTGGTATAAAATCACTAGTTTCCTTATCTATTCTCTTCGCGATGACACTTTCCATCGGCAGATTTCTTTCCATCCGCAACCTTCTTCCATTACCATCGACATCTTTTCACCGACGTCAGCTATTTTCTACATCCATCGGCAACATTCTCGATCGACAACGTTTTCCTGTTTCCATCGGCAATCTCTCCTTATCGGCAAACACATCTTTCACCCTTAACGCATCCCCAATCAAATTCACTACCGACGACTTCCTCTGCCTCCATTGGTAACCTGAATAGTGGCATCTCGATGCCGATGAGGAACAACGTTTACCTTCTTGCCGATCAGCGCACTCGGTTCAATATTGACTCGTACGAAAAACGGTGTCAACACATGCCCCCCAATTTCGGAGTATAAAATATCTTATGCGCCGAAATTTGCTCTGTTGTAATCTTTCCCTCAAAAAACGCTTACGTCATCATCTTGATTACCGCGCACCATCTCCACAAATTACCAACAACTCCTATAACTGAAGCGTCAACAGTTACAAATCCCTCGATCTCCGCGAAAATCCATCGCGATATCTTTCCATACCTCTGCCTAGTAAAAAAGAAAACTCGAAAATGCCCCTTGACTAGGCCTATAAAGATTACCATCTGCTTTCTTTTTTACCCTAAGCTCACATCCTTATCCGCATTCCAAAGGCGACCCCGAAGAACACTCCGGCAATCTACCGGCGGTTTCCCCCGTCAAGAAGCACGATCCCTCGCAAGAACCCCTCCAATGGCGATCAACTTCACTGCTTCCGCGGTAATCTTCTCTATTCCCTTGTTGAATACACTGCAATTTTGTCTTTCTGCATCGATTTACAATCCCCCTTCTGTTTTTCTCTTTTCCGCCTTTTTGGATCTCTAGGAGATGCGCAACAAGATAGTGATTCCTACCGATCAGGAGCACCTCTGCTGTTTAGGCCCAATGGGGAATGCCGATCCAACCAATCTGATTAATGCAGAAACCAACCACATCCCTTTTAGATCTGAGCATTTCGACCTAGGGTTATGGGCAGACACATTCCGTTCTTGGCCTAATCCTACCAAAGGGTGGAAGAACTGGTACCTCAGGATAGCTAGATCACAACAACTATATTGGTCAGAACGCAACGTCGAGCAATGCATTAGGATGTCCATTGCCGATATGGCCAAGAACGAGAATATGATGATAGCTGCTTCTTACTTCTGGTCCGATATAATGAACGCATTTCTATTCAGACACGGACCAGCCACCCCCACACTTGCCGATGTACACTGCTCACCGGCCTCGACGTCTCCTCTGCCAATCCTGCTATTCTCTTCCGTAGGAAGTCAAAGCATCGGGTAAGCACCCGCAACATCGGAGGTTGGACCGGATACATCCAAGAAAACCAGAAGACCGGATCGGTAAACCAAAGGGAGTATGCCACCTTCCTCAACATGTGGTTGGAAAAGTTCGTCTTCTATGGCAAAACAGTCGGACCCACCAACATGTATCTCCCAGCAGCAGAGCTCCTGACAAGTGGAGGATTCCCCCTTGGCCGATACCTCCTCGCCTCAGTTTACCGTCTTCTACACCAAGTATCGGAGAAGCTACTACTAGGCGAACCCATTGGTAATCTTGGAGGCCCCTGGTGGTTCATCAACCTGTGGCTGAACTCCCATATGTACAAATGTCTCCAATTTGACCTGTTCAGCCAACAGTTCCCAAGGGATATATCCGAAGACTATGTCTTTGATGATGACGAATTGGCAACTCGCTCCCCACTCAACTTCGGGGAAGCTATAATAGTGCTACCAGGAACCAATGCCAATGTTGATTAATTTGGCATGTTCTTTCAAAGGCTCTACTGCGGAATCCCCGCTGCAGAACGAGTTTGGTGGCCTTATGTTGATGAAGATAATCGATTCCCCATCTCCTTCAACCTTACCGACGGGAATATACCTCAAAATGAGGCAATCATGAAGGCTACCCTCATTCCCCGGGCCATCCCAGTCAATGTCGTTGGGACCGGGAAGAACTCTCACCCATCATACGAGCTCTACTATCCATCGGCAGCAGCAAGACAGCTAGCCTTCAGTCAACTGCCGATCAAGCTCAGCTATGCCAATGTGTTAAAACCAAGAGATATCATCTCCAATGCAATGGACTGGAATAAAATTACCACTCTCTCTCCCCATGCTGATATGGCCAACAACGACTTGTCTTCTTGGGCACTGACATCTTTCATAACCGAGTCATACAAGTTCTGGTGGCAAGAATGGAAGGACCAGCTATTCGCTCCATCATCGCACTACTATCGACACTTGATTGATGTCGATCATGTCATCCCCGACGACGCGGTAAGTTTATTCCCGATACCACTACTTCATTGACTTAAGATACTGGTAACTAACCCTCTGTCAGCAGGTCAATGATCCAATTCCCAACAAGAGCAAAAGCGGCAAGTATTTCAATTTGCGACCGATGACCCCAATATCAACAATCGGCAGCAAGGCCCCTCCATTGGCTGCTCTTACACATCGCAGGGCAATCCCTAAGGTCACCATCAGGTCTAGACCACTGCCAACCGATAATGCTATCACTGCTGCCGCTACCTTGGCGCAGGCCTTCATGGTAATACTTTACTTGCTTATACTGATTGTAAATTTTCACCAGTAATTTCACTCTGTTTTTCAATTTATACTAACCATCTTTCTCTGTAGCCAACAAGCTCATCGGCAATCATCCCAAGTGTACAAGCCACTCGACCTGCCGATGCCCCCAAGCACAAGGATCAAAGCGCCAAGGCCATTCAAGTGTTGTTCCCAAACCAAAACGTAAGAAACTATCAACTCCTGCTGCACCTACTCAAGCTCCTGCCGATATGCGAGCACCAGAACCAGTATTGGCAGCTATCCCAGAACAGCCACAAGCCGAGCTTCCCGACCAAGGGACAACACCGTTGCCGCAAAAGATGGCCGCAACAACAGAAACAATACCGACATCAGCATCAGCACCAGTACCAAACGAAATTCCTGATCAGGGAACAGCAGTGTCGCCACAGAGGTCGGCAACAGTGGAGGCAGCACCGGCACCAACACCAGCGCCAATCGTACCTCCTGTCGAGGCAAGTTCATCGGCAACATTTGCCGATTTTCAAGATACGGTTATGTCAGCTGTTCTGCCGAGAGATCCGCCTAAAAATGGTAAACTAACCGTCACAAACTTGCAAAACTTGTAATCGGCATACTCTAATCCTCTCCTTTTCAGGCCCAAGATTCCCCAAACAGCCTATTCTCCTTTGGTGTCAATCTCCCAGATGAGGACGAAGAGGAAGAAAACTCTGTTCCGCTATCAGGTACTATATCGGCAGAAGTGAAGTCCAAACTCGAAGCACTGCTATCCTTACTACAGCAAAGCACTTCCGAACTAGTCCAAGACTCCAACACGGTAAGGATAGCCTTCAGAGAAGTTCAAAACCAACTGCCGGCCGATGTTGAAGAACTACTCTTCCAAGCGGCATTCCTCGAGAGTCGGCAGCTACAATATCAAAGAGCCTCGCGGCGCATCGCCGATAGAGCTGCTCAAGCAAAATATGCGGAGGAGATATTCAAATTCAAGCAAGCTGCGGACGAGACACATGAAGACATCGGCCGCCTGGAAGCTTCTGGAGCGCGCTTGAACAAGAGATCACACATCTATCGGCGCGAAAAGAAGAACCGCTAGCTGAGTTGAAGAATATTGATGAAGCTCTAAGCGCAACCAGCCAATGGAAAGCTCAACTCCCTGCTGCCATCAAAGTTTTACAACAAGAGAGAGACGCCAACGCCCGTGAAGCCCTTCTGTTGAAGAGAAAGCTCAAGCCAATCGAGGGTTCTGCCGATGATGACGCCAAGGAAATAGAAGAAGCAAATCAAATTCTCCTGCGTGCGATATCATCAATTCAATCCTTGTTGTAATTTGTCGTGTCAACAAACTGTAAACTTGACAGCTGTTCTTGCCTGTAATATAACGTTAATACGATTTCTACCGATGTTCAGTATGATACTCCTCCCATCGGCATCTATACCTATATTGCCTCACACATCTACCCAGATACTAGGATAATATTTCTTTAAATATTTACCATTGATTGCTCTGGGAAACGCAACCCCTTTGAGGGTCTCCAAAATATAGGCATTACTAGGAGCAGATTGCTTTATCCGAAAAGGACCTTCCCAATTAGGAGACCACTTCCCAAACTTTGAACTCTTAGTCTCAATTGGTAAAATCAATTTCCACACCAGATCGCCGTCGGCAAACTCTTTCGTTTTCACCTTCTTGCTATACCACCTGGCAACCCTCTTCTTATTCTCCCAATACTGATTAGGGCTCTCAACCGATGACCTGCTAGATCTTCTAACTCATCCTTCATAACGGTATCATACTCATCGGCTGTTAACTGATCATGAGAAAATAACTGTCTGGAACTAGTTTTAATCCCCCAAGGCAGGACAACATCGTGTCCATACACCAACTGATACGGCGAAACCTTAGTAGCACCATGACACGCCATCCGATATGCCCAAAGAGCTTCATTCAACACCGTATGCCACCTTCTAGGGTTCTCTTCAATCTTGCGCTTGATAAGCTTAATTATCCCCTTATTAGTTGCTTCAGCCTGACCATTAGCTTGAACATAATAAGGAGAAGAATTCAACACTTTGAACCCCATACCGATAGCAAAATCATCAAACTCTCCCGATGTGAACATAGTCCCCTGATCACTTGTAATAGTCTGAGGAATCTCGAATCGGTAAACAATATGTTCTTTCACAAAATCTATCATGTTTGTCGATGTCACATTTTTCAAGGGAATGACTTCAACCCACTTCGTGAAGTAATCGGTAGCAACAAGTATGAATTTATGCCCTTTACTTGATGGTAGATAAATCTGACCGATAAGATCGATGGCCCATCCTCTGAACGACCAAGGTTTGATTATAGGATTCATTGCCGATGCAGGTGCTCTCTGAACATTACCAAACTTCTGACAATATTGACACCCCTTGAAATATTCATAGCAATCTTCAAGAATCGTCGGCCAATAATATCCATTCCTCCTGATCATCCACTTCATTTTGAATGCCGATTGATGTGCCCCACACACTCCTTCATGAATCTCACTCATCAACTCCTTTGACTCTTCTTTACTAAGACATTTGAGCAAGACTCCATCAATCTTCCGATAATACAATTCATCATCAAGGAGCACATACTTGGTAGCCTGAAACCTTAACCGCCTTCCAACTTTCCTAGACGGATCCCTTAAGTAATCGGTAACTTCTTTTCTCCAGTCATCGATGGTCGTTACCAATGTCATCACTTCTTGAATCGGCTGATATCCCGAAGCATGTTGCGCCAATCGGTTGGCTTCTTCGTTATGCAACCTGGGAATGTGCTCAAAATGATACTCTCTGAACCGTTTCAACAATTGTAAGCACTTCCCATGATACTCAATTAAAATATCACTTCGGCATTCATATGTTCCAATCAACTGATTGATTACCAACATAGAATCGCCAAAGACCTCAATGGCATCGACACACACATCTCTGAGCAACTCCAACCCCTTCAGCAACGTCTGGTATTCAGCTTGATTATTCGTCGAAGTAGCAACAATCGACAATGAGATTTCATACTTTTTCCCTCGGGGCAAGACCAACACAACGCCGATACCCGCTCCTTCCTTACATGTAGAGCCATCAAAGAATAGAGTCCAAGGAGCAATTTCTACAAAATTTAGCGCACCACAATGTTGAGTAACAAAATCGGCCATCATCTGTCCTTTAACTGCCTTAGCTGATTCATACCTTAGATAAAATTCTGACAGCGCCAAAATCCATTTGCCGATCCTCTCGTTCAAAATCAGCATTGACAACATATACTTAACCACATCATCCTTACACATGACAGTGCATTCGGCCGATAGCAAATAATGCCTTAATTTGGTACAGGAGAAGTACAAACATAAACACAATCTCTAAACGGCCGAATACCTGGTTTCAGCGTCCACCAGCCTCCTACTCAAATAATAAATCACACGTTCTTTCCCCTCAAATTCTTGGACCAAGGCCGACCCGATAACACTTTCATCGGCAGACAAATATAATCTGAAGGGTTTCCCATGCTGAGGCGGAATTAATACCGGAGGATTCACTAGATACTTCTTAATTTCTTCGAAAGCCAATTGCTGCTCTTCTCTCCACACAAATTCTTGACCGGCTTTCAACTTCAACAATGGGCTAAAAGATTTAATCTTCCCGGATAAATTAGATATAAATCTTCTGATAAAATTAACCTTGGCGATCAAAGATTGCAGCTCAGTCTTATTCGTAGGAGCGATCACTTTGTTAATCGCATCAATAGATTTTCTGCCGATCTCTATACCCCTTTGATGCACCATGAATCATAGGAACTGACCTGCTGATACGCCAAACGCACACTTATTCGGATTCATCTTAAGTCCATGCTCCCTTGTGCATTCCAAATTTTTTTTAGATCGGCAAGATGTTTTTGAAAGTCTTCAGATTTCACCACCACAACATCAATATAGATTTCGACCAATGTGTCGATATACTTATGAAAGATAAAATTCATTGCTCTTTGATAAGTAGCACCGGCATTCTTCACGCCGAAAGTCATCACGATCCATTCAAATAAACCGACGTGGCCTGGACATCTAAAAGCACTTTTGGATATATCTTCTTCAGCCATGAATATTTGATTATATCCAACATTATCATCCATAAAACTGATAATCTTATGTCCAGCAGAGACATCAATTAATAGATCGGCAACCGGCATTGGATAGCCGTCCATCGGCGTAGCTTTATTGAGATTCCTGAAATCAATACAAACACGAAGTTTTCCATTCTTTTTATATACAGGAACCACGTTAGAAATCCATTCAGCATATCGACATTGCCGAATAAATTCAGCTTCGATTAATTTTGTAATTTCAGCTTTAATATCAGGCAATACATTAGGATTACATCGGCGCGCTAGCTGCCGATGTGGTTGAAAACCTGACTTAATAGGTAACCGATGTTCAACTATTGATCGGTCCAATCCAGGCATTTCTGTATAGTCCCAAGCAAAATGATCTTTATATTCCTTTAACAAATCAGTTAACTGTTGCTTGCATTGGGAATCTAACTTAGCATTGATAAAAGTCGGCCTAGGTTTACTACCATCATCGATGTCTATTTCTAGCAAGTCATCAGCTGATGTGAACCCCTGTCCAAGTTTTCCATCATCGGCGAACTGATCCATTAAACCTCTTCTTCAGAACCGACTGCTTGGATCGGTATAATTTGGTAATCGGCCACCTTGAGGAATTATGTATCCTAAGCTTCACCGGATATGCACTTAGTCTGCTCAAAGGTCTCCGACTCTGCTGATGCAACAATCGATGGGACTTCGCTCCGAACTACTTCAATTCTGTCTTCGACCCATTGCACAAGGCTTTGGTGCATCGTAGAAGGGATGCAACAGTTAGCGTGAATCCAATCCCTTCCCAGAAGAAAATCGTAGGTCCCCTTGCTGCTGATTACAAAAAACGTCGTCGGCAAAGTTTTACTGCCGATAGTTAATTCAAGGTACACGACTCCCATGGCCGGTGACACATTGCCTTCAAAATCTTTCAGCTTCATGTCCGTCTTGACTAAGTCTTGGTCCCCTTTCCCAAGCTTCCTGAACATGACATATGGCATTATATTAATTGACGCTCCACCATCAACTAACATCTTTGATACTGGTTGTCCATCGACTTTGCCCTTGACAAACAAGGCCCTCAGATGCTGCCTCTCATCATCGGCAGACTTCTCAAAGACAGCTGCCATCGTATCTAGCATTAGCTGAGCCATATTAGCGGCTTCTTCTTTAGCATCAGGTGCCATAAACTCCATCGACAACATAACAACCATGTTGACATCTACCGATGGACTCTCCGTCTGGTGTTTTGGCCTCCACTCCAAAACTGGAGCCTCTTTCTTTGAAGGACTTCCACCATGATTCAGATCGTTTTGGCGTTCACATTGGATCCTTCTTTTCTGAGTCTTGGTTAGGCCTTCAGGGCACCATTGAGGAAGCTTAGTCTTCCAAACTGGCTGGTACTGCCTCTCATCATGCCGGCTTGCATCACGCCTTATATTTGGATCTCTAGAGAATATTTCTTCATCGGGTACCCTTGCATTAGCCTTCTCTTCAAAGTCCTCTCGACGGACACGCCTGCCAAGCCTATCGTGCACACTGGGCTTGCCCTCCAACCGATCATGTACCGATTCCTTTCCCCTGATCGGCTGAGCATAATTCGGTCTGTAGCCTTCAAAGCGGGACCTTTTTTCTGACCGATCAGCGGGATAGTATCCATTGCATTCAGGACAATTATCGGCAGTAGGCAGCTTGATGCCTTCTTCCCAACAATGGATGAAGAGAGGGCAATTCCAATGATCCTTATGTCGCCGCCATTCCTGGTTCCTTTCTTCCTCCTGTTGCTGATATTCCTGTCGTGGTTGCCTGTGCGTGATCACGACGCCGTATCCCCGAGATTTCCCAATGTCGTTACTCTTGTCAGCTACCCGCTTAGCTTGTTTGTCATCGGCATGCTTCTTCCCCTTCACATCACGCACATCTATCTGATGCTTGGGGTCCACCGATGTATTCCTCTTGGTGGCTTCCGATGTCAGGACTTTAACCTTTCCGCTAGATTCCACCATATTGTTTAGGAACGGGTGCTGGTCGATCTTCATCGGCTTCTGAGTTTTAGAGTTGTCAAATTTGATTCATCCAGCCCCGATCTTTGACTGCAACTGCTGTCTAAAGACCTTGCGATCATTGGTGGTGTGTGAGGTCGCATCATGCCATTTGCAATACCTCATTCTTCTGAGCTCTTCAGCCGATGGAATTACTTGATTAGGCGCCAACTTAATTCGCCATTCTTGAAGCAGGAGATCAAATATCCTATCGGCTTTAGTAGTGTCGAAAGTGAACCTCTCAGCCTCCTTCTGTCCGAACGGACATGATATCTGGTTCTTGTCTTTTACCCACTCTGCGACGCCGACATCGGTTCCTTTATCTGATTCAGAATCTTCTTCAACGAAGGATACTTTCTTGTTCCAGGTCTTCCTAGGTTCGAAAGCTTTGATCTCTTGATCGGCAACTCTCTGCACGAGATGACTTAGGCTTTCGAATTCTTGAGATGCATACCTGTCTTTGATGTGTGGCAGTAATCCTTGGAAGGCCAAATCTGCCAACTGCCGATCATCAAGCACCAGGCTATAACACTTGTTCTTCACGTCTCGAAGCCTTTGCACGAAGCCCTCCACCGATTTTTCATTACGTTGCTTTAACTTGACTAAATCGGTAATTCTCTTCTCATGCACGCCAGAAAAGAAGTATCTATGAAACTGCTTCTCTAGATCGGCCCAAGTAATTACAGAGTTTGGAGGAAGCGAGATGAACCACGTAAATGCCGATCCAGATAAGGATGACAAAAACAGTCTCACCCTTAGTTCATCTCTGGTAGCTGCTTCTCCACATTGAATAATGAAGCGGTTGATATGCTCCATCGTCGACGTGTCATCTTGGCCAGAAAATTTCGTGAAATCTGGCACCTTGTACCGATTCGGAAGAGGAATCAATTCGTACGCCAGAGGATATGGCGTCCGGTAAGAATACATATTAACTTTAGGCTTGATGCCGAACTGTTCTTTCATCACTTTGGCGATCTTATCGACCCAGTATGCGTCTTGATCCTGCCGATGCGCAGGCTGGACATTCATCGGCTGGACTGGTTGATACATCCCCTCTTGCCTCTGTAGTGGGTAAGCTGGCCCAGTTGGCGTAGGCGTAACCCCACCTTGCTGAATATTATGCATCGGCTGACGTGCCGATGTATATCCTTGGGCACCAACTGGGGTGTATTGGGACACCGCTGGCCGATACACCGATGTCTCATTCTGAACGATGGCCGGGTAAGGGTATTCCTGCGCCCCTGTTATCTGGTACCCAGATTGCACCACCTGTTGTTGAATTGGACCGACCCACACAAGGTTGTGGGTTATCGGCATGTGACCTACCGATAGTTGGCAACTGCCCGACGCCTGCTGTTTCTGCATCCTGGAATAGTCAGCGAATGGGCCCCCTTGATGTACTGACATCCCCGTTGGAGGGTTCGCCATCATCATAGGATAGTTTATAACCGTCCTATCCTGTTGCATCGGCAACGCATTTGCCGATGGTTGCCCGCAAGACATCTTGGGTATGACCATCTGACAACTCCCCGGCGGCATCTGCATGTTTAGAGCAGACATAGCTTGATGCATCACCGGGCTCATCGGTTGTGCCGATGTCGCCAATTCCACAGGAGCCTTCCCGCCGCATTGTCTTGGATCAACTTGGCGTCGGCAGACGAATCTAGAGGCATACCATACCCCCACCAGTTAGTGGGAGCCGACCGGTTCGGGACCACCTGTCCTGATGCTGCTGACGCCGCTGGATCGGTGCTTAGCCGAACGACGCTTGCAGGGCTTGATCTTGTCGGTGTAACTTCATCGGCAGAAGGATTTACAGGCTGGAACGTTGGAACCGTCGATGAAATTGTAGCAGATGCCGACCCAGGTTGATGATACGCTGGACCGACATACTTAGGTGGCTGCCCTTCTTTGAAAGTTTTCATGACAGCATTATACATAATATTGGACAACACCGTAGAGTGGTTAATCAATGCCTGATTTAACGCAGTATTAACCATGTCTTGTAACTTACCAGGACTGGCATCGAAGGTGACCTGCCGCGACAACGGTGGATCTTACTTCTGTACTGCATCGCCACTCCTGTTTAGGCTAAAGAATTTCAGATACAACTGTTTATACTCCTCCATAGCCTGCTCCATAGCCTGCTTCTGATCATCTTTCAGATCTGCTTCGGAGACTTCGATGACGTTCCTTGGATTGACGTCAGTAGAATCACCCATGATCGTAATCAAGAGATATATCTAGGGTCCCACCGGGTGTGCCAAAAGAGGTGTTGACACAAAAAACGTCTGATCTGCGAACACCTCGGGCTTATACCCGAACTCAATATCCAAAGGTGTGCCAGTCGATTTGACCAGTTAATCGACAAGGACGATAACTAGAACAAGCTTGAACGAGACGACAGCGATGCGCCCGGACGTCAAAGCTCAACTTGATCAAAACGCGGAACTTGCGAAGACGACGGAGATCTTGCAGATGCAGCCCGTCGAGACGTCGTAAGAACTCGTAGATAAACTTATAGCTAATGTGAAAAAGTAGATGCTGGAAAAGTAGGACGAAAATAATAGATTTGTTTGATTGTATTGTATATCTCTCATACGGGCCCTTGGTACATATTTATACTCCAGTAGGAGGAGTTGTACATAGACATGACTCATACCTAAACAAAACTCCTATTTTTAAGGAAATAAATGACTCGTGCAAGAGTCGGACTTAAACTGATATAATAATACTGGTATAAAATCACCAATTTCCTTATCTATTCTCTTCGCGATGACACTTTTCATCGGCAGATTTCTTTCCATCCGCAACCTTCTTCCATTACCATCGGCATCTTTCCACTGACGTCAACTATTTTCTGCATCTGTGCCATCTTTGTCGGCGATGCGCAGGCGGAGGAAGATGCTTCCGTCCTCCATCCTCCTCTTGCCCTTGATGGTCTGGCTCCATCCTTGATGTTAGAGTAAAACATCAAGGGCATTACTCCATCCTCCATCTTCATGTGGTCTGGCTCTACATGAAGATGCTTCCGTCCTCCATCCTCCTCTTGCCCTTGAGGCAATTTGTTTTTAGTACAAATGTTTTATTATCTCGTAGCAACGCACGGGCACGATACTAAAGAACAAAGTTCGTGAAGTTAACACAAATATGAAAAATGGCGTCGCGGGCTCACAAATTGCCTCTTTTTAGTTGTGGAAGATTGTAGTGTGGTGGAGAAGTAGAGAAATACCATGTATTCATCTCATGTCTCCCCAGTTTGATCTTCGTGATATTTTTTACCTTTGTGAATTCTTTATGTTCCCTCAAGTTGGCTGCATCAGGCTCCTCATGTCGTTGCTACCAGAATGATTGTGGTCAATTGGTCAAATGAGCAAGATATATTATTTGAACTGTATGCACGAGAGCTCATGCCTCAACCAAAATTCAGATAATAAGGCTTCACATAACAGTAGTTCTCACAAGTAAGACTATTCACATAATATAACAATGTTCTCACAAATTCAGAACTGAAACGTAATGAAAGTACATTTCTGATATGTGAGCAAGTAATAAAACTAAGAGACCCATGGATGCTGTTTTTTTTTCTTCTAAAATATCAATGTAAAATAGTTCTAAATCCAGGTTTTGAGAACATATGGTCTTTATAGTGACATGCTCTGCATATATCAAAGAATAAAGCACGTGAATCAGAATAATTACTCACTGAAAAAAGTATACCTGCATGCCTGCCCAGAGCATAAACGGGGAAAAGATATTTGCATATCAAGGACACGACCTGAAGGAGTGACTTGGAGAGGGCAGTAGGAAAAAAATTGTACATCAGACATCAGAACCATGATTTGTCGTCAGCGTCAGACATCAGGTAGCTCCTGATGCAGCATTTCCATTCAGAGTCCCGGAACCATACTGATGGACATGGTTGATGAATCGACCGTTTCGTGAATGAACACGGACAAGGGCAACTGATTTTGCATCTGGCCACCATTCACCAACGCGTACCCTGCTTCCGTGCTTCAAGTCTAGCTGAAGGGAGAAGCACAAGAGTAGAGAGAGACCTGACGAGTAAGGGTCCGAAGAAAACATGCTCCTGCTTCTGCTTCCAGCCCTCCATCCTCTCCTTCCAGGCCACACTGCCATAGCCGTAGGCGGCTAGATTCTTGGACGGGTCCATGGATCTCAGGCGACATGCATGTGCTACCCGTGACGTCATCGACCCTCGGGGGCTTTTCCGCTTCGCCCGAACCAAGGTGGCGTCTCCCGAGACGTCATCAACCATCGGGGGCTCTTCCGCCTCGCCCGAGCCAAGATGGCGTCGCCCGTGACGTCATCGACCCTCGGGTGCTTTTCCGCCTCGCCCGAGCCAAGGTGGCGTCTCCCGAGACGTCATCAACCCTCGGGGGCTCTTCCGCCTCGCCCGAGCCAAGATGGCGTCGCCCGTGACGTTATCGACCCTCGGGGGCTCTTCCGCCTCGCCCGAGTCAAGATGACGTCGCCCGTGACGTCATCGACCCTCGGGGGCTCTTCCGCCTCGCCCGAGCCAAGATGGCGTCGCCCGTGACATCATCGACCCTAGGAGGCTCTTCCGCGTCGCCCGAGCCAAGCTGGCGTCGCCCGAGACGTCATCACCCCTCGGGAGCTCTTCCGCCTCGCCCGAGCCAAAATAGCGTCGCCCGTGACATCATCGACCCTCGGGGGCTCTTCCGCCTCGCCCGAGCCAAGGTGGCGTCGCCCGAGACGTCGTCCACCCTCGGGGGCTCTTCCGCCTCGCCCGAGCCAAGATGGCGTCGCCCGTGACGTCATCGGCCCTCGGGGGCTCTTCCGCCTCGCCCGAACCAAGGTGGCGTCGCCCGAGACGTCATCTACCCTCGGGGGCTCTTCCGCCTCGTCCGAGCCTAGGTGGCGTCGCCCGTGACATCATCTACCCTCGGGGGCCCTTCCGCCCCGTCCGAGCCCGGCAAACGTCATTCGTGACGACCCTCGCCCTCGGAGACTTCACCGCCACTCCGCGGCCCAAGGCGCTCTAGCCCACATAGTCAAAAGGTCCACAGTACCCTCCGTCCTTAGAGATGGGGTTCAGTGCATGAGCCACCATGCCGACCCCTGTTCACCCTGCGGTACAAGGTCCTGTGCTTCCTAACCGACGACTTCCGCGCGTGATATCCACGCCATGGCTCCGAAGGACACTCCAACAGGGATTAGGGCGTCATCAAGCACTATACGACAGAACGCGGGGGTGCCTGGTCCTGTGCGACCAACCCCCGCCCAAACCCGGATAGGGGGAACAACAGGGTTCCCGGTCGCAGGGCGCATGGCTACAGCTCGTCAGGGGCGAACAGGACTCGGACATGCGTCCACTGGCGCAATCTTCCTCAGGAAGGAAGACAGGATGAAGACAAAGGCTTCCTTCGGCAGCAGCCCAAGCTGGGCCCACATTCACTCCCTCTCTCTCTACTGTACTCCTCCATCTCTCCCTACGTATAAAGGGAGGGAATGGACCCTCAATCTCAGGGGGACTCAACATTCCAACTCTCATTCACACACACTCAAACTCGCACACACGCGAGCACTCACTAGAGCCAAGAACCTCATACTCACGAGACCTAGGGATAACCTCCCCTCTCTCACCAAAAGCTTGTAGCTCCCTCCCGCGAGCTCTCCGCGCTCGGTAATACAACCCCGCAACACACTGGACGTAGGATATTCGTGCCCGAACCAGTATAAACCTCCGTGTTCTCCGAGCGCAACCATCCGAACTCCGACACGCTTAGAAATTTACTTGTTGACCGTCTAGACCCCGCCATTTTAGACACCGACAAGAGGAAAAGAAAAAAACACAGGAATAGGCTATGGGTGTTGTGCGAAAACAGAGGAATGGAGAAACACAGGAAAAGTATAGACATGGTGTTTGGAACGCAAGAATTATAATGTAGGATTCGCAAAATGCAGTGTGATTAAAAGAGCTGAATACATGTTTTATTGTTATATTTGTCATTGCAACGTTAAATTTTAATTAGCAGACAAACATAAGAAAGATGAATACTTATTTTATTATTATATTTTGCCATTACAACGTCAAATTTTTAATTAGCAAATAAACATATGTGATTATTAACTTCAAGTAACCACGTATGTGATGTTAATCAACAAATAAACATATGTGTTGTCCAACGAGTAACCACGCCTGTGATTAGTACTTGCGTTCTGTACGTGGTGGCTCTTGCGTCTTGCCTAATCCTGTGCTGTCCAACGAGTAACCACGGAAGCTGCCTCAGACTTCAGCGTAGGAAGAGAAAACAAGGGATGGGAGTGGATTTTTTCATTCCTTTGAAATCAGCATCTTCCTGCAACATTCCAGAGGAAAGGATTTGTTGCTTCCTTCGTTCCAAACGCAACGCACAGGCTTCTTTCCTACGTTTTGCGTTTCCTACAAAATTTCTTTGAAAAGCCTCCATTCCAAACGGGGCCTAAAATTCTTTCATAGAACTTTGGCCTCATTCTGATTACCACTAAACACGTCTCTTATCTAATGGTTAAAGTCACATGCGTCAACTCGGGACATGTTAAACATATATATATACATAAGCGATTGAGACTTACTTAAAATATTTCAGAAGAGAGAAACGAATTCACTGCTGCTCATCATCAATGGCGGAACAACCAATCAACATAAGCTTATGAGTTAAACTAATAAAAAAAACGATGCATGCACAGTTACACACAATGACTACTTCATGATTGAGTACTGTATATCTAGGTACAAGTGATACTTGGAGACTTTGAAGATTCAAGCCACGTACTGAATTGTACTTCAGTTGCTGCTGCACTTCCCGCTTTAAAAGATTTGCCAACCAATGTTCGCATTGCAGAACAGAGAAGTCAGGCAGGCAGGCACGCACTGCAGCTGCTGAAAGCAATCACTGAAAAGAGAAGAGAGATCAGCTACCTGATCAGCCACCCGAAAGTCCTGTGCAGTCGTGCAGATAGAACCAGACACCGGAAAAGAAGTCGTATGACTATATACATTTGAGTTTTGGCATGCGAGACAATGACAGAAAAAGTCATAAATTGAGTTGTCCTCTATCTCTGTGAGAGATTCGAACATTATTTTGTGCGGTCCACCTTGATGAGTTTTTGGGGATGATACACAAGGTGGAGCCATATTTATTATAGCAGTTCGTTCTTGTGTGCCTATAAAGGTCGATCGCGCCACAAGCAACCTAGTTATCCAGCCAACGCTAAAAATAAGAAGACTATACGAGCTGATAGCTAAGGGGAAACATGCATCCCTATAGCTGGGAGCAAACTAGAAATGAGGTGGAGTGTTAATCCATACAAAGTTCCATCCCAATGCATAACCATTTTAGAAATGGGATGCACCAGGAATCCGAGCAGTAGAATTTGCGGACTTGATAGCTGCTGCAAAGCATGGTTTCGCGCGATCCACTTCTGTGCGACGTAAGGATGGTTCTGTCTCTTCACAATTCAGAATTCGCGCAGCACACGACAAAAAGTGGTAGCATTATTCAAGTTCTGCGTTCTGAAATTCTCACATAGGTATGAGTGTGTGTGGCACCAACTAAATTTGTCATTTCAGACTTTTCTTCGTGTGACTCCATATGGCAGGCTAATTGTTGTGGCCAATATTTTTTTTTCAAACACGCAAAATGTTTACGCGTAGTGGTATATATTATGGTAGAGAAAATGTCTAAATACCATACACCTTAATGGTGCCCTAGGGAGTACGTCAATTAGTTGTGGTTTGAGAGAGGGATATATGCGCATTCAAACAAGACCTAAGGTAGTATTATTTAGATGCACATGTATCTGCCCCAAACCACATGAATTAGAGTAAAAATTAGTTTAAATATATTCCAACACATGTGGTTTGAGAGAGATAAATGCATATCCAAACAAGACCTCCTAACTCGCTTCTCTGTCCCCTTAGCTGGCGTTAAGAACAACTACATCCATGGGTGTAGCTCATCTTGATGAAAATGACATGACTGTTTTGTAGAGCCCCACCAACTCTATATTCATCAACTAGATCTAGATTCAATTTGACATTTTTTTAATCTTGCAGATCTACTCCACCAAAACAATGAATCTGCTCATAAATTCACCAAATTAGTGGAGTACCTCGAGAAGTGCTCCACCAATTTGGTGGAATCGAGGAAAAATTAACAGCGAGTAGCGTGCCGCCGCCGGCCGCGTCCGCCCCACGACCAAAGTGTTCACCTCTGGCTAGCCCGGCTGGCCGGCTATGCCCACTGATGGCACCCCTATTTGGCCATGCCCTGTGGTCACCCCAGCCAGGCTGGACTACCTATGGCGGCAACACCCCGCCATGCCCTGCGAGCTCTTGCTTCTTGCGCGCGAGGCCACGAGCGCATTGAGGAAGAAGAGTCACGGTTTTGTTTTTGATGACGTGTGGGACCGGGTGTCAGTGAGATGAGAGAAATTCTGCTGCTCTACCAAACATTTTGGAATCCCAATCTTTGGTGAAACTATTCCATGATGGAACCAAGTGCATACCAAGTCACATTATCCACGACTATTGCATCTTTATAGTGGTTTAAACATCTATACATGTTTCTTTCAAAAAAGAAAAAAAAACATTTGTACATGTTTAATTTCTTTATCAAAACTTGCAGAATATCATCCTAATCAATTGAGTTGTCCTCAATATCTCGTGAATTTAATTTTGTTTGTCTATATTTGATAGCTGCAAGCTGTCTAGATGACGGTGTAACAAGTTGAATGTGTACGTTGTGGAAACTTGCTAGTCCATACTCATAGAGTATGTGTATCCTAGCCATGCAAATGCCAGAAGTATTATCACCTTGATAGAAGTATATATCACCTTGATAGAAGTATATATCACCTTGATGTATATTATTGTCATATAAGGTTCATAAAGCTTCATTTTATAAGAAAAATAAAATAAAAGTAGTCATTACTTGTTTCTAAATTAAAAAGTTGTACTGTCTCTTTTCTAAAATAAATCAATTCCTATAATCACCCTAGATCAAACTAAATTGCATTTGACCAAAAAGGAACAACATCTATGACACACCAAATAAATACATCATAAAAACATACTTCATTATTATGTATATCTAGCAATATTAATTAATTTGGTATCATAAACATTGATGCTCTCTTTTCTATAAATTAAATTTGGTTAAAATAAAAATAGTGTGACTTAGAGACAATTCATAGAAGTTGATTTAATTTGGGAGTGAATAATCAATTATTACTTATTTAGACCAAAGCCAGTTGTATAAAAAGGCCGGCCTAATTAACATTTAGTTGACCATTCACCAGTCAACACAGCCACCACCGCTGCTTGTCCTATTGGCGATACAAGACTACAAGAGGGCTCTAGAGGTGGCCATGGCGGACGCTACCCGTACTCTGATGCTCCTGACCATCGTCGCTCTCCTTGTTTCAGTGTCAGCAGGCGGCGCATCAGCAAAGCCCCGCCCAGGCAATTGTACGCAAATCAGCATGAGCAACAGCGGCATGCGTTGCACCCCTGGCGACTCGTGCTCGGCGGTATGCGCCAAAATCAAGGGCAAAGACGGCAAGTGCGTGAACAGAGCATGCATGTGCACCCTCTGCGGCCCTTCCTAGTTCGTAGTACCATCCAAGAGCAGCAAGGGATTAATCGAATTCGTTTCGTCGCATATATATGCATGTATCATGTATGACCATGTGTAATAGTAATGGAGTGACTAGACTAATAAGAGCAATGAGACCCTATATATATATATGATTATATGGAAAAGATATCGATCATCCACCACATAACTCGCTTGCATGTTCCCTCAGCTACGGCCGTGATCGTTTCGGTGGTTGTCGGCTGATGCTGTTTTTGACCTGTTTTGTTGTGAGGTGTTGTAGCTATGAAAATGACTGGGCTGTTTTGTAAAGCTCACCGACTTTAGATTCATCAAAACTAGATCCGGATCCAAATTTTTAATCAAATATTTTTAGGAGCTTATTCGGCGACCAACTCCATTGTAGATCTGCTCCACCAAAACGGTAGACCCGTCCCAAGATTTACCAAATTGGTGGAGTACCTTCAGGGGTGCTACACCAAATCCAAGTTTAGTGGAGTTTGAAAAATTACCAACCATGTCACTTGTTACACGGAAAAAAATCATTCGTTTTTTCTTTGGCATCTTCTTCCCCGTCGCTCTTCCTTGTCGCCCCCATTCTTGGCTGTGCGCTAGCTATGCTCACACCCTGGCTGGCAATGTGCAACCACCGGCCACCCTATGGCCAGCCACGTCCGCCCACGACCAAAGCGCCCGCCGCTGGTTGGCCACGCGCCACCCCGGCCCGGCCAGCCCTGCACGCCCCTACCCATGCGAGCCCAGTAGTCTATGCCCTAGTAGTGGTTGTGTGCGTTGTTGGTGCCCCCGTTCGGGCGTGCCAACACTTGCCCCAGCCAGGCCGGCCATATATGTCTCCCATCCTCAACCGCCCGCGATGCCCCGCCATGCCCCTGCTAACTCCCGCGTCCTGTGCGCGCGGCCATGAGCACGTTGAGGAAGAAGAGTCACAATTTTGTTTTCCGTTCGGATTGTGGGGCGAAGAGCATCGTGCTATCCTCGTTCGGACGAGCCTCGAAGTCCTCTGTGAGCTGGTACCAGGGATATCCAAGTGAGAACTCGTGCCCCCTTCGACGGGGGTCGACAGAAGCCCTAAGGCGTCCTCATTAAACAAACCGTGTGGATTATCTAGGTGCCAACTCTGTTCGATGAGAGTTGGTGGCTCGATGCCTCCCGTCGAAGGGATCCTTGGGTATTCCGTGGTTATTCCTCGGATATGTCCCGGGGGGACTTGGGAGTTCGTTCTCGAGCTGGGCTTCGTACTGGCTCCCCGTGGGTCATCCCTGACTCGGGTACTCGAGGGCGGCTGTCGAACCCCGTTCGTGGGGCCACCCTTCGCCCCTCGAGATTTGGGGGTGGACCGGAGTCCGTTTTACCCTGGGTCCTCCCTGACCTCGGGGTACTCGAGGGCGGCTGTCGAACCCTGCTCGAGGGCCATCCTTCGCTCCCTCAAGATTTCCGGGTGGACCGGAGTCCGTTTTACTTCCCTAGGATGGAACTGCTTGAGGGCGGCTGTCGAAACCCCTTTTGAGGGCCAGCCTTCGCTCCCTCGAGAGCTCGACGGGGTGGTCGACGTCCGTTGCTTACCTCCGAAGACAGCACCCATCATTGCCTGTCGTCCGGCGTAGGCGCGCCCTTTTAGGAGATGTCCGTTCGGCTGCAACCGTAGCAGGCGTAGGGTGCGGCGAGGAGCACGGTGACGTGACAGGTGTGCCCTATCCTGTGGAATACGAGGGGGCGGTAGGTGGGCGCATTAAATGCGGAGATTTACCTGTCTTTTTGTTGGATCCGCCCGTTGGGCTTCTGGTTATAAATACGAGGATGGGGGTTTGGCTTCCGCATGCTTGCCATGCCTCCCTTGCCTCCTTCCCCTTTTGCCATTGCCTTCGTCGCCCACCGAGTCGGATCTCTACGCGCGCGAGAGTAGGGAGAGGAGAGATTGGGAACATACCTTCCACCCCCGCATCCGAGCGCATCCGCTTCCCTGCTCGCATGGCCAGCTACAGCTTGCGCGGCCCTGACGCCTGGCTTTCATCGTCGGCGATCGTGGGGCGTTTGGGAGATTTAGTGGAGAGCGGTCTTCTCCGGCCTATCACCTCCGCGGACCGGCCGGAGTGGATAGTGCCGCCGAGGGAGGATCGTGAGCCCAACCCGCCGGAAGGTTACGTGGTCAGCTTCGAAGCTTTCCACCGGGCGGGGCTGGGATCCCCCCCAACCGTCTTCTACACGGGATACTCCACCACTACAGCATGGAGCTCCAACACCTCTCCCCCAACGGCGTCTGCCACGCGGCGGTCTTCACCGCCATGTGCGAAGGATACCTGGGGATGGAGCTGCATTGGGAGCAGTGGCTCCACCTGTTTGAGGCGGGCCTGTTCCACGCTTCGGCCGGGGGCGGTAGCCGCAGGATGGTCAGGGCTGGGTGCTGCAGCATCTCCCTCAAGAGGGCGGAGTACTGGATCCCGGCCAAGCTCATGTCGAGTCACTCAGGATGGCACTCCGGGTGGTTCTATCTGAGAAACGATGACGGCCTGTTCCCCGCCTACACCGGGAGGACAATCGACTTGAGGCCCGACCACTGGAGGTACGACGTCGAGTAGAAGAAGCAGAAGCGTCTCGACCACCTGTTTGAGGCGATTGCCCGTCTGAAGAAAGCGGGGCTTACGTCGGCCATCGTGGCGTCGGTGTTTCATCAGCAGCGGGTCGTACCGCTGATGGTCCGCCCACTATGCCTCGACAAGATGCGCCTGGGGGTGGACCTCACGGGGTGCCGCCTCATGGGGGATGAACTGCCTCTCGAGAGGGTGGTCCGCCGAGTGCGCGCCTCCTTTGCCGGCGCGTTCGAGGTGGAGAACGTCGCCAGCGTCCCCAAGGTGCCGGACCAGGGCCACGTCCAGCTGGTACGACATCTCTTCTCTGTTAATGGCCCCTTGTTTGTCTTGTTCGTCCCCTTTTGCCCGTTTTCTGACCACGGCTCGTGTTCCTCAGGGGAACGTCGTTTACCGGAAGTCGCTGCCGCCGGTGAAGGAGGAGCGGAACTACTCCTAGGTGAGACGCTTTCAGGCCGAGCAGGACAAAAAGAACAAGGATAAGGACAAGAATGATAAGGGTAGAAGGGCCCAAGAGAAAGAGGAACGTGAGCAACGCCGGTCACGGCAAAGGCAGGCCAACCTCCCCGAGGAGGAGTCCCCCTCGGAGGAGGATGAGGATGAGGAGACAAGTAGTGGCGAGATTGTTGGCGGCATGGCATAGTGGTGTAGGATTGTGACCATTACTTTGGTCCTGACGGATATTGTTCTTTGTGCAGGAAGAGGAGCCGGAGCAGGAGGAGGAGCAGGGGGAGCAGGTCGAGCCGCGCAAAGGGCTCGAGGAAGACAAAGCGATGCCCGGGCGCCAAGGGTCGACGTCGAGGTCGGCCCCGACCGCCCGGATCGAGCCGGGGAGCAAGTGCCCTGCGGCCTCTCAGGGCAAGGGGGTGCGTCGACCGCTCAGTCGCTCGTCGCAGTCCCCGTCGAGGGGTGGGTCGAGCACGCCGCCGGTGCCTGCTCAGTCAAGCGCACGGGCCTCGAGACCGTCGACCCAGGAGGAGACCAGGACGGTGGCGACGAAGACGCCGTCGGCCCCTGCCAAGGCCACGGTGCCGGGAGCATCCTCAACCCCCGGTGGAGGAAAAAGCGGCTCCCGGGGCGCCGGCCTGAAGCCCCCGAGCGGTTCGAGGTCCGCTGGCCGAACCCCCATGATCTCGATGGGGTAAGTTCTTTTCCTTTTGGTCCTGAACTCCCTTCTGCTTTGGTTTCAACTCGCGCTAATCGTAACACATGCCTTCCTTTTTCAGGGTGAAGCGCTCGTTGGAGGCCGCGTCCCCCACCCTGGCCAAGAGGCTGAAGGTGGAAGCTGCAGCTAAGATGGCGGCCGGAGCCAGCCCCGCTGCCCCGTCCCCCTCGACCCTCGCCCCAGAGGTGGCGTGGGCGGGCAAGGCGCGGGAGGCGATGCAGCGTGGCCATGCGTAGTCGGCCGCCGAGCGGGCTCGAGCGGAGGAAGATGCAGGTCGACCCGCCTCGTCGTCAGGGTCTGCCAGTGTGGCGGTCGAGGCCGTGCTCACCGCCCCATCGGAGGGGGGGTGCGTCAGCAACCTCGGAAAGTGTGGAGCCGGTGTCGACGTCGGCCGTGGTGGAGAGGGTTGCGCCCCAAGCCGCCGTAGAGATGGAGGTAGTCGACTTGACCTCCGCTGGCGATGAAGAGACGCTGGAGCGCCCGACGCTGATGCAGTGGCCCGAGAACCTTGCATCGTGGGAGGCGCGTCAGCGGCGCGAGCGCGAGGAGAAGGCGTGGCAAGAGGAGGGAGCTATTGTCGCTGCGCCGGAGGTGCCGCCGTTGGTGGAGACCCTCGTCGAGGGGGCCTCGGCGTCGCCCGCGGCGGGGGCAGTGACGACGACGGAGCTGGCGGAGATAGTGGTGGTGACGACCCCTCGGCAGGAGCCGGAGGGGACCGTTTTGGTGCTACGGGGGTGCGGCGCGCCGGACATGGCTATGTCCGAGGCGTCAGCTCGACCTATCCTCGAGGTCGGGCAGCTGTCTACTCGAGGTGCTCCGCCCCTTGGCTCGGTCGAGGTGGAAGGAGGGGATGAGCTGCCAGACTGTGGCGAGCCCACCATATTAGACGCTAACATGCGTTTCCTCTACCGCCCAGGGTCGTTCCCGCGGTGGGGGCCTCCTCCTCCTCGAAGCGATGACCCGGAGGGGTCGATGGCGGCCCTAGAAGACCACTTCGAGGCCAGGATCGCCCAGCTTGAGGGGGCGACCCACTTCCCCAACCTCGCAGAATGGGTGATGGCCCACGGGGGTACCCTCGAAATGGGTCAGTCCATCATGGACGAGGTGAGGGGGAGGGTCGATCGCTTGAGCAATTTCTGGGGGCAGGAGGTGTTCGAGCTGCCCGACCCCAAAGACCTAGGGCGCACCTTCTTCAAGCTCGATGATCAAGCCGAGCTCGGAGGTGGGAGCACCTGGAGGAGTTTCGGGCGTGGCTCGACCACATGACGCGCGTGGCGGTGGGAGTCGCGTCCGAGGATATATATAAGGCGATGATGATAAGCTTCGTTCTTTCATTCCATTTCACCTCGGGTGTTTTGTTGTTCTTTGTTGTGACCTTCCTTTTTATCCTTGGTAGACGCTGAGGGCGAGGTCGCACGACAAGTCCCAGTTCATCCTCCGCTCGCGGGAGCAGTGGAGTCAGCTCCCCATCCTCCGCGCCTCGCTGGAGAAGGCAGAGGCCGAGGCCACCTAGGCGAAGGTCGAGGTGGCCACCGCGCAGGAGGGGGCCAAGGCCGCTCAGGAGGAGGCCTCCCGGGCACAGTCGAGGGCCGAGGCCGCCCTCAAGGAGGTTGCCGAGGTCGGGCAGCAGCGGGACGCCGCCCAGGGGGCCCGGCGTAAGGCTGAGGAGGAGGACACCTCGTCGAGGGGGGAACTGGCTCGAACGGCAGAGCAGGTCCGGCAGCTCGAGGCCAACCTGGAGCAGGCAGGCACCGACCGTGCCTCCCTCGAAGAGCGGGTCCGGCAGCTTGAGTCGGATATCGACGTCGTCTCCCGCCACCGCGATGCGCTGAACGTCACGGAGCAGAAGGCTCGAGCCCAGATCGCCATTCTGGAGGAGGCGGCGGCTGCCCAGAAGAGGGCCCTCGATGGTATTGGCAAGATCATCGAGGACCTCCGGGCTAAGAACAATGACCAAGCTGCAGGCCTCGTCGACGTCCTCCGCCAACTGCAGAAGGCTGAGCAGGCCTACGTCACCCTGGAAGCACGTGCCAAAGGTGAGTTTTTTAGAAGTGTTATTGAGCTCGCTTGGTCTCGACCCTTCCCCTGCTTTTTGGTTTTGATGGAGTCTTCTGTTTGTTCTGGCAGAACTCGAAGGGGACAAGGCCTGAGCCCACGAGGATCTGACCAGTCTTCAGAACCTCCTTGGGGCGGAGACGAGCCTGAACGAGAGGCTTGGGGACGCCATCTCCTCCTTCTGCGACGGCATGGGTGTCGAGCCGGAGCTGCCGGTTGCGGGAGACGTGCGTGGAGATTTCCTCTTGCGCCGGTTCTTCGCCGCGACCCGCGGAGTGACAGAGCAGGTCTGTGCTGCCCTTTACATAGGCGTGAAGCGGGCGCTCGCGGTCGTCCGCTTGGGGTACTCCTATGACCTCGACGTCGTTGCCAGCGGCTTCGTCGTCGACCCGGAGCTGACCGATGAAGCAAACATGGCGAGATGCCATGAGCTGATCGACGTCGCAGAGGTGTCCGGCGGTGAGTTGGCGAAGCTGTTCGAGGCCGAGGTGCTTCCCCCGCCGGACGGCGATGGCGATGAGTAGTCAAGGCCTGTGAGCCAAATCTGGACAAGAAGGTCCATGTAATAGATTAGTTTTTGTGACAATATGATGTCGAGCCCCTAGGGGCTTCCTAACTTTAATGCATTTTATTCGGGTGCATCTGAGTGTTTTTATCTCTCGAGCCATCTCTATTTTTCTTTGCCTGAGTTGTTGCTTTTAGACTAAGTGTTCGACGCACGCTCGTATCCCTCGAGGGGGGAGCGAGTGGGGGTACCGTAGCCCTGAGGCTTGGGAGAGTCCCCGGCTCGACGACCCTCGACCCTTAGGGAGTTCGAGGCGTTTTTACGTAGCTAAGAAGCGTACTCAGGGCAAATGTGGAAAGATAAGTGCTGAGTTTTGAAAAAACGTTTGAGTTTTTAGAGGACTTAGGAGGGGGGTCCCCCCCTGTCAGCCCTCGAGGGAGGCTTGACCTTGTAGGAGCAGAGTCGAGGCTACCTCAGAGTTATGAACGAATGTGAAATGTATTTCGAGAACATTTTATTCATTCATAATGCGATAAGTGTACATAATGCGGAAAATGTATGAGGCCTCGAGGCCTTAGGGTTAGAAGCGACGTAGTTGTTCGATGTTCCATGTGTTGGTGAGGATCTCGCCCTTGCTGTTCTTCAGCTTGTAAGTCCCTGACTTTAGCACCTCTGCCACGATGAAGGGTCCTTCCCAAGGTGGCGTCAGCTTGTGACGCCCCTTGTTGCTTTGTCGGCGGCGCAGTACGAGGTCACCGACGTCGAGGTCCCTTTTGCGTATGTGCTTGTCGTGGTAGCGCCGTAGCATCTGCTGGTACCTTGCTGACTCGAAGAGGGCCATGTCTCGGGCTTCCTTGAGCTGGTCGAGGGAGTCCTCTCGGGCTGCTGCGTTGGCTTGCTCGTTGTAGGCCTTTAATCGAGGGGACCCGTACTCGAGGTCAGTGGGGAGGACGACCTCGGACCCGTAGACCAAGAAGAACGGGGAGAACCCTGTAGCTCAACTTGGCATCATTCTGAGACTCCATACGACAGAGGGCAGCTCATCGACCCATCTCTTGCCGTGTTTGTTTAGCCGGTCGAAGATCCTTGGCTTGAGGCCCTGCAAAACCATACCATTGGCGCGCTCGACCTGGCCGTTAGTTCGAGGTTGGGCAACTGCAGACCAGTTCAACTTGATGTTGTGGTGGTCACTGAAGTCCAAGAACTTTTGGCCGGTGAACTGCGTGCCGTTGTCGGTGATGATGGCATTGGGGACCCTGAAGCGGTGGATGATGTCGGTGAAGAACAACAAAGCTTGTCGAGATTGAATGTTGGCGATGGGTCGAGCCTCGATCCCTTTCGAGAACTTGTCTATGGCCACGAAGAGGTGGGTGTGGCCACCTTTTGTTTTCTTCAGGGGGCTGACCATGTCGAGCCCCCATACTGCGAATGGACAAGTTATGGGTATCATCTGAAGAGCTTGGGCGGGTAGGTGGGTCTGCCTAGCGTAGAATTGGCATCCCTTGCAAGATTGAACAAGTTTGGTAGCGTCGGCGACGGCTGTCGGCCAGTAGAAGCCTTGTCGAAAGGCGTTTCCTACCAGCGTTCTTGGCGTCGCGTGGTGGCCGCAAGCCCCTGAGTGTAGGTCCTTCAGTAGTGCCCTCCCCTCCTCGAGGGTGAGGCAACGTTGAAGTACACCGGTAGGGCTGCGTCGATACAGCTCGCGGCCATCCCCATACAAGACGTAGGTTTTGGCGCGTTAGGCTATGCGTCGAGATTCGGTGCGGTCCTCTGGGAGCTCGCCCCGTATCAGATACTCGAGGTAGGGTGTGCGCCAGTTCGTCGAGGGGGTTTGCGTCGCGGCCGTTCCATCGATCTTCATGACTTCTTCCCTATTCGAGGGGGGATCGGTCGGGGGGGGGGGGTGGATCGACCCCTTGCTCGAGGGTAGGAGCCCCCGAGCCTAGGTCGACAGACGGCTTGTGAAGGTCCCTCGAGGAGACGTTGGGAGGAACCGTGCCTCGGGTGGACGCGATTTTGGCTAGCTCGTCAGCAGCTTTGTTGTACCGGCGGGCTACGTGGTTGAGCTCGAGGCCATAGAATTTGTCCTCCAGCTTACGGACCTCCTTGCAGTAGGCTTCCATCTTGGGGTCATGGCAGCTCGAGTCTTTCATCACTTGGTCAATTACCAACTGCGAGTCCCCTCGAACGTCGAGGCGTTGAACCCCGAGCTCGATGGTGATGCGCAGACCATTGACGAGGGCCTCGTACTCGGCTACGTTGTTGGAGGCGCGAAAGTGGAGGCGGATGACATAGCGCATGTGGACCCCTGAGGGTGATATGAACAGCAATCCGGCGCCTGCCCCCGTCTTCATCAACGACCCGTCGAAGTACATGGTCCAGAGCTCGGTCTAAACTTGCGCCGGGGGTAGTTGGGTGTCGGTCCATTCTGCAATGAAATCTTCCAATACCTGCGACTTGATAGCCTTCCGAGGAGCGTAGGAGAGAGTTTCCCCCATGAGCTCGACCGACCATTTGGCTATTCTCCCAGACGCCTCCCAGTTCTGGATTATCTCCCCGATGGGGAAAGACGAGACCACAGTAACCGGGTGGCCCAGGAAATAGTGCTTGAGCTTCTGCCGAGTGAGGACGATGGCGTACAACAGCTTCTGAATGTGGGGTATCTCACTTTGGTTTCTGAGAGCACCTCGCTTATGAAGTAGACGGGCCTCTGAACCAGCAGGGCATGACCCTCTTCTGTCCTCTCGACTACTATGGCAGCGCTGACTACCTGGGTAGTTGCTTCAACAAAGAGCAAGAGGGGCTCGGCTGGGCTTGGGGGCACCAAGATAGGTGGCGAGGTGAGTAAGGCTTTGAGTTTGGAGAGCGACTCCTCGGCCTCGACGGTCCATGTGAAGTGTTCTATTTTTTTAAGGAGGCGATAAAGGGGAAGTGCTTTCTCCCCGAGCTGTGAGATGAACCGGCTGAGGGAAGCGAGGCACCCTGTGACTCTTTGTACGCCCTTAAGATCGTTGATCGGGCCCATCCTAGTGATTGCGGTTACCTTCTCAGGGTTGGCCTCGATCCCGCGTTGGGAAACTATGTACCCTAGGAGCATGCCTCGAGGGATCCCGAAGACACACTTCTCTGGGTTTAGCTTTATGTGATTTGCCCTGAGGCACCCAAACGCGATCTGAAGGTCCCCGACTAGGTTCTCGACTTTCTTGGATTTGACCACGATGTCATCGACGTAGGCCTCGACGGTTGGCCCTATATGTTTTCCAAAGACATGGAGCATGCATCGTTGATATGTGGCCCCGACGTTTCACAAACCGAAGGGCATAGTGAGGTAGCAAAACATGCCAAAGGGGGTGATGAAGGAGGTCGCGAGCTAATCGGACTCCTTCATCTTTATTTGGTGATAGCCAGAATACGCATCAAGAAAGCAGAGAGTTTCACATCCCGCAGTGGAATCTACTATTTGATCAATACGTGGTAATGGAAAAGGAACCTTAGGACATGCTTTATTTAAACTAGTGTAGTCTACGCACATTCTATCCTTTCCATTCTTTTTCTTGACAAGTACAGGATTTGCTAACCACTCGGGATGATGTACCTCCTTGATGAATCCGGCCTTCAAAAGCTTGTCGACCTCCTCCCCGATGATTCAGCACTTCTCCTTGTCGACGCGGCATAGCCGTTGCTTCACCGGTTTGGATTCGGCCCAGATGTCCAAGGAGTTCTCGGCGACATCCCTTGGAATGCTCGGCATATCCGAGGGACTCCATGCAAACACGTCAGCATTCGCGCGGAGAAAGTCGACGAGCACGACTTCCTATTTGGGCTCGAGGGTGGCGCTGATCGTCAGCGCCTTCCCATCCGCGTGGCCGATGTCGAGCGGGATGGTCTTGGTGTCCTCCACAGGCTTGAAGTTGCCGGCGTGCCGCTTGGGGTCGGGGATCTCCTTGGAGAAGTCGTTGAGGGCCTCGAGGATGGCTAACTCCTCGACCGCCTCGGCATTTTCCACGCACTCGACGTCGCAGTCGTAAGCGTGCTCGTAGGAGGTGTCGACGGTGATGACTCCCTTGGGCCCTGACATCTTTAGCTTGAGGTAGGTGTAGTTCGGGATCGCCATGAACTTGGCGTATCCAGGTCGACCGATGATGGCGTGGTAGGTACCGTGGAATGCGACTACCTCGAAGGTCAGATCTTCCTTCTGGAAGTTCGAGGGGGTACCGAAGCAGACGGGTAGCTTGACGCGGCCGATCGGGAGTGCCTTCTTTCCTGGGACGATCCCGTGGAACCCCCCCGCGCAGGGCAGGAGCATGGTCCTCGGGATCCCCAGGAGGTCGAGGGTCTCGGCGTAGATGATGTTGAGGCTACTTAACCCATCCATGAGTACCTTGGTGAGGCGGGTGTTGAGTATGATCGGGTCGACGACGAGTGGGTAGACCCCTACGTTGGGGACGTGCTCGGGGTGGTCGTTCTGGTCGAAGGTGATCGGCATGTGGGACCAGTCGAGGTATCGAGGAGCCTGGGCTCGAATGGAAAAGACTTCTCGACGCTCCCTCTTGCGCTGACGCACACTGAGTCGAGTCGAGGGTCCCCCGCAGATCATGTAGCAGTCATGAATCTCGGGGAAGCCCCCTTTTTGCCATCGCCCTTGACGTGAAGGTCGCAGGGTGGGTCTTCCTTGTTATCTTCTTTCTTGAGGCCATGAGAGTCGAAGTACTTCTTGAGCATGCGACAGTCCTCGAGGCTGTGATTGGCCGGTCCCTTGTGATAGGGGCAGGGCTTTTTCAGCATCTTGTCGAAGACGCCCCCCTCGAGAGGGGGACCTCGAGGCTTCTTCTTGTCTGTCACAACGACAAGATCGTCGGGCTCAACGTCGCGTCAACCTAGCTGGTTCTTCTTCTTCTTCTTCTTCTTCTTCTTCTTGTTGGTCCTCTTGGGCCCATTATTCGAGCCCCCGGGCTCGTCCGCCTTGGCCTTCCCCTTGTCTGGGGATGCATAGAAGAACACGCCAACGGCTTCCTCGCCGGCTGCGTAGTTGGCGATGATGTCCATGATCTCGTTGGCGGTCTTGGGGGTGTTCCGTCCTAGCTCCCGCACCAACTCCTTGCAGGTTGTCCCGACGACAAACGCTGTGATGACGTCGTGGTCGGAGATGTGGGTTAGCTCGGTACGTTGCTTGGAGAACCATCGGGTGAAGTCACGGAGGGTTTCCCCTGGCTTCTGCTTGCAGCTGCGGAGATCCCAGGAGTTTCCTGGCCGCACGTAAGTGCCCTTGAAGTTTCCCTCGAAGATCCTGACCAGGTCGGGCCAGCCATAGATCAAGTCTGGGGGGAGTTCCTCGAGCCATCTTCGAGCGGTGTCAGAGAGGAAGAGCGGGAGTTGCCGAATGATGATGTGGTCATTGTCGGCTCCTCCTAGCTGACATGCCAGCCTGAAATCAGCAAGCCAGAGCTCCGGCTTGGTTTCGCCGTTGTACTTGACCAGGCTGGTGGGTGGACGGAAACGAACATGCAAGGCGGTTTGCCGGATCGCCTTGCTGAAGACTCGTGGCCCTGGTGGTTTCGGGGATCGACGTCGATCCTTGTCACTATCGTAGCGCCCACCTCGATGGGCACTGTAACCTCGAGCCTCAGCATCACCGTGTCGGCATCGTTTGTTGTCGTTGATGTCGTGTCGCGCGTCTCGCGGTTGTCGATTATCGAGGATGCGGTCTCGAACTGGTGGCCACTCCGCTCCGCCTTGGGGCGCCTTGTCTTGGTGGACAGATACCTCTCGATCTTGTCAAGGGGGCACGTCCCGCCGCTCGGAAGCAGCTCCTCTGCGCCTCGAGGCCGAGCTCTCCGCCTGCTGTACGGCCGCGGTTTGGAGGAGCCCCTGGATTTCATCTCTAATGCGTTGCGCCTGGGGCGTCGATGGTGCCGGCATGTCGCGGAGCAGCATCGCGGCTGCCACGACATTCTGGCTAGCGCGGTTGTAGACGTGGCGCTCGTTCGCCCCTTCGTTGACGATCTGTCGATGGACATCCCGAGCCCGCTCGCGGGCTCCTCCACCCTGTGGCCGCCCGTGATCTCGCTCGAGGGCCTGATCGAGCTGATGTAGTCGTAGGCGCTCCTCTTCGAGTTTGGCGAGGAGCTCCCGGACTTGCGCGGTCTGGGCGTTCTGAGGTGGATCGGCTTCGTCTGGAACTGGGGGGGCGACGTCTCGCGGCGGGGTAGCATTGCGCCCCTCTCCTGCATTCGCAGCTGCAGCGTCGGTGATGTCATCCTGGGAGTCAACCGGCTCGATGAGGTGGAAGCACTCCCGCGTGGGATCGTAATCCTCATCAGGGGAGTCCGAGTCGGGGTAGCCGTGGTAGAAGTTGGGAAAAGATCCCCTGTGCTCCTCCTCCAGCCGTCGCCGTAACGTGCCCCAGGCGTGATACCCTAGGGCCGGGGCTCGTCGTGGCTCCGGGCGCTCGTCTGGTGGAGGGGTGGTGACGAGGTTGATCGTCGCACGTAGCAGGTTCCCTGAGGACCCGTAACGTGCCTGCATCTGCGGGCCTACAAAAGCAGAAAAGAGCCTGGCGCTGTTGTAGAGCCCGTGCGGAAGCAGGTTGCGCGGAGGCGTGGCCGAGTACGTCGGAGAGGCCACGGGGACACTCCGAGATGACGGTATGGCAAAGCCAAGGTCAGACCCGGCGAGGTACCCGCCCCCGACCCGCAAGCATGGGTCAAACAGGCTCCCGAAGGAAGGAACTGTGTCGCTAGCTGAGGCCGGGGAGATGGCGTCCGGCGTCTCGGGATCCGCGCGGTGAAGAGTGTGGCGGCGTCGTTCACGCCTCCTCCTGGTGACAGGAGAGAGGCGTGAGTGGTGGGACCGTCGTCCGGTCCTCCTTGGCCTCGGCTTACCGGAGCTGCTGCTATCCATGCCACCACCGGAGAGTAGAACCATGTCGTGGCCGTGGCCCAAGGACATGAACTCTAGACTCCCGAACCAGATGGTGGTGGCAAACGGAAGTGATGGGACGGTGGAATCCATCTAGGAGAGTAGTTTGGAGTTGATCGACACGCAAAGCCTCCCTACCTGGCGCGCCAACTGTCGGTGTTATGACCCAGGGGGTCAAGACCACCAACTAGTAAATTTGTATATTGCGTGCTCCTCTCCCAGATGTGATGCAAGAAGAACACAAGATTTATCCTGGTTCGGGCAAAGAAGGCCCTACGTCCAGCGGGGGAGGATGGATTGTATTATCTTGCACCGAAGTGCTCGTACATGGGGGTACAAGCAGGTTTACACGGGGGTGCTCAGAGTGACCTGAAGCCTAGGACTAGCAAGGCTATCCTAGGTGAGCTGGTGGATTGCTTGAGATGTTGATCAAGCAATCGGGTGTGGTGTGTGCGACTTGGCTCTTGGTGTATGCGGGTCAGAGTTGATGTCTCGACTCATTGAGAGATCTCTGATGTCCGAATGCGTGAGCCGATACGAATGCGCATTCCCTTTCTTCTATCCCAGCGTCCCCTTTTATAGATCAAGGGGAGGCCTGAGGGTACAGAGGTCCTAGACTGTAGAGGCATGGGAGAGGTGTCCGCGGCGCCATGCTTGCGGTGGGACGTCGATCGCTGTAGCGGCGTGGCCTTCCCGTCCTTCCGGTGTTCAGGGCATGGTGATAGCAGACTGGACGTTGCCGAACGTCATGGCGCAGTACGGTTGGCCTCCTGTAGATGGGTACAAGCTCCACGATTGAAGCGGGACGGAGCGGACGGGCCCCATACCGTAGTGGATGGAGACGGGGGTCGAGCCCCCGGGTCGAGGAGTATCGAGGCCTGTGGGACCCTGACTCATCCCTGGAAACGCGGTCGAGGGCTTGTCCCATTTAAGACTCAAGGGGGTGCCTTTGACCTCCGTACTTGAGTCGTGGCCACAGTGGTTGTACGATCAACGGAGAGTCGGGGCATGGACGGCAAACTGATGGATTTGACCGTGGTAGTGGGCACCCATGGCGTTAGGCGGGAGCAGGTAGGCGCATTGGATTCTCTTTACCCCATACTGGGAGTAGGTGAGCTGATCGAGCCTCCTGCTCGCGGGTCGTTCGTTCGAACCCCTGTCCGTCATTCGAGGGGTCGAGGCGGAGGGGTCGTTCGTTTGACCCCTGTCCGTCAATCGGGGTCGAGGGGTTGAGGTCGAGGGGGATTCGATCGACCCCTCTTCCGTCATTAGGGGGGTTAAGGCAAGGCGGAGGGGTGTCCTGCCTAATGTTTTTCCAGTAATGGGCCGGCCCACGACTGATCACTGTTGTTGGTGAGGTAAGCCTTCGTTTGATGGGCCTTCTCCCACTGATTGGGTGGCTGATCAGATTCTGCCTCAAAAATGGTTGCTATGTTAAGCATTAGATTATCGCAGGTTAGGGTACCCTTACCTTTGTACCCGACACATTTACAACATGTGCGTGAAAAATATGCAACTTCTCAATAAACACAATTGCAACATAAGTCTAGAAAAAAATAGATGAAACATTTAGGACAAATATCTGCAACATAAGTGTACAACCATTGCAACATATGTAACATCTCGATCTGATTTTGCAACATCCATATGAACCCCTTGCAACATGCCTCTAAAACAACTGAAACACTCGAAACATACACTTGCAACATGTGCTTTCAGCGTAGTGTCACCTTGTTGGCAGGACGGATGGCGTTCTTGTGGAGCTCGATGCTACGGAGAGCTCATAGGGTTGCTAGTGCGGATCTTGCCGGTGGTACGGACCTCAACAGTGGCCGCTGCGGTGCAGATGGAGTACAACCTCGATGGGAGGCACAAGTCTCGACGTGCGGGAGGGTGGCGCTGGTGAATGACGCAAACAGAATCTGTCCTATGGACGTGGATGAGCAGACTCTGTCCTGCAATGGTAGACGGTGTGGGTGGAGAGCGGAGGTGGCGCCGTAGGCTAGTGGAATCAGTCCCTGCTGTGGCAGGCGACATGGGTGTGGGCGGTGCTGACAAGCGGCACAGGTGCCGTTTGTTCGAGCAGAGGTGGGCGGGAGTGGCGAGCGGCGCATGCACTACCCGTTCGAGCAGGGGCAAAGCCGACGAGCGGAGTTCCTCCGGCGATGGCGAGTGACGCGGACGTCGGCGGCGATGGTGAGCTGCGTGGGCGGGGGCGGCGTGGTGCTGATGGCAAGCGACATATAGGCGGACTCCACCTGAGCGGAGCGACGCAGATGAGCAGAGTACTCTGGAGCTAGCATGGGCTGAGCAGGGCTGCGTGAATGAGTTGGATAAGGATAGGTTTGTGAACGAGTGAATGACGATGAGTCTGTAAATGAGTGGAAGAGGCTAGTCCGCACGAAAGTCATGGGAACATATGCGGGGGCCACGTCCAGAGTCAAAATTTTGGACGGATGTCCTTAATAGAGCATTACCGAAAGTGCAGTTTTATTTTTTGAAGACATCACCGGAGTGTGGTGAGAGCCGCGCCCCGCCTGAATTGATTCAATTGATGCCGGCAAGCCGGTGCACAGAAGTTGCCATGTAGGCATAGAGTTTTACATCGAAGTAGCCCATGACTAATAATAAACTTTACAATGCAATATATTTTTTTAGATAAAGGATAGAAACTATCCGGTTTCATCTACTCGTGGGTATATAGAATCAGGCCAAATTATTACAACAGGAAAACTGAAAAGAAAGAAATTGACGGAAAAATTACATCCCCAACAAGGAGCTCGAGTAGTCCTACACGACAAACAGGCTTGCTCCGTGATGTCAACTCCACTAGAATAAAATCACCAATGTGATGACAACTCCACTAGAATAAGATCACCAGCGTCAAGACAAAGCCGCTAAAAATACGTTTGTCAAACCTAAAAAGGTACTGAAAACGTTGGACACCGACGACCATCGAAGACTGAATGCTTTTTCTAAGGCAACAACACAAAGCACTTGGTGTTTTCACCAAAAAATCTACCCTATATTATTATTTTCAACCCAGAACATAATGATACAATGCAAATTAAGGGATCTAATATACTAATTAGAAGCTGAGCTAATTTTGAGATAATAAGATCTAATAAGGGCTAATTGATGGTTAGAGTCTATTAGCCCTTATTAGCCGATATAATTAATTCATGTTTAATTTATTTTAATAATAAAATAAGCTATTTTTAGCCGATCCAAACAGACTTTCTGCATAGATTTTAGAGTTAAATGCACCATAAATCCATTAACTTTTGATAGTGTGTCATCTAGGTCCATCAACTTTCAAATTGCATTTTTGGGTCCATTAGCTTTTGGTGGTGTATCATCCATGCATGTCTATCAACTTTTAAACTATATTTTTGGGTTCATTAATTTTTGGTGGTGTGTCATCCGGGTCCATCAACATTCAAATTGTATTTTTAGACCCATTAACTTTTTTAACTGATTCACCGTAGGTGCATACCGCTTCGATTAGCAAATAGATCCGACTTACATGCCAAATAAACGACCAACATGGAGTAGAAATGTGTAAAATATAATATATATTTTATTATGTCCTTTCCTATGCATTCCATATTATATTTTATTTTTCTTCCACTCATTAGCATTTTATTGTTATTTTTTTATTTAGTGGGTTTTCCTTTATAATGTTTTTGTGTTCTGCTTATGTTTTATTAATTATTTATTGACTTATTTTCTATTTAAGTTATTTATTTATTTATATACTAGAGTATTCATAGCATATTATTATTTATTTTATATTTCCATTTTTTACTATGCATCTTACGGTGGAGCCACCGTAAGATCTATTCGCTAATCGAAGAAGTATGGACCTGCTATGAATTAGTTAAAAAGTTAATAAACCTTAAAATATAATTTGAAAGTTGATGAACCTAAATGACACATCACGAAAAGTTAATGGACCTAAAAATACAACTTCAAAGTTGATGGACTTGTATGACACACCATTAAAAGTTAATAAAGCCAAAAATGCAATTTGAATGTTGATGGATCGAGATGACACAACACCAAAAGTTAATGGACGTAGGATGCATTTAACTCTAGATTTTATTTTCTCGATCGGCGTACCAATATACACATCATGCCTATATAAATGTAGAATAGCTGCCCTACCGGCCCGGCTTGTAATCTCCAGTAGAAGAAACAGCAATCGATCTACAGTATAAATTACTACAAATTCAATTCCCTGTATTTATTTGGTTGGTCGAAGTATGGTGAGAGCATAACACTGCGTTATCAGGAAATGGAATGGAGAGTTGTCTCTGTGCTGGGCATAGGATGCATCGCGAATTTGAGCCGAACGAAGATGCTGAGTTGCTGAGACTGCTATTTGCAGCGGGGGGCACGATCCTTTGATTCCGTGATAGACTGATAGTTGCTGGGCTCTCCTGATGAGCTTGTCATGATTGCCTTAGCCTAAAATGGATTATCGCGCGCATACATAGGGAAGGCCGGGTAGGGACATGCCCTAACGAATCGTCGCTTTTTGCATTGCAAGAACCTGATTAAATTTGACTTATGCTCGTCGAAAAATCATGAATGGAGGAAATGTGGTATTAGTTATTATGTGCCCCACTCCCATGTACTTTGAAGTGAGAGTGGAAGGATGACATGAAGTATAGATGAAACATCACATGGATGTGGGCATACTCTTCTTGCCGTATCTTGATGTATACTTCTATGAAAGTATTTTTCAAGATAATTATATTTATATAATTTTCACATTTGCCATTTGAGCACTGGTGCACCCTGGATGTAGAGGGAGGGATAGAAAGAAGGGGTCGACCCAAGCGCAGTTCCCATCATGTCTTCTGCTCTCGATTCTCGCAAATACATCATTTCTTCTTTAGATCGAACTTTCTTCTCTTTCCTCGTGAAAAGCGATAACCACATTAGATTATACTCCCTTCGTCTCTAAATAACTGTTTCCGCTGGTGTCCGTACCATAAATTTTATTCAATGTGTACAAAATATGTGCAATATTATTTGTATCTCTAAATAAATTTATTAAAAAACTAGATTTAAAGATCTTTCCAATGATATTAATTATATATCATAATTGTTTATATATTTTTAATATATAATTAGTCAAATATGTTTCTTGGAAAACACAAACCACAGATATTTAGGGACAGAGGTATATAGTGGGAACTACCCTGATATTGTGTTGGTAGTGCCCTTGTTATATTCGATTTAAACCAACATTCACACCATGCCAACAAAAAATTTGCCAGCTCTGAATAGACAACATGGAAACATCAACAACTATACGTTTAGACTGATGAGTAAATCCTGTACGACTTGTGGCTGTCACTTTTTTTTACCGATCTACCAACATATATATAGGTGGTACATAAGGTTATAGTTAAATAGTAGCACCTCATGTTGGTCATGTTAATATTAATATATATAGCGTCTCGCCACCTTAGTTTATAGACAAGGAGCAGAGAAATGTAGGACGTACGGTTACAGTGAGTTTTTTGGTGGTATGATCAGACATGATGGATTGATGAGATCGAGGTTTGATGTGAGTGTGCGGTATCGGAAACAGAAGTGAAACCATGATTCAGGTAGTAATAGGTACCTTCTGTCTTATGGTTTGTTTGGCTGTAGTCAGGATTCACCTCAATCTACATGAATGCGAAGGTTCCACCTGCCTCTAAAGGTTTAGGATAGAAATTAGTTATTTATCCATGCATTCTATCCATCTTAATATACATGAATTGAAGTGGATATTAGTGCAACCAAATAAAGCCTTATGAAGAAGATGTGCATGTGCATCTAATATCATGTTTGATTTCGAGCCTTCATGTTTTTATGTACACATGTACCTAATTCTGGGCTCTCATGCGTCTCTGAAACCATGAGCATGCTGTGGGTTTGAGGCAGTAGTCATATGCGCCATGCCGCCATGAAGTTGAAGAAGCAAATTATGGCGATCAGCATGATGATTGGTTTATTAGTTGGACGCATCTAAATTACGTCTAAATTACGGCTGTGCGTGCGTTAGGCTGCTCGCACGGCCGTCTCCTACCTCACGCATCCAACTCCTCGTCCAACCTTCTTCCTCCTCGCCGGCGGCCGCGCTCCCCCTCGCCCTCGCACCCGTCGCCTCCCTCCGCCCCGCCACGACGAGCTAGAGTTTCGCCGGAGCTCCATGGTCGCGGCAACGGAGCTCCGGTGAAACCCTAGCTCGCTTGCGGCGCCACCTTTTTCCCCTCCCTGCCACCACCGGCGCCACCTTTTTCCCCTCCCTGCCACCACCGCCGCCACGACGAGCTAGAGTTTCGCCGGAGCTCCATGGTCGCGGCAACGGAGCTCCGGTGAAACTCTAGCTCGCTTGCGGCGCCACCTTTTTCCCCTCCCTGCCACCACCGCCGCCACCATGGCCGGAGCTCCCCCGCTCCGACCTGGGGCGACCGCCCCTACCGCCGCTAGCTCCCTAAACCGCCCAACGACGATCCCCACCGCAAGGCCTACCTGCCTCCCCCGGCCGGCCCTTCTATATTTCACTGGAGTTGGAGAAGAGAAGGGAAGAGTTCACCGAAACCCTAAAAAGTTGATCTGGAGGAGGAGGAGGTGGCCTACCTCGCCATGGACGCCACCGCCGCCGCCGCGGGGAGAAGGTGGGGCGCGAGCGCGGCAAGAGCACGAGCACGGGCACACTGCCGCCACCGCGGGGAGGAGGTGGGGCGCGGGCACACGGAGGCCGTCGCCGCCGGGGAGGATCTCGACGGCCGCCGGGGACGAGAGAGAGAGAGAGAGAGAGCGCATGCGAGAGGCACTAGTAGAAAACACGTCTTTACTGGCACTCTCCAAAACACAGCACAGTCGGTTTCAGTTATGACGCTCCTGTACTGAAAAAACAGGTCCGAACGGTTCCGAACCGCATGTAGAAATCGATTTATATAGGCAGTTTACTTAAGAAATCCGCCTGTAGAAATAGGTTATTTTTACAGGCGGTTCCTTAAGACAACCACCACTAGAAATCAACCTCGGATTAATTTTTTCTACTGATTTTTTTTTTATTTTTGTAAACTACCTTGGATGGAAAAAAATTCTACATGAAAGTTGTAGATCTCGAAAAGTTATGAAACTTTGTAATTGACAACTTTTTCATTTGAAATTATCTTGTCATCAAAAAATACATTCGAATGTTTTAAATTTGAAATTCAAAATTTTGTAAACGACCTCGAATGGAAAAACTTGCTAATGAAATTTGTAGATCTCAAAAAGTTATGAAACTTTGTAGTTTACAACTTTTTCATTTGAATTCGTTTAGTGGCTCAAACAATCAGTTTACACTCGATTTAGTATAGAATGGGATGAACTAAAATCGAATCTAGACACAAGTGAGTCATGAGTTGAGTGGTAGAGGAGAGAATGCGCGAGGGTGAGGTCTAGTGAGGTCTAGTAGTTATAGTGGGGAATACGCGAAAAAATGCGCGACTTGCGACGGGTGAGTTACTAGTGGGGCGTTCCAGAATTTAAATCTTTTTTTTATTTTAGAAACACATTTTGTATTTTCAAAACGCGATCTCCGGACGCAATTTCTACAGGTGGATCGTTAGAAATCAATTTCTCCAGACGGTTCTTAAAAAACCGTCAGTACAAATATATGACCCATTTCTACCGGCCCCAAGCGCTGACGGTTTGAAAAAACGCCTGTAGAAATGACTTCCAAACTACGTGTATAGGCGTGTTTTGTACTAGTGAGGCGGGAGGTAGAAGACGACTGGCTTGTGCGCACGCGAGAGGTCTGGAGACGGGTGCGGTTGAGTGTGGGCCTACTGTGTCGAGTGGGCGTGCGGGAGGTTGATAATATGGACCGTCCGTGTTAAAGTCAATACCTAGCTTATTAGTTTGAGAATTTGTTTGATGATTTTTTGTTATGATGAGCATGTGATACAGTCCTATTATATTCGTGCACGTAATAAGCATGCTCACGTCATGCTAAAAAGAAGAAGGACGTCGAGTAACACAACTACGCCGGGTCGGTTGAAATGTCTCGCCGCCAGACGATCACGCCGAACTAGCCGATGCGCCCTGCCGCGTCGAGCTAGTAAAGATGTCCCGCTGGACGATCGACGAGATTGTGTAGCTACGAGCCGATGATCGATATCAAGTAATTCTCTCTATTCATTTAACTAAAGTTCAAGTAATATAAAAGCCTAAAGATCGAAAAGATCCAAACATTCGCTACTATAGATTTGCATATTAGTACTGGTCTATCACTATCGGGTCTGGTAAAATTGGCAGTGATGAATCTTCACTGTCGGTTCCAGCCACGAAACCGGTAGTGAAGGTCCTCATCACTACCGTTCGTAATTTGAAAAATCAGATTTGTAAATTGATTGTTTTAGCCACTAAACGAATTCAAATGAAAAAGTTATGAGCTACAAAGTTTCATAACTTTTTGAGATCTACAACTTTCATGTACAAAGTTTTTTCATCCGAGGTCATTTACAAAAATCAAAAAATCAATGTACAGGTACATCAGTGTCTCTCCTCTGTGCTTGGTTTCTTCGGTTTCAATCGAAAACCGAACCGACAAAACCGACACCGAACTCGTCGGTTCCTTCGCTTGTTGCAAACCGATCGGCTTCCAGATTCTAGAAACCGAAGTTTCCACAAACCGAAGAAACCGAACCGAAGTCTCAGTTAAAACCGAATGCCCAGGCTGATACGTAATAATATTTGCCAAGGATACGAGTTGGACGGATCATGTGTGTATGGCACGAGTTCGTATTATTAGCGGGTTCGTTTGGAACAGATAAGCTTGATTCTTAACGGCCACGGCAATAGAAGAACGGACCGGACGCTCATCCGTATATCTCGTCTGTGCTCAACAAATTCCAAGCGTCGCGTGCGTGCGGTTACGGAAGCTGCGCGTATATTGTAGCCTCTGTCTTTAATTTAGGACTGCTGAACTCTACAAACTTTGTCATAGAGCAGCTCTAAAAAATATAAATTTATGGAGTACTCCCTCCGTTCCAAATTATAAGACTTTCCAAAAATCTTAAAGAGTCAAAGCATCTCAAGTTTGATCAATAATTATAGAGAAAATTATCAAGATTTATGATATCAAATAGGCATAGTATAAAAATATAATTGATAACGAATCTAACGATCACTAGTAAAAAATGCTCTAAGTCAGCGGTGCGCAAAGGTTTCTACTGACGGTTTTGCTTATCATGTATTTCTAGAAATCCGCATGTTGAAATCTGTTTTTTACATGCAGCTTTCTTAAGAAAACCGTCTGTAAAAATACTCTATTTCTACAGATGGTTGTCTTAAGGAACCACATGTAGAAATCAATTTCTACAAACGGTTACTTAAGAAATCTGCCACTAAAAATGTCTCGACACTGATTTTTTTTATTTTTGTAAACGACCTCGGATGGAAAAACTTCCAAAATAAAAGTTGTTGATCTCAAAAAGTTATGAAACTTTGTAGTTTACAACTTTTTCATTTGAAATCATCTTGTCATCGAAAATTTGGTTCGAATTTGTCAAATTTGAAATTCAATTTTTTTTAAACGACCTTGGATGGAAACACTTGCTAAATAAAAGTTGTAGATCTCGAAAAGTTATGAAACTTTGTAGTTGACAACTTTTTTATTTGAATTTGTTTGTGGATCAAACAATCAATTTACACTCGGTTTAGTATAGAATGAGCTGAACTAAAACCGAATCTAAACACAAGTGACTTATGGGTGGAGTGGTAGAGGAGGGTACACAAGAGGCTGATGTGGAGGGTTTGAATCCCCACCGGAGCATAGTTCGCGATCTCACGTGGAAAATTGCGCGACCAGCCTCTCCTGCAATTAAGTTCTTTTTTTCTATTTTTAAAATGTGTTTTCTGGACAAACATTTCTACAGGCGGTTACTTGTACCATTATGTACTAGTAATACTTAGTTGACATCATAAATATTATTATATTGTCATATAAGTTTGGTCAAATTTGAGATAGTTTGACTCTATAAGGTTCTTGGCATGTCTTAAAATTTGGAACGGAGGAAATACTTCTTTAGCTGCTCTTACAACTTCACACTTTTTTCTCGAACTGAGTGCGTGGAGTTGAAACTGTTTGATTAAAAAATCTAAAATAAAACTAAAAAACATGGAGCAGACCATTCCCAAACGCACCCTAACAAGTCCCACCACGCATTCTCAAAAAAAAAAAAAAGTCCCACGACGCCACGCCTGGGCTAATCACAATTTTGCATCCGAGGGACGAGGCCGCACCTCTGCCAACGTAGGTTGCTGCTAGCTTCTTTCCAAGTCCAGACGCAGAGAGCACACGCACGTACTGTGCCCGGCCGGCCACGTTTCTATTTGTAATGCTCCCCTTTTGGTTGTATCTGGTTAGGCCATGTTTGGTTTCTATAAGTCAGGGGACTTATAAGTCTAAAAGTAAAAAAAATTGACTTATTTTATCAAACACCACAACTTATAAGTCACCTCTTTTCACATAAGACCGTATCTTTTTTGCTTGGGGACCACACTCTAACCTATTTCCTACATGACTTATAAGTCATTGAAAACGAAACAAACATGACTTATAAGTCACTGATTTTAAATCACATGACTTATAAATCACCTGACTTATGGGAACTAAACAGTGCCTTAAAGTATGCTGGTGAAGCCGGAATTCTTTGTAATCTCTTTGTTAAAAACCTGGTAGCTTTCTTTGTCTTGGTGAGAAGAGGCTGTAGAAGAAGGTAGCGGAGTTGTTCTGCTGTGGGATCCTAGCGGTGTGACCGGCCCTCTTTTTTACGTGCTTCATTAGCAAACTGGTAGGGGGTCGTCATTAGCTTTTTAATAAAGCTCTGGGTTGGGCTTTGATCCAATTTTCTTTATTTAATATATCTTTTTGTTTTGTAAAAACCAAATTTACTCCAACAACCATGGGCTTTGATCCAATTTTATTTATTTAATATATCTTTTTGTTTTGTAAACACCAATTTTACTCCAACTACCGTGTCTACCAAAGCAACAACCTGTCACGATTAAATATATGTTTTGTTTAAAGCATGTATAAACAAACGTGCCTAACACTCAAACGACTCTAGACAAATACAAGCAATAACATTCGCTTGCTTCGAGACCTGAAAATAAACGACCCTTATATATAATAAATCCACGTACGGCGAAGGTACATTCCAGCTAGGTTCCTCGCTTGGTGGCATCTGCATCTTGCACACAACCCCGGCCACATAGCAGTCGCGCGCAGAGCCATGAGTTCTCTGTTGAAGGCCTGGTGGAGCAGGAGTGAAGGCGACCAACAAAAACAGGCGTGTCCTCAGGAACATCAGCGAAATAAGGTAACACACGTACGGCCAGTTAGAAAATATGAATTAATGTGCTCAATTTCCTATATTTTCGAGTACGTACTGTCGATACATGAATCACATCTGTTGATGAGCGTATCACTCTTATTATGTGTTAATCTGGAATTTTCTCGACATGAAGATTGAGGAGGTTCGTGAGCTGCTGGGAGACCTGCCGACGGAGATGCCGTGCTTCTTGTCGGACGGCACCATCCGCCGGTTCCTCCGAGCAAAGAACTGGAGCATGGAACAAGCTACCAAGGCTCTCAAAGAGGCTGTCAAGTGGAGGCGTCAGTTCAACCCAGACAAGATTTGCTGGGTAGTATTCAAATCTCAACTATATTTTCAATCTTAATTATATTGCAGAGGTTGTTCGGAAATAATTTCAAAAATATTCTTACTTCTTAGTTTACCTTTGAGGGCCCCTTTGGCTCACGGGTCAAACGTGGGGAAATAAAGGGATCAAATCATACATGATTGATGATGTCATCGTCCCTTAATTTGGAAGGCGTAGGAGAAACCGAGGATTCGTTCGCTCTCACAAAAACACAACAAAGAAACCATCCACCCGGAGCTCTTGTTTTCGCGAAGTCCGAGGCAGGCGCCATCCTCCCGAGCACCCGGTTGGCCGTGTTGATGCCCCGGTTCAGCATCTTGTTGTCGCCGCCACCGTACCGCCGGAGGTCCAAGATCCCGATTCACCTCCGGTGAAGCCCCCACATCCGCCTTTTCATGAGTTGGCTGGCCGAGACGACGCGGAGCTCGCTCGCGGACCGGTGGCGGTGGACGGACACCCGGGGCTCCATGCACCCTCCACCTCGTCGCGCCCACCACGCCGCCACACCGGAGCAGGAAGATGAGGCGGCCGCGTCGCACCCTCACGAATCTGGCCTCCACGCCACTTGATCCGTGGCCGCCGGTGCCGGATCCGGCGGCTCCACCATGGCCGGCGCGGTGGAGCATGGGGGGAGGGAAAGGAGGGCGCCGGTCACCGGCTGCGTGACCAACGAGAGAGACAGAGAGAGAGCCGCCTGCCCGCACGAGAGAGCGAGAGCGAGAGAGCCGGCCGCCTGTAACTCCCTCAGAGAGAGAGAGAGAGAGAGAGCAATCCGCCGGGAGAAAAAGAATGGACACACCGGAATGTTTCCCTTTCCTACGAAACTCGAATCCTAGGTTTTTCCTTTGGCCTACCCGTGAGCCAAAGGAGCCCTTACACTAACATAGGACATCACTGGCCCCATCACTCCCGGAATTTGAACCACAAGTATTAAATCGGTAGTGATGTGCCAGTTGTATCATCGCTATTTTTGATGTTCCTAGAAAGCCTTAAAACTAATATAAAATTAGCATTTTTTTTAATATCAGGAGACACACCATTGGTCATAAGTAATGAAAGGACAATGATGCCTAAGAGGGGGAGGCGGTGAATTAGGTCACTTCAAACTCTATCTCAAATTTATAACCTCTTTTTCTAACCTTAGTAAAACATATGCAATAAGATAAACTATCTAAATGTGCACTTAAGGATGTGCTAATGTGTTGCTATCGCTACCGCAAAAGAGTTATGCAACCTTAGGTTCCAAACCTATCAACTAAGCTAGGAAAGGTAAAGAACACCTAAGTCAACAATGTAAGTGCGAAAGCTAAAGAGCAAGGTAGAGACGCAAACTCCCGCTGACGACTCCGATATTTTTACCGAGATATCGAGAAGCGCGCAAGATTTTCCCTAGTCCTCATTGGAGCTCCTCGTGAACAATCCAACACAAAGGCCAATCTCCTGGTTGAGTGACTCTGTGGATATCCTTGAGCCTTCCCCACATGCAAGTGGGTCTCCGATGTGTCTTCTGGCAAGCCTCTCCCGGATGCTCTCCACCGTCTTCACTATCAAGCTTCTAGCCAAAACGCCGCGGGTCTTGTTCCCTTTGGTACACGGTGGCGGCCACACCACAAACATGGTTGGTGTGATCACGCAAGACTACAAGCCTCGTCGAGTACAAACACGGTGCACGCAAGCACCTTAGATCAATAGGTATGATAACCTTACTAAACACTAGGCCTAAACCTAGAGCAAGCACATAATCGGTGGTCGAACTAACCTAAGCACTTCTCAAAGCACCTATGCTAATCACCAAGTGTATCAATAAGAAATATGCAAGTGGAGAGCACTAGAATGGTATATTAACACCCTTGTATGTTTCCTCAAGTCTCCACTCTTCATTTGGTCGGCTATGAAGGTATAAATAGGCCACAAGCCAATTAGAGCCATTGGTCACCTTGGAGCCTTTTCTCAACGTTGCTCCAGACTAGACTCTGGGGGTTGGTATGGACCAATCCGCAATGGTCCGGATCCCCTCCAGTGGTCTCTGACACTCGACCGTTGGAATCATGCGCTGAGGCTGACTAATGGGGCCAATGGTCCAGACCATCTCCATTGGTCCAAAGCCTTGGTTCGGACTATAAATTTCTGATATCCAAAACATTTTTTGGGTGGGGTTTCCATCCAAAATCCTTTCCTACCACTACACACTCACTTGTGACTAGCATATGGACTCCTTTGATATTAACTCTATAAAATCTTGTGAAGCATATTTGGGCATATAAATGATCCCAAATAAAAAAGTTTAAACTACAAAGTTGTCGATCTCGTCAAGTACTACAATTTTGCTATAAAGTTCATCTTCATTGGACATTATATGATAAAATTATGAAGTTTTTCATGCAGCCTATCACTATCGGTTGATAGTATCACTAATGGTTTTGGCCATGGGTCGCTAGGCACTATCATTGCCGGTTTGTAAGAAGCCAACAATGATGGACTGACAATGAAGATCTTTTATATAACAGTGTTAGTTGTAGCCTGCTGATCATTTGTTAAGAAGGCCCATACACTACTTTGCTCTTCGAGATCAACACATATAGCATCGACACTGATGCTTTTACCACTTTACATACTCGCATGCACATGCACATAATTCAATTATACGCAAAAGGTGAATATACATACCTAGTCTGCACATGTATCAAGTGGAAAGGTAACTTCTCAAAATGATTTAATCTTGGTTTTATGCATAGTGTTTATTATACATTGTTAATGAAAACAAGCATATTTCTTCTTGAAAATCAATGTTAGGATGACCTCGCTAGCAAGGAGAACGAGGTTCGAAGAGCATATATACCAGACTATCGTGACAAGAATGGGAGAACTGTATTCGTAATAATGCCATCAATAAAGGTCAGTTTCGATTGAGTAGATCTAATGCACCATACATCAATCTTAATACTTAACCAAATACATGTCTTACGTCCACAATGCACATATTTAACTTTTACACACCCAACATCAACATAATTACTCTTACAAATTATATGACATCATCAAATGGTTTTCACAAAAAATTATTGATGTCACTAATGTAATTGGTATAAGGCTACTGGTCCAACTAGGTTTTGTAACGCACACATATATTAGATGTTACTCCCTCCATTATAAATTATAAGACGATTTGACTTTTCGTAGATACATTATTTTTACTATATATCTAAACATAGTGTATACTAAGTGTATAGCAAAAGCTATGTATATAGAAAATCCAAAATTACTCATAATTAGGACAAAGGGAGTACATAGTTTCCTTTTGCTTTTGTGGCAAAAGAATTAATTGATACAAAAGGAAGCTAGCACGAAATCCCACAGTTCTACATTAATTTTAATAGTTTGTTCTACATTAACTTTAACAGTTTGGATCCACCTTCACAGACACATCATATAAAATAATTAATTAGTATGATTTTAGTGGTTATAGTGAAGATAATGCATTGTACCGATTGTTTCTAAAAAAAGACTCTTCTCATGATGTAGATTCGATATTGGAATATGATACTGCAGATTGAGATTGGCCTAAAAATGTTTAAATGCATTGTTATATGTTATAATTTGCCTATGTGTTCTCATGATATATTATAACAACAAAAATGGTACATGTCATTAGAAACCATGTTTCTCCACCGCAAATCTTGTAGTGACTAGAAATATGTTAGATATATGTCATATTGACCGGAAATATGTTAGCCACAAGCTTAGCATGATATAATACATTTGTATGAGAATGGATGATTCTAATAACGACATATAAATCATGTAAATTTTTTGATTATGTCTAATTTGGAGTAGTCAACTTGAAGCCATAACATAACGGCAATAGATTGAAAACTAGATTGTCAGCACTCATCCTTGAGCTTCTTGGTACCGTTGAGTCTTTCCCTATACAAGAATCAAATTTTATATTTTAACAGTGTGAAATTCTCTCAAGTTGTTTAATTTTTTTTCATGCTTCCTCATTGTGGTATTGTGTTTCTCTTGTTGACATTGTTTACATATATAGTCCACTAGACCTTATACAAGTAGGAGTCGGATATATATTTCCATTTGCAAATAATATGAATCTTAAAATCAGAATCACACTAGCTTCTCTTGGTTCTAGTTTTAACAAGATATGAATCACCTTCAACTCTTTTGTATGCACATACCTCGTTTTATTCACCACATATACTGAAGTTTTTAAATGTGTTTAACAGAGCTTAACTTCAACAGAGGAACAACTAAAGCAGCTAGTGTATAACCTTGAAAATATGACCTTGAGCTCAGAAGACGAAGAAGAAGAGAACATTGTTTGGATGTGCGATTTCAGTGGTTGGACACTAGCAACTACACCATTGTGGGAAACCCGAGAATCATTGCACATAATTCAGAACTATTATCCAGGGTTGATTGGAGCAGCAATTCTCAGCAATCCACCAAAGATATTTGAATCATTTTGGAAGGTACTCGTATATCAACTTATTTGCATAAAAAATAGTTATATATTATTTTTCTAAAAGCTGGAGTTTTCTAAGAATGTAAGTAGTCAACCATCTTTGATTTTTAATCTACTAATAATTTGTTGTGACTTTTCCACTAATTTAGACTAAATCATTCAAAAGATTTCATCATACTTTCATCATGACATAAGAAGCATATTATCACTATATTGCTGAAATCATCATATGATAGGGGGTATTCCAACTCAACCTATTGACTACCATTATGCTTGTGTATGACATTCAGTTGACTTAATCAAGATAGTAACAATATTTTTATGTACAGATTGACAAGTTTTAGTGAATATGTTGGCAAGATGTATGACATGTTTGCCCTTTGCAGATAGTAAAACACTTTATCGAGCCAGTGTTGTATGAGAAAGTGAAATTTGTTTATAGCAACAACTCAGATAGCCAGAGGATATTGGCTGACATGTTTGACCTGGACAAGCTGGAGTTTGCTTTTGGAGGAAGAAACACGGCTAGCCTTGATATTACAAAGTACTCTGAAAGAATGAGAAGACAAGATCATATAAGGGGTGCATGCAAGGACACAAGTTGCACCATCTCATCTCCTGGACAAATACAATCGACTACATGAAGCTCTGTCAAAAAAATTAACTGAACAAAGAATACTAAAACCTTGGATTTACATGAAGCTGTGAGCCATGGAAGATAGATTTTTCAATCAAATCCTAAAGTTTGGTAACTATAAGAGCCATGGAGGTTAATTCCTAAAGACCCCTTTACATTTTTATGGCTCTCGGACAAGAGAACATGAATATGTAAACAGGAACATAAGAAACTTAATCTCAATAAAGCTTGCCATAATGATGAATGTCAACATGATGAAATCTTAATATTACTTATGAGCCAAAGTCACCATTTTCTTATTTTATTTGTCAATGGACTCACTACAACATGTTCCAAAGTACTGTTAGGTTTACACCACAACCATGTCGATCCAATGAAAATATTAAATCTCCCATCCATGTATTTCCACACACTGTTTGTGCCTATGGTGATTCTAGTTGGTAAGTGCAAGTTGTATATGTGGACATAAGGGAGAACACACGTTTTTGGTAATGTGGCTTTAGCAATATCCAAACCACATCTGACATATGTTGTACATCTAATAACAACAATAGGTCCAATCTATTACTACACATATTATCCATATACTAATCAAGATAAAAAAACCATGCATAAGCGGCTCTGATAGTAATATTGGTGAACTAGTAAGACATGCTAGCACAATTAACATACCATGTTCAACCAAGATATCATGTGAGTAGGAGATCATAGACTGTTACCACAGACACGCCACATAACGAAAGAAGAGTTTAAGTAACCAAATTTGATGTCATGCACATTGATATAGTGGAAGTAGATGTTTTGTCCTCATGTTCTAGTAGCAGGCTCACATGTCCTGCCTCGTGTGTCCATCCCGTACTCATCGTCGATCAACGTAGCAAAAACTACAATAGCGTCTCAACATAATCCACATGTGTGGGATGGAACACTATGCGCTAAAGTGACAACGATGGCTAGGATATGGGTAGGCTAAACTATCTCCTTACCCTAGTTTCACCCCTTTATATACATACATATATATATAGGCTGCTAGGCTGCATTCACCTGCATGTAGTAATTTTATTCTGATTATTGCATGCATACATGCATTTGATTGATTGACTGATTCAATGACGCTGTATTAAAAACTACGAGATCAATGCATTGAAAGGGCTGCCTGCATGTAATTGATTGACACGTTTATATTTTTTAAATATGGGATAAAAAAAGGAAATGACGGATAGATTCCATGCAACAACTAATTTAAATAAGCTCAAAATTCTTTTATGTCAATTAATTTATAGAGTTTGTTTTTTCTTAAATATGTTGGACTGCATGAATGGTTTATATAATCAACCATGGTTCTAGTAATTTTTTTTTATTTAGATGAGTGCAACATGGAAAAAATTATTACTAATAATATCATTTAAGTCAATAAATAATTCCTCTAGACCCGTGTGTAATAAAATGGATTGTAATATTTACCGAGGCATCCGGTGTCAGCCATGGTTTTATTTGTTACTAATAATAATTAATATCACTAGGTTATAGAAATAATACCGAGTCATCCGGTCGTCAGCCATGGTTTTTTTTTTGTTACTAAAAATACCACTAGGGTATAGAAATAATGCCGAGGCGTCCGGTCGTGTCTCGGGGGTATTTTTATTACTAATATTTGGGCCTATAATTAATTTCATCGTGGTGTTCATTATCTAGACCAACGTGGTAAATTTGCAAATAATTTGTTACTAATATTTTTTATTACTAACCAACGTGGTGTTCATTATCTAGACCACATAATTTTTATTACTAATAGTATTATTTGGTATATAAATAATTCACTGTAATAATCATCGGCATGTCCGCTCTCTCGTTAGACTTTTTATTACTAAGAGCTACATTTTGGTCCATAAATAATTCCATCCTGACTATGAGTAGTCAAATTGACTGACCTAGTCACCCATGTGTTCGATCTGCGAAGAGGCTATTTTTTATTATTAATATTATCATTTAGTCTTATAATTAATTTAATTTGTACCTATGAGCAGTAAATTTGCCTATGATAATTACCACAATGTTCAATATCTCGACAAGGTAATTTCTATTACTAATAGTATCATTTTCGTATATAAATAATTACATCGTAGCATGTGAATAGTAAATTTTGTAAATTTGGCTACCTGTGAGCAGTAAGTTTACTTTGATAATAATCAAGGGGGGGATCTAGTGTCTAGTCTTGATAATTTTTATTACTAATAGTATCTTTTATGATAATAAATAATTCTTTCTATATTTGTGACCGGTAAATTTTCTAGTGATATCCGAATGAGGTAATTATTATGACATATACTATCATTGTTGTGTCCATAAGTAATTATCATTGTTGTACAAGACACCTGCATGTCGGGTATCTGGTCTATTTTTTATTGTATCATTTTTTATTACTAAGTCTTTAATTAGGCATAGGTAATACTCTTTGTCCCTATAATAATACAACAATATATATTTTGCTGGTTCGCATTGTTCTTGCAAAACACAACAATATTTAATGAAAATAATGAAAACTTTTATCTATAATACGGAAACATTACATATATTATATATATATATATATATATATATATATATATATATATATATACTCATGAAATTATACCATACTCATGGGATTGCTTCTTTCCGTAAAAATAAACATATACACATGGAATTATATTACTCAAGTAGTAGTACTAGCTTATTGACTATTGAATTAAAATTCTACAATAAAGTAGTAATTATAGATCATACACCATTATTAATATAAAATGCACAAAAACAGGTTTATATCATCACCCTCATACACATGGATTGGATTCCAAAAATTCCATAAAATTGTAGAATACATTATACATCGTCAGCTCAGCTTGGAGTTGATTCTTGAACTCAAAGTATGTGATGAACGTGTGTCTGCCGGAGAGATATCCAACGGATGTCATCACCAATGTCACCACATGTCGCCCAAATGACTCGATCCTCCGCCACCAATGAGCAGGATCCCTCCTAAGCAATGAGCACCAAAAAAAACCCCCACAATGGTAGGCCCTCACCTGCGTAGGGGAAGGGGCTCGCCTCCATGTTGGATATGCATGGCACCGTTGATATGGAGAGATGGGAGGAGCGTCGCTGGATGGATATATGCGGCGCTGGTTGCGGAGGAGCGACGACACGAGGCTGGCGGTGGAGTAGCCGATGGCCCACGACATGTATCCCTTCATACCGATCACCTCGTAGGCGCTGTCGACGACGGCGCAGCGGATGCCCTCCAGCGCCTCGCTGAAGCTGATGTGGCTCTCCTGCAGCAACACTTGAACACCGGTATCCCGGCCACGCTCACCGTCGACCACATCGCCACCGAGATGTCGTCGTGCTCGCCCACCATGTACGCGTTCACGTCTAGGTGCTTGGCGAGGAGGAGCCGGAACCTGGACGAGTCCAGGTTGGTTCCCGACCCGATGACGCGCTAACGGGGAACCCTGACAATTAACTTTCAGGCCACGTAGGTGAGCACGTCCACGGGGTTGGAGACGATCCGCCAGTGCTAGCACGATCTTGCGGAACAGCGCCATGTTCCGCTGGAGGAGGTTCAGCCTCGTCTCACCCGGAATCTGCCGCACGCCGGCGGTCACGATGGCCAGGCCGGACGGATCCCCTGGTGTCGAACATGTCGGTGTCAGAGAAGAGACACGTGCGAGGCAGGAACGCCGTCGCGAGCTGCAGGTCCAGCATCTCCCCGCGGAGCTTGTCCAGGAGCGCGTCCACCAGCTTGATCTCTCGTCAGTGAGGTTGCGCGTCAAGATGGTCTGCGCGATGGCCATGCCCACATTGCCCGCGCCGAACACCGACACCTTGGTCAGCTTCCGCCGGTGATGCGGCAAGGGGCGAGCTGATGCGATGCCGCCGTCGGTGTCAGCGAGGGGCAGCCAAACGCCAGAAATAGATAGGGGAGAGAAACAATAGGAGATTAGTGGCGGAGGCCATTTTATATAAGGGAGAAATAAAAGCTAGATTAATGGTACATTTAATCTGAAATTTCAATACGGTTCCGGATCTGAGCAGTAGTTAAAGCACTGGCCTTTTACTGCATATAGAGCTGGACTGGACGGTGGTGTTTGGCAGTGGCGCTAAATATTATTTAGAACCCCACCTAAATAGCAGACACACACACACACACACACACACACACACACATATATATATATATATATATATATATATATATATATATATATATATTGTATGTATATTATGCATCTGGGTACACTTTCTATAGAGAATGCACCCAGGCCCAACTTGTGTGGACCGGCGCGCACGAACCAACCCACATGTATCCGACCCGTCCCCGCGCATCCACCCTCTCGCCTCCCATCTTCTCTGCCTCCCGAATCCAGACAGTCACCCCCGTCCCCCACACTCGCTACCCTCCGCCGTTTTGCGGTTTTGCGCCGGAGAGAAAACCGCCGCGAGCGCGTCGACGACAAGCACCCTGCTCCGCCGCGGCAACCGCTCATCCGTTCTACTTCCCGAGCCCCCGACCATCATTGCCCCACACCTGCTCCTTCCGCCCGGGGGTGCGGCACTGCGCCGAAGAGGGGAACCGCCGCGGGCGCGCCGGCGACAAGCACCCTTCTCCGCCGTTGTGCAGGTATGCCCATCACATCGTACCCCCCCCTGCGCCCATTTGCTCATCGGGGTCGTCGTTTTCGTAGCATATTTCACCCGCTGAGAAAACCCCAATCCCCCATTTCATCCCCGCGTACAGGCGCCGCTGCGCCGTCGTATCGCCGCCATTTTGTCGGCTTTGTTAGATGGTATTAGGTTGGTAGGTTTTTAGCCCGCTCACCCGATCCTGTCCGCTGTGGATTAGATGCAGTAGAGCACCACAGTTTAACGGATATCACGAGATAGGGTTCGAGCATCATTGTGTCGCGCCCCAGTTTATCTCGATGCAAGTGAAACCTGAAGAATCATGGACCCTTGTGTTTAGGCGATTAACGACAATGCTAGGTCACTATGACTAACGTGTGTTTTGCAGAGGCAAAGTCATTATAAGTTAGGTCAATAGTGATGCTAAGAATGGGTTTAATGGACATTCATGCCCCCAAGATGGAAATCGTTTCGGTTTCAAAGGATGTTGATTCAAGTTGAAGACTAGGCTAGTCCTTAGTGCCATAAGGTTGAGAAGGGCACTAAGTATAGCTAGGACGTTGTTTTTCCTTTGACCGTACTATAAAGGGGGGTATGAGGTTAGTAGCTTGACCTAGGAGAGTTTGGGAAAGTTGGTGTGTGCACACTTGTCACAACTAGTCCTAGAGACCTTGCTATCAGCCCTTGATTAACCCTAGAAATGGTAGGAGCAAAACCCCTAGAAAAGACTTAGTGAAAACAGTTGAAACAGGGGGAGAAAGAGGCTCCGGACCAGTCTGCCTAGTAGGCATCGGACCAAGGAAAGTGGTCCGACGGTCCCTGACTTAGGCAAAAGTTCAGAGAGTAAGCTCCGGACCACCTGTCTGGAAAGCGTCGGACCATAGGTGAGTGGTCCGATGGCTCTTGTCAGAGAGAGAGAACCTGAGAGAAGGCTCCGGACTAGTCCGACAGTGAGTCCGACGGCTAGTCCGACGCTTCAAGACAAAAGGTTGGTTCCATGCAGTGAGCTCCCTGGCTCCAGACCTGAGCGTCGGACCAGGGCTCCGGACCAAGGAGAGTGGTCCGGAGGTTCGAAGAAGAGACTGAGTTTTTACTCAGTGAGCACCTTGGCTCCGGACCAGCGCGTCGGACCAGTGCACTGGACTATGGCAAGTAGTCCGGAGGTGCCTGTTTTTCAGCTGAGTTTGAACTGAGAGTGAGCTCCGGACCAGGTGCTATGGTCCGGTGGTGTGCGCTCCGGACTAGTCCGACACATACGCAGAAAAGAGAAAAAGCAAGTAACGGCTAGTTTTAGAGGTGGGGACTATTTATAGTTGCCCTCCTCGTCCTTAGGACCTCTCTTGGCCTGTGTTACACCTGAGGAACCTTGGAGAGAGTTCTTGGAGAGCCAAGTGCCTAGTGAGGGAGAAATTTGAGAGATTTCATCTTGTTCTTCCCTCCTAGAGTGATTAGGAGTGACTTGTGTGCATCCATCCACCGTCCTAGCCTTGAGTTGGTCAAGTGAAGGTCTTGTGCTTGTTACTCTTGGTGTTCGACAGCACCTAGACGGTTTGGTGGTGTTCAGAGGAAGTGATCGCCGGAAGATTGTCGGCGGCTCTTCTCCAAGCTTTTGTGATCGGTTGTGGGTGATTCACCGAGCCGGAGTGGCGAAGAATCAGCCCGTAGAGAGCGCTCTACCCTTGCGCGAGTAGAGGGGGAGCAATACCTTGCGAGATGCTCCAACGAGGACTAGGGGGGTGTGTCGACACCTCGATACTTCGGGAAAACATCGCTGCGTCAACGAGAATTCCTTTTCCCTAGCTCTTTACATTTCCGCATTACATTCCGTCTTGTTCTTTCCGTTGCTACTAGAATTGCTTAGGTTGTTTTTCAATTCCATGAACTACTACCGCTTTTCTAGCTAGGACACATGACCGGTAGGCACTAGGGGGTGATTAGCATTTGATAGGTTTTCATATTTTCTTTAGAAATTTAAAACAAGCCCAATTCAGCCCCCCTCTTGGACATCTTGATCCTTTCAAAACCGCAATCCCCCCCTCTGCCCTTGTTTTTCTGTTTTTTTAGTGATTAGCTATCATTTTTTATCATGTTGTGTATATCTAGCTTATCAAATTACATGCAACTGGTATGGAGTTCTAGTTGCAAATGGCTGATAATCCATCTAAAAATCAGACAGATTGTAATTTTTGAATCTCATGCTTTTTTTCCTTTTTTGCTACAGAATGGGTGTAATAGTTGTTGTATGATGATATGTATGTTTGTGTTTTGTATCATGTTGTGTATATCTAGCTTATCATATTACATGCAACTGGTATGGAGTTCTAGTTGTAAATGGTTGATAATCCATCTGGAAAACCAGACAGATTGCAATTTTCATATCTCATGTTTTTTTTTCTTTTTTTTTTTGCTGTAGAATGGGTATAATAGTTGTTGTATGATGATATGTATGTTTGTGTTTTGTATCATGTTGTGTATATCTAGCTTATCATATTTACATGCAACTGACATGGAGTTCTAGTTGCAAATGGCTAATAATCCATCTGGAAAACTAGACATATTGCAATTTTTTAATCTCATGCTTTTTCTTTTTTTTTTGCTGTAGAATGGGTGTATAGTTGCTGTATACTACAATTAGTATATCTGTATACAACATCTTACAAATGGAAGGAACCCGCCGCTCGCCCCGTGTTGCTCTGCAGGGGCAGCAACAGGATAATGCGCGTAGGGGCAATGAGAGGAAGAAGAGACTAAGGCTATCATCGCCCCATATGCAAGCTGATGTTCAATTAGATGAAGGACATGAAGGAGAGGATGTTGAACTAAATGCCCAAGATCCAGATTTTGATCATGTCCATGTTGGTGATGCTGGCAGCGGTGAAGCCGATGGCGCTGATGGTGATGCAGCTGATTGCGATGCAGCGGTTGCAGTTGGTCAGAAGAGACCCCGCATGCAGCCTCTTGCACTTGGATGCTCACCTTCAAAGATCAAAGAGCTCCTCAAATCTCTCCCTGCCGATGTCGTCATCAAAGCTGAGAGTCCCCATGTGTTTTGGTTTTGAGTAATTGATGAAACCCACTTATGTACTAACCTTGGATCTCTAAGTGTGAATCATGAGATAAGTTGGTACATGTCATGTGATGGAGCAAGGTGAATCAAGTGTGGATAGCACAAGCTCTAGCATGGTGGTGGAAAGGAAAATGGTGTGAAGGCAAAGGGGATTGCTAGGAACCATTTTCGGTTTGGTGATCAAGACATCATAGAGGATGTGATCACGTTTAGGATAGATAGTCGTACTATCAAGGAGGGAGCTCTTAAGTATGATTACGGTTATCATGTGCCACTAGGTTCATATGCATTGCTTTAAAATCAATTGAACCAAGTGAATCACCAACTTAATCCAAGATAATTGTGAACTAAAAGCTAACACACGAGCACAAGTGTTGGGATCACTTAGTGTTGGCTCTTGGAAGCTTGGAGAAGTTGGAGAAGTGTTGGGCAGCTCAAAAGAGCATCGGACTGAGGTCCGGACGCTAGGGTTTTGGTGTGTCCGGACCATCGCATGTGTGTCCGGACACACACCCTAGGTCGGCTCTGTTGTGGACAGAGGTCCGGACGCATTCTATGGTCCGGACGCTCAGCTCCGGACGCTGCGTCCGGAGTTTGGAGCTCTCTGTAAACACTCTGGTAAATGGACCGGACGCTGTTTTTGGTCTAGTTGGAGGAACCGGACGCGCGTCCGGAGAAAAGCGCTCACTGGAAGTGCTCCCTGCATGGCGTCCGGACGCTACTGTTGCAGGGACCGGACCACACTATTGCGTGCGTTCGAATCCACGTGGCGCGCTGCGGTGCAAGCGGGAAAGTGGCCGTTTGAATCGGCGTGCAACCGGACGCTGGCGCGTTGGTCCGGACCGCGCGGTGTGCGCAACCGGAGGCCGTGTCCGGAGTAAAACAAAGGAGGCTTCTCTGTTGTGTGGGGGGCATCCGGACGCTGTTGATGGTCCGGACCCCCATTGTTTCTTGCGTCCGGAGGTGGCACAGAGAGCCTGTTTTGAGGGCAAAACGGCTAGTTGTTGTGTGAGGGCTATATAAGTGATATGGCCGGCCCTTTTGGGCATCTCTTGTACATTCTACTCACTCACACATTTGTGCTTGCTTGAGAAGCTTCCACCACTCATCCTCTAAACATATTTTGACATATTCTAGAGAGATAGAGTGAATCCAAGTGCATTGCTTTGTTGATTGCATACTAGTGGCACTTGGTGATCGTCGTCATCGCGGAGCTCTTGCTATTCTTGGAGGTTGCCACCTCCTAGATGGCTTGGTGCAACGAGGATTGTTGAGCGGAGGAAGGTGATTGTCTTCGGCTCCGATCGGTGGATTGTGAGGGGTTCTTGAACCTACCCCGCGGGAGATTCGCGAAAGGTATCTCTAGTGGATTCCGCGTAGCTTGGGGATCCCCATCTTGTATTGGTTGTGCGGCACCCTTGAGCGGGTTTGGCTTTGATTGCCAATTAGCGCGTGAACCTTCAAGTGGGTGTATCGCTACAATGAGGACTAGCTTGTTGGCAAACAAGTGAACCTCGGTAAAAAAATCATTGTGTCAACTTGTCTCTACCGAGGATTCATATTGTAATTGGTTATCTATTGGTTCATCCCTTCGTGGTGGTATAACCCTTCTATCTCTAGCTTTGTATTACTTTCTTTCATTCTTGCAAAGTAGAGATTCTAGCTTAGCTTGTGTAGCTTAGTTTAGTAGATCTAGTTGTCTAGCTCTTGTGTGTGACATAGGATATATCTTGCTAGTAACTAGACTTGATATAGGAGGCTTGCCGACCCTTGTAGTGCTAGAGCAAACTTGCTTATCACCGTGTTTTATTCTAACAAGTTTGCTAAGTGTTGTTGTAGAAAATTTAATTAGGCTATTCACCCCCCGTCTAGCCATTCCTAGACCTTTCAAAAGCAGGCGCACTTGGGTTTGGTGCAATATTACAATTCAAACCAATATGCTTGGATAGGAAGTTGCTAACGTGGCTTATGGTGAGGTTCAACCCAGAAACCATGAAATTGGAGCTGGGGGCGGCAAAGAGATCGCAATCACCGAGCATGCAGTTTGGTGCATGTTCCAGCTTCCAAAGGTTGGTGGCGACCCACCATCAATATCTGATGATGAAGCTCGTAGCAAGCGGAACGAGCTGGGGAACTAATATGTCCAAGGACATACAAAATGCACGGCATTAGGATCCCAGATATCGTGCATGGACTGAAGAGCAAGGCAATCAAGGGGGATTTGGCTCTCAGGGCATTTTTCATGGCTCTATTCCATTCTCTGCTGTTCTCCAACACTGACAGCCGCATCAGGCTTGAGGATGTCATATATACTGAGAATCTGAAGGACATTGGCAAGATCAACTGGTGCAAAGCAGATGTTGACAACCTTTGCAAATCTGCACGCTTGTATAAAAAAGACTTTCCAGCGAAGGGCGCACAAGCACCCATGTCAGGTTGCGACATTTTTCTGATAGTAAGTCTCTCCCTTTTTTCTGTTTTGTACCCCTTTTTGCAACTTATCCACCTCTCGTGTTGTAACTAGGCAAAATACTTGTTGTAATTTACAACCAACTATATTAGAACCTACTAATATATATTACCTTTCTTTTTTTTGCAACTTATCTAGCTCTCGTGTTGCAACTAGGCAAAATATTTGTTGTAATTTGCAACCAACTATATTAGAACCTACTAATATATATTAGCTTTCTTTTTTGTACGCTTTTTTTTGCAGATGTTATATGTGGATCACTTGCGGCATGGGCTTGATGTAGACTCGTTCTCTCTGCCTCGATGTGCTATACTGGACAGTAAGACAATCGATTCAATTGCAAGTTTGGATCGTAGGAGAGACGTTGCAGATGAAGTTACTGTGTATGGTAACCTCAGGGTCAGTTTGTTGTTGATCATGGTTTTTTCTCTCTTTTTTTCTTTTTCCTTTTTTGTTTTTGTTTTCCCCTTTTTATGTTTATGTTTATGATCAATTGAGAAGCATAAATTTTTTTTGCAGTTGAGAAGCATCGCTGGTACATGTTACACGCCTGCCCCTACTTTCGCCCCATCTGTCAGCGCCCCCCCCCTCGCCCTGATACTGCTGGCACTTCAACCGACGCGGCTGGCACACATGATGCCCATGAGGGTCATGTCATGGATTTTCAGCCTCCAGTTCTACATCAATATCCGAGTTTGCAAGCTGCTTTCGGCCAGAGCATTGCTGATGTAGTTAGAAGAAGCAGGAAGTCAGAGGCACTGAAGATATTGAGGAGTTTGATAATAGCATGGCCATGGCCCAGGCGTACGCTACCAAGGCTGCAAAGTACATTACTGTGGCAAATGATCTTTTTAAGACAAGCCACCAGGAGTGTTTCAGCGCTATGCAGAAGCTGTTAGATGACGCTCACACTCATAAAGAAGCTGCTAACGAGCGTAGAAGGGGAAAGCGGACGAAGAGTAAACCTGCAGCACCAGGTACCTTTTTTCACATTGTTTTTGTAATTACTTATTTACATGTGTTGCAATTACTCCTATATATGTGTTGTAATTATGGTGTCTGATACAGGGTTTGTTTTTTTGACTTATGCATATGTGTTGCAATTTATTTTCTATACACCATCAGTTTGTTTATTCCTTCACATCCTTCTTTTGTTTTTATGCAGCAGCAGCTAATTCACCTGTTGATCAAGATCAACATGAAACAGGAGGTGTCAAAGCAGATGCTTCGCGAGATGAAACTGCTGGTCAAAATCACAGAGTAGATATTCCAACTTATGAACGACCAGCAGGTACTTTTTAAGTTTTCACATTTGTTTTGTTATCCTTTTTTCATTTTTGGGTGCAATCACCATCATCATTTTTTTGTGTTTGCATTTGGTGGCAGATGAATACACCTATGATGATTTTGCTGATCAAGGATTTGAAGGACATGGATCTGGAGATGGTTTTGATGAAGAAGTCATCGTCGAAGATTGTACACATGATGATGAAGAATCTGGTGGAGGAGTGGAGCGACAAACAAATGATCGGGAAGGTGGAAATCGTGGAAGGAGTCCTCCATTACTTTTTTTTAAATACAGGGAACCATCAGGTACCTTTTTTCCTTTTTCTTTTTCTTTTTTCTTTTTTTGCAGTTTGTTATATATTTAAGTTGCAACTAAAAACTTTTTTCTGTTGCAATTGGTGCAGTGCACAAATGGGATTGGCGCGAAACATCAGGTGATGAAGACATGTCTAGCAGCGACAATGTTGACGCCCAGTCACCTGTGCCCACGTCGCCAACAGCTAACACCAATGTTGATGGCCAGGATAAATGCATATCAAGTAATTCTCTATTTCATTTGTTGTATTTTATTATGAGTTTCCCTTTTTCCGTTTGTCATCCTAATTTTTATATATTTTTCTTGTCATACACACTAGCACCGCCTTCATTGCGCGGTCCTGTGCAGGGGTTGGATTCCCTAGTAAACCACCTGACATCCATGTATGTCGACGACCCTACTGGCCAGGTGACATGAAATCATCACTTTTTTGTTCACTGACTAGGGATTGGATTTTTTGTGTTACACACATGCAACATCGATATGGATTTTTGGTTGTATACTTGACTCGATTGGTTTTTGCAATATGTATTTGTACAGAACAAATTCAATGAGATCGGTGATGTATCCAGGCAAGAACAGGATACCAATATTCAAGACGAGGCGCAGTCGACCCCAAGAACCCGCCCGCTCGACGACCCTACTGACCAGGTGACATGAATCATCAATTTTTGCCCACTGAACATGGTTTGATTTTTTTGTGTTTACACATATGCAGCATCGATATGGATTTTTGTTTGTATACTTGACTCGACTGGTTTTTTTTGCAATTTATATTTGTACAGAACAAACCCAACGAGATCGGTGATGCATCCGGACAAGCACATGATGCCAAAATTCAAGACGAGACACAGTCGACCCCAACAACCCGCCCTCCTCTTGTATGATATGTACACTATATATTTTTTATATGTTTGTTTTATTAGGTTTGCAACTAACTATAATCTTATCTGTCATTTTTTTGAGTTTTTTTGCAACCGTGCTATTGACCATGTTGCAATCATGTTTTAAACCATGTTGCAAATTTGTTTTTCCACAAAGTGGTGTATTGCAAATGTAGAGAGCACCCATTTTTTGCCAGTATTTTTTCTTACATACATTTGATGTTTTTACAGAGAAAGCAACTAGCATCTAGGAAAAAGATAGTTTATCAAAGGCAAACTGACAGGAACAAGAAACCTGCACCACGTCTTAATAAAGATGAGGAAGCGCGCCGTAATGAATGGGAGAAACAGATGCTTCAGATGCGCGATCAAGCTAACAAAGAGATTGCTACGTTGAAGAGCAGTCTTGTTGGTGAGGCAGGCCACAACATAGCTGCATGTGCTACATGTTTTCCAGATGATCTGATTGATGACATCTTGAGTGTAACCCCACCCATCCGGCTGTCTCAAGAGGAACGTGAACAAAGATCGCAAGACTTTAATCAGTTCCAGAAGATGATTTACAAACATGTGGGACAACGTCTAAAGAAGAAGCCAAGGAAATACACATCTCCTTTCCTAATTCCCAACCGCCGCCCGAAAGTACCATTGGCAAAGGCTCTAGCGTTGAGGATCAAGATTGCGTCTGATGAGGAACTGAAAGAGTAATGACACTCATATCATTGTTCTGCAACTAGCTTCATATCTCCCATGTTTTTTTATTTTTTTGCAATTAGCTTCATATCATTGTTGTAATTAGCTAACACATTACATGTATAGTAATGCAGGGCAGCAATCCCATGTTTTTTCTCTTTTTTGTTTTTGTATAGTTTTTTGGTGCAACAATCCCATGCTTTTTCTATTTTTTTTGAAAATGTTAGTCACACATGTTGCAATCTGCATCTCCTCCTTGTTGCAAATGGGGTGTACAGTAGATGTAACACATCAACTTATATTTTTTTTTTGGTGCAGCTATCCCATGCTTTTTATTTTTTCTCTTTTTTATGCAACATGTTAGTCACCCATGTTGCAATCTTCATCTCCTCCTTGTTGCAAATGGGTGTACACTAGATGTAACACATCAACTTATATTTTGTTTGGTGCAGCAATTCCATGCTTTTTATTTTTTTCTCTTTTTTGCAACATGTTAGTCACTCATGTTGCAATCGGCATCTCCTCCTTGTTGCAAATGGGGTGTACAGTAGATGTAACACACCAACTTACACAGGATGACTCTGATTACACATAGCTAACACATTTCTTATTTTTTCCTCATTACACAGGATGACTCTGATTGAGTTCAGCATCTTTATATCTTTTGATGGACTTCAACTACTCACAACTTTCGTGGACAACAAAGATGGTGACTCTTCTATTCTAGATTTCACAGTTCATTGTCTCCGTTTTGATGGCATTGTCCACAAGGATGACTCAATTGGATATAGGTTGTTTCTCCCCACTGGCTTCTATGTGAGTTTTTGATTGACGTCATTTTTTTCTTTTTTTCCTTTTTTCTGCATATTAGTTGTCTATTTAAAAAAATTGAAATCTTTTTTTCTTTGTGTGTCTACAGCAACTGGTACAAGACATCGAGAGGATCTACGAGGACAATGGAAAAACCGAGACTGAAGAATTCAGAATATTAAGAAAACAGCTTGAGTGGGAACTTGAGAATTACTCTGATTGGACCAAAGCAAAGCTGGTTAGTATCTATCTATTTTTTCTAGTTTTCAGCACCACTGCAAATGTTTAGTTATCCATGTTGCAATCTGCATCTCCTTTCTTGTTGCAAATGGGGGTGTACAGTAGGTGTAACACAACAACTACATTTTTTGGTTTTCCTATTTACTCAACTGACACACCATACTCAACACATGTGTGCAAATATTCATTCCAATATGTGATGGTAACCACTATTTTGTTTAATGTACCAATCGAATTCACAATCGGATTGATATCCTCGACTCAATTGACTATTGGTGGGTGGACACCGATCCTACATTTCGTCATGCTGCCATTGCCAAGAAGATCCCCATCATAAGTGCTGCATTTCAGAAGGTCAGCAAGAAAAAATTCCCTAACATTGAGAATTGGAGCAGGCCTTTGATTGACGTCCCAAAACAAGCCGGGCCCAGTGATTGCATGTTTTTCCTTTGGAAGTATATGGAATTTTGGGATGGTGATAAGTTGAACATTGATATGAATCCAGTGAGTATTTTCCTTTCCAAATAATGTTCATTCTTTTCTGCCCTCAAAAATGTTTTTCATTCTGACATGTTCCTTTTCTTTTTTTTCCTTTTTTTCACTGTGTTTTTTGTAGTTCAAGGGAATGATATACAGGGTAGAGCTCATGCACTACTTGATGTTTCATCCAATGAACCAGGCCGACTTACCCGACAAACTTGATGTCTATAGGATTAGTGGAAGGAAGATATTGTGTGACTCTAAAGAATGAACTCTATTCAGCTTAATGTGTCATAACTTGTAACCCCTCGAGCACTTTCTGTGTTGTAACTGGATGGAAGACCTTTTCCTTTTTGCTACAAAACTATGTAGCTTATGACTTACACCCCTCGAGTACTTTTTTTATGTGTTTTGTGACTGAATCGAAGACCTTGTTGTCACAAACACCTCTAGCACTTTTTTCTTCAAAGCTACGTGTTTTTTTTCATCGTCACGATATCTGTGTGTGTTTTATGGGTAACTCAAGTTGCAGTTGAGTTACACATAATGTCGTAATTATACGACACACCATGTTGCAAACGGTGTACATTACACGTACAACTATCCAAGTCCCAACTAGTATAATCTAACCATGTTGCAATTAATCACGTTGCTACCCATTATTAAACGATGTTGCAATAGCTTTACTCACCGTATCGCAAATGGGTGTTACAGTAGATTGCATAGAAGAAATAACCATGTTTATAATAAACCATGTTGCAATTACCCAAGTTTTACAGTAAATGTATATAACAACTAATCATAGTTCTTTACAGAAAAAGCAACTAGCGTGTATTCAAAAAGCAAACCCAGCATGGTTTGCAAAGAAGTAATCATATATTTTTTAAACTTATACACATGTAATATATAATTTATAGAGGTTCTTAATCTAGACACCCACACTAAGTGTTTTGACAGGCCATAAATGACCATTTTTTCAGTCGTCGTATACGACAGTTGAACATCTTCATGTACGTCTCCTGCATCCTCTGCGCACAGAACTGCTTGGCTGTGTTTTAGCAACTTCATCAACATCTACATCACTATCTTCATACAGATCCCTCGCCATCTTTGGTCGTCCTCTTTTCTTCGGAGTCCCATCATTTGATTTAGCATTTTTTTCGTTGCTATGCTTTTTTGCTGCATTGCTTCGATTGGGGTTCAATGGACATGTTGCGATGTAGTGTGTACTCCGGACCCCACACCCGCTGCATTTTCTGTCACCATAGTTGTCCTTGTCATACGTGATGAACGGGTTACCATCAATTGGATGCTGAACTTCATTTTTCCTTTTCTTCCCTATGCCCTTTGTGTGCGCTACAGTGGGTTCAACCAGCAACAATCCATCATGCAACAATGCTGATGATGGCTGCGATCCAGCACCACCATCGCCAGGTTGTGTTGTTGTCACCACTGATCCATCGGCCGATGGCCCACCGCTGGGTGACCCATTAGTTGTGGCATCATCATCGACAGGGTGCGTTGCTGTAGGTGCCGATTCAGTTGCTGATGGCCCACTGACCGACGACGCATTCTCCACGCTTTTTGAGAACATTTCAATCCCTGGTATGATCCTGTCCAGCTGCCTGTTTGTCTCTTCACAAGCACGATCTGACCTACTTCCTTCCCTTCCAAGCGTCATCAACTTAGGCAGCAAGCTGGACATCCTGGTTTGCTCTTGGCTTGTGGCTGGACCAATTCGAACGTTGTCATGCCTATCCCACGGAACTTCGTGTCTCGCAAGACGAGTGTATCTTTTCCGGATGTACTTCTCTGGAATTTTTCTGACCTACAGGTGGGTGAAGGCTCCTATAATATGCATGCAGAATAGCCCTGCATATATATATATATTTTGAAAAAAAAACAGATGCACATGTCAGATAGTTATAGTCAGTCTACGATATATGTTGCAACTACTTGCCAAAATAAGTTGTAATTGAGCTTGAAACCAAACATAAATTCATTCAGATTCTTCGTTGATACCTGTGTGTTGCAATTGTTTGCATTCGCATCCATATTCTCCATTGTCTTTATCAGCAACCACTCTGAACTCATGTTGTGTCCAACAGAAGGTCCCTCCAGCTTGTTCATGCTTCACCAACCACCCATTAGTCACATGCGGGTCTGGATCAGGGCGAATCACAAACGTTGTGCTGTTATTGTACTGCTTCTTGTACTCTTGGTATACAGCTCTACTGTACACTCTGCATAGTTGCTCATCAAATTTCGCTTTGCAAGCCCGAACAACCTCAGCCTGCATTTTTATCACACTTTTTTTAATCATTTTTTGTAGGATATGGACAATGTTTTATAACTGGTGGAACAATAAATATTTTTTTTCCTTTTTTCTGCAAACCGATGTGATTTTTTTTACCTGCACATAATGTGTCTCTCCTGCGTCCATGTGGTCAGCATGCTGTAGTGAGTCCAGCATCTTTCTAGCAAACATGTGCAGGCTAGTGCTCTCACCAACATAGCCATCTTTGAGCACTCTGTTCTGGCTCTCCGATCGTTGCGTCGACGTCATCCTACCACAATATATCCCCTTGAAATAAGCAGCAACCCACCTCTCCCTCTTTTACCACAGGGCTCTAATTGCAGGGTTTTCAGCAATGTCACACTCATCTACTAGCTTCTGCCACTCAACCTTAAATTGAGTCCGGCCCAATGGATAGTTTATCAAGGACTCAAGTTTTTCCTTCAAATTTTGCTCCTTGTGTTCGTTGTACAGCTGGTCCAACTCAAACTCCCATTGTCTTACTATGTGTCAACGACAGTTTCTATGATGAGACTTGACAAAGACCATCTCAATAGCTACTTTCATCGTAGGATCTTTGTCTGTTAAAATACAGAAACCAAGTTGCAATTGTTTTAGTGACTCTGTTTATAGTCACACAACATACCATGTTGCAAATGGTGTACAACAGACACACAACTAGCTATTTTTCAGCAGACGCAGAACTGACCAGAAACAGCAATTATCAAACAGTTTTTTCAAAAAGCAAACAAGCATGTGTTTTTTTCTAAAAAGATGTTTTTTAAGGTTGCATATGTTATTTTTTTCAAAGATGTTTCTAAAAATATGTTTTCAAGGTTGCAATTAGTATTTTCATAGGAAAAGGAGATAAGGTTTACCTGTCAGGATAACATGAGGTTCACGTCCACTCATGCAACTCTTGAACGTCTCAAACAGCCATTTGAACGATCCAATTGATTCATCACCAATCAGAGCCTGCCCAAACGTCACATTCTTCATATTATTGTTGGCTCCAACAAACATTGTCAGTGGCATCTTCTTGATGTTTGTGTTATGCGTCGTGTCAAATGTGATGGCATCTCCAAAATCCACGCGGCGACGACCCCATCCGACGTGGTTGTTTTCTGGCGGGGGGGAGGCAGTGGGCGGGGGTGGTGCCAGGGGCGGCGGTGGCGGCGGTGCCGTTACTGGCGAGAAGAAGAGGGGGTTGGGGTGAAGCGTTTTTTCTTTTTTATTTTTTTCTAGGTGGTCGTCATTTACTTTTTGGGAGGGAGGGGGAGAGGGTAGTGGTCCACGTCAGCCCGCGGCCCACGCGGATGAGAGAAGGTGGAGAGGCGGCGCTTCACACGAAGACGGCCCACGCGCGGGACACGAAGCGACAGAGACAGTCTGTGTTTTTGTAGTCGCGGCACATTCGTTGTTGCAATCACGACATACATAGTGTTGCAATTGGCTCTCGATTTTTCAGAATGCGAGGAGGCAACGGCCGACGCGCCTCTACCCAGGAGGGACCGAGAGCAAGAGGGGAGAAGATGGACGCTGATCAAGCAATCATGGCTGCGGCGTTTGGCGCCTTGCTGATGCTACCGGAGGATTTAATCTTCCAAATCCTCCTCCGCGTCATCGATAATGGCGGCAACATCTTCGAGTACCTGAAGCTTCGTCAAGTTTGCTGCGTCTTCCGAAGAATCTGCGACGATGACACGATGATCAGGCTCCTGCCACTCCGACAGATTCAAGAACGCTGCCGACTTTACCATACTCAACTGGAGTCCAACCTCGTGCAGCGTTTCCTCAGGGCTAATCATCGAGAGGCCCTATGCTTCCACGGCATGGAAAGGTTGATGTCCTGTGGAAGGGATCACGTCAGCCAGGCACTCATCAACCAAGCAGTTGCGGGGGGAGACGACGGCGCAGGGTACTTCAAAGCCATGGTGCGTTATTGTGCGAACCCGACATACCCTGAAGCTCTTGCCATCATCAACAGAATCAGTGGCGGCGCTTTACAAGGCAACAGGTGGGGCAACCACGGCCTAGTCAAGCTTCGCCATTGCATCTGTGGAGATCTTCACATCATTGGGCAACGGAAAAGGCTTCGCTACCCAGAAGACACGCCGGAGTTGCTAGTCGACGACCCCCATGTCTGCAATTGGGAAGAATGCAGGCGTTGGCCACAGGACAACAACTTACCCAGGATTATCAGGTACTGCAGCACAGAGTGCCGCATTCGCCACGAATTTGAGCTTTGGACTAGGGTGCCAGCAAGAGGGTCACCCACCGCATCAAGAGGATGAAGTTGTAATGTGTTGAAATATGTAATATGTTTTCTATCTTTTTAGGATGGTGTCGGTGCACATCCAGGTTGTAACCGCAAACGATCATATGTTGCACATCCAGGCCATCATATGTTGTAACCGCACTCTACTTTTGTGTTGCAATTGGTGGCCTCTGTTTTCTTTGCAGGGGGGTGGATGCGCGCGGCCCACGCGCTGGTCGGATGCGCGCGCGGCCCACCCGGGGGAGGGGGTGGGGTGTGTGGGGGGTGGGGGGAGGTGACCTTTGTGTTGCAATTGGTGGTCGTCTGCGCGCGGCCCACGCGCGTGGCGGATTGCAAGCGACCCACGCGCTGGTCGGATGCGCGCGCGGCCCAGAGGAGGGGGGTGGGTGGGGGGGAGCGTCGGCGGGGCGGGGCGTCGCGGCCCAGGAGGCGACCGGGCCACCTGCTTGCTTTGCGGGGGCAGGACGCGAGGGGGGATGCGGGGCGAGACGGGGGGAGGGTCTGTGCATTAGCAAATGCACCTGGGTGCATTTTAGCCTCGCCGTATATATATATATATCAGAATCTCTCATATATATGCACCCTAGAAGCCCATTAGAACTCTTCTGGCTCAATATCCTAATTTTGACCACCTATTGTTTCAATCAATATATAGCGTGTATGATTGCCACTTGGGGCACATCATCACCAACACAACATCAATGGAGTGATACTTAAGAAAGGGTGAATGTTGAATGCTAGGAGTGCTGAGAAAACAAAATTAGTTAGCTAGAGCCTACCTGCATTGAATAAAAAATAAATGTGTTGACTAACCTCTATCCATATCCATTTACCAAAGCCAAAATACCTCCATAGTTGTCTTAGTAAGTCTGAGGGAACCCTAGATTTGTGAAAGGTAAACTTCATTTAGAAAAACCTAAATTACTTCCTAAAGATGATATGTCTTTAGGGAAATTAATTAGGACCATCATAGAATTTATACTGCTTTGAAGGAATTCATCAAGAATGAACAATCTATTTTGCCAGGTCTCCACTTTTGTTTCCCATACCACACAAAAGAATGAGTCCTAGATAACACCTAGAACACTAATATGAAATCAACTTTCTAAGATGAGACTAATCTGTTTTTGAGAGGGATATAATACCACCTCATTCATTGTCTATGCTAATCTAGCAACACTAGCTAGTTTTTATAAATAAATCACAAAAACCAAGAAAATCCCATTTGTGAGAGCCCATTGAACCCATCAAGCCCACAATAGCATATGTGTGGACATCGTCCAATGTGGTTGTAGCCCCGACCAATAGGGGGTCAGTCCCATGTCATGACCCAATCATGACATGGTCATTTTCATCATCATCATGAGCATCATCTGCAATTTAATTTTGATTTGGAAAACTACATATGCACTAAACTAAACTTTTGGATTCTGTCATGTCCTAGCGGAACAAATTGAACCATCTAGGCTAATAGAACGTCTATAGACATGGCTATTTAGGTTGAAGCTTACCATGCCATACCCATACTATGGGAGGACATGTTGGAAGAAGCGCCTTTCCAACATTTTCCAATCAAGACAAAGATTAATGGCGTGTTTGATTTTTACATGATGACACTAGAAGAATCCATGTACACCCGAAGGATGGCTAAGCTTTTGAAGAGCCAGAGCTAGATGATCCGATATTTAGAGCCAAAGTTGTGGTACACTGGACTTGCTACATCAGTTAAAACACTAAGTGGATCCGTATGTGAGGATGAGGAGGATACTGTAGAGCATCATGTACTTTCCTCAACATCATGAATCAACTTTGTATGAGAGGACTACACCTAAACACGGAGGCACATGTCATTTGGGTCACAATGAAGTCCTAACATCCAAGGGCGAGTCGCCCAATATGTTTTTATATGATAACAAAGAGTTCATTAAAAATTCGAATAGGATAATACACCGATTTGATACGAAGCCTTGGAAGGCCCTTCCCACCTCTAGTTAACAACTTGACATATTTTGTTCTGATCAAAAGGATATAACAGATCAACTTGAACTATTTACTATTCATGTGAGAATACTTGAGGACTATTCATGCGAGAAGACTTGAGGAGTTTAAAGGTTGTCATGATCTTGCAAGCTTAACATCAAAAAATGGTCAAACTTGATATAGACACATTTTATTCTCATTGGTTTTTATCATCAAGTTAAGTTGGTGTTGCAAGATCGGTTCAAAGGGCCTTTTTGGCAATGAAGATAATCAAAACTGAATTATGCAACAAGGTTTTTGATACTTGGTTTAATGACTTAATTGTGTGCTCTATTGAGAGAGAGAGAGAGAGAGGTATTCTTAATATTAAGAATTCTTTTTAAGAAAGTATTTTTAAAAAAGAAAGATAGGAAAGTGCAATTACCGAAGACGTAATTTAAGCTTCAGTGTCGCTCGCTTTTGTCTATTGATTTCACTTGCATGTTTTCAGTATTATATCCTTAATGTTATTAGATTCCTTCAGTAAATATATTACCTATATAATATTTATATGTTTCATACTCGGAGAATGCAAATCATTACATCTTGCGTGTATATATATAAAAATAACTTCATTTTCAAATCCTATGCTACCTATGCTACCTAGCTATTTGGCCACTTGGCCACACCTCAATTTAATTGTTTCCCTTGCCCCTGCCCTAAGGTGCAAGGATATTTATTTATTTGCCATATATAGTTGTGTGATTACATATGATTTGACCTTTGTATATAGAAATATATATATGAACTTTCACATATGCGAGAAGGACAGAAGAAATCATATATTGTTGGGGATGATATACACGGTTGATCCATTTATCAGTCCATGTGCCTATATAAAGCTAGCTCGATCGCCACACTCAGTATCCAGCTAACTCTAAAATTAGAAGACTATATACCCGTTGATAGGGGGAAACATACATCCCTAGGAGCAAGCTAGAAATGAGGTCCAGTGTTAATATGTGCAAAGTTCCGCCCCAACGCAAAAACTTTTTAGAAATGGGACGCACTAGGAATCCGAGCTGTAGAATATGTGGAATTGGACGCCGATGCATAGAGTCATCAGGTGCGGTCCGCTTCGGATCGACGTAAGGATATGGTTCTGCATCTTCAAGCAAAAAAAAGTACCAGATGATTTAGTTGACGGTGCTGAAATTCTCAGATACGTGTTAATGGCACTAACTAAAGTTTTGTCATTTTAGACTTCTATTCGTGTGACTCTATAGCAGATAACTTGCATTTTTTTTTACTCTATTGCAATCTAATTCTTGTGCCAAACATGACAAATGCATAGATGTTATTAGATAATCATGTCTTGTTTTCTGATCATGTAATTTAGGTTAAGCCAATATATATTGATAGCTTGTGCCCGGCGCGGCGGTCTCGATCAGCTAAATCGATCGGGACATTTCTGTAAATCCATTCACGTACAAATGTTCAATACTACATAAATCTTATCCATGGCGGTCATTTTACCCAAGAAAAGACACGCGACAAAGCTTGTGACACTCACATTTCTCGTGTTTCCGGTAGCGAGCCTCTCGATTCAGCTTGCCCCGATCCGATTTTTCCTAGGCCGGCATCGCTCCAACTGGCCGCAGCTTGCGCCGATCCCATTTTTTTAGAGAAAAGATTTCCCCCGCTTTATTACCATAAAGCGAATTCATAGCGTTTACGATCCAGGAATAAGCGTAACGGCGCGCCCGTCCAAAGAAGAACAGAAACGCGTAGTTCTATGCACTCATAGCACCGTTATTACAACTCATAAGCTGACATTCACGCTGAAACACAACGGTTGAATCCTGTACTGAAGACTGAGAAACCCAGGTCTCCAAGCTTGACTGATCCTCCCCAGTCCAACAGATTCTTGGCGGTAGACAAGCTCTGATCTCCAGTTCCCGGGTAATCCCCTCTATCGAGGACAACAACTCTTGATCGAACATCGGCATCCACTTTCTCAGGAATCTTGCAACCCCCAATACCATCTCCTTCTCCCCTGTCCATTTTAGGCCTTGAAAACAGATCTTATTACGAAAATTCCAAATATTCCAGAGGATAGCAGAAGATATAATGTTACTGCACACATGTTTCTTATTAGCTATCAATAAGGTTGCCACAAATTCAAAGTTCCACACTCCTTTCAAGTCCAGGATATTTTCTATCATAGCCCAAAGTCTTTTCGCCACACAACAGTTGAAGAAAAGACGATTAACCGATTCTAAATCACTACAGAACACACAAGTTTTATCTTCAACTTCCCTTCTTTTAGCTAGATTATCTCTAGTTAAAATTTTATTCTTTGTTAAGAGCCAAAGAAAAATTTGTACCCTTGAAGGTATCTTTAACTTCCAAACCAAATGTTCATAAATGGGGGTAACCCCTCTATGATTAATGACCGATCCCATTTTTTCTAGGCCGGCATCGCTCCAACTGGCCACAGTGACGGGAGTGATGCCTCAATTTCCATTTTGTGTGTCCTGGGAACTACGTTGCCTGTACAGGGTTCTGTAGGGTGTGTTCACAGTCAGCGCGCAATATACCCTGTTGGATTGTAACAAACAAACCAGCTGGACTGCCCAATGCCTCCCAATCCCAGCTTCCAGAACACTATATCTTCAGTTGCTCTGATGATCATTATATATCCTCCCTCATTCTCTCATTCTCCCTCAATCGGCCGATGAAAAAGGCAGTTCAAGTTCTACACTCGTTTCAACACAGACAAAAGCTGAGAGTGTTGATACAAAGAAGGCATCAATGAATATTTATAGCTAGGACGCTGGGTGTTGATGCACCGAGCGCCTGAGCCACCAAATGCTTGTGCGACCTTATTTTAATTAGGAAGTACAGCAAGCTTACACTTACTTGTACAGTTGTACTTTAAATCGAATCATACAAATAAGCACAGGCCGGGTCATACATAGGGATATAAAGATTTTTTTAAGATGAGAGCAAGCAAGAGGGGTGCGATGTCAAACTTCACTTCATCAACCATAATGTAAGTACATTAATGAAGTATTAGTACCAAGTTTAAGAAATTTCTTTGGTTGTCGTAGTATATGGTTGATGATGAGCCCGCTGCAGGACCACGCCGTCACCACCGTTTCCTGCTTAATGCCCTTGTCCTTCACTAGCTCAACTCTAGGTCGAACACTATGGTAAACTCATGGCAACAAAAAGAAGTGAGTAGGTAGTCAAGTTCGTACATTTATAAATAAAAGTAAAAGTATTGCAACAAAGCTCAGAAGCGCTCTTAACATCTATAGATAGCTGACTGGTCGTGACGACCCATGCATGTTGTCACATTAGAAATTTCATCATGGCTTGGGCCAAATTAAATTTGGTGTAAGAGAGGCTCGAACTCAGGATTACTCATCAATAGCTATGAAACCTACACGCTAGCCAACTGTGCCACCACCCCATTGTGTTACTTGTGCAAAACTAAGGCCTGTTTGTTTCAGCTCCTTGGGAGCTTTTGAAGTTGGCTTTGTGACCTTTCAAAACCAACATGCTCCCGGAAGCCAAAAGCCTAAAAGCACCTTTTAAGGAGCTTTTGACTTTTGACTTTCGGGAGCTTTGGGGATTTTGGAAGGTCTCAAAGCCAACACCAAAAACTCCCAGGAAGCTGGAAACAAACATGGCCAAGTAGTCATCAGAGTAAGCTTGACTGTGATGTGTGGTTTCTGAGTTCTGGCCCTTCACTTTTGGTATAATTGTGACCACTCTGACTCTCCTACATTGTGCCCTCATAATCCAGGGCTTCATAGGCATTTAGCAGCAACTGGTTCCATGTGTCATGCCATTGCTTTCCAACATATTCAATCAAATGTTACTGGAAGTCAAATTTGGAGCAACTGCATTACATACTCTATATGGGGTTGTGAGCCTTTTATCACGGAGAAGGTGGTGTTTCTATCCACTGTAGAGCTCAATTACGATTTTATTTTGCTATCGTGATTTTATTTTGAAACTTTCATTTGCCCCTGTTATGTAACTGTGTTAGATGATATATAGAATGGAACAACAACAAAAAACTTACAAAAAACAAATTTAGACCACGTGAAGAGAAGGCTTAATTGATGGAAATGTCATAAAAGGAATCAAATATAAATATAGAGTCCAAATAGGTAAGTTCAAATTTGCTACAGCCAATAAGAAGCTTAATTTTAAAATGGCCAAAGAGGAAATTTTGTTTTGAATGACGGAATCACTGACCACTGCTCGTGGTCACGCTAAGGCTGAGTTCACGAGTTTCAAAAGGAGTTAGTTCGCCATTAGAGAGTGAAAACGGATTTTGCCTTCGTATGAGATTCCTATTGCATCCTAGGAATATACCGATGATGCAACTAAACATCATTTCTCTAGTTCTATGCCACCCTTCCCCTTTGTTGGGAATAGCTTGGGGTGAGGCTTTGCAATTTGAAATGGTTCATATTGCCACAATGGAGAAGCTAGCTATTTATGTAGATGCACGTAGTGACCATGAGTTTAGTTCTTCACCAACCAGTTTGGCCAATTATTGACCTTGTTCCAAGTGGCAGTAGCTCAATAGCCAAAGAGTTAAATAAAAATCGATTACATCGTCTTTAATATGTGATTTCATTTAGGGGCTTTGGTGTTTCTACCCTTGTTTTTAAGTCAAATGGTGATTTTACCCTTATTTTTTTAACTTTGTGATTTTACCCTTCCCTACAAGCAAGTCAATGCGATTTTACCCCTAGTCGATGGTCAAAACAGGGGCAAATTCACATTGACCAGGGGCAAAATCGCTTTGACTTGCTAATAGGGAAGGGTAAAATCACAAAGTTCAAAAAATAAGGGTAAAATCACAATTAGACTTTAAAATAAGGGTATAAACACCAAATTTCCTTTCATTTATGCCTCAATACTGTAAAACATAATATATATACATGGATTATATGGATATATAATGTAGTACCAAAGTTTAAGAAATTTACCAACAATAATGAAGTAGTACCAAGTTTAAGAAATTTCTTCGGTCGTCGTAGCATATGGTTGACGATGAGCCCGTTGCAGCATCACACCATCACAACCATTTCTTGCTCCATGCCTTGTCCTTCACTTGATCAGGTCTAGGTCGAACACTATGGAAAACTCACATCAACAAAAAGAAGGTGAGCAGGTAGTGAACTTGATATATACAAAAAAGTAAAACTATGGCGACAAAGCTCAGAATTGCTCTCAACATCTACAGAGATGACCGTTAGTGACGACCCATGTTGTCACATGAGCAGTTTCATCATGGCTTTGGCCAATTTAAATTTGGGGGTGAGAGAGTTTCAAACTCTCAACCTCAGCATTACTCATCAATAGCTTTGAGACTACGCGCTAGCCAACTGCGCCACCACCCCCGTTGTGTTATTTGTGCAAAAACTAAATAGTCATCAGAGTGAGCTTGACTTTGATGGGTGATTTATGAGTTCTAGCCCTCCACTTTTGGTATAAACATGACCACTCTGTCTCTCCTACATTGTGCCCTCATAATCCAGGGTTTCATAGGCATCCATGTGTCATGCCATTGTTTTCCAACATATTCACTCAAATGTTACTTGAAGTCCAATTTGGAGCAACGGTATTACAAACTCTATATGGAGTTGTGAGTCTTTTAGCATGGAGAAGGTGGTGTTTCTATCCAATGTAGAGTGCAATTATGATTTTAACTCAAATTTTTGAACTTTGTGATTTGGCTATCGTGATTTTGTTTCGAAACTTTCATTTGCCCCTGTTTTGTAACATCGCGCCTTCCCCTTTGTTGGGAATGGCTTGGGATGAGACTTTGCAATTTGAAATGGTTCATATTGCCACAATAGAGAAGCTAGCTATTTATGTAGATGCACGTAGTGACCATGAGTTTAGTTCTTCACCAACCAACTTGGCCAATTATTGACCTTGTTCCAAGTGGCAGTAGCTCAATAGCCAAAGAGTTAAAAGAAATCAAGTGCATCGTCTTTAATATGAGATTTCATTTATGCCTACACACTATAAAATATAATATAGTCATGGATTATGTGGATATATCATGTATTACCGAAATTTAAGAAATTTATCAACATTAATGAAGTAGTACAAAGTTTAAGAAATTTCTTCCCTCGTCGTAGCATATGATTGATGATGAACCCGCTGTAACATCACACCATCACCACCATTTCCTCCTTCATTCCATGTCCTTCACTTGGTCAGGTCAAGGTCGAACACAATGGCAAACTCATGGCAACAAAAAGAAGGTGAGTAGGTTGTGAAATTGATATATAAAAAAAGTAAAACTTGGGTGACAAAGCTCAGAGGTGCTCTCAACATCTAAATAGATGACTGGTAGTGACGACCCATGTTGTCACATGAGCAATTTCATCATGGCTTGGGCCAAATTAAATTTGGGGGTGAGAGAGTCTCGAACTCTCGACCTCAGCATTACTCATCAGTAGCTATGAGACCTACGCGCTAGCCAACTGCGCCACCACCCCGTTGTGTTATTTGTGCAAAAACTAAGTAGTCATCAGAGTGAGCTTGACTTTTATGCGTGTTTTCTGAGTTCTGGCCCTTCACTTTTGGTATAACCGTGACCACTCTGTCTCTCCTACATTGCCTCATAATCCTGGGTTTCATAGGCATTTAGCAACAACTGATTCCATATGTAATGCCATTGTTTTCCAACATATTCACTCAAATGTTACTTGAAGTCAAATTTGGAGCAATGATATTACAAACTCTATATGGAGTTGTGGGCCTTTTATCATGGAGAAGGTGGTGTTTCTATCCAATGTAGAGTGCAATTAAGATTTTACCTCAATTTTTCGAACTTTGTGATTTGGCTATCGTGATTTTGTTTTGAAACTTTCATTTGCCCCTGTTTTGTAACTGTGTTAGATGATATAGAATTGAACATGACGAAAAATATAAAAACAAATTTGGACCACGTGAAGAGAAGGCTTAATTGATGGAAATGTCATAAAAGGAATCAAATATAAATATAGAGTCCAAATAGGTAAGTTCAAATTTGGTAGGGCCAATAAGAAGCTTAATTTTAACATGGCCAAGGAGGAAATTTTCATTTGAATGACGGCATCACTGACCACTGCTCGTGGTCACGCTAGGGTTGAGTTCACGAGGTTAGTTTCAAAAGGAGTTAGTTCCCCATTAGAGAGTGAGAACTGATTTTGCCTTCATATGAGATTCCCATTGCATCCCAGGAATATACCCATGATGCCACTCAATATCATTTCTCTAGTTATATGTCACCCTTCCCCTTTGTTGGGAATGGCTTGGGATGAGACTTTACAATTTGAAATGGTTCATATTGCCACAATGGAGAAGCTAGCTATTTATGTAGATGCACGTAGTGACCATGAGTTTAGTTCTTCACCAACCAACTTGGCCAATTATTGACCTTGTTCCAAGTGGCAGTAGCTCAATAGCCAAAAGTTAAAAGAAATCAAGTGCATCGTCTTTAATATGAGATTTCATTTATGCCTACACACTATAAAATATAATATAGTCATGGATTATGTGGATATATCATGTATTACCGAAATTTAAGAAATTTATCAACAATAATGAAGTAGTACAAAGTTTAAGAAATTTCTTCCCTCGTCAGAGCATATGGTTGATGATGAACCCGCTGTAACATCACGCCATCACCACCATTTCCTCCTTCATTCCATGTCCTTCACTTGGTCAGGTCAAGGTCGAACACAATGGCAAACTCATGGCAACAAAAAGAAGGTGAGTAGGTTGTGAAATTGATATATAAAAAAAGTAAAACTTGGGTGACAAAGCTCAGAGGTGCTCTCAACATCTAAATAGATGACTGGTAGTGACGACCCATGTTGTCACATGAGCAATTTCATCATGGCTTGGGCCAAATTAAATTTGGGGGTGAGAGAGTCTCGAACTCTCGACCTCAGCATTACTCATCAGTAGCTATGAGACCTACGCGCTAGCCAACTGCGCCACCACCCCGTTGTGTTATTTGTGCAAAAACTAAGTAGTCATCAGAGTGAGCTTGACTTTGATGTGTGTTTTCTGAGTTCTGGCCCCTCACTTTTGGTATAACCGTGACCACTCTATCTCTCCTACATTGCCTCATAATCCTGGGTTTCATAGGCATTTAGCAACAACTGGTTCCATGTGTAATGCCATTGTTTTCCAACATATTCACTCAAATGTTACTTGAAGTCAAATTTGGAGCAACGATATTACAAACTCTATATGGAGTTGTGAGCCTTTTATCATGGAGAAGGTGGTGTTTCTATCCAATGTAGAGTGCAATTAAGATTTTACCTCAATTTTTCGAACTTTGTGATTTGGCTATCGTGATTTTGTTTCGAAACTTTCATATGCCCCTGTTTTGTAAGTGTGTTAGATGATATAGAATATATTGAACAACAAGAAAAAAAATACAAAAAAATAGACCACGTGAAGAGAAGGCTTAATTGATGGAAATGTCAAAAAAAGGAATCAGATATAAAAATACAGTCCAAATAGGTAAGTTCTTCAAAGTTGCTAGGGCCAAGAAGAGGAAGCTTAATTGTAACATGGCCAAGGAGGAAATTTTCTTTTGAATAACGACATCACTGACCACTGATCGTGGTCTCGCTAAGGTTGAGTTCACGAGATGAGTTTCAAAAGGAGTTATTTCCCCATTAGAGTGAAAACTGATTTTGCGGTCATATGAGATTCCCATTGTATCCCATTCCCACGAATATAATCATTGAGATGATATATGATGGCACTCCATTTCAATTCTCTACTTCTATATATGTCACTCTTGCACTTTATTGGACATGGTTTGGGATGAGGCTTTACAACTTCAATTGGTTCATATTGCCACAGTGGAGAAGCTAGCTATTTATGTTGATGGACGTAGTGACCATGAGTTTAGTTCTTCACCAACCAACTTGGCCAATTACTGACCTTGTTCTAAGTGGCAGTCGTAGCTCAACACAACCAAAGAGTTAAATCAAATCGAGTGCATCGACTCTTTAATATGAGATTTCATTTATGCCTACATACTATAAAAGATAATATAGCCGTCGATTATATGGATATATAAGTAGAACATGGGAACATGACAAGTCAGATAATAAGCTATAAAAAATAACAAAGCAGAGGAAGCTCGAGTAAAACAGATAGTTTTATTTCGTCATATTCAGCTTTACAATCCGTCGGTAAATATAGGCTGGCCCTCCAAATCAAGGCTTGATCAATCAGTCATTCAAATATGGATTGTCTACCTCATTTCTGAAATTATCCTTCCCATAAGGATTGTCGGAACACTAGTAGATACTGATGAGGTACTAGCACCAATTTGATAAACCTGTATGGGACGAAATTATCAAGGTGCCTGCACGGTAGTATGGGTAAACTATTTCAGTCATAGTGCCTCATATCCCTTATATATTGGATGGGACGGAGAAGATTTATACTTTCACATTAAAAAACAATTCTTAATTTCATTAGGATTGAGTGGTAGTACGGGAACTCGGGAAGGGCACAATACAAATTGTTGACATCGGTTCAGGTGATCAGGTCCCACATCAGTTCAGGTGATCACGCGGGTCACACCAACAACTCTAGGGACACTAGTAGATACTGAGGTACTAGCACCAATTTGATAAACCTGTAAACACCATATTGTTGAGGTGTTGTTTCAACAAGAATAAACGAAAGTTGCAGGCTTAGCTAGCTAGGTAGCAAAAATTCTCAATAATAACCGTTGCAACTAAAACAGTATTCCAGATTATGATCTTTCATTCTCAATGATAACATTTCAATTTATTCTTCATTTTTCAAGTGTGCAACCCAATCAAGGCACATTGACAATAATGCAGGGACATCCTCAACTTGGTGCACAGTGACATCTGCAGGCCAGTCATTCCGACAACTCCGAGCACCAATGTTTCTAGGGTACTATAGAGGTGGAGTCACGCCGCAAGCTCAAGGTGCCTCACACTGATGACAATGGAGAATTCACCTTGCTTTGTCGAGTTTGGCACCGAGGGCGTTCGACGACAACCCACAAGTCACGACCCCTTACTTGCCTCAGCAAAGTAGGGTTGTCGAGCCCCAGAACCAAATGAAACAATCATAGACATGGCACCAAGCATGATAAGGCAAAGGACTCCTAGGGACATTTTGGGGTGAGGCCGTCACAACGACGATGGTCTTCATCCTCAACCATTCTCCTACATGCGTCGTTGAGGGCCGGGCAAGATGCCCTTCGAGGCCTAGCACGGTGAGTGGCTAGCAGTGAGCTTCTTCTGGGCATTCGGATGTGTTCCACTTCCACGTGTGTGGGACACCCGCCGTAGCAAAAGAAATTTGAGGCCCAGGCCCCGGAGGCCGGAGCACAACGATGATACTCGTGTTGTTTTCTTAGCTTTGGCAGTTTGGCCTAGGGTAATAATCGATCTATGTAGATATCAACAATAATGTCCTCTATACAGAAATAGTACAAGTGAATTGGTCGTCCGCTGTTTTTGCCTACTCTTCATTTATAATTTTTTTGCCCACTGCAGATATTCAAAACAGATATGGAGAGGCATGCATTCATGGCACTGGTTCTGAAGATTGTTGGCACAACATGGACTCGGTGCTACTGTAGTGGCATACAGTGGGGACATCCATAGGTGTTTCATGTAAAGCAGTAAGATCAACTCCAACACAGCCTCTCTAAAAACTCTCGAGTATATCCATTTGATGTTTTTGCTCGAAAAAATCAATCCAACAGCCTCGCTATGTTGTTTTCCAAAATGCCGAGTTCACTATTCCGCACTTCTCGGCCGGAAGACTTGGCGATTGGGTATCGCTCGCCATCCCCTAGCCGCACGGGTTTTCGTGCGCACTCCTCCCCTTCCAGCATGAACACCTGGTCTCCCGCACGCACATGACGAAGCAAGATGGAACTCTGTAATACACATTCATTGCCACACAACACAAAGCATACCAATATACCACTATGCCTGCCGTGTGCCCATCAAAAGAATCCAGAATCGCTCAAAATTAAATTAGTACTGTTGTATGAACATCCACATATGCATATTTTAGTTAAACAACAAATGACGTGGCATGTTAAAAAAATACAAGGCCGGTTTTAGAGAGTCGGTTGTGGCAAGTAAAGATTTTGAATAGCTAAACTGATTTGGAGAGTCATTTTCTTTACTGTTTCATAGCCAAATTTAACTAGTCTCTTGGAGATGCTCTAAGATTACTGACGACGCTTCTTGTCACATCACGTGGGAGATATGTATAGAGTGGAACACACAGATTTTCAAGCATCAGCATAAATCTTCGAAGATGGTGATTGCAAAGATCAATGAAGAGGCTAGATTATGATGTAGTGCGGGAGCCAAGTGGCTAAGAGAATTTTCACCCATGGCTTAGGCCATTTGCCTCTTTTTCTTTGAGTGCCTAATATCCTCATTTGGGACTTTGTGGTAATTTTGTCTTTTTTGACTCTATCTCTTTTCTCTCCTCTATTGCCGTGCATTCATTTGGTGACTTGGCAGAAGTTTTTTCCGGAATTTTTTGAAAAAAATAATATCCCCTGCAGGTTGAGATTTTCTTCTTTCTGTGTGTCCCTGAAGTATTCTATTTTTCCTTATAATAGGCCACTGTTCTTTTCCGGCCAATTTTTCTCTTGAACTTTGGTGTCTTGTAGTAGTACGATATTAATACGTTGCGCAAATCTCCTACCGACCATTTTCAAAAGAAGTTACTCAGCCCCCATGTGTATCTGTCCATAAATAACTGCATTTTCACCTCTTTTTGGGCCAGAAGAAAACACAGAAAACAAGCTTGCTCGCGTCCACTTTGATTTAGATCATATTAGTTGATACTTATTGGAGAACGGGAGAAGAGGCGGGGGAGAATGAGGGCAATATGGAAACAATATTGATATTTTTAAATGGTATGTATTGGACATCAAAGTCTGGTAAGAATGGGATACATGGGGAAGTAGAACTGAAGATCGTTGGCAGAATGACGCTGAAATGGTGTGTATCCACTAGGAAAAGGTCACAAGGCCTAGATTCCACTGAGAGTGAGAGTTCCCAGCTTAATGAAACTAAGTTGAGGGAATAAGGTTAGGATCCTGCGATGTGGCCATGGAAATGCATTGCGATCTAAAGCTACTTACATCTCTTGGCCCGCAATGTTCGGGGCAGGAGCTAGGAAGAAACATAATCATAACGTCTGCAACTGCAGTCTTCAGATCTGTGTGATTGTGTCGTGAGCCTTGTTTTCTAAAATCCGTGCATTTTCCGTGACATCTCATTTCTAGTTTCCCCACAATAACCATGTAGGCAGTAAAAGCAAACCAATCTCTGATGTGAGAATGATTGATGGTATAGTAACTAGCATGCCTAATGTGGTTAATTAGTGATTTGGGCCAAATGACCATGATGAATGCACGGCACTGACAAAAGTTGGTTGTCCATTTTAAACATTTTTTTCTTTTTGCAGACAATGCAACGTCTGTGGTGCTCTTTTCTACATATAAATATGATGAGATTTTTTTCTTAGAAAAGAGCCTAGCTAGAGATCTGTAATTGCTTGGACAACCCAATTTATCTCGACGTTGTATAAATCAACGCTTTTATGCAGTATTTCTTTTTTTTTTTGAAACGAAACTGTTCAGTAGTGTTTCATAGAGCTGGGACTTGGGCCATGCCAGTTTAGGACCAGTCATGGCACGGTCTTTTGGTATATGACATGAAGCACAGCACGACACGAAATATTTTAAGCCATGTCGGCACGACACGAACATGAGGGCCATGTCATGCCCAGGATCTCGGCATGGCGGTTTATGTGACCCGCCCTATTTTGGGCAATGCTTTGGCTGGCACGACACGAAAATGTCACGTAGACAATTCTACAACTCTAGTAGAATGCATTTTTTTAGTATTTACTGTACCATGTCTCATCTAATTCTTGATTATGAAAATCATTAACAGTTTCATTAGGCCATGCTTGGATGGGCACGATCCGAAGGTGTGCCGGCACGCCATGAGCCGTGCTTGGGCCGAAGAAAAGATTTACCATGCATAGAGGGCACGACCTGAAGCAACACGAAGCACAAGAAGGTCATGTCGTGCCGGCCCAGCCCGGCTCAAGTCCCAGCTTTCATTTCGGTTGTTTCTTATTGGGTTAATCTGCGAAGCGGGGGAGATCGGCCGTGGCGGTGATGGGCCGTGTGCGGTTGCGTTCGACTCGTCGAACGTATCATCCGCAGCATTACCGTTTCTTATTTGCAAGCAGTTTCTTTCAGGAGAGACGGAGTTCGAATTCTGCTTAAGTACGTGCCCAATGATTCATTATTCAGTAGAGGGATGCTTCTTGTCCTGACTACAAGATTAGTGCATGGTTCTAATTCTGCTTAGTTCGTGTCCGCTGAATCTATTTGACAATGATGGTTTCATTAGTAATCTTGTACTAATCGTTGTCCCAGTTTCAGCGGTTAGTACAAGATTACTAGCGCTTGGCTTTTCTGTCACAACGAAAGCAATTGTGTGTAGTGGCGGCAGTCAAGGACGTACACGGGCCGATGCTGCCAGGTTGGCAGCAATGCCCTCAGCAATGGGCGAGCTCTATACTTACTTAACACTTTATTATTCTCTTTGTATAATTAAAGTTGCAACTATATTTACATATAGCGTTCTAACACAAATATTGAATCAATTTGTTCTTATTTTCATTTTTTTGGTTCCCTTTATTAAAAATCAACTATAGACATATTTCATTCTTTAGTTTTCCTATTTCTGAATCCATCTTTTCATGTTTGTGAGACCTCAATAATTGTGACTTATAGTTTCTAATTTATGATCTTATTAATGGTTCTATGTAATATATCTCGTCCTTATTTTTTAGTTTTTATCTCATCTTGTTTTGCCCCATACACGTCATGAAAAGGAATTGTAGATAAAAATGATATCAGCTCAGCATCAATTCATTATGATTTATCAATAGCTATGTACGATGCCTTTTTTAAATGCTCATTTGTTTGCCCCTTTAAAATAATAAAGGGCTGAAAACATTGATGCTCAAAAGGTAAATTGATGCTCATTTTTAATGACGTTCAGATAGCAGCAAGTAAAAGTCAAACAAGTAGTATCATAAGTCTCTTTGTGCTATATTTTAAGCTATTTTTATTTATTTCGTTTGCACTATTTTTTGTAATATATGATTGTTTATAGCTTAATTAGTATTTGAATTTAAGTCTTACCATGTTATTTAATGTATATGGTTTTTACCGAATTATAACATATGATTTTCTAAAATTAGAAATGCTTTACCCAATTGTATAAGAAAAAAAATTCGTCATACCCTATGATAAAATCCTAGGTCCGCCACGTATCAAACATGTTGTCAATCGAAGTTTCAAAGTCAATGGTTTTTTGCCTCACTCATTTCCTCGCTACAAACCTCTCTTACATATGACCCACATATCAGGATTTCATATTTCCAGTCTCATATGTCTAGCATTTTTTTTTCTATATATCGTTGAGACATACCTTTTCTCATTTAACTAAAACTAAACTAAAGAATTTAATAGAGTTCAAACATTTCCATAGACCAGTCAAATGCATTTCACTAATAAGAACGTATCTAGAAACACATGGACATGATTACTCACACGCCATGTACTTTGACTATGTGTAGACTTAATCAATGTGTCTACGAATTTTAAATTTGCAGGCCTAGGTCTCTCAATGCAGACTGAGAGATAATGCTTCCATTCACCACCTTGGCCTTTCTAATAAACTTCTCTGTACCATCATAATTAAGTACTGCAGCATAACCAAAAGTCAGGATGTAGAAACATGCTGTCAGCACACTGAAATGAATGCAAATTCACTGCAGTAATAGACTAATAATAGTACGTGAATGGCAATAGAATGCCGTCCCGAGATCTCATTATTAGCCATACTGTGAAATCAAATCTCTGAAGTAGTTTACCCTGTACTGCCATACAGTAATGAGCTTGTCTTTGGTTTCAAGCCTTGTACTGCCATACAGTAATGGCTCTGCTTAGTAGTTTTAGTTTTAGTTTCCAGCCTTCAACATCACCATGAGCACTCCTTTAGCTTGGTTAAGAAATCATGCATTCATGGCTGCACGCTGCTTGCACGAAGCAACTGATATATATAGTGGCATGACCAAATAATTTGGGACTCTAGATATTCGAGTGGACGTGTGGAGGAATGGGCAATGGTTACTATATATATAGGACAAACACCCGGTGATGCATGGTTTATAAATGACGAGATGTTTGTTGTACTAGCTAGCTGAGCCAACCCTCGAAATAAACCATGGAACTACAAGCTTGCAAACCTCCTTCGGTTTATAGAGAACAGCTTTCCTAAGAGTGAGAAGCATCAGGATCATTAATATGGCTTGCGATTGTGATTGAGTGTATCAAGGAATTTTCATTGCTGATCGCCATCTTGTTTTAGTCGCACAACTAGGCGCTAGTTAGTACGATCGAGCAGCTCCACCGTTAGAGCCGGTGATCAGTGTTGTGTGTCGCTCCTTGTATGAGGCACCTCGCCTTCATCCATTGAGCTGTAATGATATTCCAACTTCCCTTAATGAAACACGTGTTAAACGTGATTTCAAAAAAAAAAGGAATTTTCATTGCACGAGGCATAAACCCTGCTCGTAGTTGGTTGTAGATCAATCTAATAAGAAGCAAGTTGCAGCAAGAATGGCGAAGCATCTAGACGAGTTACTCACATCGGCATCCCAATCAATCCTTTTGAAGCATCTCGAGCAGGCACAACTTTGTTTTTGGGTTTCAAACACCAACCCACTACCAGGTTTTGTTGATGCTTCAACCCCTTTTCTGTTGTGGCTGCGACATGGAAGCCAAGACTAATGTAGAACGACCTACACAATCCATGGATATTGTTGAATATGTTCCAAATTAACAGTCCAAGATAAAGGCCGGACTTCTAACGGAGCGAAACGGAGGCCCGTACATATGTCTGTCGTTAGGGTTCCACCGACATCAAGTCATTCATTATTCTTGTAAGCCGCCGCACGACGTTGTAACCCGACTCTTGATATAGTGAGGAATGTTTGCTGGTTGGCGCTCCCGTGGTTTTCCCCCTTTGCATTGGAGGGGTTTTTCACGTTAAATCTTGTGTCTCCTTGTGGTTTGATCTTGTGTTCTTTGCCGTATATCCGCCGTCATTCACAACAGATATAGGATATGAAAGAATGTATAATGAAGATTTGGACAATATAATGACCATCACTCTCAGCTTCCCTCAGCCTCAAAGCTTATATACAAAGCCTGGTGACAACTTCTATTGACAAAGCACATCGATCGATACATGCAGTGGCTATGACTCAGCTATTTGATAAACTCAACAAAGCACTCATGCTCAGCTATGTTGAAAGGGTAGTCACGCATTACTGTTGCCAAGTAAAATTTCGTCAAACTAGCTTCTTAGCTTCATCATATATATAAGGAAAAATATATGTAATGTTTTCCCAGGTTCTTTATCCACTTTGAGCTAATTGTCCCTTCATGTCTACTTTAAGTAAAAAAACATGGTTAAAGACGAGCTAAACATATTAGTAATGTAGTAACTAAAAATGGCTCAATACCATGCATAGTTGTGGACAACAAAAGGCACTACCAAGGGACACGTGCGCCACCTTCATTGAATGGCACTAGCAGCTATGAATGAAGTAAGGGTTGTGCATCGTCTCCATGGATCCTTCATCCATTGTCTGCCTCCTTTTAGCATCACTTTGTGGATCTACCATAATGCAATACAGGGCAATTATTGTTGCCTAAAGAGTAATGAATACTGTCACGCATGTGACTCCACCATGCACTGCACCGACTTGTGTCACTAACAACTGCCACCGCACATCGTTGAGCTCCCGTCCTTCATTGTCTAGCAGGACGCATGGCTAAGGTATACACATGGCTGTAAGCTAGCGGTTAGATTATTACAATCTACGACCACCCAACATATCAACCTATGGCCTATGCCATTGGGGTTCCTCATGCCAATGGTTGTGATGCCCGCCTCAGGCCTCATTCTCCTTGACAAGTGGCATCATATCATCATGCTAGGGTCGGAGAGAGGAAAAGATGGGGGTAACTTAGTACAATTTTTACTTTCAATTTTCAAATTCGACAAAATTTATATTGTTGGCAGTCTACCTAACAAAGGAAAAATCGATTTAGCGTACGTTGTTGCCTTGTACTGTTGTGACCTTACGGAAATCTAGATGGGTGATGATTGTATCTCCAAATACCAATCCCACACTTTCTCCAAGAGTGTAACCACATTGGAGAGCTTTCCCCATGTGTGTTGCCGCAACAGATTGACAAGTGGGATCACTCAAACTTGCGCCACTTGATTTTCATGTTCAGCTCACATCCCCGGTGCATCCCAGTCTTATTAGACTGCTGACCTTGTCATCGATCCAATGCAGCCATCCCCGCCCGGAGCCTTTTCAAACAACTATTCTTCGTTCCCGTAACATAACACTACTGTAATCAGCAAAGCTCCTTCAATATCGATCGATCACTACAAGTTATATACGCACACACGGCAAAAAACTACCTTTTCTAGCTAGTTATATATTGGTCAGGTATGACCGTAATAGGCGATATGGACCAAGGACCATAGGTTTATTAGCACCAGCTATAAATATGAGTATGTACGTAGCAGATTACATGCCCAGCGACGATGAGGGCACAAGGTTCATTGATACGAATAAAGATGCACTTGCCTTGAGATTTACTTATCATTCATATTTTTTCCGACCACGCAAAAAAAAAATGTATTGAGTACATGGTAGGAGAGGGTTTAGTGATTTGCAAAAAAAACTTATGCCCTCTCCCAGTGGCGGGTGCGCACTACTCCAGAAAACCAAATCAGTGCCGGTTTAAAACCCCCCATCAGTGACGGTTTTTGAACCGGCACAACCAAAGAGACAGTGATGAGGGGGTCACATATATAGAAAAAAAATGCTAGACATATGAAGGCAGAACCGGCAGTGATGGATGTCCTGAAAAAATTGTGTTTTTAACATAGAAAAAAAAAGATTTAAATTCTGGGGAGAGGCCACTAGTAATCGCCCGTCTCCGTCGCAAGTCACACATTTTCGTATTATAAAATTCGCAAACGCGCTCCGAAAGGGATTCGAACCTCAAACCTCAGTCTCACACAGTACCTCCTCTACCACTCCACCCATGACTTACTTATGTCTAGATTCGGTTTTAGTTCACCTCATTCTATATTAAACCGAGTGTAAATTGATTGTTTGAGAAACTAAACGAATTCAAATGAAAAAGTTGTAAACTATAAAGTTTCATAACTTTTCAAGATCTACATCTTTCATGTAGCAAGTTTTTTCATCCGAGATCGTTTACAAAATTTTGAATTTCAAATTTAACATATTCGAACGTATTTTTCGATCACAAGATGATTTCAAATGAAAAAATTGTCAACTACAAAGTTTCATAACTTTTCGAGATCTACAATTTTCATGTAGAAAGTTTTTTCATACAAGGTCATTTACAAAAATCAAAAAAATTAAGTGTACAGGTACATCAGTGGCAGTTCAAGCCACGAATCGGGAGTGAAGGTGCCGGTTCGTGGCTGGAACCGACAGTGAAAGTGTCCAGGTCATCACTGCCGGTTCCAGCCACGAACCGGCAGTGATGAGGACCTTCACTGCCGGTTCGTGGCTAGAACCGGCACTGAATGGGCAGAGAGGCTTCACTGATTTTTTCAGCCACGAACCGGCAGTGATGAGAAGCTTCACTGTCGAGCTTCACTGCCGGTTCGGCCCCGACCCGACAGTGATGGGCCGACAGTGATTGTTGTATTACTGGCGACCCTTTTTAATTGGCCTGGTTTCAACCAACGTGAGCTACCCTGACGTATATATACTATCCGTACTCCATGATTCCTAATTTAATTTGTCAACAAAACACACAAGTTGATTACTGAACCTGATTTGGATGCATGATGGCGTTTTATAAAGTTGTTGTTTTGGAGTATATAAATTGTATAGGCGTGCTAGCTAGCTAGCGGGCCGGTCTTCGGACGTCCTGCTGAGCGCTGAGTGCTGAGTCGCTGCACTGGCCGCAGCCCTAATTTAATTTGCAGACTTTCTGGGGGTCCACCAACTCAAAAGCCGCAGATCGATATGGTAATTGCTATTGAAATCAACGGCCATTCAGAGTTTCATACGGAGGCCCTCGCGTCGCCCCCGAACGGCCGACTCGGGGGCACCCGCCGCAGCCTGCCCAGAGTCATGCTCTCCGCGCGTCCTCTTCGGCCGCCATCGCCGCTTCCCTGCGCGCGGCGGCGGCGGTCAGCGGCGGGCCCCAAGAAGGTTCCCCGTCCGCGCCTCCCTATGCACCTCCGTGTCTCCTTCATCCTTCTTCTTCTCCGGTACCGGTGGTCCCTGGGCAGAGGCGTGGTCGATCCGACCTCTCCTCGACTGGATCCGTTCCCTCCGCGCCAGGACCTGGCCCTTCCGCGTCCAATCGACCGACGGAAGGTCTAGGGCGGCGGCGGGGCCACCGGGAGGAGCCGTGACCGATCAGGTACTCCTTCACCGGATCTGTGATTCGCCCGGCGGTGCTGCAAGGTGGCGACCTGCTCGGGTGACGGCCGATCTGGCACGCGCCCCGGTGGGCTAGGCGACGCGGACGACGGCACCGTTCTCTCCACTGATTGATGGATGGACGGACGACGACCGGCGTACCTACACCGGTGAAGGGGTCTGGCGGCGGCGGGTCGATCTGGGTATCTCAGGCCTGGATCCGCCGGTTGCTGCCCCGTGCTGCCCCTTCTCGGTGCGGGTGGTGCTCCGACGATGCGTACTCGGGCGGGCGTTTGCCTCGGGTCGGGGACTTTCCCTAGGCGGCGGCTTGGGGGTCGATCTGGATCCCCGGGCACCGGATGGGGATGACAGTGTTGGTACCGGCCATCTCGACAAGCCGTCCAACCCGCCCTCCCACAGACCACGTCGCTCCTAGGCGTCCCGTAAATCGGCTCCGGCGTCAACATCAAAGGACATCGTCGCCCCCTATTTTTCTGCCGCCTCACTGTAGCTGGTGAAGACTCTGCCGATCATCTCCGACATCTTCGTAAGTAGGTTCGGCTTGGATGTGTCTTGCAGGATATTGGAATACCGGTGAAAACCCTGCCTGGCGGTGCTGGGCCGGCGGCGATGACATAATCAACGTCATTTTCCCCCTTGAGGCGTCGTTGAAGTTCTCTCTTTCTTTCGTTGATGATGGCGTCTGCGGACGTCATTTACCTTCTTAAAAGCATCAACACAAGCACACCCCGCTTCTAGTCATGCCTTTACTGCGGCATTTGGGACTCAGTTGTGGCGTCAAGAGCAAGCCAAGGACGTCCTCTCGTCGATCAAATAGAGGGTAGAAGCATTTATCGTTTTGCTTTTCTCTCTTTTGTTTTTCTATCTCTTTTTGTATTTGTTGACTGTGTACATCCCCAGATGTAGAGGCCGGATATTGAATATCCTTTATCGGAAAAAAAACCTCAAAAGCCGCATGGAAGAAGGAAGCCTGGCTCGTGGCCTCAGCCCTCATGGGTGAGCTCGATGTCAAGCTCGGTGAATGCAAGCGTGTAGATCTCTGGCTTTATTTGCTGCCGTAGATACCTGATATATAGAAGCTCCACTTAATTTGTCTGTGAATAATCCAACCGCGGGCACAAGTGTATCTTAGTGATGGCTTTGCGTGACATGGCATTGGTACGCAGCCAGCCGTTGGCTTTGTCGTTCGCCTTGCTCTAAAACCAGACTCACCTTGAACAGCACATCACGAACGTGGTCGATCACACTTGGTTGACCGATATGATCAAACCTCGTGCCATGATGCATGCAACCGTCACCATGGGAGAACGAGCACCTATTGGTACTGAAGCTGCAACACAAGTCCCGAATGCATCCCATTCCCCACCTGAAAACGCTAACCGTAATTGCCTTTTTTTTGTGCCCTTTGATGTGTGTGTTCGTTGGCTACTTGCCCTCATCCTTCCCCACTGTCCTGAGCTGGTAGCTGTACCTCAAGCCTAATATCCCTCAGTTCAATTTGCAACTTGTATGAGAGAAAGAGACTCAGTTGTGTATATATATATATATATATATATATATATATATATATATATATATATGGGATCCAGCCACTCGAGTGTGTTGTTCCTCAACAGCATGCAGTAAATGTCTCGAGTACCATACCATGTGCATCAGGAGTTAACAATTGGATCGATTCATCTACTCGAGTACCATGTGTGGGGCTACGTTGCTGGATATAAATTAATTCTTTACAGCGGGTGGGTGCGTTGTTTAATTGAACATTTTAAAGGTTTCCCAAGAAACTTAGTATAATTATAATGAAATGTAATCAAGTATTTTTGCAAAGATTTTTTTTTCTCTGAGACATTGAAAAGATATGGTATTGGTCAATTCACACCATAAAGTATTTGTTAGAGAAAAGGGAAAAAGCAAAAAACCAAAGCATTATTGTCTTATTTAATTAAGATAATCATAATGGTTATATTGCCATTCTTTAAGTTTCTTCTTATGGAGTGTCACCTTTGTATTTTATATATGAACTAAATATATGAAGCAAGTTAACCCATACTAATAATGTTCCTATATGTTTTATTTATATTACAAAAAAATCTAGCCTAAAGGGACATATAGTACGTATCATGTTTGTCTAAGGGTCATAAACACTATAGAGACGCCCAAACCCTACCCTTGGGTATATACACTTCAAGATTTAAACATTCATCACAATCCATGAGTAAGTAATCCTTGGCCCGCTTTTGGAAGATAAAAACGGAGTTATTCTTGAAAATTGATTGTTGATCAGGAGTCTCTCCAACTTAATATTTGTACCCTATATTCCCCACAATAAATAGTTGCATTGGCTTCTCCATGTAGAAGCTTGTGAAAAATCAGAGATTGCCTTTTGTCTCCTTGATGCTTCCGCTATAAAAACAAAAGTGAGGAAGGTAGAGGGCAATAAAGATATCAAAGGGTACTAAGTGCGTGTTTGGGATTGCTCCACAAATTCTACCGTGAAACAGCTCCACGTAAAACCTAGAGTTTGTGGTAGGTGCTCTCATAGCTTCATTTTTTTCTTTGAGTAGAGTGTGTGGAGCTGAACCTATTTAGATAAAAAAAATAAAGCGAAGCTAAAAAAACATAGAGTGAAGTAGTAGTTTCAAATGTATATCTAGGCGTGGGGAGCCTAATTCAAGAGACCAAGCCGCGCCAACCAGCCCTGAAGCCTATCGGTCAGCCAAAACCAGTTGGTGCCTCCTTATTTTGTTTCCCTCTATATTTTTCTCAACGGAAACGAGTTTGCTGCTAGCCATCCATTAATTGGCTCTCGATATCCCCACTCCGCCAGATATTATTGCCGACACCAAAAAACGGGTTATACAGGAACAAGAGGGACTAGCAAATTAGTACAGTAAATGGTTAACGTTTTCAGCTAGGACATGGATGTTTGGAACTCGTGTTGCGCCTTCCACTATAGGAAAACGGTGATTTGCCTAGTGCTGAATCAGTTGTCGAGTGTCAGATATCGGGAATTTAGTTGCCGAGTGTCACATTAGGCAAAAAAAAAACACTCGCCAACTAATTAAATGTCAAGTGTCTGGTACTCGGCAAAAAAAACACTCGACAACTTAATTCTTTTTGCCGAGTGCCGACTCTCAGAAAAAAAATACACTCGGCACTTTACCACGAGGGATAACGTCATCTCGCTCCGTTTAAGTTGCCGAGTGCCTGCCGTTTGGCACTCGGCAACTAAAATTAAGTTGCCTAGTGCCAGGCTGTTGGCACTCAGCAACTTAATTAAGTTACCGAGTGCCAATACTAGGCACTCGGTAACTTAATTAATTTTTTTTTTTGGCTCCCAATTAATAAGTTGCCGAGTGCCACCCTAGGCACTCGGCAACTAAATTAAGTTGTCGAGTGCCAACCCTAGGCATTCGGCAACTTAATTAATTTTTTTTGTTTTTTGGCTCCCAATTTTTTGTGTGTGTTTAGTAAACTATTGTAAACAACATGTTCAAATTTGAAAGTTTTTCATTGATTTTTGGTATTTTTCTTTAGTTTATTTTGTTTTCTTCAATTTTTCCGCTTAATGTTCATTTGAAACTGCAGGTGCATGAAATAATAGATTTCTTTCGTCCTAAAAATGTTATTCTTGTTTGTTAGTGTAAATGATGGCTAAATCCATGGTCTGTCTCGAAAGTTCGATCAACGTGCTCATGGGGCAACATTGTCAACTTCGGTGAGAGTTGTTTTTTAATTATATAAAATGCAAACAAATTCCGAAAATCACGAAACTTGTGCACCTGTCATGATATCATGTGCGTATGTTGTGGAAAAAATTTGAACAAATTTCGAACACGTCGCCAAGTACGTTGCTCACAAACCTCAAAGTCCACATATGATATCATTGGTTAGATCATACGTGGACTTATATGTTTGTGAGCAACGTATATGACGACGTGCTCGAAACTTCTTCAAATTTTTACCACAACCCACACATGCAATAAGATGACCCCAGACAAATTTCGTGATTTTCGAAATTTCTTTGCATTTTATATAATTAAAAAACAACTCACACCGAAGTTGGCGACACTGTCCCGTGAGCACGTTGATCGAACTTTCGAGACAGGTCATGGATTTAGCCATCATTTACACTAAGAAACAAGACTACCATTTTTAGAACGAAAGAAATCTATTATTTCATACATCTACAGTTCAAATGAACATTAAACGGGAAAATTGAAGAAAATAAAATAAACTAAAGAAAAATACCAAAAAGCAATGAAAAGGTTCCAAATTTGAACATATTCTTTACAATAGTTCACTAAACACACACAAAATTGGGAGCCAAAAAACAAAAAAAATTAATTAAGTTGCTGAGCGCCTAGGGTTGACACTCGGCAACTTAATTTAGTTGCCGAGTGCCAACAACCTGGCACTCGGCAACTTGCTGAAAAGAAAACAAAAACCAAACTTATGAGCCTCCCTTGCTTTGCCCTAGCACTGCACGGCCGATCAGCACGTGTAGCCCAGCCAACAACTACGTGCGTTGTCTCCTGACCAGACCGCAACGTGGGCCTGGGCCGAAAATTCGGCCTCCCGTCTAGGCATATTTTGGTCCAATTCGATCTCAGCAGTTCAATCAATCGGACGGTTCTCCGGTGTCCTTGCGGGAACAAAACCAGGAGTCGGCTCCTACAATCCTAGGCCATTTTCTTTCCCTCTCTCAGCCGCACCAGGAGGCGGCGGCGACCGAGCGAGGGCGAGGCGGTGGCGCGTGAGGCCGCGCGGGCGGAGCTCCGGCGCGGGGCGGCGACCGAGCGAGGCGCGCGAGGCGGTGGCGTTCCTGCGCGGGGCCGCGCGAGGCGGCGGCGCTCCTGCACGAGGCCGCGCGGGCAGAGCTCCGGCGCGGGGCCACGCTAGGCCGCACGGGGCGGCGACCGAGCGAGGTGCGCGAGGCGTGGCGTCCCTAGGCGGGGCCGCGCGGGCGGCGCTCTGGTGAGGCGCGCGAGGTGGCGGCGCTCCTGCGCGGGGCCACGCGGGCGGACCTCCGGCGCGGGGCAGCGCGGTGCCGCGCGGGGCGGCACTCCGGCGTGGGGCCGCACGGGCGGCGCGTGGCCTAGGTTTGGGCCTCGGTCCGAGCCTGGGTCTTTTTTTTGTTTTTTCCATGTATAGTTGTCGAGTGTCGGCCAAGAGGCACTCGGCAACTAATTTCGGCACGAAAAATGAAAAAAAAATATGACACTCGGCAACTAATTATTTAAAAAAATAAAAAAAAATTAGTATTCGAGTGCCAGTCACCTAGCACTCGACAACTAATCCGTTGACGGTCCAATTTTAGTTGCCAAGTGCTTGACCTGACACTCGGCAAATAAAATAACACTCGACAACTAAATTAGTTGCTGACTCGCTAGTTGCCGAGTGCTACACTTGGCAAATCAGTTGTCGAGTGCAAAGGGGCACTCGGCAACTCCGTGATTTCCTGTACTGTTCAGAGTGAGGACTTGTTCATAGTGGTCATCTTAGCTCACATGTACCATCATCAGTTCTTATACATTGGTACGTGATTTGATCATATCGATCAACTTAACACCTATTTCTTGGTATCCAAGAACACATTGATGAGGATATTGAATCTTCAGCTCAAGTTTTGAACAGTGGCATGGAGCGACCAACAGGTACCGCATCCATGTTGTAGAAATTGACATCTTGCTCATATGCCGCCATTACTGCTTCCAAGAACATGAGATCATCCGGGAAAAAGAGGGTGTGGCAAGAAGGTGGAAATTAAGTTTCCCATCTTGACCAATGATATCGTCTCCGACTTGGGGCATGTCTTCACCAAGTGTTGTTCGATAGTTTGTTTAGTGCTCCCTCTATTCCTGAATAAATAGATTTAATTTCTAGAGTTGTCTTAAGCTAAACTTTTTGAAGTTTGACCAAGTTCTAAAAAATATTAAGATTTATGGTATCAAATTAGTATCATTAGATTTATCATAAAATATATCTAACAGAGATTCTAGAAACTGATTTATTCAACGACTCAGGGCAGTGATGAAACTATCTATACGGATAAACGTGTTCTATTTATTTAAAAGATCTAGAACCTGCCGACTTGTATAAATTAATAAGTAGGAAACAGATACATGTGCCAGAGATGCATAACTAAAGTCCAATCTTAGCAGATCGCTAAGGTGGCGCCCTAAAAAAGCAAAAAGATTACTCACTACTATCTACATATCGACAACAAAAGGACATAGTAGGTGTTTTGCACCAGCCTTGGCCCCTGGTCCATAAGAGGGCTTCATCTCGTATCTCATGGATAATCATATATGTCCACTGACTTCTCTTTCCGTTGGAAGACCCTATCATTCTTATGTTACCAAATGATAATACAAAGAGAATGGACAATGACTGCGCTGATTTGCTTCGATTGGCAGCCAATTCCTGGAACCAATTATGAATTTTGTTCACAATGAACCAGGTTTTCGCATGAAGTACAGGATCCTACATACCCTTTCTCATACTCTTCTTGCAAATGGGCATTCCACAAAAAAGTAGTTATTTAACCGGGCTGCTATAAAAAATACGATTTTGTAGAAATAACCAAGTGAAAAACTTGCAACATGCCAGTGCCCATTGCCCAAGTCTTCCAATTGCAAACCAACTTCAGAAATGTGGAAAGCAGAGTTCCCTCGAATTGGATGTCATGAGCCGACTTAGGCGTGTATTAGCCAGACCAGATGGTTCCAATGTTCAAGTGATCTGGTTTTCCACGTTGTGGTCCAGCTTGAAACCAACTCCCTCTAATAAACAGGTTTTACTGCGTGGGGTGGTAAGTAGTAGGGGTGTTGCACCAAAGTTAAGATCCAATTTAGGTAAAGTTGTTGTGTAGAAATGTAGGGGATTATCTCCATTAAAAAAACAAACAATATTCATTCTAGTAATAAGGTACCTAGAAATAAAATGTGTTTCAGTTGTTAACTTTTTTTTTAGATAAAGGATAGAAACTATCCGGCTTCATCTACCCATAGGTAGAATCAGACCAAATTATTACAACAAGAAAATTAAAAAGAAAGAAACTGACGGAAAAAATACATCCCCAACAAGGAGTTCGAGTAGTCCTACGTGACAAATAGACTTGCTCCGCGATGTCAACTCCACTAGAATAAGATCACCAACGTGATGACAACTCCACTAGAATAAGATCACCAGCGTCAAGACAAAGCCGTTAAAAATACGTTTGTCAGATCTAAAAAAGTACTGAAAACGTTGGACACCGACCACTATTGAAGACTGGATGTTTTTTCTAAGGCAACAACACAAAGCATTTGGTGCAGATGCAAGTCTGCCCACCAAAAGCGAGTTGTTACGCCATCGAGCATCACCTCCGTCTTGAGCTGCGCAGCAAGGTAACACGTGGTAGGAAATCCTGGCCCTGACGAACAACAACTTCGACGACGAGCCAGCTGCGCCACCACCGCCGGCCCGGAGAAACCAGGCTAGGTTTTCACCCAGTTATTGAATGCCCACGGGCACAACAGCTCCAACGACACCTTCAACAAGATGCGAGGCACGGTGAGTGCCACCGCCGCCGGCCCGGCGTAAGATGCCAGGCAGGGTTTTCACCCAAACTGCCGCCCCGTGAACCGGCCGCCGGACGTTGGAACAGGTCGCCGCCCAGATCATCCGCCACAGAGGAGGACGGTGTTGGCGGTCAGATCCAGATCTGGCCGCCGTCACCCAAGAAGCCCCGCCGCAGGCGCTGCCCACACGGCTACCCCAGGTCCAGAGACACCTGAACCGCCCGTCGGAGAACCGGATGCACCTACATGGTCGACCGCCGCAGCCGCCAATGGAGATAGGTGAGAGGAGGGAACGACTGTTGGAGAGCCGAGGGAGGACGAGAAGAGAGAAAGGATGGGACTGAGGAAGGGAAGCGGGTCGCCGCCGCCGCAAGCCGGGGAGGAGCGGCGATGGCGGCCGGGGTGGACCTCGGAGAGGCCCCGAAGGGCGGCGGCGGCGGGGTCACCCGGCAGCAGTCCCCAGAATCGAACAGTTGCGATATCACCTCCTCAGTGCTAGCGTTTCAGTTGTTAACTTACAATACAACTTTGTAAAAAATAACATCATCATATCCCAATCATTTTCAGCAATCAACTATGTGTGTTGATGAAATGTTATCCTGATCTGAAACATAATCACATGAACAAAGTATTGAAGCAGGAAGGCCACGATGGTAGAAAAGGGCCTTTTTTATGGTCTAATCAAATATGTTACCTAGTGCCTTGGTTAGCAGAGAAGATAAACATTAAGTTGGCGTTAATTACTACAATTGTTGGAAATACTAGGCCGGCCTGGAATCAACAAGACGTCAGTGCACCAAATGTGATAAAATTTATACATACTTCTGGTCCACTAACAAAGAAAAACTTGCATTTCTGGTTTTGCCACTGCCTTCATGATTAGTGGCTGAGCCCATCGAAAGCACTGACCAGACTACAAAACATTCTCATCGCCATTATTTATAGGTTCTAGTTGCTAGACCTGAAGCACGACATACCATGGTCCTAACTAGCCTATAAATATAGGTAGGCTCGACATGTATACTGTACGTGTACAAAGGGAGATTGTAGTTTTGTAGTTGTCCGAGTGTGGTATATACACCGGAAGCTTTGCTAGTTTGTCAGTAGAAATCTAGGCGATGGCAGATGGGGCATTTGAGAACAGTGGTGCTGTATGCCCTTTGTTGCCTGAGAGTGGGACGCATGGGGAAAGCAAGCTGCACAGAATTGTCAATTGCAGTTGAGGTTAACGTGGTTGTGTCGGCTGCAATTTCAACTGGAGCTTCTATCGGTTCAATCCCAATAGCCAGAGGTTCTGCAATTTCAGGCTGCTGCAGCCTGAGGCCCGCCTGTTAATTTCCGGCTGTGGATGAGGATCAGACTTTACCAGCTGGGAGGGCGCCTGTAGGGCCCATAGATATGTGGCGGCTCTTTGTGCGTGTTGGAAAGAGATCGCACGTCGACGTGTTTTCAGCTGTTGAAGAGGCATTGGTGGCGTTCAAAGGGATCGGGACCAAACCGTCTATTGTTTGTTGTGCCTACTTATTTTCCTTTGCTCATGCAGTAGGGTTCGTTGATGTAAATAAAGTAGATGCACAGATGTTCATCAATTTGAGAGTTAGAACACTCTATTGACGAACGAAGAACTTGATCTGATGATAGCGGCAACTCCTGGACTGGGAATCGGCCACTTTTGAACTCTCCAACGTCTAAAATATCAGCTTGGTCTGTTTTGCGGATAGGTATTGGATTTTAGTTGAGCTTGGCCTATTTTAATTTGATTAAAATTAAATAAATCCTAATGCCAATATTAAAGGCTATGTGTATAAAATTTTTAGCCCAAAGAATAATCAACACAGGTATAGGCGGGATGGATGCAGTGCATCGCGCCTATCATGCTAGTACAGCCGTGAAGTTAAAATCAATCAAGTAGTCAAGTGCCTCGTTCATGCATGAGTCATGACCAACATAAATGTCGCGAGTACCATGAGCTAACAATTATTGGAGCTACTTTTAGTGCAACGCTGCGGGGAGATAGTAAATTCTTTAGAGTGGTTGGGGGTATTGCTTAATTAAATATTTTGAAATTTAGAGGCCCCGGTGCCTCCAGTTTTCAAAAAATACATTTTTAAGGTTCCCAACGAACTAGGTGAAATTATAATAAAATTCTCCTCCAAGTGTGGTCCTTCCAATCCATGTGTAGGTAATCATTTTTCTCTCTTTTGAAAGGAAAAAAATCATTGCTCCTCCATCACGTTCACAAATCACAACTGCACCCCATTATGCCAACTGTTACATATCTCCTGATACTTAGGGTACACACAACATTGAATTGATTGCTGGTCAGGAGTCTCTTCAACTTCACACGGCTGCACCCCATACTATAGTTAAATATATAGCTAAATTGCATTGGCTTCTACATGAAGAAGCTTGTGAAGAATCGGAGATTTGCCTCCTGTCTCCTTGAGACTGCTTGAGCTAATAAGAAGAAAAATGAGGAAAGAAGGACAACAAATATGTCAAAGGGCACTAGCAAATAAATCAGTACTGGTTAGCGTTTTCAGCTGGGAATTGGATGCGTTTGGAACTTGTGTTGAAAGTTCAGAGTGACGAGTTGTTCACTTTGGTCAGCAGAGCTCACATGCATCACCAAATCTACTTATTGATACATATCGATCAACCTAACACCCAATTCTTGGTACACAAGAACACAGTGAGGATCTTAAATCTCTACTTCGGCTCCAGTTTTGAACAGTGGTATGGATCAGCAACCAGCAGATATTGCATCCATGTCGTAGAACATGACAACTTGCTCATACGCCACCATTATTGTGTCAAGAACATGATGAGATCATCTGGGAAGAAGAGGGTGTGGCAAGAACGTGAAAATTAAGCCCCCCTTTTCTTATGACCAATGATATCGTCGGGATCTTGGGCATCTTAGAAAATTCTCTTCACTAGGGCTCTCCCCTCCCTCCCCCCCCCCCCCCCACCCCATCAAAGCTTTGTAATAATGAGTTGTGTACATCTAAGGATGTGGAGGCCGGATTGTTTTATCCATTATCTAAAAAAAAGAAGACAAAGTGTTGTTCAATCATTCACTGTCTTCTTTAAAGAGGTCTGAAGCCAGATTTTATTTTATTCATTATCAAAAAAAGGGTTCACAACGCAATGGCAAAGGTCATTGTTTGGGGGCTCCCACTCAGGGTTCAAATCCTAGGCGCGACACTTTATTCTTGATTTATTCCAGTATTTTCCGGCGCTACGCATTAAGTGGTAGGCGACGTTCCCGTCGACAGCGAGGCGCCTGTGGTGACTTCGTGAACTTCAAGATTTGTCGGCTCAGTCCTTCGAAGGTGCTAATAGGGGTAGGGTTTGCGTACGTGTGTTCGTAGGGGCGAGTGTGCGTGCGTGCTAAGTGTCTGCGTTGTACTGTGTACTCTCAAAAAAAAATGTTGTTCAATCATTCACTTAGTATTCTCATAATTTCAATAGTAGTAAATGGAGCGATGAAACTATCTACGGATAAACAGGTTTAATTGGCTGGAGTGGAAAGGTTGTACCAACAAAATTAAGATCCTATTTAGATAGAATATTTATGTAGAAATGGAGGGGATTATATATCTCTATTATACAAAAATAAACAAGATTCTTGCTGGTAATATGTTACCAAGAAATTGCATGTGTTTCAATTATAGATTTACAATGCAACTTTGTAAAAAAACATCATCCAAATCATTTTCAGCAATCAACTCTTTACGTTGATGAAGTGTTTTCCTGATCTGAAACATATATATAATCACATGAACAAATTGTTGATGTAGGCATGCCAGAAAATTAAAGGGAATTTTTTTGGGTATAATCAAATATGTTTTTCGAGGGAACAAAATCAAATATGTCCTCCTAGTGTCTTGATTTGCAGAGAAGATAAACATCAAATTGGCATCAATCAATTACTACGATTGTTGGGAATGCTAGGTCTGGAGCCCTGGAGTCAATAAGATGTCAACGCACCAAATGTGTAAAAGTCTACACACCAAATGTGATAAATAATTGAGATTGTAGCTTTGTTGTAGTCCATGTGTGGAATATATATATAGCAGCAGCTTATCGCCACTTCCTTAGAAGTCTATGACCATGGGCAATGGGGCATGTCAGACCATGGCTTTGTTCTTTTTTATATTCGAATTTGGAACTCTGTAAGTTTGGCTTATGTACATCAAGAATGTAGAAGCCGAATATTTTTTATGTCCATTATCTAAAAAAAAATAGCCAATGGGGCATTTGAAAATGAGAACATTAGCGTGGCATGCCCGTTGTTGCCTGAGAGGCTGAGAGTGGGATGCATGGGAAAAACATGTTGCGCGACCAGTTCAGCTGCTGCGATTTCCACTGCACTTTCTACCGGTTCAATCCCAAAAGTTAGTGCACGGACTGTCCGCTACAGCTGGTGGCAAGGTCAACCAATGCTAGCATTTTAAGATGCAACCTGAGGCCCGCCTTTGTCCAGCTGTGAATGGGCTAGAGACTTCAGGTGCTAACTGGACCACGGGCAAATCCACCAATTTGGCGAGCTCTGACGGCCGCAGGACCGACCCGCCGGCAACGCTTCACGTGAGGGATGCAATCCCCTCAGCTCTACTGTGGAGTGGTCCTCGTTGTGTTGCCTTTGAGTTTTTCGATGAAATTAGGTGATGATGACTCGAAGAGGAGGACGAGCGGCTGGGGTACCGGGTACCAACCGTGTTTATTGTTTTGAGCTGTGTCTGGGCCTTGCAGAGATTCCACCATGTGAGCTTTGTAGAGAAGACGGACTTTTTTATGGCCTCTGTAACGTGCCGACGCCTAACCGCCGCCGATCGCTATCTAAGTGTGAATTTGATTATTATTATTATGCATTGATGCCGAGTTATAGAAGAGGGAGAAACAAATATAAGTCAAATTGATCCATCTAAACGTGGATTTGATTATTATCCATTTGTTCTCATCTGAATCTTCTGCACTCCAGCAACTTGATTATACATTCATTGATTCAAATACACTATCCTTTGATTGATAGTTGTGGGTTTGAAGAGATGCTTTAGCATGGTTACAGATCCAAGTATGGGGTACAACTGTTGCTACTGTTGCACGATTTTCGATGATTTGATGATACACCATGTTGACGCCGGGCATCTGCAGTGGTTGCACCAACTTATGAGGAGAGAGACAGTAAATTTGTCACAACCAAATAAAAGCACAGTGGGCCTCATGTGTTAATAAACATACGTATCTCTCTCCGCAGCCTTGCTTGATGGCCTTGTTTTCTCACGCGGCCAAGAGCAGAGTCTTTATTTTTCCCATTCAAAATTGCACCTTTATTGTATTTATCATGTGGGTTTAGTATATGACATTGGGTTCACTATTACATTTATGCTATCCATACTTCTTTTTCGCCCAGAAAAGGTATTATGCATATTGTACTTGATCAACTTCTCGCCTGAAATTTTGGACATTCAACTGAATGCCATAAATGAATGAAGTAGGATCTGCCCAGATAATTGTTGCTGGTAAGCTCATAAATATAGTGGCTAGCTTCTGCATATATAATAACATGTGCTACGGAGAAACTATAGTTGGTGAGAAAGGGTACGTAGAAGCTTGTTGACTGCTTTCAGAGATGCTCTCTAGACTCTGGAGTGCATATTGTGATCAGATTGAAATGGCAAAAACCTGTTTCTAGGAGTGAGATGCACGGGGAATAAGAGATGGATTCCCATATTAGACCTGCCCAGTAGGAATCAGTTCTAATGGCTGGGACACCAAAGCATAACAGAAGAGTGTTCACAGGCACGGTGTGCGGCAGAACTTCAAAGCGATTGACAGGTTATTATGTTTTTAGTTGTGCTATTCACAACGTGAGTACTATTTCGATTTGCAAATTGCTTATAACTCATTGATGCACCCAGGTACTATTTCGATTTGCAAATTGCTTATAACTCATAGGTTTCATATAATATAATTTTTCTTTTGTCGTAAAAAAAATCAAAAGAGGCTTGCATGCAGACCCAACATGCTGTAACCGATATTCCAATTCTTCCGAGCGCTTAGCTACTCATCAGGGAGCTAGCTATAGAAATTGGAAGAATGTAATATTTCCATTTTATTCGAACAATTATTGGCTAGCCGAAGTGAGAGCCGCGAACCGCGCACTCGTTTGGCTGGTCTAGACACAAGAACTGGTCAGCGACACGGTGGCCACTTGCATTGCGTGCACCGATTCTCACCGGAAATGCGAATGCGACCGGCGCATAATACAATATACATGGGCGATGACTGATGATGGGCCATGTGCATTGCTCACTGATGAGCGAGCAAGGCTGCTATGTCCTATGTACTACATCCATCGAGTATACAATTATAGTATATGTATTGGTTAAAGTGTTATATGTTTATTAGATTTTTAATAAATAATAATATTCATATTTATATCTCTAAGTTAATTTATTAAAAACCATTTCATAATTAATCAAAATTATTTGTATTTTTAAATTTATAATTGATTAAATTTGGCACACTAAACTATGATGCTATTTTAGTATTGTATTTTTTTCTGAGCAAAATACACCTCCGGTCCTCCAACTTATCTCAAGGTGTCATTTAGGTCCCTGAACTTTTAAAGTGACATCTAAATCCCTGAACTTGGCAGATGGTGTCATCTAGGTCCCTAAACTTTCAAGGTGTTTATAGCAGATACCTAAACTTGGCAAAGAGTGTCATCTAGGTCCCTAAACTTTCAACAAGGTGATCAACGTAGGTCCCTAAACTTGGATGTCGGTGTCATCTTGGTCCAAATATGGTCTAACTCGCTCTATAAGCTGGCATGGCACGTTAACTATATGTTCGTGGATCCAAGATGTATAAATTAGTTAATTATTATTTATATAATATTTAAGATTAAATTATAAATTATATGAAATAATTTACATCAGCAAAAGTAAATTAAACTATTAAATAATTTACAACAATAAATATATTAGATTTAAACTAAACATAAAAATATTAAAATTAATTTAATTAAGTACTATTAATAGTATTAAATAATATTAAAGACACCTCTAGTATTAAAAGTTTTTCTCTATAAAATGTTACTTCTATTTTTAATACTATAGGTATCTTTTAATATTATTTTAATAATAATTACTCTCTCCATCCCAAATTGTAAGTCATTCCAAAAATCTTGGAGAGTCAAAGCATCTCAAGTTTGACTAAGAATTATAGACGAAACTATAAAGATTTATAACATCAAATAGGTATACTATGGAAATATAATTAATAACGAATCTAATGATACTTATTTGACATCATAAATATTATTATATTGTTATATAAGTTTGGTCAAACTTGAGAAACTTTGACTTTCCAAAATTCTTGAAATGACTTATAATTTGGGATTGAGGGAGTATCTATTAATGATGAATATTAGTTTTAGTTACATAAGTATTACTTCATTTTAAATATATCTTAGTATTTTTTTCTATTTTAGTTAAAATCTAATATATTTGTTGTTGTTAATTATGTTAATACTTTAATTTTTTTGTTGATGTAGATTATTTTATACAATTTTTAATTTAATTATAAATTCTTCTCTAGATTTGTCAGTGACTTCTTGGAAAATCAAGGTGGCCACATCACCGTAATTCTTCATGTCCATTGGATCCTCCATCTAATGGTCCAGATTTCTTGGATTGGATCTCATTAAAAATAAATTCTTCTACTTCTATTTACCTTAAGTGCCTTTCCACAGCTTCTCAGCTCCTTTTTCAGCTCCTCATCGGAATCCACCTAAACGAATATATACTCTGCCTCTTTCTCTTTCCAGCTTCTTCCCCAATCCCTCCTCGTCCCGACCCTGGACCCTCTCCTCCCACGGTGCGCCGCCTCCGCTCGCGCCCCCGCCCCCGCCCCCGCCCCGCCCCCCGCCTTCCTTCCCTTCCTCCCTCTCCCCTTCCTCATCATCTCTCTCGACGGATGCCCTGCCGGCTGGATCAGCGCCGCTGCCTCGTTGCGCGGGGCGCTGGCGGCGCGACGGGGCCCCCGTGCAGCGCCGCACGCCGCCCCCGCCGGCGGCGTCTCCGGCCATGGTGCGGCGCGAGGAGCCCCGCAGTGCGTCGCAGGTGCGGTGCCCTTGACGTGGCTTCCTCCTCGCCCGCTTGTGCTCCTATTTACAAGGAACCCTATGCCATGGCTAGGGTTTGCACAGTACCACCACTCAGTAAGTCAGACGTTATGTCTCTGGACTTTCGTTCTCTGCCTGGTTTTGGGGAATTTTTGAGTTGAATCTTCTTCATGTAACCTTCCTCACCTCCGGATAGCTCGTCTTGCGGATCAAGAGGGGTACCACGAAGACAACAACAGTCAGCACGGCCATCGGCGCTATTACGACTTCTGCGAGCACCAGAGCGCTCGGCAGCCGCCAAGCGGCCAGCGGCCTGCCATCCCCAGTACGCAAATAGGTAAAGTCCGAACTGAATTTAGGAATAAAGTAGATTCAAACTAGCAGTCTGCTATTATCTAATTATTTTACAATATGCCAATGAGCCAGCAATCAGAGAATAGGCCGTTGCTTGTTGCTGCCCTTCTCCGCTAATCATAGCTCTTTTTGCAGTGAGCCAAGAACCAAAAGGCATTGCTGGGAGCTGGTGTTCATTGTTTGCCGATCAGCGTCGAAAGAAAAAGTGTACAGGCAACAGGGTATGCTAAACTAATTTATATTCTAGACTTTTAGGGCAGTGAATTATTAGAGGATTTATAGTGCAACTCTAGATTAGTTTATTACGTTTATTAAATGTTGTTATACAGCATCAAATTATTTGAATGGTAAACTGAAGCATGATATAGTCTTTCAGGTGTACACTAAAGCTAGACTATGCTGTCTGTATGTCTTCTTTACATTAATTGTATTATTTTGGGTAAATCGTATAGTTATAGTGTTTGTACCGGCAATTTATATTTACAGTGGCTTAAAACATTTTAGACCATGTACCACCGTAGTCATAAATCCATGTAGGCTTCTACCTGTCTAGGAGGTTGCATCTTTTTGGATTACAAATGTGGCTTGCTACCCGCCTGCGTGCCTGTACAAATTTTGATGTACATTTGCATAATATTGCACACAAGGCTGAGGAGATAATACCTTCCATTTAACACTGAATGATGTCTGCAGTGTTTTGTCTTTGTTTTGATGACTGATATAATTCACCATCCATGCTGCTTAGAAGATACTGTGGTGCTTTCTGATCTTTTTGGCAAAATACTCAAACCATGATGCGATAACTCAATGGTAGATTGGCTATTTAGATGTACCATGTATTTAGTTGAGGCATGTTGTTAGCAAATTGGATTATTTTGAGATTTTGGATTATCTACCTTCATCGTTTTTTAGGTGCCACAAACTTGGATTTTTTTTTCCTGAAGGTACTTCTATTTCCTAGATTCTTTTTTTTTATCCTACTCTTAGAACAAACGCACCATTTTGTTGTATCCTGAGGCTCCTCTCGCTTTCCATCCTAAAATTTTTCTTGTTTCTTTATTGCCATGCCCTTACAACAACCTTTTCCTGCAATGTTTCTTTCCATACAGTCTAGGCTCCATCCAATAGTTATGTTTCTATATGTTAAAATTCCTGCTTATTTCACCCAGAACTGAAGTCATTCTTACATTTTTTCCCTTCCTATATAAAAAAAAATTCCTCTCTCAACCTATGGACATTTTGCCTCATTTCCTAAAGTAAGCATTCCCTATATAGATTAATCATTCAGGTTTGAATTATACTACCTCAAATCCCGAAGTGAGCATCATTAATGAATTATGCAGGTTGCAAGTTGAAACTTTTGCAAAGTTCAGTAATGCTATTGGAATCTCTGTTGTACTTATCAAATATTCAACCTCAAGCGTTTGGTCTGCTCTTCAGGTAACCTACCTGTGCTCTAAAGTTTCTTTGTTTCCTGAGCTCATACTACTTCAATTTTGTCTCTATATCTACCACAATGTTGTCCTCTTCCTAAAACAAACCTTAACAAGTTGTGCATTTAACCACTCTCTTTGATAGTTCAAAATTGTGTTGCACACTCTGCTCCTTGTGTTGCAGACTCGCTTTGACAATTGCGACCAGGAGCTGAAGCTGAGGATGTGTATCGTATTTCAGTGGGGAATTTTTGTATCATATTTTTTCTATGTTCCTTCTCTAGACATAATGCCATAATGATGCTTCCTTTAAATAGTGCTTATGTCAGAAGGATGGATCATCATTTTATCAATTGCCATAAGAGTTCAGTTGAACGATATTTACTTACCTATTTTTGGTAGCCCAAACATCTAGCTCACGCCAGAAGATACATGATTTTGGGTCTTCCAAAATGTTGGTCAGTAATGTTTATTCATCACCTACTTTGTGTTCCTATAATACTAATGGTTTATAAAACCATGCTGATGTCAAGTGCAATGCATTTCAAAGCCATTCCTGCTACCAAGTATGACAGGCAAGTGACCTTTTCTGTTTTACACTTTATGATTATGTGAGCTAGGCCATCCAACTGCTCTAAATTCTTTCGCAACAAAACTAGCCCAACATAATACAGCATCAGTTTAATTTGGGTACTATGTCACTCACTGTCTTGTTAGGTATATGTTATTTTTCCATCTGGGAATGCTTGCTATATGTCCAGTAATTTTTTATACACTACTATTGATTAGTCTATTAATAGTCTATAAAGTCAAGAAATGTCTTGCTCCCAGGGTAACCCAACTTTAGATATGAGAAGTTCTTGTAGTGTCTTCAAAGATTTTATATTCGGTCATGTGCTCAACTTATATTGCTGAATGCTAAATATCTATTGTGCTTATTTGGGGATGCATACACTATACACACTATTGTCAACCTTGCCATGTGAAGAGAACAGCCAAATTTTACGTACATGTTCCACTTCTCAATGTTGTGTTTTCTGTTCTTTTCAGCTTGCCAACAACTCGAGCAAATTAGTCCTATGTTTTCCAAGGCACCTCATAATTAGTCCAAGATTATGAACAAATGTTTTCTTCAGGTATCCCTTCTATGTCTCTTCCTATTAGCTCTATTCTATTTTGTGTTAGATTTTTTTCCTGGTCTTTTTATGTGGAGTTGCTCATCAGGGATAAGAATGAGAGAAATGTAAGGAACAAATTCCATTTCTTTTCAGCATGAAGGTATTACAATTGGACAGGCTGCATCATGTAGAATTGGATTGCAACCATGAACCATTTTAATAACATATTAATAATAGTGAAATGCAGTATGTTTTTTGAATGAATGAAAATTTGCTATGCGTGACCTCTGTCATGAAACAACTTCTTTGTGTGATTCACCTTCAAAAAAAATTATATTTTGAACTGCTATAATAAATATAATAATTGAGATTATTTTCGGAAGTGTTTTGACTTCTCAGTCATGTGCTTGGGAAAGATGCACTCAGAATGATGAAAACTGTGTAAGAATTCCATATCAGTGATGCTATAACTGGCCTAATATATGTACCCAAATATGTATGTGTCCCTAAAAATAGGGTTCCAATGTTGGAAAATCAAAATAACATAGGATGAAATTAATCTTTGGAGATCTAAAAAAATGGTCATTGTAATGTAATGATCTAGACAATTTGATTATAGATGGAAACACTTTGTTTAAATCAATATGTGGTCCCACTTTTTTTAAATCCCCTCACATAAAAAAGGATGGACTGATAAAAAGGAAAATTAGAAAGAATTATACCTGGAGCAGGGAGCTGCAGCAGTCTATTGGTAATTGAATGGCTCGCCCTACCATTATGTCATGTTCTACATTTCCTTCTTTTCCCATATCGCAGTGTTTAGATCAAACACTGCATGACTTTGTACGTTATCTAAAATTGGATCTTGTTATAGGCTATTTAGCTCACGAGCTTCTTTTGTAATTGCTCTAAATGTTTAGGTAGCTGACAGGGTCCATTATAGTTTCACTATGTCTTCTCGATGCTATGCATTTAACTGGGGTTTTATTGCTTTCATGATTTATGGATTCGCATGTCAAAGGAGATAATGTATGAAGTCCATTAAAATACTTGCTTTCATGATTTAACTGGAGAAAACACTATTTGCTTTGTTCTAATCTTTGTGTTTTTTCCTTCTTTATACTTGAACTGTATCAACTGAACAGGTATACTGAAGATATGGGGATTAAGGATCCAATGTGATTTCTCAGACAATATGTATGATTCTTCTATACAGATTAGTTCTATCTACCGCCATGGAAATTCTGCTATGTAGATCAGTCCGCTTTTGTTCATTATAATACTTTGTCACTATATACTCAAGGATGGGTAAAGGATCCAATACTTTTTTTTCCTAAGTCTTCAATTCGTGATATACTAAATGTCTAAATCCATGGATTAGCTCAGTTTCATGCCTGGATTGCACATTCGATATGTACCATAAAAGTACATGTACAGGTCCTATTCAATTTACAGTTTGCCTCTGTATGCCCGCGATAGTTAGGTAGCGACTATTACATCGACCTTCTTCAGTACCGGTGTATTCTTATTTGTTTCTTCCTTCTCTAATTTCTGAATTATAGTTATTATTGGCTTCTTTCTTTGATTCCTATTCTGTAGATACCAGTCAATATGACTGTGCCCTCTACAGTATGTGTGCTGCTTTTCTTGGTCAACCTCTGCCATAGGCAAGAACACAGTTCCCCCTACTTGATTGTAAATTCTCCGATCTCCTTGGTTTGCAAGATTTGCCAGCGGATTTTAATGCTATATTTTTCCATGTTCACCGGTTGTAATATGCATACTTTAGTATTTGGTGTCAACCTGTATGTGTGTCCAACACTCTTTTCTTTCTCAGATCAATGGTAGGGCTCCTGCCATTTTTGTTCCAAAAAATAATACTTAGTCTATTGACTCAAGTCATGTTTTCAGAGCCTTGGTGACTATTTTTTTTATTAATGAGCTATTTTCATGATTAATGGTAGGTCCTGACATTTGATCTACTAACTGAAGAAAAATATGTAGGTAAGAGTGGAAAGAATATACAGCTAAATACACAATGCTTCATTTGTGCTCCACCAATTGAGATCTCAAAAATCATTATTAGTTCTGTTGCACTACACTATTTGACACTTGCACACACCTCATAATTAAATGGTATCAAACTTGAACATTATCTTCTCAAAAGTCAATATGTAGCTTAGCTTTTTTCGTCTCCATGTAAACAACAGATTGCCAATTCAGGCAGCTTGTAACTGCATGAGCCCGCGGTGGCGCGGGCCTTACACTAGTATTATATAAATAGTAATTAATTAATTGACACATCTTGATCCACATCTAACATGTAGTTAGTGTGATATGCAAGATTATAGAGTGTTAGACCGCATTTGGACTAAAATGACACTATGAGCCAAGTTTAGGGACCTACGGTGAACACTTTAAAATTTTATTAGCCAAGTTTAGTGACCTTCCTCGGAAGTTTAGGAAATCATCTGTCAAGTTTAGAGACCCACATGTTATTTTAAAAGTTCAGCGACCTAGATACACACTGAGCCCAGAGGACAGCTAAGTTGGAGGTGTATTTTGCTCTCTTTTTTTCTTTTGAGACGGAGTTAGTATATCCTAATCCTATATATAGGAGTACTATATGCCAGTTCCCTGCCTAACCAAGGCCAAACGCGAAGCCACACGCCCACACCACCATGGATGCTACTCCGCTGAGAGGCAAGAACACGGCAAGGGCGACAGCATGGCGTCTTGCCGCCGTCTCCTGCCTCCTGCTCGTTTTCTTTGCCGTGCTATTGATCTCTACGACGACTACGACAGTTCAGTCGCGGCAGGGGCTCACCTCGGCCCGCCAAAGGGGTATATATGACGAGCTTTTCTGATTGATCTCGATCTGCCCCCATGTCGATCGATTCGCTTTCCTTGCCGTCTCGATCTGCTGTTTCTTCACATGAATTTTTGATTTCCTACTCTTCTAAATTGGAAACTGAATTGAACCATGAATTAACCGATCGATCGAGGTGCAGTGCATGTAGCAGGCTCTGAATTTCGGAAGGATGTGCTGAGGCCGGACAGGACGACCGATATATCGCCGCCGCCGGCGCCCAAGGCCAACAGCGACGTCCCTGGAGGAGGGCCCTAGCTGCGGTCGTCGTTGACTGATCCAGATCCAGTCGCACTCGCCGAATCATCGCCATCTTTTCAGGACATCGAGATACGAGGATAGCAGTTCCCATTTTGGATCCACTTGTGTGAATGTTCTTCTTCGTCTTCTTGATCTCCTTCTTCTTTTAACGATGAAGAACTACTGGCGATTGGAATTGAAATACAACTTGTTTGGAAAATTGAGAACGATGCAAATATATGAATTCTGTTCCATAGCATTTCGTACGGTACTTATTCGTTGTTTCATATATAGCTACAAGGATTTTGTTGCTGCAAAGTAATCTTGCATGGAAAAATATATGGTTTTTTTCTATTCGTTTGGACTTTGGACACACAAATGCTGATATTTTGCTCCATTTGGGTTGGTTGGCCAATTGTTTCTTTTCGATTCGACTCATAAATAAATTAATCGATGGTCCGGTAGTTAATTTTCTTCATTTCTTTATAAATAAATTCACTCATGCAGCATGGGTTCTAAACGTACGGTACATTTGTCTTGTTTCAAAAATGCTTCATGAATATTTTGGTCTCGTTTAGCAGGACTCCTATCGGCTCTTGCTTCTCTAACTCCTTCTCTAACGTATTCACTATTTATATACTTTCGCAGAAGCCGTTTTTATTTCTCTATATCCTCCTCTTACGAAGCTGTTAAGAAAAAAATGATTTCTCCTCCCCCACTGGCTCTGTGAGGCTTTTGTGAATAGTACAAGAACAAAACTTTTATCTTCAAGTCTATCTGCCCTTTGACACCCTTGAGACGAGATTCCGATATAGCTAGGCACAGTCTTTCCAAGCCAAGACATTTCCAAACAAACACGTAGCTGGCTAGCCACCATGATAATTTTATATACATGTGGAATCTGGCGCTAATCACGGTCTCGTATGGACTAGTCTCGATCAATCACACAAATAAACCTCTATCTCTACCGTACTATCTATATATCTAATATGAAAAGGAGATAATATCTTTCTCTAATTTTTTTTTGTCTACCACGCTCTCTCTCATTCCGTCTCTATGCCCCTCCAGCCACTCACCCGAGTATAAAGGTCATCTGTTTTAGGGGTTGACAACACACGTTTTTTTCCTATAGTTATATTTTTTTTTGAGAGTACACAGTACAACGCAGATACTCAACACACACACGCACACTCGCCCCTACGAACACACGCACGTAAACCCTACTCCTATGAGCACCTTCGAAGGACTGAGCCGGCAAATCTTGAAGTTCACGAAGTCACCACAGGCGCCTTGCTGTCGACGGGAACATCGCCTATAGATATTGATCATCTTTCTCCTTTCTTTTCTTTTTTCTTGACACCAATCACAAACCAAATATTACAAATCAAGTAATAAACCACATATCAAAAGGAAAAATTCTTCTTGGCACAAATCACAAACCACACAGATTACAAGCTAAGTTGTAAGAGCTAAGCTATACAGTAGTTGTCTCATATCTATCTCTAAAATAATTTGTTTTTTCTATTCCTTCTCATAACACTTATTATGCTTCACTAACGCCCACACATTGCGTGCCCTCGGTCGAGCCCGCATGTCGATGCATGCCGAGGCCTCTCCCCTTGCGTTTGTGGTTGAGCGTCGTTCTACTCGTCCGGAGCCGCAAGCCCCCCCCCCCCCCTCTCTCTGCCCAGCCCATCTTCCCTGCCCCCACCACTACTCCATGACGGTGAAGCGGATGGCGCACCACCACTGGCGGATCCAGTGGTATTCCCAGGAATACCCAACCTTTTCTTGTCAACTTGAGTATATATGTATATATATTTATCTATATATACACATAGTATTAGAAAGCCAAAAACTTCTTCCCTATTCTTTTTGTCTAGAGCTTATCCCATGTGTATTTTTTCATCATTTTTTTGTGTTAGCTCGGTTATTTCTTGCTTATTAGTATGTTCCATTATTTCTACAAATCGAAATCTAATTATACATTTTTCAATCCACTTATCTATTGAACAACGTTGTCCCACCAAATATGAAAATCATATCTTGCTTTCAATCCTATTTTCAAGACAAATCTAAATATGCACGTCACAACACTTATGAACGTGGAAATCAAGTTCAAGAACTATTTTATTTCTTTCAGAACTCCTAAAAGGTAGCGCAAGTCTTATAATTATTTTTTTTACTTTTCCGAAGGCTCTTGTGTGTATTTCACTCGTAATTTTATTCAAGACCTAAACTCATAACACACGCTAAACTCATGACGCGCACTTATATGAGTTACAATCACCCACACGCCATGACAGAAAAAAGGGTATCAGTCTGACTCCAAAACATCCCCACCTTAAAGGTCGGGGCACTAGACCCATGAGGCCTCTCCACCCCTTCCGTCGTGGCCCTGACATCCTCGTGTCCTATCCCGACAATCCGACTCAACTTGATGACTTCTCAATTGTGCGAATGAGTGAGTCATTGGTCCGCGAAGTAATTCCTTAGTCCTCGATCCCAAATATATAACGCTAGCCGCTGGTGTGCTTTAGCGGCGGTTTTGAACGCGGGAATACCCAAGGTTGAAATCCTGGCTCCGCCACTGCTCGCCACCCTACCCATGCCAGGAGTTAGATATCATTGCTCGGTACATCTAGTGACACTTCTTTCTCTCTTGTACCTGGAGGTCCAGTAGATAGAGAGCCATATATATCAATCTCGTTGTGGATACCCTGCCCTTAATGTAGCAAATTCAAGTGTGGTAGGTCATAATTAATAGTTGAAATACTAGTACAACATTGAAACAGGTGTGGAGCATTATATATATATCCAACAAATAAAAGTGACAAGCCAGCTCGCATATAAATAAGCACTATAGTTTCTGCTTGTAACATATCTTACTGTCATTAGTAGCATCGTCGGTAGTTGAGTAGCTCGTTGTCATTGCCAACAACTTTCTTGGTCGTTTCAGCTAGCCAAAAGTTGAACTAGCTAGCTGTTGTGTGGACTGCATGGTAGAATAATCGGTCTGCTGTTGGGATTGGGATGCATGCGGAATATTGACGGCACAAGTGCCGGGACTGTTGCAGCAATGTTTTAGTTTTTGCCGGCAGTTGTATGCTACCCGATTATGAGCAAGGCTGGAGTCGCTGCTACGTCTGCATCCGAGCGCAGTGTTGCTGGAGTACTCTCGTTGGATTTTTCAGCCGGGCATATTCATGGCTCGCAGGCGCATCCAAGACCCAAGAGGTGACGGCCGCCTTTCAACAAATGCAGGCTTTGTGCTAGGCATGCAAAGCAGACGCTGCTGTGGATAACGCGCACAAGTGCACGACACTGCTACGGCGGGGTACAAACATTGCTATCTGCACCGTCCCCACGGGCACTGGCGACTTTGCTATCTGCACTGGAAAAGAAGCAGAGACTTAAAATTTTGGAGAACCATGCGAAACCGGTGACGACTTTACATCCGAGCCCGTCGGCCTCAAATTGCCAGATCATAGTTTAAGAAAAATGGACAATAGGCTCATTTAATTAAGATTTTTTTTGTGTTTGATGATTAATATGGTTGAATTGGACTAATAAATTTACAAATATTTGTTTTCTGTGGCGAGCTAGTTGACCGCCACACCTTGGCCAAAATGAACACTGAAAACTATGTAGCTGCCTTGACTTAAGTGTAAACCAAACATCAGTCGAAGTAGTGTGGCAGGTAGAAGTGTACTCCCTCTGTATCCTAATTAGATGATGTTTTAGACAACCTTTGGGGTTAAACATTGGGAATATAAATCATCAATAATTTTTAAATTGTTGAGATTCCAAATGTGAAAATTATATGAATAGATTTGTCTTGAAAAATACTTTCATAAAAATATACATATATCATTATTTCATAAATATTTTTATAAAAATAAGAGGTCAAAGTTGTGTTTGGGAGACCGTGTTGCTGTCAAAACGTCATCTAATTAGGATACAGAGAAAGTACGTGGCAGGGAACCAAAGAGCCCCTGTATTACTATAGTCATATTAGACTAGCCAGATAACCAAAGTCCAAATACGTTAGTGAATGTGTGTAGAGTCAACGCAGTGTTGTCTTTCATTAAAAAAAAGAGTCTTTGTGGGTTATGCTAGGTAGTGGACACTTGCGGCCAGCAGCCTGCAGTTAGCGGATTGAAAGGATCAAGATGCCTAAGAGGAGGGGTGAATTGGACTCTTTTTAATTTCTAAACAAGAATTAAACCTATAAAGAGCCAATTAACCCTCTAGTGCCTACCGCTTGTGTGTCCTAGCTAGAAAGCGGTAGCAAGTCAATGGAAAGCGAAAACTTCCTACACAATTCTAGTATGAAAAGAATGACAAGTGCGGAAAGTAATGCGGTAGTAAAAAGCTAGGGAAAGAGATGCTTGACACGGCGATGTTTTGCCGAGGTATCGAGGAGTCGACACTACCCCCTAGTCCTCGTTGGAGCACCTCGCAAGGTATAGCTCCCCCTCAATCCCGCGCAAGGGATGAGTGCTCTCTACGGGCTGATTCTTCGCCACTCAGGCTCGGTGAATCGCCCACAACCGATCACAAACGTCGATGGAGAAGGGCCGCCGACAATCCTCCGGCGATCACCTTCCTCCGAGCACCACCGGACCGTCTAGGTGATGTCGATCACCAAGAGTAACAAGCCTCGATCTTCGCTTGACTCACTCAAGCTTCACAACTAGAGGATGCACACTTGAACTCTTGGATGAACTAGAGAGAGGATGGATGGATTCGCGAATCACTCTCTCTCTAGGGTTCTTGCTCTCTTCCTAACCTTCTCAACGAACTCAACAACTCAAATGAGCAAAGGCAGGGTGGGAGAGAAGTGGGAGGGGCTATAAATAGACCCTCTGAAAACTGCCTCGGGCTGGCATTTTAAGTTGGCGACGGACTCTCTGTCGACTAGGCGACGGACGGTCCGTCGCATGTCCCAACGGCTAGTTTCTGTTCATGGTTTGGGCGACGGACGCTCCGACGCCTAGGCGACGGACGGTCCGACGCCCTGTCTAACGGCTAGTTCTGACACACTGTTCCCAGCGACGGACGCTACGTCACTGGGCGACGGACGCTCATCCCAGCATCCGGCGCTTCGCTCTGGCTAGGGTTGAAAAACACCATCTCTGGAAGGTCGACGGACGCTCTTCCCAGCGTCCGACGCCTGGCCGACGGACAGCGTCCGACGGACCCTGAAAAACTTAGCCAGAAAACATCTCCACTAGAAGGTCGACGGACGCTGTGGATTCAACCACCCAGCGTCCGACGCCTCTGTCCGATGCCGACGGACAGCGTCCGGCGCCCCTGTCAGGAACGTCCGACGCCTAGAAAACAGTTTTAACAACTTCGTTTTTCGTCGCGATGAATATGGAAGGTGTTCAAGGCTATCTTACGGTCACCATAGGCTTGCTTAGAGCTAAGGAAGTCAAGTGTGCACCACACCTAAGTCATGAAGCTTTCCTAAGTCAAGCTACTAATCTCAACCCCTCTTAATAGTACGGTTAAAGGTAAAAAGAGAAGCACTATCTATTTCTAAGTGTCCTTCATCTCCTTATGGCACTTAGCCTATCATTCTAGGGTCTTCATCATGTCTCCTTGAAAACCGAAACGATATCCATCTTGGGGGCTAAGTGATGACCATTAGAGCCCATTCATGTTGATCACTATGGCTAAGCTACGCATAGCCTCTGCAAAACACACATTAGCCATAATAATCTCTAATTGTTGTTAATCGCCGAAACCAACTAGGGCAATGATTCTTCAATCTCCCCCTTTTTGGTGATTGACGACAATAGATCTTCGAGTATGGATAAGAGTTATGGTTAAGATTCAAAGGTGACTTGGAATGGTTGAGCAAGGGTTAGTGAAATTGTAATGAAGCATACTCGCTCACCCAAGCCAAATCACAAAACATGGTACTTATGGATATGAATGTAAAAGAAGTACCTCATGATATTCTCAAAAGATATGTCGGAGTATAGCACGAAAGCTCAAACAACGTTTAAGCATAGAGATATATCATGAAACATGGGACAACTCACAAGATGTATTAGTGATAATCAAGAGTTTGTCACATGCAACCATATAAACATCAAACAAAGTAATCATCACGTCACACATATAAACAAATGCATAGAAGAGACATGATGAAAGAGTACGAGGAATATAAGCATACAAAGATCCAAATCCCTCCCCCTATCTCTATAACTCGACCCTCTCTCCCCCTTTGGCGTCTAACACCAAAAACTAAGTGTCTGGGGCTGGAGAAGAAGGTGGAGGAGCTGCAGCCTTCCGATCAAGCATGATGAAGTCCTGAAGGTCTGACTCGTCTGACTCGTCATCTGCCTCGGTCTCTGCAGGAGTAGGTGCAGCTGGAGTGATCTCTGGAGTTGGTGTCTCAACTGTCTCCCCCTGAGGCTCAGCTGGGGCCTCTGACGGTCCTGCCTCAGTAGTAGCGGGCCTGGGAACCCAACGAGTGAAAACTCGAGACGAGGGGGACGGTGTCACTGCTAGTGCTACTAGTAACACTGCTGCTGCAACCTCTGCGGGCTGAGTCTGAGCTGGAGAAGACACTGCCACTGTAACTGCCTCATCTGCTAGTGATATGGCATCAGTCTGAACTGCAGCTGGAGCGGTAGTGTCTGTCTGTGCTGACTGCTCAGGAGCGATTTCCGACGAAGCAACTGAGGACATGTGAGTGCCTGTCGCCGGAGGATCCACTGCAGTCTCTGGAGCTGGTGTGACCTGCTGAGCTGCTCCTGGGGAGTCTTCTCCCGTGATCTCCAGATAAGACGCTGACAGATCTCTCGGGGCCTCAGCTAGGGTAGTTCCCCAGGTAGGAGTGAATCCTGTCTGGAACTCTCCGGGTGAAGCTATCCAAGAGGACACCTGGGTCCTCGGAGTCTGGTACTCAGGAGAGACTGGTGCCTGGAAGGGAGGGGTAGCTGGTGCCTGACTCTGCTGTCCTCCGGACGGTAACGCTGGAGTCGGAACCACAACTACTGGAGGCTGCTGTGGAGGAGAGGTGAACTGCTGCTGCTGTGAGACACCGGGCAACTGAAACTGTGGCGTGGAGGTCTGCCCGGAGCTAGAGGCCAGAAGACGCTCAAGTAGCAACGTCTGGGTCTTCTGGATCTTTGCCTGCTGCAGCTGATATGCCAAGAACTGACGCTGGAACTCGTCCTGTCTGGCCTGTGTCTGGGCCTGAGCTGCCAGCTGCTGCTCAGTAAGCCTCCGTAGATCGGCAGCCTGTCGTCTCTGCTCCTCGGCCCGACGTGACTACTCCTCTTGCATCCTCGATAGAATCGTGAGCAAAGTAGCCTCAGAGGAGCTAGAACCTGGAGCTGCTGCAGCTGTGCCTGAACCTCCAGCCTCGTGGTCATGAGGCATCGGCGCGTACTCGCGCACAGGCTGGTAGTCCTCGTCGGAGCTGTCGGAGTCAAGGTCCTCTCTAAAGACTGTCTTAGCAGCTGTATCAATCTCTGCGTCTAAGTCTGCCAGCTCTGCCTGAGCAATCTGCTCAACTGTCGCATCTGTGACCTTGGCCGACTGTGGTGGCACTCCGGCCTGCCTAGTGTCTGGTCTGTGAGCTCGGCTGGGGCGAGGCAGGTTTCCATGTATCACCAGCTGACTCATCGAATATACAGGAAACTTTGTCGCTGACCTCGTAAGGGTGACTCTCATAACCCCTAATCCGTTCTTGGCAATTATCAAATAAGAAATCCAATGGGCGAACTGCAGCTGCCAATGACCTCTAAACCCAGCAGCTATAATATCCTCAAGCTCGCTCACTATCAAATCCCAGAGGTCGAACTTCTCCTTCCTGACAATATGGGCAAGGAGCCACAGCTGTAGGCGAGTGATCGTATCTCGGGCTCCAATCCGAGGGAGGATAGTCCGTCTGAGTACCTCGTGGAGGATCCGAGCCAAAGGAGTAAGGTCACGTGGCGTACGGCTCGAACCCTCAGTGAACGGCTGCTGAAAGCACGGCCTCACGAAGTCCGTGGATGGCACTATACCATCGTGAGGTCAGCGAGGAGCCTCCTGATCCCCATAGCAAAGACTGTGGATCCTGGTAGGTGAGGACTCTAGGTGAAAGAGCTCTCTGAAGCGTGCTGCTGTAACCCTGAAATCACGTCCCTGAAATCCAAAGTGTAGGAACTCGTGATCAGGTGAGATCCACAGAGAGGCGTAGAACTGATATACCCAGTCTTTCTGATATGCCCCTGAGCGTCCCATCAGATCTGTCAGACCCTGGATATACTGGAGGTGCTGCAGGATCTCTGGACCACCGATCCCCTCTATATGGGCAGATGGGCACACCCTGTGGGACCTGAGAGGAGCATCAGTGTCTATATATGCTCTGTAGAAGTCCTCGTGCACTTTAGTGTAGAACTCTCGTCTGGCACGGGGGTCCCTCTGAGGTGGGAACCAGGACTGGAAGTCGACAAATCGAAGCAGCTGGACTTGCTTCGCTGTAAGCACTCTGACCTGGTGCCTCACTGGGTCTGGGAGCCGGGATCCTGGAGGGCTAGGTGGTGCACCTGAGCCTCTGGATCGAGTCACTCGACGGCTCATCAGCTCTCCAATAGTAGAGTGGCCCGCGGCCTCTGTCGGCTCAGTCTCTGGGACTGGCTCTGTCTGTACTGCCTCTGTAGCCTCGACGGGCTCTGTCTCTGGAGGTGGAGGGGACTCACGACGCGCTCCACGGCGAGGCGAGAGCCTCAAGCCGACGCGATGTCCTCCTCGCTCCGCTATCTCGACGGCCTCTGCCACTGCTAGTGCTGCAGCCGAGTCTGGATCCATCACTGGCCTCTTGCGTTTCCGAGAGATGACCTTTTTCTTTCCCTTTCCCCGGTCAGTGGGTGGACACGGTGGAGGTGGAGGGTCACCACCACTACCGGGAACGGGACCTGCATTCTTCGTCCTTGCCATTTCTCAACCTTTGCAAACAAACCACTGACAGGAGTCCTCAACAATCAAACCACAAGTGCACTGTCCCAACTGTCACTGAAACCACTGACAATCCTCAGAACCAAACAGCTGAAAGAGTGGCACGCCAGCCCTGGACTGTCCTCGCGAGGCTTTGCCTCGATCCGTACTCACGGGCTTTGCCTCGAGTTCACTGTCACTGCCCACTGCTCAAACAACTACCTCAGACACTGACCCTGCTTGATAGAAATAGATAGGAGTATACCATAAGCATATAACTAGGGATGAGAGTGACTATAGAAGCATGAAATGTAGATAAGAAAGAATCGTGATATCAACTGCCATTTCATACCTCGAACCCTGACCAAATCAAGAGAAGGTGAGATTCCCCGATCGATCAACCGCAATCCGCAATCCTCAATCCGCACTCTAATCAAGGCAAGGTAGGGTTTAGGTGAGTCTTGTGATCAATTTCATTTCACTGGTGAAGAGAAATGGAGAGGTGATTTGAAATCTAAAGCGTAGGTTCCAGAAGTTGTGTTTCACCTTCACACGCAAATGTGATCAATCAACTTGCAACAGGGCTTGTAGGAGAGCTTGTCGACAAAGGGACTCCTGCACGGCTGGAAACACACAGTGGAGTGGCGACGATGTTGGGCAGGCGTGAGCTCTGCGCGGTGGCTTGGATGGCAGTGGAACAGCGGCGCAGGGGAGAAGGACAGCGGCGCAGTGCTGTGGCAGGGGTGCGCAGGGAGATGGAGTGGTGGCGCTGGTGCAGGGAAGAGCTCGCTGGAGTGGGTGGATTCGGTGCTCAGCGGCGACGAAACCGGCGGCTAGGGTTTGGTGTACGGCGGCGGACGGAAAAACGAATCGGGCGAGGGAACAGAGGAAGAGCGGGGTTTTTTTTAAAAAAAAAAATTCGCCGTTAAGTTCGCGACGGACGCTCCGACGCGGAGCGACGGACGCTCCATCGGTATGCGACGGACGCTCAGGAAGCGTCCGACGACATCATCCGTCGGGCTTCCAGAACAGATTTGAAACGCCCAATCGCATTGACCGCGACGGACGCTCCGCGGCGGACGCTTGGGGGAGCGTCCGTCGCCCTGTTAGCGGGCAACTTTAATCTCCGAACGATCGCGACGGACGCTGAGGCAATTGACACCGAGCGTCCGTCGGCAGCGTCCGACGCCTTAAAAATAAAATTTTTCAAAATTTTCTTTTTGCGTCTTTCTCCCAACCAAGTTTCAATCCCAATAAGATCCAAATAACACTTGATTGGACTTGATATGAGAACCATCTCTCAAACACTCATTTTCAAATAGTTTGCCATAGGCTTAAATTTAGTTTTTAGCTCAAAATATTCGAATGGAAGCGCCAAGGAGTCATCATATGGCCACAAGAGGGGTATTGAAGTGACTTGAGCTTGGAATGCTCCCCCTAAGTGGAGTATCATAGAGGATGCTCAAGAAACTTAACCAAAAAGAAAGGGCAAACAACACACATGCATATGCTATGCAATACAAAATTTGAATCTAGGTTGCTTGCAAGTTTAAACCGCGGTTAAGCTTTGTCACACGCTTTGAGGATGGTTATCTTAACCGCGTTAGCCAAGCCTATGTGCATTACCAAATTAAACATGTTATGTTACAAAAGGATGCATGGTTCACACAAACTCATCTTTTAGTGAAATTAGAATGATCAAGCACATTTAACTCGCTTCTCAACCTACAAAAGGTTGTTTCATCAAGTGGTTTAGTGAAGATATCTGCCAATTGATCTTCGCTCTTAACTCCAACTAGTGTTATGTCTTTCCTAGCCACATGATCTCTAAGAAAGTGATGGCGAATATCTATGTATTTGGTGCGAGAGTGTTGAACCGGGTTGTTTGCAAGCTTTACAGCGCTTTCATTATCACACAAAAGTGGAACTTCTTTTAAAAATACGCCGTAATCAAAGAGTGTTTGGGTCATATATAAGATTTGTGCACAACTTGCTCCCATGGCAATGTATTCCGCTTCGGCGGTTGACAATCCCACACTATTTTGCTTCTTTGAGGACCAAGAAACAAGTGATCTTCCTAGCATGTGGCACCCTCCGGAGGTACTCTTCCTATCAACCTTACACCCGGCGTAATCCGAATCGGAATAGCCAACTAGTTGGAAGGGAGCTCCTTTGGGATACCAAAGACCCATGCTAGGGGTGTGCCTTAAGTACCTAAGGATTCTTTTAACCGCACAAAGATGCGACTCCTTAGGGTTTGCTTGAAACCTAGCACACATACACACACTAAACATGATATCCGACCTAGATGCGGTGAGGTAAAGTAAACTACCGATCATAGAACGATAAAGAGTTTGGTCAATTGGTTTACCTCCCTCATCGAGATCGAGATGCCCATTAGTAGGCATTGGGGTCTTAATTGGTTTGCAATCCTCCATCTTGAATTTCTTGAGCACATCATAAGTGTACTTCTCTTGAGATATGAAGGTGCCCTCCCTCAGTTGCTTCACTTGGAAGCCAAGGAAGAAGGTTAGCTCGCCAATCATCGACATCTCGAACTCCTTGGACATCAATGCACCAAATTCCTTGCTATGTCTTGGTTTGTTGACCCAAATATAATGTCATCGACATATACTTGGCAAACAAAGATCTCTCCATCTAGCACCTTGGTGAAGAGTGTGGTATCTACTTTCCCGATCTTGAAGCCCTTCTTGAGTAGGAAGTCCCTTAACCTCTCATACCAAGCTCTTGGAGCTTGCTTCAATTCATAGAGTGCCTTGGACAACCTATACACATGATTAGGACAATTTGGGTCTTCAAACCCGGGAGGTTGTGAGACAAAAACAAGTTCATTAATAAAACCATTTAGAAAGGCACTCTTCACATCCATTTGAAAAAGTTTCATTTTATGGTGTGAAGCATATGCCAAAAGGATACGAATGGCTTCTAGTCTTGCAACCGGTGCAAAGGTCTCCCCAAAATCCAAGCCTTCAACTTGGGAGAACCCCTTTGCCACCAATCTTGCCTTGTTTCTCACAACCACGCCTTGATCATCTTGCTTGTTCCTAAACACCCACTTGGTGCCAATGATTCTTGCTCCTTTGGGCTTTTCTACTAGTGTCCACACTTTGTTCCGGGTGAAGTTGTTCAACTCTTCGTGCATGGCATTCACCCAATCCGGATCCGCAAGTGCATCCTCCACACTAGAAGGCTCAACAAAGGAAACAAAGGAGTGATGTTCAACATAAGAAGCAAGTTTAGATCGTGTTGTTACCCCCCTTGACGGACTCCCTATGATGAGGTCTTGTGGATGAGCTTGAAGCATAGGTGTGGATCTTCTATTAATCACTTGGGAAGGAGGTTGCGGTGCTTCAACATTGCTTGCTTCGGCCTCGGCTTGATCTTGAGGAATGTGAGTGTCTTCTTGAGCTTCCCTCACTTGATCTCCTTCATCAACTTGAGGCGTGTGGGGTGGAGAAGGATCTTGATTTGCTTCATCTTCAACTTCTTCCACCTCTTGCGGGTTGATAGCACCAATTGACATATTCTTCATTGCCTCCCTCAAGGGTTAATCACCTACATCATCAAGATTTTCATGCTCTTCTTGAGAGCCATTAGTTTCATCAAACTCCAAGTCATACGTTTCTTCAACTAAGCCGGTGGCTTTGTTAAATACACGGTATGCCTTAGATTTAAATGAATATCCAACAAGGAAACCAATGTCACATCTCCTTTGGAACTTGTCCAAGTGTTGGCGCTTCTTGTAGATGTACACTTTGCAACCAAACACTCGGAAAAAGGATATATCCGGTTTCTTCCCATTCACAAGCTCATATGGAGTCTTCTTGAGAAGCCTTTGGACAAATAGCCGGTTGGCCGCATAGCATGCGGTGTTGATTGCTTCGGCCCAAAACTTCTCGGGGGTGTTGTATTCATCAAGCATTGATCTTGCAAGAGTGATAAGTGTCCGGTTCTTCCTCTCTACTACACCATTTTGTTGAGGAGTATAGGTGGCGGATACTTCATGCTTGATCCCAACTTCATCACAATAATCTTCAATCTTGGTGTTCACAAACTCGGTCCTATTGTCACTTCTTATCTTCTTGATCTTCACATCAAACTCATTTTGGGCTCTAGTTGCAAACTTCTTGAATATGGATTGAGTTTCTCCCTTGTCTTGAAGAAAGAACACCCAAGTGTACCTAGAGTAGTCATCAACTACCACCAAGCAAAAGAGATTGCCACCAAGGCTAGCATAGGTGGTCGGTCCAAATAGGTCCATGTGAAGTAGCTCTAGGACTCTTGAGGTTGACATGAAAGCTTTGGTTGGATGAGTGTTTGCCACTTGCTTGCCAGCTTGACATGCACTACAAAGTTTGTCCTTCTCAAACACAACATCCTTCACACCTCTAACCAATTCCTTCTTGACAAGCTTCTTCAAGGTCAACATTCCCACATGTGCTAACCTTCTATGCCATAGCCAACCCAAAGAACTCTTGGAGAATAGACATGTTTGCAAACTAGCTTCATTTGAGGTGAAGTCCACTAGATAGAAATTGTTGTGCCGAAACCCTTTGAATATCAATGATGAATCTTCAATCTTGGACACAACTACCTCATTTGGAGTGAAAAGACATTGGAAACCAAGATCACATAGTTGTCCCACTGATAGCAAGTTGAAGCTCAAAGATTGTACTAGCAAGACATTTGATATTGATTGATCATTTGAGATTGCCACTTTGCCTAGGCCTTGCACTTTGCCTTTTGAATTGTCCCCAAAGGTAATCTTGTCTTGCCCTTCACAATCTTCCTCAAGTGTGGTGAACATCTGGGAGTCACCGGTCATATGTTGAGTGCATCCACTATCAATCACCCAATGACTTCCACCGGTCTTGTAGTTCACCTACACACAAGCAACTTGGAGTTAAGCTTGTTGTTTGGGAACCCACACTTGGTGAGGTCCCATAGCCTTGTCCACCAACTCCTTAGAAACCCATAGCACTTTGGGCTTGTTCTTCATCTTAGGACCGAGAAATACAACTTGAGGTCTACCCTTGGAGTCCTTGTTGATGATGAAGTGTGCATCATGAGCGAAAGGCCTTATGTGCTTGGGCAAGGTCTTGGGAGGTGGAGTCTTGCATTGGGATTGAAAGTGACCCTCTTGACCACATCCAAAGAACTTCTTGGGCTTGGGCTTTGGTGCATCATAGTTGCTTCTTATGGCCTTGTTCTTGTAGTAGTTCTTGGCTTCTATTTTGACCTTGGCCTTCATGATTTGGTTCTCCTTAAACCCAATGCCAGTCTTGTCGGTCTTCATGATAGTGTTCATCAAGAGCTCACTTTGGAGGTTGTGGCCCTTGGTGAACTTCTCCAATCCACTTGTAAGCTTGATCTTCTCAACCTTTAGCTTTGCATTTTCCTCTTTGAGAGAGTTGATCAAGGTCATTGCATCTTTGTCATCTTGTTTGGCTGACTTGATAGTGAATGGCTTGCTTGCCTTGAGGTTGGTTAGCTCTTCTTTGAGCTTGGTGTTCTCTTGCCTCATCTTCACATAGTCATCATGCTTGTCGGCCTCAACTACCTTCTTGCCCTTGCACTTAGCATTTTGCTCACTAGCAACTTCATCAAGCAAGTCCTCACAAGAAGTAGCTATATCACACTTAACAACCGGGTTAATAGCAACATGTGTAGCAAGATCATTTGAAAGCAATTCATTAGCTATCACAAGAGTGCCATGTTCATTCTTAACTTGGTTGTAGTCATCTTTTAGCAAGTTGTATCTTGTATGGAGCTCTTGTGTTGACCTCTCAAGCTTGTCATGTTTCTCATTAGCTTGCTTGAGTGAGGCTTTGAGATCCCTAGTGCTAGATGATAGAGATTTGTTCTCAAGCTTCAATTCATCATTAGCACTAGACAAGTCATCAAGCTTAGCATGCAAGTTATCGTTGGCTTTCTCTAGTGATTCACTTTTACCTTTATACTTGCTAATGAGCTTAGTATATTTGTTGCAAATTACAATTAGCTCATCATAAGAAGGTGCCTCAAACTCATCATCACTATCATCACTAGAGCTAGCCTCATCATCACTATCCTCTTTTTGTACCTTTTTGTCACCTTTAGCCATGAGGCATAGGTGTGTAGAGGATGAGCCCGGAGATGATGGAGGGGGTGGCGGTGGAGTAGATGAACCAATCACCAAGGCGGCCACCTTCTCTTCTTCACTTTCATCTCCGGATGAGTCACTTGAGTCTTCAATGTCAGTGAGCCAATCACCAACAATATAGGCTTTGCCATTCTTCTTCTTCTTGTGGAAGTTGAAGTTCTTCTTCTTCTTGAATGGTTTGTCATCCTTCTTCTCCTCATCACTTGAATCAACTTTGTTGTCCTTGTTGTTTGCTTTCTTGTTCTTGTACTTGTCTTTCTTCTCTTCGGGGCAAGCATGAGCCAAGTGCCCAAGTTTGCCATAATTGTAGCAATCCATCTTGGAGAGAGGCTTTCTTGAAGAGCTTGTGAAGAATTTTTTCTTCTTTGAGTCAAACTTGACTCCATTCTTGCTTAGCTTCTTCAACATCTTAGTTGTCTTCTTCACCATGAGAGCTAGATCATCATCATCTTCCTCATCACTTGCACTCTCATAAACAAATTACATCTTGTGCTTCTCCGAGGAGGATGCCTTGAGTGCCAAGTCCTTCTTCTCCTCCTTCTCTTTTTCTTTCTTCTTGGAGGAGGAAGAAGAGCCACCATCACCAATCTTCATGTACATCTCATGGGCATTGATCTTGCCCAAAATTTGTGTTGGTGTAGCGGCGGAGAGATCTCCTTGGTGAAGCACCGTGACGATGTGGCCATACTTCTCAATGGGCAAGACACAAAGGATCTTGCGTACCACATCGGCCGGTTCAATTTGGTTGAGACCGAACCCATTCAATTCCTCTACAATAATGTTAAGTCGTGAGTACATTTCATTTGCATTTTCATTTGCATGCATGGAAAAAGAATTAAGCTTAGCCATGACCAAATGATAGCGTTCTTCACGCTCACTCTTTGTGTCTTCGTGAAGAGCACAAATAGTGGTCCATAACTCAAATGCGTCTTTGGCATTACGCACTCGGTTGAAGACATCCTTGCTAATGCCACGAAAGATAATGTTCTTAGCCTTGGCATTGTGCTTATCAAAGTTGAGGTCCTCCGCGAAGAGGGTGCCTCCCTTTGTGGCGGTTTTGAGCACGCCCACGTCAACGGCCTCTAGATAGGTCTCCATACGAACTTTCCAATAAGGAAAGTCGTCTCCATCGAACATGGGAGGTGGTCTATCCCCATGGGACATCTTGCTCTAGGCGGTGAAGCCTAATTTAGAGCAAACCTTGCTCCGATACCAATTGAAAGGATCAAGATGCCCAAGAGGGGGGTGAATTGGGCTCTTTTTAATTTCTAAACAATAATTAAACCTATAAAGAGCCAATTAACCCCCTAGTGCCTACCGCTTGTGTGTCCTAGCTAGAAAGCGGTAGCAAGTCAATGGAAAGCGAAAACTTCCTACACAATTCTAGTATGAAAAGAATGACAAGTGCGGAAAGTAATGCGGTAGTAAAGAGCTAGGAAAAGAGATGCTTGACACGGCGATGTTTTGCCGAGGTATCGAGGAGTCGACACTCCCCCCTAGTCCTCGTTGGAGCACCTCGCAAGGTATAGCTCCCCCTCAATCCCGCGCAAGGGATGAGTGCTCTCTACGGGCTGATTCTTCGCCACTCAGGCTCGGTGAATCGCCCACAACCGATCACAAACGTCGATGGAGAAGGGCCGCCGACAATCCTCCGGCGATCACCTTCCTCCGAGCACCACCGGACCGTCTAGGTGATGTCGATCACCAAGAGTAACAAGCCTCGATCTTCGCTTGACTCACTCAAGCTTCACAACTAGAGGATGCACACTTGAACTCTTGGATGAACTAGAGAGAGGATGGATGGATTCGCGAATCACTCTCTCTCTCTAGGGTTCTTGCTCTCTTCCTAACCTTCTCAATGAACTCAGCAACTCAAATGAGCAAAGGCAGGGTGGGAGAGAAGTGGGAGGGGCTATAAATAGACCCTTTGAAAACTGCCTCGGGCTGGCATTTTAAGTTGGCGACGGACTCTCTGTCGACTAGGCGACGGACGGTCCGTCGCATGTCCCAACGGCTAGTTTCTGTTCATGGTTTGGGCGACGGACGCTCCGACGCCTAGGCGACGGACGGTCCGACGCCCTGTCTAACGGCTAGTTCTGACACACTGTTCCCAGCGACGGACGCTACGTCACTGGGCGACGGACGCTCATCCCAGCATCCGGCGCTTCGCTCTGGCTAGGGTTGAAAAACACCATCTCTGGAAGGTCGACGGACGCTCTTCCCAGCGTCCGACGCCTGGCCGACGGACCCTGAAAAACTTAGCCAGAAAACATCTCCACTGGAAGGTCGACGGACGCTGTGGACTCAACCACCCAGCGTCCGACGCCTCTGTCCGATGCCGACGGACAGCGTCCGGCGCCCCTGTCAGGAGCGTCCGACGCCCAGAAAACAGTTTTAACAACTTCGTTTTTCGTCGCGATGAATATGGAAGGTTTTCTAGGCTATCTTACGGTCACCATAGGCTTGCTTAGAGCTAAGAAAGTCAAGTGTGCACCACACCTAAGTCATGAAGCTTTCCTAAGTCAAGCTACTAATCTCAACCCCTCTTAATAGTACGGTTAAAGGTAAAAAGAGAAGCCCTATCTATTTCTAAGTGCCCTTCATCTCCTTATGGCACTTAGCCTATCATTCTAGGGTCTTCATCATGTCTCCTTGAAAACCGAAACGATATCCATCTTGGGGGCTAAGTGATGACCATTAGAGCCAATTCATGTTGATCACTATGGCTAAGCTACGCATAGCCTCTGCAAAACATACGTTAGCCATAATAATCTCTAATTGTTGTTAATCGGCGAAACCAACTAGGACAATGATTCTTCACGGATGCCAGCAAATTAAGCCCGTAAATTATTGTTGTGGCCAGTAGTGGTGGGCTGGTGGCTTGCAGATGTCTGTAGATCGAGCTACCCGCGCTTGCATGCTTAATGGAGTCGGTGTTCGTGCGTTAATGTTTTGGTTGTTGAGCTACTACACTCACGTACAACCACTACGTGCAACTACATAAATAGCAAATTGAAGGTAGCAACGGTTCTTTCTCTCGTGGAGGTAGAGGTCCACGGTAGATAGAGCCATATATATCAATCTCGTTGTGGATGTTCTAACATAGCAAATTGAAGTGTGCTAGGTCATATAATAGTTAAAATACTAGTACAACATTCAGAACGTGTGTGAAGCGTTATATATATCCAACAAATAAAAGTGACTAACTAGCTCGTGTATAAATAAACTACAGTACTTGTAACATGTCTTACTCCGCATCAGTAGTTGCTGATAGGATCATAGGAGTAGATAGAAGCTCGTTGCCAGCAACTTTCTTGGTCGTTGTGCTGTGCAGCATGCATGGTAGAATAATCGGTCTGCTGTTGGGATTGGGATGCATGCGGGATATGGACGGCACAAGTACCAGGACTATTGCAGCGGGGTTTCAGTTTTTTGGAACTTCAGTGCTGTGTTTTTCCTGTGCACAAGTTGGTGCCGTTGTCGGTAGTTGTATGTCAGCCGATTGTGAGCAAGGCTGGAGTCGCTGGTGCCACTGCATCCGAGCGTAGTGAAGGTGGAGTCCTCTCGTTGGAGTTTTCAGCCGGGCCCTCATGGTTCGCAGGCGCATCCCACAGATGAGCAAGACCCAAGAGGTGGCGGCCGCCTTTCAACAACTGCAGGCTTTGTGCTAGGCATGCAAAGCAGGCGCTCTTGGGATGTGAACCCATGAATCTAACGGTTGAGTTGCATTGCATGTGAGGGCTCATGTGTTCATGTAGACATGTGACATATACTTCCTCGTGCTAGGCATGCAACGCAGGCACTGCTGAAGATAACGCGCTGAAGTGTACGACATTGCTACGGAGTTACAAACAACTCGCGCATGGTCCCACTGGCATTGGCGACTTTTTGCTACTATATATATCTGCACCGGAAAAGAATAGAAAAACAAACATTCGAATGCACTGACTGACTAAAAAGGTGAAGCGGCCCTGAAACAACATAGACTTAAAATTTTGGGAAACCGTGCTAGACCGGTGACGACTTTACATTCTGAGCCCGTCAGCCGCTCACATTGTTAGCACAGAGTGTAATAAAAATGGACACTAGGCTCATTTAATTTAGATTTTTTTGTGTTTGATGGTTAACATGGTTGAATTGGACTAATAAATTTGTAAGTGTTTGTTTTGTAGTTCAATACGATGTAGTAATCCAATAAAAAACTTGTGTCATTGCTCCACGAGTCCATGCCAGCGCTGCTACTCACCAAGAAGAGGATGCCGCCAATCGCCAGGAAGAAGAGGAAAAAGAAGACAAGGCTCATCGACGTCATCTTAGCTAGTCTTACTAGATATTGTACAAGCTTAGTAGCGAGACACTAAACAACGGATTTGCTAGTCAGACTTAGCTTATACAAATGAACTAAATAACAATAGATTTTATATATTGCTGGAGCCAGACTAGACTAGCCAAGGTAAAGTAACCAAAAATACATTAGTGAATGTGATGAGTAGTCAAACCAGTAGTGTTATCTCTCATTAAAAAAAGTCTTTGTTGTGGGTTATGTTAGGCTTTGCAGGTCTGATCACTAGACCTAGCGGACACTTTCGGCCAGCAGTCTGCAGTTAGCGGATGCCAGCAAAGCCTGTAAATTATTGTTGTGGCCAGTAGTGGCGTCTTATAGATGTCGATCTGAAGAGCGGCCCGCTTGCATGTTTAATGGAGTCAGTGTCCGTGCGTTAACGCTTTGGTTGTTGAGCTACTACACTCACGATCACTATGTACAACTAAATAAATAGCTAGCTTCTTCATTGTGGAACACCGGCAATACGAAACATTTCAAACTGAAAGCCTCTCGGGCTCCCAAAGCATTTCAGTGAGAGAGAATAATGTGGAAGGTTGAGAGAGACCAAAGGGATGATGCCGTCGTCGGCTCAATGATTCTTGAGAAGGGGATGCAATGGGAATATAATGTGAAGTTGAAATTGTTTTGACCCTCCTTGCTGTGAACTCAACCAAAGTAGGGTTGTTTTAGCTCAGCAGCAGACATTGGCTGCTCGAAAAATCAAACCGCGCAGAAAAGGTTCAACCGTGCAGCACGCAGCAGCCCACGGAGGTGGGAAAAAAGAAGAGAGAATTAGACGTGAAGAGAAATTAGGTTAATATTAGGCAAAAAAAAGTTCCTCCTAAGTCTTATCAGCCTGTTGACATCGTTGGCTGTTCAAGAAATCACAGTCTCCACTTCATTTTTTTTTTGCACCAAATGATGAGCAAGCGACATCATATGTTTTTTAAAATTTCTTTAACAATTTATATAGACCCAATAAACATTTCATTATTATATTTCTGTACTCAAAGAATTGTTGATATATATGAATTGACATATCTAGAATTCATTTAATATTCTCATTGTATTTGAAATAGTTTTATAAACACGTAAATGTCGCACATTTATATTTGCTGATTATTTTTTGCTAAAGTTATAGAAAAAACACAAATACTTATATAACATAAAATGATCATATTATAAAAAATTATGTTTCCATATATTTTTTGTTACTAATTTGGTGCTATAAATTTTATCATTTTTTTATAAATCTATTAAACTTAAAAGAAAAAATAATTTAAGATAACTCTAATAATTAATTTATTCAGACATAGGAGTGGCACTGTGGTAGCATATCCCTCGTCGCTGCTATCAGTCTAGCACGGTAGGCGAGAGAGTTCAATTAAATGGTTTAAACTGCTTATCGCTGTGCTGGAGTTTCCATGGAATGAGAGTACTTTCATCTGCACAGCAATCGCAATGGGGTGGTGGCGCAGTTGGCTAGCGCGTAGATCTCATAGCTGTTTGATGAGGGATCCTGAGGTCGAGAGTTCGAGCCTCTCTCACCCCAAATAAAATTCGGCCGAGCTGTGATGAATCGCTCTGTGACACATGGGTCGTCACCACATGTCATCCTCTCAGGATAAATATGGAGCACCTCTGAGCTTTGGCCTAATTTTTTTTAATTATTATTACTCCGCAATTTTCTCTTTTCTTTTCACCACACAGGTGCCAGACCTGCCGTTCAGATTTTTCCTTCACCGCTTGAATGCCGGCAAGACATCACTGCAGAGTTCAGGAATGCCTTCTCAACTTCGTTTGGTGCATTTCTGCGGAGCAAGCAAATCACGTACTCCACCACGGCTGCATCACAAGGCAGTGTGATCCTGTCCTGCCAGTGCCATCACCTGTGAACCCAAACTTCTCCTCTGACATGCTCAGGAGCTCATTGAAGACTACTGTGCCGAGGTATGCCAATGGGACCTCAAACCTCCTCCCGTTCGCAGTGTACACGGCGCAGTGACCCTTGTCTGCAATTGATGAAGAAATGGCACAGCATCTGTCCTCGTCTCTGGTTGCTGTCTTGACCCTCTGCCACTTTCTTGCTAACTGAAACGATCCTCTTGGGATATGGGATGGATCATGGTTGGTTCTTCTTGGTTCGGACTTCGGAGGTACGGTGTGTTTAGTCGTTTAGAACTGCTTTGTGGCTACGTGGTTGTGTGAACTTGTGATGGTGCCTTACTTTCTAGTTCCTGAATATACAGGTGAAGAAATGACGCCTCGGCGGTGGTCTCGGGACAAGGCCATGAGCTTCCTGCGTGCTTTGGTGGCTGCAGTGGTAGACATCGAGATTCAGATTGGACTTTGCTGGGCCATCAGTTGTTGCACGGCGATGAGAAAGATAGTGGCATAGTGGTTGGACAATCGGATATGTGCTACAGTAACAGTTTCCGAATTGGTCAGAGATACCGTGCAAAGTATACCGGGTCCAGCTTTTGTGGACCTCTTGTATCTGCTTCAGTGTCATGTGTCACGTGATTCGGATATAAACTGGTCGGGCTTGCTCTAAAGCAACCATCTCTGAATTATCAGAGATCCTAATTTTTCCTCTCAAACTCTGATGTGATTGAGATTATAAAAGACCTAGCATCTTTTTTCGAAAGATCAGAAAGACCTAGCATCAATATATGCCTCAATGGGGAGTCGGGGACACAGCAGGATATGGTTCAAGAGTTAGGGAACTTAATTAATTCACTGATTTTAGATGTTGGTGAGCAGTGCTTTGGACGCTGCAACTTGATCGACAGTTCAATAATTCTGTTTCCATCCAAGGACCAAGGTCTGCATATTTCTAGCATGGCATGTGACCATTTCGCGGTATCTGCATGCATTGCCTAGTGGGTGTACAGTCAATTTTTGCTTAGATGTGTCTAGTTTTTGCTGGAGAGTTCAGACTTTCGTTGTGAATCCATCAAGGTTGCTATCTATGTTCCCACTGCAGTTATGTAAATCTCCATGCCTGAACAGACATGACTATTTCCACAGTTGTAAGCTGTGGGCTTACGATACAATGAACCTGATGATTTACTAAATTTTTTGCAATTGTGTAGGGTTGAGTTATACAGTTTTAGTTTCATATTTGGTTGAACATAAATGTATCCTTGCCTGTTCACCATGGATTCATTGTCAAGGCCTGGAGGAACCGTGGAATGTTAATCCAGACACTATGGTAAATGACAGTATTTGTACCGTGCCACATGCAGCAAAGATTTGATTCTCGGATCAGAAGATTTTGCTCAAGAAACATGTTGCCTCGTAAACTTCGTAAAATGTGATTAGTCGTTTACCGACACAATGAGGCATATTTACAAATAACAAGAATGATGTCTCTGGCTTGCTATGTCGTTATCATCCTTGATTGCTTGCAGGATCAAAAGGCTCTGCACTTGTCGTCATCATCCTTGATTGCTTGCAGCATCACAAGGGAGCCTAATCCGCCCATCACTGTTTCATTTGAAATATGATTAAATATGCAATTAGACACAAAGGGGTGGTGGCGCAGTTGGCTAGCGCGTAGGTCTCATAGCTATTGAGTTATCCTGAGGTCGAAAGTTCGAGCCTCTCTCACCCCAACACCCCAATTTCATTTGGCCAAGAACAGTGATGAAAAGCTCGGTGACACATGGGTCGTCATGACTTGTCATCTTCACAGATGATACGAGCACCTCTGAGTTTCAGCCCAATTTTTTTTTTCCTTCAGGCCTAGCAGCTCACGGAAACTCTCACGTCCCTTTTGCCAGCCCAGGAGGTACATCTCCAAGACTTGAACTATGAAGTTCGTACCTAAATATATTTCCCCCGAAGAAGGAAACAAAAAATGAACAAAAATAGCAAGGACTTGTGACTACATTTGTTTTATTTGGCAGCAGGACTAGTAAAACTATTTCCTATACGTCATAGTACCCCCTCCATCCCAATAACTCAAGTTTAACTAAACTTATATGATAATATTTATGATGTCAACTAAGTATCATTAAATTTTTTATCACTTATATTTTCATAGTATACATATTTGATATTATAAATCTTTGTAATTTTTTCTATAATTTTGGTCAAATTTAAGATGATTTGACTCTCCAATATTCTTGAGATGTCTTATAATTTAAATTGAGGGAGTATAATGGAAGAAATTGTTCCCAAAGATGCTCCTGTCAGGTGATCATGCCCTTCCTAAGTTCATTAGTATTTGAAAATTTCAACTCATTTGGCACTATAATTCAACAAAACCGTTCCGTGGAAAAGTGAAAATGCCTGTTCAAGTAGTAACAATCCTTGACATGCTAATTCAATGTGACACATGCGCTCTAGGCTTGTTGCTTTCAACTTGGGCTACACCTTCCAGGAGTAGATAAAACTGTAATCACAGTGCCTAGGACAACTAAGCCACCATTGCAAGCTGCCTGCAGAATTCTCAGTTCTGGGGGACACATAAGTGTTCTTGTCTACATTGGCCATCCAGGTGGAAGGTAAACACTGATTGCATTCATTATACCCGTGTGCCGTAATATTGTTCATTTATTTGTGACCGAAAACATTTACAACTCCAGATTCTGGACAAGGAATGCATTTCTTTTATGAATATAAAAAAACATGGCCACATGCATTGGGAAGCTCAGTTGCTCCACTCATACACCCAGGCACCCAGCCATAAATATTCTGCCATGCCTTCCATGTATATACTCTCAAGTTGAAACTAGTGTAGAACTAGAACTACCTTTTCCATCAGCCGATCAAGGGAGAACGAGAATGGGGAGGGGACAATGATCATCAGAGCCATGAGGATATAGTGTTGTGCAAGCTGGGATTGTGAGGCATTGGGAAATTCAATCGGTTTCTTGGTTACAATCCAACGGGTCTATAGCTGTTAGGGGCGAAGGCCTCGCACCCAAAGGTTCGTAAACAATGATCACGACTTGGGATTTTCATGATGTGGGTGCCCCAAAAATCGGTTGGCTGTCCGACAAAGACTTCCCAAGATGGTTCAGCAGGGCCATTTGTGAAGGTTAGTTGCAATCTATGGGAGAAGGCAGCGATAGAGTGTATGCACATGTTGTACAACTGGGAATATTTCGGTATATTCTGTGAGACAATTATTCTTGTACAATGAAATATACATGCATGTGGCCTTTTTTAGTCAACCATATGGCATCATTTGTCCTCTAAGAACAACTACGACACCAAAGACAATTTTCTCTATAGAAATGTCCACCAACAATAATTAGTCAACCATATGGCATCATTTGACCAACAATACATACATAAAACATAATTTCCTAAAGTGGTTCCGAAGAGTAAGTGTTTTTTTTATAATTTGCACAATCTTTTTCCTCTAGATCACATATAGATGCCACGGGCAAGAAGGGCGGCAGCCCCACCTTGCTAGTAGTCGTGTCTCCGCACTGGCAACTCGCCCTACCCATGCAACGACCGTGACCTCACTCCCTACTACGGCAGTTGGGCCCACATCGTTGTTGTGCTTAACTCAAGCCCACAATTTGCACTACACCATGACCCACTTTTCCCTACACTTATGTGTTGGTAATCGAGGGTCTTAACAACACGTTTTGTGTTGGCAATTGTATTACCTTTTAGAATCACACAAAATGTCACCAATAGTATTGTATGGCTACACATTATGTGTTGCCATTTCTCTTTCCAACAAAAAAAATCTGTCGGCAAAGGTTTTTAGACAAAAAAAAACTATCATTGTAGCCTAATGAAACTACTAACGAAATGTCGTCAAAAGGGGTAGGCGCATGAGCAAATAGACAACAACAATGTGCGCATGAAAAGATGAAAAAATATGTTGTATCCCAAAACAGAAATGTGCGCGGGATAAAAATTGAGCCCACTAAAACACACACCTCCTCTTGAAATCCTTCGCGCTCCTTTGTCGACTGCTTCTACCGCACTTGTTTCTAAAATTTCAGCAAAGTGGGAGGATATGTATCAACAAAGGTGCCCTTGGCCCACTATAAAAAGTGTCGTGCAAAGGTATGGCATGTTTTAGTGTTGCGTGACCTTGGTCGACCCCGCATGTCAATGGTCGACGCCTCACCCCTTTGCGCTGGTGGGTTGAATGGTGTTCTACTCGTTCATGGCCGAGCACCACTACCACCTCCCCCCCCCCCCACACACACACCATGATGTACAATGAAGCCGATGGTTGTGAATCTGCGCACCACCAATGCCAAGAGTTAGAGGGAGCGAGCGAGGTGTGTATATGGCTCACTTAGCGTGGAATCACACGCTATCATTGACCGCTACATCTAGTGACGTTTCTTTCTCTCATGTACATGGAGGACCAATAGGGGTCCATATCAATCTCGTTGTGGACGCCCAAATGTTGAAAAAATAAGTGTGGTAGGTCATAATAATAGTTAAAATACTAGTACAACATTGAGTTAGGGTCATAACGGTGTGAAGCGTTATATATGTCCAACAAATAAAACTGACTAACCAGCTCGCATATAAATAAGAACTACTTGTAACGTGTCTTACTGTCATGTCATCGTTAGTAGCCTCGGTTGTAGTTGCTGAAGTATAGAAGCTCATTGCCAACAACTGGGAAAATGTCACATAATCTAGAGGAGCCAAAAGTTGAACCAACAACTAGCTGCTTTGTGGACTACTACATGGTAGAATAACGATCTGCTGTTGGGATTGGGATGAATGCGGAATATGGGCGGCACGCTAAGCTCTCTTCTATCGGGGTTCAGTACATGGGTGGCGTATTAGAGTTAGTTCTTGTGAACGAGTCGTCACGATAGCCTCCAGCTCTAGACCAGCCGATGTTTACCACTGCATCGAGCCTAGTGCTGGAGTCCCCTCCTAGGATTTTTTAGCTGGGCCATCATGATTCCCTTCGTAGGCGTGTCCCACAGATGAGCAAGAGGTGGCGACCGCCTTTGGATGGGCACAAGAACAAATCCATGCTGATTTCGTGCGCTTCGCATGCAAAGCAGACATTCCCCGTGGACAGCGCGCGCAAGTGCACAACACCACAAAAGTTTGATGTGGAGGTTTATGCGTTCAGACACCGCATAAGTCTTCTATATGCTGGAAATCACATTAAGGCATGCAAACAAGGTTGTATAGTGTGCGCAGTATCAGGGAAGAATTCCAAATTCTTTGAAAATATCAAAAAATAAATAAAACAACCATAAGAGGAAAATTAATAGCATCTAGAATACTATTTTATCCTCACATCAGAAGTACTACAGAATGAAAATTCATTGGGTATGCATGAACCGGCTCTCAACATACTCAGCAACTCGTCATAATTCACAGTATGAACTGATCAGGAGCAACAAATCTCCATGCGAATTTGTTAACGCAAAAAACATGCATCGCTATCTTAACCATCACCAAATACTATATATAGCGACATACTGATGACTGAGGCTCAATTGCTTCCAGAAAAAAAATTATGATGGACCGGGATGCACTCACGGTATCAATAGGAAGGACTACTATATGTGACTTGAATCAAAAAATTTGGCATATCAAAATTGCGAAGCACTCTGTTTTAATTAGCTCGATCTTGCTTGCCTTCCAGTCTTCCTCAATTGTCACCTCTTGGTCACTGTCCGTCACCTCTAGATTGGTTGCATGAATCAAAAGCTTAGATTATTTTCACATATTGTACTGCAGCATGGGTCGGCAATCAATCAATTGAGTACTTGCATGACTTCCAGAAAACTTCACAGAAAAGACAAATAACCTACAATAACCAGAAACAAGCACGATATAACCGGTCCGCTATATGTTGCAGCGGTGTAACTCGTGTCAGTACTTCAATAGAAGAATGGGGGAAATCGTCATGTCATCAATAATAGGAGCAGCAATGTGACCAACAACAATATAGTACACATCTTCGATCTGTGTAAGCAAATACGCCTACTGGGGTTCATCTAAAGTATGATCCCCATTAAAGTTCATGTTCAGTTGATACAAACAGTTTCCACATGCTTGATCATAATGTCTGCTGGAGACCGTATTAAGGCATGCAAGTATGTGCACTGTACTGCAGCATGGGTTATTGATCAATCAATTGAGTACTTCAATGGCTTCCAAAAAACTTCAGAGAAATTACAAATTAAATATGCCACAACAACCTAACAGCCACATTAACCATTATGCTGTGGTGGTGTAACTCAAGTCAGTACTTCAATAAAATGGAGAAACTCATCGTGTTATCATTCATCAATGGTCGGTCTGTTGTTGATGATTATATGATGGCAGATGTTCTCTATTTTTCATGTAACGCCCCTCGTCGAAATTACAGCAGTGCATATGTACTGCCCAGAGGCATATTTATTTAGACCGAATGACAACAAAATGCCCAAAATATTATTAGTTGTGTACCATTGGTTCACTGGGTTCTAATAAGAAAGGTTTTGTTCTAAATCAAAAAATACATATTAATGGTGAAAATCATTATTTTATTGAAAAATATTCAAAATCAAAGACCCATGATAGATGCTTTTTTATCCTCTTTTTTTTACATTTGGAAAACAACCACAAAAATAATAAGAAGAACATGTGGACGCTTGGATGAACGATAAGGAAAACAAGACTGAAAAAACCGGGTTGGACTGAACACGCTCAGACTCATATATGACGGATAAAACAGAAACACTTGGACGGGTACCGGGTAATTAAAGTGACGCTCAAACGAATGAAGAAAAAAGAAGAAACACTCGGACATTTAACATGGAGAAGAACAAAGACTAGCATCTAAGACGCAAGTCAGTCAGCCGCTTGAACAGGCGGCTAACGTACCAAGGCCAAGAGGCAAAAGTGTGTTGAAAGAACGCTTCACTCTTTAATATTAAAACTATAGATAGAGATGGAGATAGAAAGTAGAGAAGTAGTAGTTAGGCATCTAGTCATAAATGAAATCTCATAATGATGATGAAGTCTATTTTCTTTAACTCTTTGGTTCTTTTTTCCATGTTAGCTCTTTGGTTGTTGAGGTAAGTGCAACTATATAAATAGCAAGTAGCTTCTCTATTGTGGCAAACGGCCGGCAAATACGAAGCATTTCAAATTGTAAAGCTTCCCAACCCATTTCATCAGTATGAGAGAATAATGTGGAAGCATGAGAGATGCTAGAGGGATGATGTCGTTGACTCAATGATTCCTAGGAATGGGATGCAATGGGAATATAAGGTGAATTTAGAATGACCCTCCATGCCGGTTAACTCAACCGAATCAACCCATCAAATCTAGTGAACCTGTTCTTGAGCAGCTCCGGTAGCATACATTCAAAACCAACCGTGAGGCATGGTTATAGTGAACCGAACACGATAGAGACATTGACTCTTACGCAGCCCGCACAGACATATAATGTCAGCTGATTCTTTTTTTCTGAGAGAAATGATAGAATGTGGCAATCCAGGTCATGAAGCAAATCCTGGGAATCAAACTGTGTTAGTTTGGTTTCATTTAGGACTAAAAGTTCTACTGTGTTATGTTCCAAATTTTGTTCAATCCTGTTGGAGATGTCCTGACTAGGATGTTAATTAAGGTATGCTCTCTTATTTTACAAATAAAGGATTAAAGGGAATGATATCGCTACAGTATCCAGATGATATAGTATATATTATCTTCTCAGATGCAGCCCTATCCATCTCCAAAATCTGAGGTGCACTCTAGTGCGGTTTGAACAGATCTCGGGATGAGAGAATTAATTTTATGAGTAGATCATTCCACTAGAGACCTTGATGAAGATACTAGTCATTATATTATATTTTCCACAAGCTTGTTTGCGTGTTCAGTTGGTACCTTTCCTATATTTCAGTACTTACGTGTTCAGTTGGTACCTTTCCTATATTTCAGTACTTATCTGTTCTTCTACATTATGATAAGTCAGAGCAATTCCAACAATTTGGTATTTAGACTTGGCATATCTAATTTTGTCAAAAAAACTAAAAAACTGGTGGCCAACAGTTTGGTATTTGGGCTTGGCATTTTTGCCAAAGTTATAAATAAGAGCCCGTACATGGTAATTTGGAGACCTTGAAAAGGGGGATGCATTTTTTTCCTTCTTTTTTTCACGACTGAACACTGGGCGGCGCCCTTTTTTTTCTTCCTTTTTTTTCACGGTGGAACACTGGGCGGCGGGGGGGTTTTTTCCTTCCTTTTTTTTCCGTTTTTGCCAAGTCATTATGGGGAACTGTTGGAGATTATATATTTTTTGTTTTGGCATATCTATTTCAGAGTTGACAAATTTTATGTTTTGTCAAACCAAAATTATCAAACTGTTGGAGTTGGGAAATTAAGTAGACATACCTCAGCACGATTTTTTTTCTTTTTGCGAGAAGCAGGCTTAGTAGCAATTAGTGCAAGGTGTAGCAAGGCTTATTAGTAGCAATTCGATGCATCGGCATAATGGCAGGAACAGCGAGCGAAGAACTCAAGGTCTGTTCGTTGGTGACCTAGCCAATGCGGATCAGGCAACCACATCCAGCCCCAAGCAATAAAAAATGGACGTCTGGCATTCCTGGACCAGGTAGCTTTCCCATAATCCAATCCAAACTGACCCCCTGATGAATGGACACACAAGTGTGTTACGTGTGTATAAGTGGAAGAGATAATTAGACGTGAGAGAAAAGATGATATTATAGAAAGTATTTTTCTCTTATCTAGATGTTGTCACACGAATCTTATATCCTATATATAGGGAACTCTAACGCATAAGACGTGAGAGGAATTCTGATTGCCTGGCACACCAGATCAGATGTCTGATTTTCATGTGATGAAATAATGGGCAATGGTTGGCACGCACGTGTTATAAATCGCGAGATGGCTGTTGTACTAGCTAAGCCAATCCCTGAAAGAAACCACGCACCACGGTGCAAACCTCTTTCCGATGTCATGAGGAAGTTTAGATCGGCTTGCATGATACTGAGAGTGAGAAGCATCGGGATCATTATTAACTGGAAGTGGAGATTGAGTGTTCGCTCGTGACAGGAGCAGATATGGGCCTTTGCAGCCATGGGATTATGTTCAACTCCGAGCTGTTGTTCAACAGGGAGGACGCGTTCGAGTTTGTCGAGCAAACTTACCCACCTTCACATCTGGAAGAGATACATAGAGTCGAAGAAGCTCACCGTCGTGAAGAGCGTAGAGGAGCAGGGAGGGGAATGCTGCTCAGGACGAGTTTCTTCTAACGGGACTACCCGTGCCTTGACAGAGCAGGTAAGATTTGTGCGGATTAAGGTTTGATTTTTGGTTTGGAGCGAATTTGGGTTTGATTTGGGGCCAATTTGGTTCGACTTGTGGCCGATTGGGATATCGACTGGGCAGCTAATTTCGGTTCGATTTGCAGCCAATTTGGGGTGATGGTGGTTATGGTTTTGTATTATGTGGGTACCGATTTTGTATTATTCGGTTCAATTTTAATTCATTTTCCGTTTGGAACTGATGTTGCGGGTAAATTTGGTTTGTGATGGCAGGTTGTCCATGCCATTACTCACATCGCCTATATCCGTGCTCTCCTCCTGGAGGCCTCGCTCGGCAGCCCTGCAGGACGCCTTAGTTGTTCGAGAGAAGCCCGAGCAGCTGGATATTGCGCGCTTCAATGTCGCCTATCTTAGGTTAAAAGGGAAGGCGTCGTTCTGATGAGTGCTCATGCCTGAGAGTGCAGATTTCATTCTGTTCGCGGAGGTGGTGGTGACCCATGCCGGTGATGTGGTTGCGGCAGTCTGTGTCCTTCTTCGTCTACTATTCTTTACACTAATATCGATTGTTCAATGTTCGAATCTTTCTCTCACTCTAGATAGTCATCAAGTATAGTGAGTAGAGTCCTTCTCGCCTGAACAGCATGTGCCTGGTTTTTTTTTCGAAGGGTGGCAAAAGCTTTGCCGGATTTTTATTAGACGAGGAAAAAGAAAAAACAACAAATGTACAAAGTCCCCTAAAGGAAAAAACAAAAAACAACCAAAGAAAAAACAGGAGGGAAAACCCTGCATGCAACTCAAACAAACTTGCCCCTCACTACACCAAAGAAACCGGTCTCCACAGACCAGCCAGAGCTGCCCTAACTAGGCACAGGCTCTATAAAGAAAAAAGACTCAATGCGAGCTGGTAGAGTTGAATCTCCTCTTTACACATGTAAGCAACTTGTTGTGGTTGTAAGTTTTTATTCTGAAAAATTCTTCTATTCTGTTCCTTCCAAATGCTCCACCAAAAATATATCATGACTCCATCAAATGTTTTCCTCTGATTTTTTTCAATCTGTCGACGACATTTCCACCAGTAGTTGTGCAATGATCCATTTGTTGTGAGGGGGTCAAGCACGGGGATTCCAAGCCATTGCTTGATGAGGGTCCAAACTTGTTTTGAGAAAACACAGTTTTTGCATAAGTGAGTTGGCGTCTCCGGTTCTACTCCACATAACTTGCAAATTGGATCATTCGGTCACTGTCGTTTCATTAGGTTATTGGCTGTGAGAATTTTTTTATGTAATAGAGTCCAAGCAAAAAACCTACATTTTGGCTCGGCCTTTGCTTTCCAAATCGGCATGATTCTCAATCTACTCCACATGTGCTTGGTTTTGCTCTTTAGACAGGCAATACACTTTCTCAGAATCGAACTGAATGGATAGAATTCAACTGAGAGGGATTCATCAAGTTGTGTAGTTCTTTGATTCCTGCACATTTGGGGGGGGGGGGGGGGGGGGCAGTGTGCATTTTGTTTTCCACTCATCGATTCATTGCTATTAGCCTATTATTATGGGTGATGTGTAGTTTACTAGTTTAAGGTCTATGATTTTGCTTCTCCTTACATTTGGTAAATACTTTTGCCATCTGGTTAAAATATGTTAGGGTGCTACTAACACAAGGAATATTGAGGAGAGTTGTAACCTTGGTTTGGAAAAATGACTCCTCTTGTTTTTTTGGAATGGATGAAAGATGTTGAATGTCCAAAGTTTCTCTGCTTTATTTTAACTTGGTGGTACAGATGATTTAGCTTGAGGACACTTTGTCATACGATTATCCAAAATGAACAAATATGAAATATGAAAAATAAGATTAACTGATAATAGTGTTTGTTAGAGTACAATAATGTTTACAAAAGTAGTCATGATATTGACATATCATCCAACTACATGATCACGATGATTTAGAAGGAAAATTGCTCTTGCAATGCCATCTCGTAATCTATCCACGTGTCGATCAATAGATGCAATAGTTGACGTGTATCCTAGCATTTAAATGTCTTGTGTATCACCTAGAAGGTATGGTTGGTACATAGTGGGGATTTTGATCACATTTTTGGAAATCTCTACCTACTACATGGTTATCACGAATGTAGTTGCTGAGACACATGGTTGCCGCAAAATATTTTTTCCATTGGGTAACTCGGCATCTTGATAAGACTTCTCCACTTTATGTTTCACACACCAAATGTTCGTGCTACCACATTACGATGTTTGAATGCAAATTGTTAAAGAGCTCTTGCTCACCATTTGGAGTTGGCCCCCTCCTCCAATCCAAAATATGATACCTTTCCCTCTTGTATGGTGCCAAGTAGTGGTTCCAGACTCGTGGTGGAGGGAGAAGCCAAGAACGATTGCTCGCATGGTGCCACGGGCGGCTGGGCGGATGCGGCGAAGGATTTTCTTTTTAATTAAGAATAAGATATTCATCTAGCTATAGTACTTGAATTATATAGTCCAAATATACTACTCAAAATATTATATTTTTAGTACTAATTTACCATTTTATCCTTAATTACATTTTTTAAAAAAAGGAATCACCACACCTTTTCTAGTCCTAATCTTCTTAATTTTGGAGATGTTGAGAAGCGTTATGGTGCTCTCACTATCATACCGATCATAGACATAACTAAATATCTCCATAAGAAATCATAAGTTTGTCAATGGCTTTAAAGGTTTTTGAAAAGAATAGGCATTGAAGGGATCATAAGTTTTTCAATGACGCCGAAGAAATTTAACTCAAAATAAACCTAAACTTGGCACTACTTCATTATGGTTGATGCAGTGAAGTTATGGACATTTACCCCTCTCGTGTTTGCTCTCATCTTCACAAATCTTTGTACCCTATGATCATGTGCTTTGCATAGTTTAATATAAAGGAACAAGTAGATCTAAGATTGCCGTACTTTCCTAAAATCAAGTTGAATAACACATGGTCACAGACATTAGGTGGGGTGGCGCAGGCGTTCAGTGCATCGACACCGATCCATAAATAGTCTTACATGCATGCCTTGTATCAACACTCACCTTCTGTGTATATATAGTCTTTGAAACTAGTATTGTAGAGCTAAAACTGCCTTTTCCATAGATCGATCGAGGGAGAACCAAGAATGAGGGAGGGCAGTGAGCAGAGCGATGAGGATAAGGTCTATGGACCATGGATGCTGCCCAATAGCAGTCAAAATGCATATAGACTAGTGTTCTACAAGCTGGGATTGGGAGGCATTGGGCAATCCGGCTGGTTATGGTGTTGACTGTGAACAAGTTCTCTAGAACCCTGTGTTGGCAAAGTAAGGTTAAGCTCATGATGAATCTGTTGTCGAACTTGTTACTTGTGCACACATCGCCCTAGTCGTCCCTGACTCGCTCTGTGAGAGTGCAAGGGTGTGCTGAACCTTTTGTCTGATTGTTGTGTCCTCCTAGTCGGTGACCTTCTGGTGCAGAGCACAACTCTCCTCCAAGTTCGGACATCAAGCCATTAGCCATACACCTAGAAATTCATCAATATCATCACCGCCAACAATTCCAGGGTGTACAAAGTTGCCAGACAACGTACTTAATATTAATATTACTGTACAGAGTTACCAATTTTGTTCAGTCGTGTTGGAGAGATGTCCTGACTAGAATGTTAATTAAGGCAGCTGAGGCTGACTCAATTAAAGCTATGCTCTCTGATTTTACAAATAAAGGATTAAAGGTATGATATCGCTACAATATACAGAAGATGCTATATATATTATCTTCTCAGACGCAGACCCTATCCATCTCCAAAATCTGAGGTGCACTCCAGTGTGGTTGGAACAGATCTCCGGGATGAGTATTATTTTTTATGATCTAACTATAGACTCTAGTGTGTCCAGTTGGTGACTCTCCTATTACAGTACTTATCTGTTCCTCTGCATTATGATAAGTTGAGGAAATTAAGAAGACATACGTCAGCACGACTCTTTTTTTCTTTTTGCGAGAAGTATGCCTGCCGTTGGATGGCATTAATGCAAGGTGTTGCAAGGCTTTTTAGTAGCAATTCGATGCATCGGCATAATTGCAGCGGCGATGGGGCAAGAACAGCGAGTGGAGGAAGATCTGTTCGTTGGTGACCTAGCCAATGCTAGGGCCAGGCAACCAGATCCAGCACCAAGCAATAAAAAATGGGCATCTGGTATTCCTGGACCAGGCAGCTTTCCCAGGATCCAATCAAAACAGCCCCCGCTGAATGAGCATACAAGTGTGTATAAGTAGAATAGATAATTAGACGTGAGAGGAAAGATGAATATTAGAGAAAGTATTTTCCCTCTTATCTAGATGCTGTCACACAAATCTTGCATCCTATAGGAAATTCTGAGGCCATCTAGACAGAAATTTTTGAACATATTTTGAGAGAGTCAAACGCATAAGACGTGAGAGGAATTCTGATCGCCCAGCACATCCAAGCAGGTCAGATGTCTGATTTTCATGTGAGGAAATAATGGGAAATTAATGGTTGGCACGAGCAGGTCAGATGTCTAGTTTTCATGTGATGAAATAATGTGCAATGGTTGGCACACGAGTGTTATAAACAGCGAGATGGCTGTTGTACTAGCCAAGCCAATCCCTGAAAGAAAACCACGGTATAAAAGCTTGCAAACCCCGCTCTTTCCGATGCCATGAGGAAGTTTAGATCGGCTTGCATAATACTGAGAGTGAGAAGCATCGGGATCATTATTAGTTGGAAGTGGAGATGGAGTGTCCCCTTAAGATCAGGGACGGATATGGGTCTTGCCGGGCATGGGATGCTGCTCTACCCCCAGACCTCCTCGTACACAAGGAGGACGCGTTTGAGTCTGTACATGGAGTCGAAGCTCTCCAGGTTAGACAAGAAGCTCACCGTCGTCCTAAAGAGTGTCCTTGTTGAAGAGCGTGGTGGAGCCGGAGGCCCGCGTCTCCGTGCTGCTCACGAGCCGACCCAGAGACGATAGTTGCATCCAGGGGACTACCCATGTGGATTCGATTTTTGGTTTGGGAGTGAATTTGGGTTCGATTAATCTAAAAAAAATGTTCGACTTGTGGCCGATTGGGATGAAGGTGGTTAAGGTTTTGTATTACGTGGGTTCCGATTTTGTATTAATGGGTTTAATTTTAATTCGGTTTTCGTTTGGGAGTGATTTTGCTGGTAAATTTGGTTTGTGATGGCAGGCTATGGATGCCAAGGACATGGCTACGCACATTGCCCAGATCAAGTCCTTGTCCTGGAAGCCTCGAGAGCTGGATATTGCTAGCTTCAATATCGCCTACCTTGAGCTGAAAAGAGAAGGCGTCGCTCAGCTGAGCAGGGGATTGGAGATGAGCTTCGTTTGCCAGCCGAGCCGTCTGGGCGGCGGGCGGGCTCTGAGAGTGGAGATTTCGTTCGGTTCGAGGAGACTGCTGGTGAGATGGTTAGCGTAGTCTGACTGCTGCCTGTGTCATCCTTCAATTCTTTCTCCCACCCTGGCTTTGGTTCAGGTCTAGTTCTTTGAGTCATTTTCGCCTGAACAGCATGTGCCTGTTTTTGCTCTTTAGACAGGCACAAGTATACTTCATCTCAGAATTGAACTGAATGATATACTCCTATGTACTTTGTCTCAGAATTCAACTGAATGGGACACAATACAAGTCGTATAGTTCGTTGATTCCTACAGATTTAGGGGGTCCAATGTGCATTTTATGGTGGTCCATGGTCCAAGGTGCCACCTAGCTAGCTACGCCACTGTCAGGTCCCTTAACTTTCAAGGTAATCATCATAGATCCCTAAACTTGGCTGACAGTGTCATCTCGGTCCAAATACGGTCTAGCCCACTCTATAAGTTGTCATGGCACACTGACTATACGTTACACACGTGGATCCAAGATATGCCAATTAATTAATTACTCTTTATGTAATATTTCTCATTAAATTATAAATTATATGTCGGGTACGAAGGTAAGGGGTACCCTAAACCCTTCAATAAATTAACGCTAAACATAGCAACCATTTTTAAGGCAAGGATCAGCCTATTGTTCGGTGAGACGTGGCCCATCAATCGAGGGCCCCCGCTACACCGACTGCGGAAACCAGCCACTGCCCCGGCTCTACCTCGACGACGGACGAGGGGTTGGACGAACGACCCCCCGGCTCTACCTCGACGACGGACGAGGGGTCGGACGAACGACCCCCCGGCTCTACCTCGACGACGGACGAGGGGTCGGACGAACGCCCCCCGGCTCTACCTCGACGACGGACGAGGGGTCGGACGAACGACCCCCCGGCCTCTACCTCGACATCGACCCCCTCAACCCGTCGACGCCTCGACCTTCCAGGCACCGTCGGCGGACGAGGGCTCGAGTAACCCAACCACTCCGTCATGGGTAAAAGTAAACCCCCCTGACGACATGGGCGCCTGCGTCCGCTGTCAAATCCGCCAACTCCCCGTCCAGTCCCCGACTCCCGTCGACTGTGCCGCCACTGCCGCCACTACGCAAGTACGGACTTCTACAGTACCCCTCGGAAAGTGAATAGTGCGACCCTCGACGACGGCTTCGGGAACGTGACAGAGTCATACGGGGCTCGACCCCCCCCCTCGACCGAGGGCTCGACCCCCTCCTCTTCAACAACTCCGGTACGGAAGACGTCCCATCCGCCCCATCCCACTTCGGCCATGGGACTCGTGCCCGCCTGCGAATACTGTACTGCGACGACTTCTACTGATGCCACGATCGGGGACGCCTGAAGGACGGGAAGACCACGCCGCCACAGTGCTCGATGTCTCTTCGCCGACACTGTGCCGTGGATGCGCCGCCCATACTTCTACTATTAGGGCCCTGTACCCTCGAGTCTCCCCTTGGTCTATAAAAGGGGGACGCCGAGGTAGATGAAAGGGGGGGCCCTCGTCAGAGACCTCTTTTTCCAGGTTTCTCTTTGAGGACTCCAATCCGACCTTGGTTCTCAAGGACCCTAGACCACACCACACACACATACGCTCGATCGACCCCTCGGGAGGCCGACTCCGTGTAACACTGCTCGTACCCCCCCTGTACGAGCGCGCTTTGGGTGCGAGATAGTACAAGTCATCCTCCCCCGCTGGACGTAGGGCCTTCTTCGCCCGAACCAGGATAAATCTTGTGTCCATCTTGCATCACGTCTGAGAGAGGGAGCACGCGATATACAAATTTACTCGTTGGTGGTCTTGACCCCCGGGTCATAACACCGACAGTTGGCGCGCCAGGTAGGGGGATTCGCGTGCCGATCAACTCCGAACTACTCTCTCAGATGGATTCCACCATCCCACCGTTCCCGTTCAACACCGTCATCTGGTTTGGCAGTCTAGGGTTCGTTCCTACGGACCAGGGCGACTTCATAGTCTTCCCCTCCGCCCGTGGCCTAGACGTCAGCAGTTCCGCTGCACCGGAGCCAGCTAGGATCAGACGACGGCCCCTCCGCTTGCGACTCTGGCCTGCGATCAGGAGGAGGCGCGAGCGACTTCGACGCGCTCGCCGTCGTGCGAGCTCTGGGGTGCCGGATACCGTTCCCTCGGTCCCAGCTGGCGACACGGCCCCCTCTCCTAGGGGTCCGCTTGACCCACGCTTGTGGGCCGAGGGCAGGCGTCTCCCCGAGTGGGACTTTGACTCTTCTGCATCATCATCCCCGGAGGCTCCCGTGGCTTCTCCGACACCTACGACCCCATCACCACCGCGCGGCCCGTTCCCATATGGGCTCCGCAACAGCGCCGGGCTCTACTCTGCCTTCGCAGGGCAGCGAGTACATACCTACGACGAGTCCCCATGGACGCCGTCATGGGCGACGATCGATCCCGGCACTACCCCTTCACTGGGCGAGCCAGAGCTGCCCCGTACGTGGGGAACGTTACGGCGGCGCCTGGAGGAGGAGGAAACAGGCAGGCTCTTCCCCCACTTCTACCACGCCGACTTCGACTCGGACTCTCCCGACGAGAGTTACGACTCCACTCGGGAGTGCTTCCATCTCGACGAGCAAACCGTCCTTCAGGACGACGTCGACGACACAGCGCGGACACCGAAGAAGGGAGGGGGGCCAACGCCACGCCACCTCGAGACGCCATCCCCCAAATCCCGATAGAGCCGATCCACCCCCCGACGTCCAGATTACGCAGGTCCGAGAGCTCCTCGGCAAGCTCGAGGAAGAGCGCCTGCGTCTTCAGCAGCTTGAACATGCCCTCGAGCGGGATCAAGGGCGTCCTCAGGGTGGAGGAGCTCGCGAGCAGGCCCGGGAGGTCCACCGGCAGATCATCGAGGAAGGTAACGTTGAACCCCGAGTCTTCAACCGCGCCAGCCAGAATGTTGTAGCAGCCGCGATGCTGCTCCGCGACATGCCGGCGCCATCGACCCCCCAGGCACAACGTATTAGGGAAGAAATCCAGGGGCTACTCCAAACTGCGGCCGTCCAGCAGGTGGAGAGCTCGGCCTCGAGGCGTCGAGGGGCTGCCTCTGAGCGGCAAGCAGCGCCCCCTCGACAAAATCGGGAGGCCTCTGTCCACCAGAACAAGGCGCCCCAGGGCCGGGTCGAGCCACGACCGGTTCGGGAACGCCTCGTCGACGACCTCCCCCCTCGAGTGAACAATCGACGTCGATGCGGCGATGCCGAGGCTCGAGGCTACAGCGCTCACCGAGGCGGGCGCTACGACAGTGACGAAGACCGATGTCGGTCTCCGGAGCCACCGGGGCCTCGAGTCTTCGGAAGAACTATCCGACGGGCCTCCCTGCCCGTGCGTTTCCGTCCACCCACCAGCCTGATCAAATACAACGGCGAAACCAAGCCAGAGCTCTGGCTTGCCGACTTCAGGCTGGCATGCCAGCTGGGTGGAGCCAAAGATGACCTCGTCATCATCCGGCAACTCCCGCTATTCCTCTCCAACACCGCCCGAAGGTGGCTCGAGGAGCTACCCCCGGACTTGATCCAGGACTGGTCCGACCTGGTTCGGATCTTCGAGGGCAACTTCAAGGGCACCTACGAGCGGCCGGGCAACTCCTGGGACCCTCGCAGCTGCAAGCAGAAACCAGGAGAGACCCTCCGCGCCTTCACCCGCCGATTCTCGAAGCAACGTACCGCACTGACTCACATTTCCGACCACGAGGTCATCACGGCGTTCATCGCCGGGACGACCTGCAAAGAGTTGGTGCGGGAGCTGGGGCGAAACATCCCCAAGACCGCCAACGAGCTCATGGACATCATCGCCAACTATGCGGCTGGCGAGGAAGCCGTTGGCGCATTCTTCCAGACTCCCCCAGCGAAGGAGGAGGGCAACGCGGACGAACCCGGGGGCTCGGACGATGGGCCCAAGAGAAACAAGGGGCCCAGGAGGAACAACGACGGCAACGGCGGCCAGAAGAAGAAGAAGAAGAAGAACCAACGGGGCCGGCGCGTCATCGAGCCCAACGTCGAGCAGGACGACGACCCCGACGACCTTGTCGCTGCAGCGGACAAGCGGAAGCCTCGAGGGCCCCCTCCCGACGGGGGCGTCTTCGACAAGATGCTGAAAGAGCCTTGCCCCTACCATACGGGGCCGGCCAACCACCGCCTCGAGGATTGCCGCATGCTTCGAAGGCACTTCGTCCTCCCTGGTCCCAGGAGAGATGACGGCAAGGAAGACCCGCCCTGTGACGTCCAAGTCAGGGGCGATGTTCAAAAGGGAGGCTTCCCCGAGATCCACGACTGCTACATGATCTACGGGGGACCCTCGACCCGCCTCACCACACGCCAATGCAAGAGGGAGCGTCGAGAGGTCTTTTCCGTTCGGGCCCAGGCCCCACGGTACCTCGACTGGTCCCACACACCGATCACCTTCGATCAGGACGACCACCCCGAGCACATCCCCAACGCAGGGGTTTACCCGCTCGTCGTCGACCCAATCATCCTCAACACCCGCCTCAGCAAGGTGCTCATGGACGGGGGGAGCAGCCTCAACATCATCTACGCCGAGACCCTCGACCTACTGGGGATCCCGAGGACCATGCTCCTGCCCAGCGCGGGGGGGTTCCATGGAATCGTCCCGGGGAAGAAGGCACTCCCGATCGGCCGCGTCAAGCTACCGGTCTGTTTCGGCGTCCCCTCAAACTTCCGAAAGGAAGAGCTGACCTTCGAGGTGGTCGCGTGGCGAGGCACCTACCACGCCATCATCGGTAGACCGGGGTACGCCAAGTTCATGGCGGTCCCGAACTATACCTACCTCAAGCTCAAGATGCCAGGGCCCTCGGGAGTCATCACCGTCGACACCTCCTACGAGCACGCGTACGACTGCGACGTCGAGTGCGTTGAAAAAGCCGAAGCCCGTGAGGATTCTGCTATCCTCGCGGCCCTCGATGACTTGTCCGGAGAGATCCCCGACCCCAAGCGCCACGCTGGCAACTTCAAGCCGGCGGAAGACACGAAGACCATCCCGCTCGACCCCGGCCTCAAGGACGGGAAGGTGCTGACGATCAGTGCCACCCTCGAGCCCAAATAGGAAGGCGTGCTCGTCGACTTTCTCCGAGCGAACGCCGACGTGTTCGCGTGGAGTCCCTCGGACATGCCGGGCATCCCGAGGGAAGTCGCCGAGCACTCCTTGGACATCCGAACCGGGTCCAAACCGGTGAAGCAACGCCTGCGCCGCTTCGACGAGGAGAAGCGCAGGACCATCGGGGAGGAGGTCGACAAGCTCTTGAAGGCCGGATTCATCAAGGAGGTACATCACCCCGAGTGGTTAGCTAATCCCGTGCTTGTAAAGAAAAAGAATGGGAAGGATAGGATGTGTGTAGACTACACTAGTTTGAATAAAGCATGTCCTAAGGTTCCTTTTCCTTTACCTCGCATTGACCAAATAGTAGATTCCACTTCGGGATGTGAAACCCTTTGCTTCCTTGATGCGTATTCCGGCTACCACCAAATAAAGATGAAGGAGTCCGATCAGCTCGCGACCTCATTCATCACTCCTTTCGGCATGTTTTGCTACCTCACCATGCCCTTCGGCTTGCGGAACGCCGGGGCCACCTACCAGCGATGCATGCTCCGCGTCTTCGGGAAACACATAGGGCCGATCGTCGAGGCCTACGTCGACGATATCGTGGTCAAGTCCAGAACCGTCGGAAACCTAGTCGGAGACCTCGAGATTGCGTTTGGGTGTCTCAGGACTAACCGCATAAAACTAAACCCTGAGAAGTGTGTCTTCGGGGTCCCTCGAGGCATGCTCCTAGGGTACATAGTTTCCCAACGCGGTATCAAGGCCAATCCCGAGAAGGTAACCGCCATCACGAGGATGGGCCCGATCAAAGACCTCAAGAGTGTGCAAAGGGTTACTGGGTGCCTTGCCGCCCTCAGTCGCTTCATCTCGAAGCTCGGAGAAAAGGCCTGCCCCTTTATCGACTCCTGAAGAAGACAGAACACTTCGCGTGGACACCGAAGCTGAGGAATCCCTCTCGAGGCTCAAGGCCTTGCTCACCTCGCCCCCGGTCTTGGTCCCCCGAGCCCGGCCGAGCCCCTCCTGCTTTATGTCGCGGCAACTACGCAGGTAGTCAGCGCGGTCATAGTAGTCGAGAGGGAGGAAAAAGGACACACCCTGCCGGTTCAAAGGCTTGTCTATTTCGTGAGCGAGGTCCTTTCCGAAACCAAGACAAGGTATCCCCACATCCAGAAGCTACTATACGCGGTCGTCCTCACTCGGCGGAAGCTCAAACACTATTTCCTGGGCCATCCGGTCACTGTGGTTTCATCTTTCCCCCTCGGAGAGATAATCCAGAACCGGGAGGCATCGGGAAGGATCGCCAAGTGGTCCGCCGAGCTCATGGGGGAGACCTCTCCTACGCCCCTCGGAAGGCTATCAAGTCTCAGGTACTGGCAGATTTCGTCGCCGAATGGACCGACACCCAACTACCCCCGGCGCAGGTGCAGAGCGAGCTCTGGGCCATGTACTTCGACGGATCACTGATGAAGGCGGGAGCAGGCGCAGGATTGCTATTCGTATCACCCTCAGGGGTCCATATGCGATATGTCATCCGCCTCCACTTCCCCGCCTCCAACAACGTCGCCGAGTACGAGGCCCTCGTCAACGGCCTGCGCATCGCCATCGAGCTCGGGGTCCGACGCCTCGACGTGCGAGGGGACTCTCAGTTGGTAATCGACCAAGTGATGAAAGACTCGAGCTGCCACGATCCTAAGATGGAAGCCTACTGCAAGGAGGTTCGAAGGCTCGAGGACAAGTTCTATGGCCTCGAGCTCAACCACGTAGCCCGTCGGTACAACGAGGCTGCCGACGAGCTGGCCAAAATTGCGTCTACTCGAGGGACGGTCCCCCCCGACATCTTCTCGAGGGATCTGCACACACCGTCCGTCGACCTAGGCTCGGGGGCTCCCGCCCTCGAGCAAGGGGTCGACCCACCCCCCTCGACCGATCCCCCTCGGGCGGGGGAGAGGTCATGGAGATCGACGGGGCCGTCGCAGTGCCAACCCCTCCGACGGATTGGCGCACACCTTACCTCGAGTACCTGACGCGAGGCGAACTCCCGGAAGACCGCACGGAAGCCCGTCGAGTAGCTCGGCGTGCCAAAACCTACGTCTTGTACGGGGACAGCCGCGAGCTATATCGACGCAGCCCGTCGGGTGTACTCCAACGCTGCCTCACCCTCGAGGAGGGGAGGGCACTGCTGAGGGACCTACACTCGGGGGCTTGCGGCCACCACGCGGCGCCGAGAACCCTGGTAGGAAGTGCCTTTCGACAGGGCTTCTACTGGCCCACGGCAGTCAACGACGCCACCAAACTCGTCCGATCCTGTCGGGGATGCCAATTCTATGCCAGGCAGACTCACCTACCCGCCCAAGCTCTTCAGATGATACCCATAACTTGGCCGTTCGCAGTATGGGGGCTCGACATGGTCGGTCCCCTGAAAAGAACCAAGGGCGGGCACACTCACCTTCTCGTGGTTGTCGACAAGTTCTCGAAGTGGATCGAGGCTCAGCCCATCGCCAACATCCAGTCTCGGCAAGCCGTGCTATTCTTCACCGATATCATCCACCGCTTCGGGGTCCCCAACGTCATCATTACCGACAATGGCACGCAGTTCACCGGCCAAAAGTTCCTGGACTTCTGTGACGAATCACCACATCAGGGTGAATTGGTCTGCAGTTGCCCACCCTCGAACTAACGGTCAGGTCGAGCGTGCCAACGGCATGGTTTTGCAGGGCCTCAAGCCAAGGATCTTCGACCGGCTGAACAGACATGGAAAGAGATGGGTCGAAGAGCTGCCCGCTGTGCTATGGAGTCTCCGAACGACACCGAGTCGAGCTACGGGGTTCTCCCCGTTCTTCTTGGTCTATGGGTCCGAGGCCGTCCTCCCCACCGACCTCGAGTACGGGTCCCCTCGACTGAAAGCCTACAGCGAGCAAGCCAACACAGTAGCCCGAGAGGACTCCCTCGACCAGCTCGAGGAAGCTCGTGACATGGCCCTGTTCAAGTCGGCCCAGTACCAGCAGACGCTACGACGCTACCACGATAAGAACGTGCGCAAAAGGGACCTCAACGTCGGCGACCTCGTTCTGCGCCGTCGACAGAACAGCAAGGGGCGTCACAAGCTGACACCACCTTGGGAGGGACCCTTCATCGTGGCAGAGGTGCTGAAGCCCGGCACTTACAAACTGAAGAACGAGAAGGGAGAGCTCTTCACCAACGCGTGGAACATCGAACAGCTACGTCGCTTCTATCCCTGAGGCCCCAGGGCCTTGTACATTTTCGCATTTATGTACAAATTTTCGAATGAATAAAATGTGCTCGAAACACTTTCACGTCCGTTCGTAGCCCGAAGGTAGCCTCGACTTTGCCCGGACAAAGTCGAGCTCCCCTCGGGGGCTGGAAGAAGGGCACCCCCCTCCTAGGTCTCCGAAAAACTCGGAACGTTTTTCGAAACTCGACTCTCCCTCTCGTTCTTTCCCTCGAGTACGCTTCTGACTAGTAACGCCTCGAGTTCCCTAAGGGTCGAGAGTGCCGTCGAGTCAGGGACTCACCTACGCCCCAGGGCTACGGTATCCCTACTCGCCACCCCCCTTCCTAGGATAAGAGCGTGCGTCTAATACTTAAGTTCACGAGCGTCGACTCAGGCAAAGAAAAGCAGGGAGAGCCCGAGAAATAGAAATAACGAGACGAACCCACCCACAGCACTAAGGTAGCCTCGACTTTGCCTCAGCAAAGCCGAGCCTCCCTCGGGGGCTAACAGGGGGGGCACCCCCCTCCTAGGTCTCCGAAAAACTCGAACGTTTTTTCGAAACTCGACTCTCCCTCTCGTTCTTTCCCTCGAGTACGCTTCTGAACTAAGTAAAGACGCCTCGAGTTCCCTAAGGGTCGAGAGTGCCGTCGAGTCAGGGACTCACCTACGCCCCAGGGCTACGGTATCCCTACTCGCCACCCCCCTTCCAAGGATAAGAGCGTGCGTCGAACACTTAGTTCATAGGCGTCGACTCAGGCAAAGAAAAGCAGGGAAAGCTCGAAAGAATAAAATTAACTCTGTACACATCGATCAAAATGCATCATATACAAAAAAGCCCTCGGGGGCTTGGCATTGTATCGGTACAGAGGCCTAACTATTACATGGACCTTTTTGTCCAGATATGGCTCGCAGGCCCGCGACCACCCGTCGACATCTCCCAACGACTACTCATCCGCCGAGGGGATCACGTCGGGCTCGAAGAGTTTCGCCAGCTGGCCTCCGGGCACCTCCGCGTGGTCCATCAGCTCCTGACACCTCGCGTCGTTCTGCTCCTCGGTCAGATCCGGGTCGGTGGCGAACCCGTCGACAACGAGGTTGAGATCCACGTCGTAGAAGGAGTTGATGACCGCGAGGGCCCGCTTCACCCCCACATGCAGGGCGGCTCGGACGTTCTCCGTCACCCCCGCGTCATGGCGTAGAAGCGGCGCAGCAGGGATTCCCCCGAGTGTCCCCCTCGAGCTCCGGCTCCGGCTTGACCGAGAGGTCGTCGCAGAAGGTGTTGATGGCGGCCGAGAGCGACGCGTTGAGGTTCACCTCGGTGCTCAGCAGGCCCTGAAGATTGTCCAGGTCCTTTTGGGCGCGGGCGTTCTCCTCCGCAAGCTCTGCCGAAACAAGCACATAACGATCAAAACCCGAAAGCAGAAAAAGGGTCGAGACAGGACAGACCCCGCAAACACCCGAAACACTCACCTTGGGCCTGCACATCCAAGGCGGAGTAGGCCTGCTCGGCCTCCTCGAGCTGATGGCGGACGGCGTCAAAATCAGAGGACTGGTCCCTGACTTGGGCCTCGAGACCCTCGATGGTCTTGTATGCCTCCCCGAGGGCCTCCTTCTGCTTCATCGCCACCATGCCCAAGGAGGTCGCGCGGGTCCGCGCCTTCTCCTCCGAGGCGGCCAGAGCGTCGCGCTCGCGGGAAAGGACGTCAAGGTCTCCCCTCAGCCGGGCGGCCTCCTCCGTGGCCTTGCGCTGGGCCTCGACGGCGGCATCCCGCTCCTGCCCAACGGCGATGGTCGACCGAAGGGCATCATCGAGCTTCGCCTGCGCCGACGACAAGGCCTCCCGGGCTTCCTTCTGGACAGCCTCGTAGCCGGCCTTCGCGTAGGCGACCCTCGACTCGGCATCCCTCTGGATAGTCGCCGCCTCCACCTTCGCACGAGCGGCCTCACCCCTCGCCTTCTCCAGAGAGGCATGGAGGGTCGAGAGCTGCCCCTGTACCCGGAGAATGTACTGGGACTTCTCGTACGACCTCACCCGCAGCGACTGACAGGGATAAAGACGAAGACGGTCAACAAATGGCAACCATGCAGTGCAAAGTACAATCTAAGGTAGAACGGAACCTACCTCCATTCCCTCGCGTAGGTCCGCGGCGGCGACCTCCGCAGCGCGACGTACCGAGTGTTCGAATAAAGCCCGGTACTCCTCGACGTTCTCCCACCGTCGAAGCTCGGACTGGTCGTCGAGCGTGAGGAAGAGTCGCTCGGGGTCTCGAGGGTCCGCCACCTCGAGAACCTCCTGGCCCCACGCCGCGCTGCGGGCGGCGATCCTCTGCTCCATCGGCCCGGTGACGCCAATGCGCAGGTCCCCCCTCCTTGGTAATCGGAGAGGGGCGAGGCTTCCTCCTCGGCGCCACCTCGCGAGGACGTCGACGGTCCTGCGCGATGAAGGGCTCCGAAAGGTTAATACCTAGCGAGACAAACCCACCGCGTCTCGAGTGAATCAAAGTGCGACTTACCTTGAGATATCGACCCCCCAACCTCGAGGGGAGGTCGAGCCACCTCCGGCTCCGCCCGAGGAGCCGAGATGATGGCCAGTTCCGCCGGGTCCACCAACTCGGCCACCATCTCGTCCACTTGGGCGGGGGTGGATTCCATGAGCATCCCACCCTGAGCCGGCGCGGATGGGCCCTCGACGCGCTCGAGCTGGAGTCGAGCCTCCAACGCCGCCAGACCCTCGGGCCAGCGCCCCGGCGTCGGGTGAGCCGGGGCCTCCCGCTCGGCCGCAGGAACCTGGGCCTCGACCACCTCCACCTCCTGGGCCGCGCCCGTCGTCGGTAGGAGCTCCACGCCCCCCGGGACGCCGGACGCGACCCCTTCCGACGGCCGCACAGGCTCCCCCGACCGTCGCTTCGACGGCTACCACCGCCGGCGGGTCCGCCTCCTCCGCCGTTTGGGTAGGCGCCGAGGCCCCCTGTGCCTCCCCCCGCGCCGCCACCTCCGGGGTCGTGGCTGCCGGTGCCGCCTCAGGGGCGACCGTCGAAGGGGGCGGGGCTGCCGGACCAACCTCGACGACGGCTTGCACCACAGCCCCCGTCTTTAGCTTCTTAGCAGGGGAGGGGAGCGCAACCCCCAGCCGGCGCTTCGACCTGAAAAAGGAGCACGTGCGCGATAATAAGCACGAGTCCTCACCGACGAAAAAAGAAAAAACGTACGACAACTACGAGCTCGACTTACCCTCTCGGAGCCCGACGCTTCGGCTCGGCGCTCGCCGGGCTGGTCGAGCTCTGGGATGCCACTGCCTGGGGGGCAGGGGTCGAGGCGTGGGTACTTGCCACCTTCTCCCAAGCAGGGGCCGGCGGCGCCACCGTCGGCTTCTTGCTGGCCCCCACCCGCGCCGACGGGTCCGATGCCCGCGCGCTTGACGCGGTGGGCTTCGGGGGCTCGCTCGATCGACTCCTCGACGGCGACGCCACCCTCGCCCTCTCGCCGGTCTCCGCCTGCGCCGGCGGGCCCGGCACCCGGGCGGTCGACGTAGCGGGCGTCGGGGGCTCGCTCGATCGACCCCCCGACGAGGGCCGCGGCGTCTGCGACCGCGTCCGCCGCGGCGCGACTTCTTGCGAGGCCACGGGGCGCTCCGCCCGTGGCCCAACTTCAACAGGAGGGGCCGACTTCGAGGTCGACCCCCCCTCCCCACCGGTAGCAGCGGCCGCCTGCTCAGGCGCCGTCTCCTCGCCCTCCTCCTCTTCGTCTTCCTCATCCTCCTCCTCGTCCTCCTCCTCCGAGGGCGATAGCTCCTCATCGAGGCCCAACCGCCTCTGTTGGGCCCGACGCTGCTTCCTCTGCTCTTCCTCTAGAGCCTTCTTGGTCTTCCTCTCCTTCTTCTTGTCCTTGTCGGCCTTCTGCTTCTCCGCGCGGAGGCGGTTCGCATCCCTCGTGGCCCGGTCCTCCGGCACCGGCGGTAGCGAGCGCTTGTAGGACACATTCCCCTGCGGGACGCAAGGTGGTCAGAGAACGAGCAGAAAGGACGGGAGGGGCGGGCGCGAGGACTTAAAGTAAAAGGAAGGATCTTACCAGCTCGTAGAAGCCCTCGTCCGGCTTCATGGGGACCTTCGTGACATCCTTGAGGGCGAACCCCCCCCCCCCCCCCGCGAAAAAGCGGCGGACGCGGCTGGCCACGCGGTCTGGGGTCAACTCCTCCTTGACAAAGCGGCACCCGACACATCGACCCCCGGACCCATCTCGTCGAGACGGAGGGGCCGAGCCATCAGCGGTAGAACCCCCGTCGATGGAACGCTGATGCAGCGATCTCCGCGGTAAGGCCCTTCCCCTTCAGACGCCTGAGCGCGTCCAGCAAGCCCTTGAGGTGTTTTTGCTTGTCCGTCGGAACGCCGTACCTCCAGCGCTCGGGCTCGGCGTTGAGTGTCCTCCCGGTGTACGCTGGGAGCAGACCGTCGTCGTTCCTCAGGTAGAACCATCCTGAATGCCACCCGGAATGGCTCGAGGATGGGTTCGCAGAGAGCCAGAGCTCAGGCCGCCTGGCGTAGATGCTGCAGCCTCCGGCCCTGACCTCCCGACGGACGCCCTTGCTGACCGAGGTGGTGAAGAGGTTGGCCTTGAAGATGTGGAGCCACAGATCCCAATGGGGCTCGATCCCCAGATAGCCCTCGCACACCGCGGCGAAGACCGCCGCCTGGCTGACGCCGTTAGGAGTGAGGTGCTGGAGCTCCACTTCATAATGGTGGAGGAGCGCGCGCAGGAAGCGGCTGGGTGGAACCCCCAGTCCTGCCCGGTGGAAGGCCTCGAGCGACACCACATACCCCTCCGGCGGGTTGGGCTCGGCGTGGTCCGGTGGCGGAGCTATCCACTCCGGCCTCTCCGTCGAGGTGACGGGCCGGAGAAGCCCGCTCTCCACCAACCCCTCCAGATACGACTGGCGGACCGAGGAAGCAGGCCAGGCGCCGGCACCGAAGAGCTGGAAAGCGGCCATGGGAGCGGTGGTTTGCTCGGATTTGGAGGCGGAGGGTACGTTCCCTGTTTTTTCCTTTCTCTCTCACTCGCGCAGATTTCCTGCCCGCGGGACGCCTAAGGCAGAGGCAGAGAGAGGAAGGCGAGGAAGACGGAAGGCAAGGAGGCGGGGAAGGCTAATGCGCGTAAAGGGCACCGGACGCCTCGCCCTCATTATTTATGCGCGGGAGGCCAACGGACGGATCCGGCACAGGCAAGAGAATCTCCGCATTTAATTCGCCTGTACTTCCTTCCTCGTATTCCCTCCAGGATAAGGCGTAACGTCCCATCATCGGGTTCCGCGCCGTACTCCGCGCTGTAACCGCACTGTTGCGCCGAACGGACACCGCCTAAAAAGGCGCGCGGCCGGAAACACCGTCTTCGAGGGTAAGGAATCTTGAGGCAGCGAGAGCTGGCCCTCGAGAGAGGGTTCGACAGCTACCCTCGAGTGCCCGAGGCCAGAAATGACCTCGGGTTAGGACCTCGGTCCACCCCCAAAAATCTCGAGGGGACAAAGGCCGGCCTACGAACGGGCTCGATAGCCCCCCTCGAGTACTCGAGGCCTGATAAGGGCCTCGGGTCGTCAACTGCAAATCATACATGGCCTCGAAGGGATAAAGGCTGGCCCGTCCGGGGGTTCGACAGCCTCCCTCGAGAGTTCCGACACAGGTATGTCCCCAAGTTCAATACAACAACCACCTGCTTTTCCCTCGGCGGTCCACAAGGTCGGACTCCTCCTCCTGAGGATAGCGTCGGATGACGAACCATCCGTCAAATCTTGAGGGAGCGAAGGCTGGCCCTTACATAGGGTTCGACAGCCGCCCTCGAGTACCTGAGGTCAGGAAGGACCCATGGTTATTGGACTCCGGTCCACCCCCAAATCTTGAGGGAGCGAAGGCTGGCTCCACGAACGGAGTTCGACAGCCGCCCTCGAGTACACGAGTCAGGGATGCCCCCGGAGGCTTGGGAACGAACTCTCGAGACTCCCTGGGACATATCCGAGGCATACCTAGGAACACCTAAGGATCCCTACGCTGGGAGGCATCGAGCCACCAACTCCTATCGAACGGGGTTGGCACCTTGGTGGTCCATATGGTCGTGCTTAGCAAGCCGTACGGCTTGCTTAAAATGAGAACACCTCCGGGCCACTAGTCGATCCCTATCGAACGGGGTCGAGTTCTCACTCGGATTTTTTACCCGTACAGGGCGCCATTTCTAATGGACTCATGCCCGAGAACAGCTCACCGAGGACTTCGGGCTCGTCGTCCTAACGAGGATAGCTCGATGCTCTTCACCCCACGATCCGAGCGAAAGGATCCGTGGGAAGGACGCTACGAGGTAGTGAAGGCCTAGCCATTCGAGGGCTCGAGGGCCCGACTACGCACGGCACCCCTCGACGAAAGAGGGTCGAAAACTCGTAACCTGGCAGACAGAGTCGACCTCTCGGGCGGGGCGCTCTGACTCCAGCGGTGCTCGAGGGAGCGAAGGCTGGCCCTCGGTAGGGTTCGACAGCCGCCCTCGAACACTTCTCTTTACAGGAAAAGGAACGGGATCGACCCCTCGACAGGGTGCCGCGTCTCCAGGTATCCTTTAAAGACCCACTACATAACGTATTTTAGCCCCTAGAGGAGTTCTAAATCACTCCTCTGGGGCCTCGGGGGCTACCCCGCGGGGTGCGCTCGCGCGCACCCCCCGGAGAATCGGATTTCTCACTAACCCTGCAGGCCAAGGATAAACCCTCCGGACAATTCTTGCTCCCCCGAGAAACGCGTATCATAGCCCCAGAGGAGTTCTAAGTCACTCCTCTGGGGCCTCGGGGGCTACTGTCGGGTACGAAGGTAAGGGGTACCCTAAACCCTTCAATAAATTAACGCTAAACATAGCAACCATTTTTAAGGCAAGGATCAGCCTATTGTTCGGTGAGACGTGGCCCATCAATCGAGGGCCCCGCTACACCGACTGCGGAAACCAGCCACTGCCCCGGCTTTTACCTCGACGACGGACGAGGGGTTGGACGATACGACCCCCCGGCTCTACCTCGACGACGGACGAGGGGTTGGACGAACGACCCCCCGGCTCTACCTCGACGACGGACGAGGGGTCGGACGAACGACCCCCCGGCTCTACCTCGACGACGGACGAGGGGTCGGACGAACGCCCCCCGGCTCTACCTCGACGACGGACGAGGGGTCGGACGAACGACCCCCCGGCCTCTACCTCGACATCGACCCCCTCAACCCGTCGACGCCTCGACCTTCCAGGCACCGTCGGCGGACGAGGGCTCGAGTAACCCAACCACTCCGTCATGGGTAAAAGTAAACCCCCCTGACGACATGGGCGCCTGCGTCCGCTGTCAAATCCGCCAACTCCCCGTCCAGTCCCCGACTCCCGTCGACTGTGCCGCCACTGCCGCCACTACGCAAGTACGGACTTCTACAGTACCCCTCGGAAAGTGAATAGTGCGACCCTCGACGACGGCTTCGGGAACGTGACAGAGTCATACGGGGCTCGACCCCCCCCTCGACCGAGGGCTCGACCCCCTCCTCTTCAACAACTCCGGTACGGAAGACGTCCCATCCGCCCCATCCCACTTCGGCCATGGGACTCGTGCCCGCCTGCGAATACTGTACTGCGACGACTTCTACTGATGCCACGATCGGGGACGCCTGAAGGACGGGAAGACCACGCCGCCACAGTGCTCGATGTCTCTTCGCCGACACTGTGCCGTGGATGCGCCGCCCATACTTCTACTATTAGGGCCCTGTACCCTCGAGTCTCCCCCTTGGTCTATAAAAGGGGGACGCCGAGGTAGATGAAAGGGGGGGCCCTCGTCAGAGACCTCTTTTTCCAGGTTTCTCTTTGAGGACTCCAATCCGACCTTGGTTCTCAAGGACCCTAGACCACACCACACACACATACGCTCGATCGACCCCTCGGGAGGCCGACTCCGTGTAACACTGCTCGTACCCCCCTGTACGAGCGCGCTTTGGGTGCGAGATAGTACAAGTCATCCTCCCCGCTGGACGTAGGGCCTTCTTCGCCCGAACCAGGATAAATCTTGTGTCCATCTTGCATCACGTCTGAGAGAGGGAGCACGCGATATACAAATTTACTCGTTGGTGGTCTTGACCCCCGGGTCATAACACCGACATTATATAAACAATTTATATCACCAAAAATAAATTTAAACTAAAATAGAAAAAATACTAAAGTTAATTTAATATTTATGTACTATTAATAGTATTTTTCTATTGTTTATGTACTAAACTAATATTAAATTAATACATTTTACTCTTAAATTAAATATTAATTTTAACTTTATTTTTTTTTCTTTTTTATCTCAAATCTAATATATTTATTGTTGTAAATTATTTCAATACTTTGATTTATTTTGGCTGATTTAAATTGTTTTACATAATTTATAATTTAATGATAAATATTATATAAAAACTAATTAATTAATGGCACATGTTGGATCTACGTATAGTCAGCGTGTCATACCAGCTTATAGAGTGGGTTAGACCGTATTTGGACTATGATGACACTAACGACCAAGTTAGTGACCTACGATGATCGTGTTAAAAGTTTAGGGAGCTAGATGACACTCTTTGTCAAGTTTAGATACCTCTAGTAAACACCTTAAAAGTTTACGGACCTGGATGACACCATCTGTCAAGATTATGGACCCACATGTATCACTTTAAAAGTTCAGAAACCTCGATGAGATCTTGAGCCAAGTTGAGGGACCGCATGTATATTTTGCTCTATACATATTCACATGAGCAAAGTATTGATGTAGGCATGTCCAAAAATTAAAGGCCATTTTTTTGGTATAATCACATATGTTTTAAATCAAATTCGTCCTCCTGTGTCTTGATTTGCAGAGAAGATAAACATCAAATCGGCATTAATTACTACGAATGTTGAGAATACTAGGCCTGGAGTCAATAAGATATCAACGCACCAAATATTGTGATAAATAAGAGAGAGAGAGAGAGAGAGAGAGAGAGAGAGAGAGAGAGAGAGAGAGAGAGAGAGAGAGCAGCAGCAGCAGCTTATCGCCAGTTCCTTAGATGTCTAGGACCATGGCCGATGGTGCATTTGAAAACGAGAACAGTGGTATGGCATGCCCGTTGTTGCCTGAGAGGCTGAGAGTGGGATGCATGGGGAAAAGAAGCGGCGCAGCCACTAGGGCTGCTTCGATTTCCACTGCACTTTCTACCGATTCAATTCCAATAGCCTGTGCGCGGATTGTCCGCTACAGCTGGTGGCGAGGTCAAGCAATGCTAGCATTTTAAGATGCAACCTTTGTCCAGCTGTGAATGGGTTAGAGGACTTCAGGTGCTTATTCCACCAATACAGCGAGCTCTGACGGCCGCAGGACCTACCCGCCGGCGACGCTTCACGTGAGGGGTGCAATCCCCTCAACTCTACTGTGGAGTGGTCCTCATTCTGTTGCCTTTGAGTTTTTTGATGGAACTAGGGGATGATGAGTCGAAGACGAGGACGAGCGGTTGTGGTACCAACCGTTTCTTATAGGCTCTGTAATGTGCCCTTCCAACCCTTGGTCTCTCACTCGTTATGTTGCCTAAGTTTAGGATGAATTTGAAATGTTTAAATAAATTCTTATTTCATGTTAAATTAATTATTTAATTAAAAAGGAGATTAGGATTAATCTCTATGTTTAAATAAATTATTATTTCATGTTTTATTTAATTAAGAAAAAAGGATTAGGATTAGTCATGGAGACATTGACCCATCGCAGTTGTGTTCACAGCTGCTTAATACACATCTGTTCGCAGCTGAATTTCTGCGGAACAAGCACATCATATACTCCATCACCATCACGTCTGTGATGCAGGGCAGTGTGATCCTGCAAGTGCCATCACCTGTGAACCCAAACTCCTCCTCTGACAAGTTCAGCAGCTCACTGAAGACTATTGTGCCGAGGTATGCCAATAGGACCTCAAACCTCCTCCCGTTCGCAGTGCAGTGACCCTTGTCCGCGATTGATGAAGAAGTGGCGCAGCATCTGTCGTCGTCTCTGGTTGCTGTCTTGACCCTCTGCCACTTTCTTGCTAATTGAACGATCCTCTTGGGATGGATCATGGTTCGGAGGCATGGTGTTTACTGTTTAGGAACTGCTTTGTGGCTGACTTGCCTTCTCTACCTTTATTTGCAGAGACACTTCTCCTGAGCAAGCACATGGCATACTACAATCTCCATGGTTGAAGCATCACAAGGGAGCGTGATCCACCCATCACTCGTGAAGCCAGACTACCCTAGGGAGCTCCTCGAAGACCCTATTTCCTGCCAAATATGATTAAATATGAAAATAAACACAAAGGGGTGGTGGCGCAGTTGGCTAGCGCGTAAGTCTCATAGCTGTTGAGTTATATCCACGGGTCGAGAGTTCGAGCCTCTCTCACCCCCAAATTTAATAGGCCAATAACAGTGATGAAATGCTCCTTGATGCATGGGTCGTCAAGACTGGTCATCTTCGGATGATGATAATACGAGCACCTCTGAGTTTTCTGCCCATTTTTTTTTCCTTCCAGAAGAAGGAAACAAACAATAAATAAAAATAACAAGGACTTGTGACTATATTTGTTTTATTTGGCAGCAGGACTTGTAAAACTATTTCCCAAATTATAAAACATTCCAAAAATATTAGACAGACAAAATATCTCAAGTTTGATATACATATATGATGTCAACTAAGTATCATTAGATTCTTTAATCGAGCACCTCTGAGTTTTCTGTCCATTTTTTTTTCCTTCCAGAAGAAGGAAACAAACAATAAATAAAAATAACAAGGACTTGTGACTACATTTGTTTTATTTGGCAGCAGGACTTGTAAAACTATTTCCCAAATTATAAAACATTCTAAAAATATTAGACAGACAAAATATCTCAAGTTTGATATACATATATGATGTCAACTAAGTATCATTAGATTCTTTAATTATCACTTATATTTTCATAGTATACATATTTGATATTATAAATTTTTGTGTTTTTTATAATTTTGGTCAAATTTGAGATGATTTGACTCTCTAAAATTCTTGAGATGTCTTATAATTTGGAATTGAGGGAATATAAATGGAAGAAATTGTTCCCAAAGATGCTCCTGTCAGGTGATCAAGGCCTTCCTAAGTTCAATAGTATTTGAAAAATTCAACTCATTTGGCACTATAATTCAACAAAACAGTTCCCTGGAAAAGTGGAAATGCCCATTCAAGTAGTAACAATCCTTGGCATGCTGATTCAATGTGACACATGCGCTCTAGGCTTGTTGCTTTCAACTTGGGCTATATCTTCCAAGAGGAGATAAAACTGTAATCACAGTGCATAAGACAACTAAGCCAGCATTGCAAGCTGCCAGCAGAATTCTCAGTTCTGGGGAACTCATAAGTGTTCCTGTCCACATTGGCCATCCAGGTGGAAGGTAAACACTGATTACAGACATGTGCCATAATATTGTTCATTTATTTGTGACCCAAAACATTTACAACTCCAGATTCTGGACAAGGAATGCATTTATTTTATGAATATAAAAAATATGGCCACATGCATTGGGAAGCTCAGTTGCTTCACCCATCAACACCCAGCCATAAATATTCTACCATGTCTTCCATGTATATACTCTCGAGTTGAAGCTCGTGTATATATACTCTCAAGTTGAAACTAGTGTAGAACTAGAACTGCCTTTTCCATCAGCCGATCGAGGGAGAACGAGAATGGGGGAGGAGGACAATGATCATCAGAGCGATGAGCCATGAGGATATAGTGTTGTGCAAGCTGGGATTGGGAGGCATTGGGCAATCCAATTGGTTTCTTGGTTACAATCCAACGGGTCTATAGCTGTTAGGGGTGAAGGCCTCGCACCCAAAGGTTCGTAAATAATGATCACGGCTTGAGATTTCCATGATGTGGGTGCCCAAAAATCCAGAACCCTCTGTGCACAAAGGCAAGGGACCTCTGTTGGCTGGCCGACGAAAGCTTCCCAAGATGGTTCAGCAAGCCCATTTGCGAAGGTTAATTGCAATCTATGGGAGAAGACAGCGGGGAATATTTTGGTATATTCTGTGAAGACAGGTATTCTCGTACAATGAAATATACATGTGGCCTTTTTTTAGTCAATCATATGGCCTCATTTGTCCTCTAAGAGCAACTCGACACCAAATACAATTTTCTCTATAGAAATGTCCAACTAAGAGATTGTAAGCAGTATAGATCATTTGACAGACAATACACACATAAAACACAATTTCCTAAAGTGGTTCCAAAGAGCAATCATGACTAAGCACAAATAATCAAGCAATTAGACACGACGTCAGCGGTCATGACTAAGCACAAATAATCAAACATAAGGTATTTTCATAATGTAAATCTTATCATGACTGTGCACATGTCGGCGACCACGTGAGACTTCCAAGTAACATAAAAAGAAATCTAATCTAAATAGAAATAGGATAATATTAATAGAAATTAAGCAATCCCACGCCGTCGGTACTAAAACAAAACAAAAGAGCTTCAAATCAAAATCAAAAGTACACCGCGTTGCCAGTCATAACTAAGCATATATAATCAAACAAGTAAGATATTTTTACATTAAATCTTATCATGATTGTACACGGGTCGGCAACAACATCAAAGTTGAGATTGAAAAAATCAATTCCCGTTGCAACGCACGGAAATATTTGCTAGTCGTAGTTATGTCCCTCATGATGACATTGTCCACATATATAGGTTTTATTACAGTATGTCTATGAATTGTACACTATATTATGTGTGTGTGTGTGTGTGTGTGTGTAGATAATAGTCGTTGATTAATTATTTCCATACCATCATAGGGGTACCTCTATGAATTGTACAATATATTATTATGCTTACCCATAGCAATTTTGAACTAGCTGAAAGAGAACAAAAATTTTGTGTGGGTCAAAAGTTGTCACAAAAGTGCACAAAACTGCCATGAAACTAAATAATGGCAGACAACCAACTCATAAGAACCTTCATGAACAAACGTCGTAGAAATCAATTAGCATAGTAGGTAACTGTTAGGAGCATATTTCGTTCTTGTTTAGCCAGGTTTTGTGTCCTCTATTCCTGGTACTGTGGTGCATTGTACTTGTACTAGCTCCATTCAAATTTAGTTGGTCTCCGCTTGGAGCCATCAAAGTCAAGTTTTTTAGCTCCACTGGTGTCGTTATGGTGCTAAAGGAAGATGTAGCCTAGCCAAACAAGGTATTCATGTGGGTGTGCTTGTTAATCTCTCATGAAAATTCTCCATCCTCACGAAATCTGAGTTTTGGGGTAGGGAAGGGGTTTGCTAGTCATTAAGGGTGCACATTTTACCTTTTATTGTATAATAATAACGAGGATCCTACCTCTGATAGAAGTTTACCAACAAGAGAGCTAATGGTAATGGCATATATGGGGGTTAATCGGGGACGATGCAATAGAATAGGCATAGAAGGGATGAGTTTTTCAGGTTTGTGCTCGAAGCCTTGTACAGTGGTATACAATAGCATACTCAGTATAGACTACCTAATTACCTAAACATGCTCGCTGCTCTAAATTTGTTGGTGGGGCAAAATTCGACAAGTTTACGAATGTTTGAATGCAAATTGTTAAAGAGCTCTTGCTCACCATTTGGAGCAGGACCCCTCCTCCGATCCATAATATGATACCTTCCCCTCTTGTATGGTGCCAAGTAGCGGTGCTAGACTCGTGGTGGATGGTTTGGTTTTGGGAGGACAGGACGCAAGGGAGAAGCCAAGAACGATTGCTTGCATGGTGCATCGGGCGGCTGGGCGGATGCGGCGAAGGGTTTTCTTTTTAATTAAGAACAAGATATTTATCTAGCTATAGTATTTGAATTATACAGTCCAAATATAATACTAAAAATATTATATTTGTATTACTAATTTACCGTTTTATCCTTAATTACATAAAATTTTGAAAAAAGGAATTACCACACCTTTTCTAGTCCTAATCTTCTTAATTTTGGAGATGTTGAAAAGCGTTATAATGGTGCTCTCACTATCATACCGATCATAGACATAACTAAAAATCTCCATTAGAAAGCATAAGTTCTTCAATGGCTTTTAAGGGATGGAAAAGAATATATAGGGATAGAAGGGATCATAAGTTTTTCAATGACACCAAAGAAATTTAACTCAAAATAAACCTAAACTTGGTACTACTTCATTATGGTTGATGCAGTGAAGTTATGGACATTGCACCCCTCTCTTGTTTGCTCTCATCTTCGCAAATCTTTGTACCCTATGACCCTGTGATCTGCATCGTTTAATATAAAGGTACAAATAGATGTAAGCTTGTCATACTTTCCTAAAATAAAGTTGAATAACACATGTTCACAGGCATCGGGTGGCTCAGGCGTTCAGTGCATCGACACCCATCCATAAATAGTCTTACATGCATGCCTTGTATCAACACTCAACTTCTGTGTATATATACTCTTCGAAACTAGTATTGTAGAGCTAAAATTGCCTTTTCCATAGGTCGATCGAGGGAGAACCGAGAATAAGGGAGGGCAGTGAACAGAGCGATCGAGAGAGAGAATAATACTGAAGGTTGAGAGAGGCTAGAGGGATGATGTCGTCGTCGGTTCAATGATTACTGGGAATTGGATGCAATGGGAATATAAGGTGTAGTTAAAAGGAAATGTTAGGTGTAATTAAAATTCTTTTGACCCTCCATGCTTTGAACTCAATCTAATAGATCCATCGCAATCAATGAACCTGCTGTTGAGCAGCTCTTGGGCATACAATACAATAGGGTTGTTTTAGCTCTTGGTGCTATAAATCTTATTATTATTTTTTATAAATCAGTTGAATTTAAAAGAAAAAATAATTTAAGATAACTCTAATAATTAATTTATTCAGAGATATGAATGGCACCGTGGCAGCATTCCTCGTTCAATCGGACGCTAGCTACTATCAGTCTACCACGGTATGCGAGAGAGTTTCCATGGAATGGGAAAACTTTCATCTGTACAGCCACAACAACGGTGTGGTGGCGCAGTTGGCTATCGCTAGCTGCTGAGTGATTCTGAGGTCAAGAGATCGAGCCCTCTCTGACACCAAAACTTAGTTGGGCTAAATCATGATGAATCGCTCCGTGACATATGGGTCGTCACGACATGTCATCCTCGCAGATGATACGGAGCACCTCTGAGCTTTGCCCTGTTTTTTTTTTAATTACTACACCCTGGAGATAGTCAAAGGCTCAGATTTCTCAAAGTGACAGTAAGATTGAGAATGTAAAATTAACTGTCAGGGAACTACACATTCACCTGTACAAAGTATCACACTGCTTATAATAGCTGTATATCTTCAGGAGCTACAAACTGTTGCGGTTGATCTACAGGTGATGTTCTACAGCTTGAATGCTGGCAAGCCATCACTACAGAGCTCAGGAATACCTTCTCAGTTTTCTTGGCTGAATTTCTGCAGAGCAAGCACATCACATACTCCATCACCATCACGTCTGCATCACAGGGCAGTGTGATCCTGCAAGTGCAACAACTGATTGTCCAACCACTATTCCACTATCTTTCTCATCACTCATCCAGTTGTTGGACAATCGAATATGTGCTACAGTAACAACTGCCGAATTGGTCAGAGATATACATAGTGCGAGTATACCGGGGTCCAGCTTTTATGGACCTCTTGTATCTGTTTCAGTGTCCTATGTCACGTGGTTCGGATATAAGCTGGTCGGGCTTGCTCAAAAGCAACCATCTCTGAATTATCAGAGATCCTAATTCTTCCTCTCAAAGTCTGATGTGATTCAGATTAGCGAAAGACCGCATCAATGCCTCAATGGGGAACTTAATTAATGCACTGATTTTAGATGTTGGTGAGCAGTGCTTTGGACGCTGCAAATCTTGCAACTTGATCGACAGTTCAATAATTCTGTTTCCATCCAAGGTCTGCATATTCTAGCATGGCATATTGGCGCATTGCGAGTGTGCAGGGTTGAGTTATATAGTTTCAGTTTCATATTTGGTTGAACACTATGATGCATCCTTTCCTGTTCACCATGGATTCATTGTCAAGGCCTGGAGGATCAGTGGAATGTTAATCCAGACACTATGGTAAATGACAATATTTGTACCGTGCCACATGCAGCAAAGATTTGATTCTCAGGTCAAAAGATTTTGCTTAGGAAACATGTTGCCTCGTAAATAAAATTCCTAAAATGTGAGTCGTTTACCGACACAATGAGGCATATTTACAAATAACAAGAATAATGGCTCTGGCTTGCTATGTTATCATCATCCTTGATTGCTTGCAGGATCAAAAGGCTCTGCACTTGTCCTACAACCTATAACTATTACTTTACATACATTTTAGGAGCTGCAAACAGCAACCTACTGACTAACTCCTGCAGATGGTGGCACACAACTTGCATGGTGCTTAGGAATGCCCATCACTTGTGAAGCCAAACTCCCACGGGAGCTCCTCGAAGACCCTGTTTCAGGTGAAATATGAATAAATATGCAAATAAACACAAAGCGGTGGTGGCACAGTTGGCTAGCGCGTAGGTCTCATAGCTACTATTGAGTTATCCTGAGGTCGAGAGTTTTGAGCCTCTCTCACCCCATATTTAATTAGCCGGAACAGTGACGAAAATGCTCAGTGACATGGTCGTCACGACTTGTCATCTTCGAGATGATACGAGCACCCTCTGAGTTTCGGCTAATTTTTTTTTCCTTCAGGTCTCGCAGCTCACACACCAACTTTCACGTCCCTTTGCCAGCCCAGGAGGTACAATCTCCAGGACTTGAACTATGAAGTTCGTACCTAATATATTTCCCCAGAAGAAGGAAACAAAAAATGAACAAAATAGCAAGGACTTGTGACTACATTTAATTTGTTTTATTTGGCAGCAGGACTAGTAAAACTATTTCCTATATACGTCATAGTACCCCCCCCCCCCCTCCCCCTCCATCCCAATATCTCAAGTTTAACTAAACTTATATGATAATATAATAACATTTATGATGTTAACTAAGTATTATTAGATTCTTTATCATTTATATTTTCATAGTATACATATTTGATATCATAAATTTCTGTGATTTTTTCTATAATTTTGGTTAAATTTAAGATGATTTGACTCTCCAAGATTCTTGAGATGTCTTATAATTTAAAATGAAGGGAGTATAATGGAAGAAATTGGTCCCAAAGATGCTCCTATCAGGTGATCAAGGCCTTCCTAAGTTCATTAGTATTTGAAAATTTCAACTCATTTGGCACTATAATTCAACAAAACAGTTCCGCGTGGAAAAGTGAAAATGCCCGTTCAAGTAGTAACAATCCTTGACATGCTAATTCAATGTGACACATGCCCTCTAGGCTTGTTGCTTTCAACCTGGGCTATGCGCCTATACCTTCCAAGAGGAGACAACTGAGCCAGCATTGCAAGCTGCCAGCAGAATTCTCAGTTCTGGGTGACTCATAAGGGTTCTTGTCTACATTGGCCATCCAGGTGGAAGGTAAACACTGATTGCAGACATTATACTCGTGTGTCGTAATATTGTTCATTTATTTGTTACCGAAAACATTTACAACTCCAGATTCTAGACAAGGAATGCAATTCTTTTATGAATATAAAAAAATATGGCCACATGCATTGGGAAGCGCAGTTGCTCCGCTCATCAACACCCAGCCATAAATATTCTACCATGCCTGCCATGTATATACTCTCGAGTTGAACCTCGTGTATATATACTCTCAAGTTGAAACTAGTGCAGAACCAGAACTGCTTTTTCCATCAGCCGATCAAGGGAGAACGAGAATGGGGGAGTGGGACAATGATCATCAGAGCCATGAGGATATAGTGTTGTGCAAGCTGGGATTGGGAGGCATTGGCAATTCAATCGGTTTCTTGGTTACAATCCAACGGGTCTATAGCTGTTAGGGGCGAAGGCCTCGCACCCAAAGGTTCGTAAACAATGATCACGGCTTGGGATTTCCATGATGTGGGTGCCCATAAATTCAGTTGGCTGGCCGACGAAGACTTCCCAAGATGGTTCAGCAGGGCCATTTGCGAAGGTTAGTTACAATCTATGGGAGAAGGCAGCGATAGAGTGTATGCACATGTTGTACAACTGGGAATATTATTTCAGTATATTCTGTGAGACAATTATTCTTGTACAATGAAATATACATGCATGTGGCCTTTTTTAGTCAACCATATGGCATCATTTGTCCTCTAAGAGCAACTGTGACACCAAAGACAATTTTCTCTATAGAAATGTCCACCTAGAAGATTGTAAGCAGTATAGATCATTTGACCAACAATACATACATAAAACACAATTTCCTAAAGTGGTTCCGAAGAGCAAGTGTTTTTTATAATTTGCACAATCTTTTTCCTCTAGATCACATATAGATGCCATCGGCAAGAAGGACGGCAGCCCCACCTTGCTAGTAGTCATGTCTCTGCACTGGCAACTAGCCCTACCCATGCAACGACTGTGACCTCACTCCCTACTACGGCAGTTGGGCCCACACCATTGTTGTGCTTAACTCGAGCCCACAATTTGCACTACACCATGACCCATTTTTCCCTACACTTATGTGTTGGTAATCGAGGGTCTTAACAACATGTTTTGTGTTGGCAATTGTATTACCTTTTAGAATCACACAAATTGTCGCCAATAGTATTGTACGGCTACACATTATGTGTTTTCATTTCTCTTTCCAACCAAAAAAATGTGTCGGCAAATGTTTTTAGACAAAAAACTATCATTGTAGCCTAATGAAACTACTAACGAAGTGTCGTCAAAAGGGGTAGGCGCATGAGCAAATAGACACCAGCAATGTGCGCAAGAAAAGATGAAAAATACGTTGTATCCCAAAACAGAAATGTGTGCGGGCTGAAAATTGAGCTCACTAAAACACACCTCCTCTTGAAATCCTCCGCGCTCCTTTGTCAACTGCTTCTACCGCACTTGTTTCTAAAATGTCGGCAAAGTGGGAGGATATCTATAACCAAAGGTGCCCTTGGCCCACTATAAAAAGTGTCATGCAAAGGTATGGCATGTTATAGTGTTGTGTGACCTTGGTCGACCCCGCATGTCAATGGTCGACACCTCATCCCTTGCGCTAGTGGTTGAATGTCGTTCTACTCGTCCATGGTCGAGCACCACCACCACCTCCCCCCCCCCCACCCCACACACACACCATGATGTACGATGAAGACGATGGTCGTGAATCCACGCACCACCAATTCTAAGAGTTAGAGGGAGCGGGTGAGGTGTGTATATGGCTCACTTAGCGTGGAATCAAGCGCTATCATTGACCGCTACATCTAGCGACGTTTCTTTCTCTCATGTACATGGAGGTTCAATAGGGGTCCATATCAATCTCGTTGTGGACGCCCTAATGTTGAAAAAATAAGTGTGGTGGGTCATAATAATAGTTAAAATACTAGTACAACATTGAGTTAGGGTCATAACGGGTGTGAAGCGTTGTATATGTCCAACAAATAAAACTGACTAACTAGCTCGCATATAAATAAGCACTACCGTTCTACTTGTAACATGTCTTAATGTCGTGCCGTCGTTGGTAGCCTCGGTCGTAGTTGCTGAAGTATAGAATCTCATTGCCAACAACTAGTAAAATGCCACATAATCTAGAGGAGACAAAAGTTGAACCAACAAAGCTACTAGCTTTGTGGACTACATGGTAGAATAATCGATCTGCTGTTGGGATTGGGATGCATGTGGAATATGGGCAGCACTCTAACCTCTCTTATATCGGGGTTCAGTACATGAGTGGCATATTTTGTCACGATAGACTCCAGCTCTAGACCAGCCGATGTTTACCACTGCACCAAGCCTAGTCCCCGCCTCCTAGGATTTTTCAGCCGGGCCCTCGTGGTTCCATTCGAAGGCACGTCCGCCAAGAGGTGGTGGACTGGCGCCCGCCTTTGGATGGGCGCAAGAACAAATCCATGCTGATTTCGTGTGCTTCGCATACAAAGCAGACATTCTCCGTGGACAGCCCGTGCAAGTGCACAACACCACAAAAGTCAGATGGATAATAGTGTGTGCGCAGTATCCGGGAAGAATTTTATCCTCACATCAGAAGTACTACGGGATGAAAATTCATTGGGTATGCATGAACCGTCTCTCAACATACTCAACACATCGTCATATTTCACACAGTATGAACTGATCAGGAGCAACAAATCTCCATGCGAATTTGTTACGCAATATCTTAGACTAGCCACAATGTGCTATTTTACCGATGCTGAAAAACGAAAAAGGCAACCAGGCATCGAGGCAACACACTATGGGTATCGATGCTTGAACAAAAAACATTCGACACGGGTAATGTTCTTCCTCGATGCTTCGTCAAATAAAAAAATGATTTCAATGCACTTATTCGTTCTCACGACGGAAGGATAGTAGATGATTTTACCACACTTGGGTCCCACGTACTTTCAAGCCTCGATGCCCACACTGTGGCTAGGTATGATTTTTAGCATCGAGTTGAGGTGGCATGTGTAGAGTTTTTTCAGCATCGGATACATTGTAGGTAGTCTTAGCCATCACCAAATACTACATATAGCGACATACTGATGACCGAGAGGCTCAATTCCTTCCAGAAAAAAAATCATGATGGGCCAGGATGCACTCACTGTATCAATAGGGGAGGACTACTATATGTGACTGGAATCACTATATGAGATTTTTGGCATATCAAAATTGTGAAGTGCTTTGTTTCAAGCATCTTGATATTGCTTGCCTTCCGATCTTCCTCAAATGTCACCTCTTGGTCACTATCCCTCACACATTGTACTGCAGCATGGGTTAGAAATCAATCAATTGACTACTTGCATGGCTTCCAGAAAACTTCACAGAAAAGAGAAATCGCCCACAATAACCTAAAAAAGCACGATGTAACCGCTATATGTTGTGGCGGTGTAATAAGTCAGATCAGTGCTTTAATAGAATGGGCAAAAGCGTCATGTCACCAATAATAGAAGTAGCAATGTGAAAAACAGCAATATAGTACACATCTTCGATCTGTGTAAGCAAATACGCCTACTGGGGTTCATCTAAAGTACCCCATTAAAGTTCACGTTCAGTTGATACAAACAGTTTGCACATGCTTGGTCCTAATGTCTGCTGGAGACCGTATTAAGGCATGCAAGTATGTGTACTGTACTGCAGCATGGGTTATTGATCAATCAATTGAGTACTTCAATGGCTTCCAAAAAACTTTAGAGAAAAAATTAAATAGGCCACAACAACCTAACAGCCACATTAACTATTCTTCTCTAGTGGTGTAACTCAAGTCAGTACTTCAAGAAAATGGGGAAAATCATCGTGTCATCATTCATCGATGGTCGGTTTGTTGTTGATGATTATGATGGCAGTTCTCTATTTTTCATGTGATGCCGTCGTCGAATTTACAGCAGTGCATATGTACTGCCCATGAGGCATATTTATTTAGACCGAATGGCAACAAAATGCTCAAAATATTATTAGTTGTGTACCATAGGTTCACTGTCTTCTAATAAGACAGGTTTTGTTCTGAATAAAAATACATATTAATGGTGAAAATCATTATTTTATAGAAAATATTTAAAATCAAAGACCCATGATAGATGTTTTTATCCTCTTTTTTACATTTGGAAAAACAAACACAAAAATAATAATAAGAACATGTGGACGTTCGGATGAACGATAAGGAAAACATGAATGAAAAAATCGGGTTGGACTGAACACGCTCGAACAAAAAAAATGGTTTGGACGGGTAAAACAGAAACACTTGGACGGGTACTAAGTAACGTGACACTCAAACGAACGCATAAAAAAGAAGAAACACTCGGACATTTAACATGGGGAAGAACAAAGACAAATATCTAATACGCGAGTCACAGAGCCGCTCGAACAAACGGCTAACGTACCAAGGCCAAGAGGCAAAAGTGTGTTGAATATGCTTCACTCCTTAATATTAAAACTATAGATAGAGATGGAGGTAGAATGTAGAGAAGTGGGTAGGCAACTAGTCATAAATGAAATCTCAGAATGATGATGAACTCTGTTTTCCTTAACTCTTTGGTTGTTTTTCCATGTTAACTCTTTGGTTGTTGAGGTAAGTGCAACTATATAAATAGCAAGTAGCTTCTCTATTGTTGCAAACCGGCAAATACGAAGCATTTCAAATTGTAAAGCTTCCCAACCCTTTTATCAGTATGAGAGAATAATGTGGAAGAGTGAGAGAGGCTAGAGGGATGATGCCGTTGACTCAATGATTCCTTGGGAATGGGATGCAATGGGAATATAAGGTGGAGTTAGAATCATTTTGACCCTCCATGGCGGTTAACTCAACCTAATCAACCCATCACAATTAGTAAACCTGATGTTGAGCAGCTCCGGTGGCATACATTCAAATCGAACCGTGAGGCATGGTTTCGGTATAGCGAACCAAACATGATAGGGACATTCTGTTATGCAGCCCGCAGAGACATAGGTTCAGCCTGAGTGTCAGCTGATTCTTTTTTTTCGGGTACAAATGATACAATGTGGCAATGGCAATGCAGGTCATGAAGCAAAATCCAGGGAATCAAACTGTGTTAGTTTGGTTTGATTTAGGACGAAAAGTTCTGCTGTGTTGTTCCCAATTTTGTTCAATCTTCTTGGAGATGTCCTGACTAGGATGTTAATTAAGGCAGCTGAGGCTGACTCAATTAAAGGTATATGCTCTCTGATTTTACAAATAAAGGATTAAAGGAATCAAACTATATATTATCTTCTCAAACACAGTGTTGACACAAAAAGCGTCAGGATCTGCGAACACCTCGGGCTTATACCCGAATTCGATATCCGAGGACGTGTCAGTCGATTTGACCAGTTAATCGACAAGGACGATAAACAGAACAGGATCTGAACTAGACAACGGCGATGCGCCCAGATGTTAAGGCTCAAACCTGATCAGGATAACTAGAGTAGAGCTGAACGAGACGACATCGATGCGCCCGGACGTCAAGGCTCAGATAACTCAAAACGCGGAACTTGCAAGGGTTGACGGAGGTCGATGAGATGCAGCCCGTCGAAACTTGAAGAACTCGTAGATAAACTAATACCTAATGCGGTAAAGATAAATTGCTGGAAAGGTAAATAAGATAAAAAAGTAATTGATATGTTTGATATGCTTGGATATGATCGTTTACAGCACCGCTGACTTTCAATTTGCAACCTTCTTCTATTGCCATCGGCAGTCTTCTGCTGACGCCAGCCACCTCATCCTGCTTCCATCGGCATCATCATTCATCGGTAGCTTTCCGTCCTCATCAGCAACAGGCTTTGACTCTCATCGGCAACAGGGTTTGACTCTCATCGGCAACATCCCCTTGCCTTCATCAACAGTGTCTTCCTGCCTCAATCGGCAACAAGTCCTTGTCTGCATCAACAATATTCTCGTCTTTATCGGCAATCTGACCGGTAATATTCTGATACCGATAAGGAGCGACAACTAGCTTTTTGCCGATCGGCACAATCCTCATATCATATTGACACGTGTCAAAAAACGGTGTCAACGCACAGACTATATCCATCTCCAAAATCTGAGGTGCACTCTACTGCAGTTACGTTTGAACAGATCTCCGGGATGAGAATCAATTTTTATGAGTAGATCATTCCACTAGAAATCTTGGATCCTTTCCTATTTCAGTAAGTACTTATCTGTTCTTCTGCATTATGTTAAGTTAGAGAAATTAAGTAGACATACGTCAGCACAATTTTTTTTTCTTTTTCCGAGAAGCATGTCTCCCGTTGGATTGCATTAGTGCAAGGTGTTGCAAGGCTTATTAGTAGCAATTCGATGCATCGGCATAATGGCAGGAACAGCGAGCGGATGACTCAAGGTCTGTTCTTCGTTGGTGACCTAGCAATAAAAAATGGACGTCTGGTATTCCTGGACCAGGCAGCTTTCCCATGATCCAATCCAAACAGGCCACCCGATGAATGGACACACAAGTGTATATAAGTAGAAGAGAATATAATTAGACGTGAGAGGAAAGATGAATATTATAGAAAGTATTTTTCCTCTTATCTAGATGCTGTCTCACGAATCATACATCCTATATATAGGGAACTCTAACGCATAAGACGTGAGAGGAATTCAGATCGCCCGGCACACCAGATCAGATGTCTGATTTTCATGTGAGGAAATAATGGGCAATGGTTGGCACACGCGTGTTATAAATTGCGAGATGGCTGTTGTAAGCAAAGCCAATCCCTGAAAGAAACCACACACCACGGTGCAAACCTCTTTCCGACGTCATGAGGAAATTTAGATCGGCTTGCATGATACTGAGAGTGAGAAGCATCGGGATCATTATTAATTGAAAGTGGAGATTGAGTGTTCGCTCGAGACAGGAGCAGATATGGCACTTTGCGGGCACGGGAAGCTGTTAAACCCAGAGCTGCTGGTCCACAAGCACTCCGGACGCGTTCGAGCTTGTGCAGAGCAAACTTACCCACCTTCAATTAATTCATGCCACTACTCACATCGCCTATATGGTTTTGTATTATGTGGGTGCCGATTTGTATTATTCGGTTCAATTTTAATTCATTTTCCGTTTGGAACTGATTTTGCGGGATGGCAGGATGTCCATGCCACTACTCACATCGCCTATATCCATGCTCTCCTGGAGGTGGAGGCCTCGCTCGGCAGCCCTGCAAAGGACGCCTTAGTTGTCCGAGAGAAGCCCGAGCAGCTGAGTGGGATTCAACTGAATGGATAGAATTCAACTGAGTGGGATTCAAGTTGTGTAGTTCTTTGATTCCTGCACATTTAGGGGGGGTGCGCATTTTGTTTTGCACTCATCGATTCATTGTTAATAGCCTATTATTACTTTTGCGCTCATCGATTCATTGCTATTAGCCTATTATTATGGGTGATGTGTAGTTTACTAGTTTAGGGTCTACGATTTTGCTTCTCCTTACATTTGGTAAATACTTTTGCCATCTGGTTAAGATGTGTTAGGGTGCTAGTAACCCAAGGAATATTGAGGAGAGTTATAACCTTGACACTCTTCGGGCCTGTTTGGTCTTGTTTTTCTGGAATGGATGAAAGATGGTGAATATCCAAAGTTCTCCTGCTCTTGTTTTTCTGGAATGGATGAAAGATGATGAATGTCCAAAGTTCCCCTACTTTATTTTAACTTGGTGGTACATATGATTTAGCTTGATGACACTTTGTCATACGATTGTCCAAAATGAACAAAGACAGAATAAGAAAAATAATATTAACTGATAATAGTGTTTGTTAGAGTACAATAACATTTACAAAAGTAGGCATGATATTGACATATCATCCAACTACATGATCACGATGAATTAGAAAGGAAAATTGCTCTTGCAATGCCATCTCGTAGTCTATCCACGTGCTGATCAATAGATGCAATAGTTGATGTATTCTATGCATTTAAATGTATTGCATATCTAGAAGGTATGGTTGGTACATAGTGGGGATTTTGATCACATTTTTGGAAACCTCTACGTACTCCATGGTTATCACGAATGTAGTTGTTGAGACACATGGTTTCCGCAAAAGGTTTTTTCCATTGGGTAACTCGGCATCTTGATAAGAATTCTCCACTTCCTTTTTCACACACCAAATGTACGTTCTACCACATTATGAATGCTTGAATGCAAATTGTTAAAGAGCTCTTGCTCACCATTTGGAGCAGGACCCCTCCTCCAGTCCAAAATATGATACATTTCCCTCTTGTATGGTGCCAAGTAGCGGTGCCAGATTTGTGGTGGATGGTTTGGTTTTGGGAGGCCGGGACGCAGGGGAGAAGCCGAGAATGATTGCTCGCATGGTGCCATGGGCGGCTGGGCGGATGCGGCGAAGGATTTTCTTTTTAATTAAGATCAAGATATTCATCTAGCTATAGTACTTGAATTATACACCACAAATATACTACTCAAAATATTATATTTTTATTATTAATTTACCGTTTTATCCTTAATTATATACAAAAATCAAAAAAGGGAATTACCACACCTTTTCTAGTCCTAATCTTCTTAATTTTGGAGGTGTTGAGAAGCATTATGGTGCTCTCACTATCATACCGATCATAGACATAACTAAAAAACTCCATAAGAAATCATAAGTTCTTCAATGGCTTTTAAGGGATGGAAAAGAATATATAGGCATAAAAGGGATCATAAGTTTTTCAATGACGCCGAAGAAATTTAACTCAAAATAAATCTAAACTTTTCCTGTAACAGTCCAAGCTAGACATGTATTAAGCAGCTGCCCTCTCCAAGAGGCGCTAGAATCTGTACCTTGGGGGAGTTACTCCCTTATTGCACCAGCTTGCTGATAATTTATTTGACATTTATCAAAAAAATAAAAACAATACAGCATGTATAGACGGGCATGTGACAAAGTATTGTTGCTACAATGTAAATCTCTGCAGTCTGCGTGAACAAGCAGATATTGTACATTTCATAGACATACTGTAGTAAAACCTATATATGTGGACAGTGCCATCATGAGGGACATAATTAAGTACAATACGCAATTGCTGTAGGAGCACGTATGCTGGCACGTACTAAGTTTTGGGGTAGGGAACGGTTTGTTTTGTTACTCTCTCATGAAAATTCTCCATCCTCACAAAATCTGAGTTTTGGGGTAGGGAACGGTTTTGCTAGTCATCAAGGGTCGGGTGCACATTTTAGCTATTATCTTAGAATACTAACTAGGATCCTACCTCTGATAGAAGTTTACCAACAATAGAGCTAATGGTAATGGCATATATGGGGGTTAATCATGGATGCAAAGGAATAGGCATAGAAGTGATGATGAGTTTTTCATGTACACTAGTATAAAACGCAATTATACACGCGGTTCGAAAGTCACTTCTACTTGCGTTTTTTCGAACCGCTTGCGCTGGGGCCAGTAGAAATGTGGCGGTTTTTTAAGAACCGTCTGTAGAAATCGATTTCTACAGGTAGTTGTCTTAACGAACCGACTGTACAAATAGTTGTCCAGAAATTGCGTTTTTAAAAATAGGAAAAAAATAAATTGTGGGACAAGCCTTCGCAAGTCGCGGATTTTTTCGCGTAAACACGAAAAACGAACTTGCAACCTCAGCCTCGCGCAATACCTCCCCTACCACTCCACCCATGACTCACTCGTGTCTAAATTCGGTTTTAGTTTATCCCATTCTATACTAAACCGAGTGTAAATTGATTGTTTGAGCCACTAAACGAATTCAAATGAAAAGGTTGTAAACTACAAAGTTTTATAACTTTTTGATATCCACAACTTTTATTTAGCAAGTTTTTCCATCCGAGGTCATTTACAAAAATCCAAAAAATCAGTGTAGCAGTATTTCTAGTGGCGGTTGTCTTAAGGAACTGCATGTAGAAATCGATTTATACAAGCGGTTGTCTTAAAGAACTGCCTATAGAAATCAAGTATTTCTACTGTCGGTTTTCTTAAACATACCGCATGTAGAAATTGGTTTCTATAGACGGTTCGGAACCATTTTTTTTTACAGGCGCGTGATAACGAAAATCGTCTATGGTTTGTTTTGGAGGCGTCAATAAAGCCCTGTTTTGTACTAGTGATATGTGCTCAAAAGCCTTGTACAGTAGTATGCAATAGCATACTCAGTAGACTACCTAATTACCTAAACATGCTTGCTGCTCTAAATTTGTTGGGTGGGGCAAAATTTTTCCAATTCAGCCCTTGCAAGTCCACCAGGTATAGGCAGGTACCCTCCCCTCTATACATTTTGTTGGGACTGTTTGGTGGTGCACTGAGGGCCCTATAGAACGGCAATTCCAGTCTAACGAGGGTTCACTCAAATTGAAACCAGCTAACGATCCTCACCGCGCCGCATGTAGCTCCTCCTGGCCCACTGCTGTCCGCACTTCTTTTTCTTTTTTTTTATTTATTCTATTTGCAACACCGACTCTTTCTGCGTGTGCCCATGTCCATACACACGTTTATTTTTTTTTGTTTATATTTTTTATGAGGTTTATTTAGTTTTTCTTTTATGTGAATTTTAGTATTCTTTTCCTTTTTAATATTTTAATTTTAATTTTACCTTTTTATTTCCTTTTAGGAGCGTTGACAAGTTATATATAATAACGTATACACATAAGTGGTCAAGAATAACTTATTTACACAACTTATGTTTGAAAACTTTTCTATCTAAGTCGTGTCTAATATTTTTTTTGTGTTTCCAAGTTTTAGTGTAAGTTAGAAGTTAATTAACAAATTGTATATAATAACTTATGTACACAACTTGTATAGAATAATTTTTATATATATGAGTTATATTTGATAATTTTTTTACAGAAATTTTAATAACTTTTATATTTCTAAGTTTTGGTATAAGTTGTAAGTTAATTCATTCCTTTTATGTTTAATAAATTTGTACCTTCAAGTTTTGACATAAGTTATAAGATAATTCGTTTTTTGTGTTTAATAACTTTTGTATTTAAGTTGTGTTTATAACTTTTTTATATAAGTTATATGTCATAAGTTAATACATATAAATTGGTATTAGATTTTTTTCAAAACATATGCTAATGGGATCTAGTTTTATACGTCTTGTTACGTAGAACACACCGTGGTACATACGAAATTAAAAAAGGATAGCTGGTTTAGAACTTATAGAAATTTAAATTAAAAGATTCTCTTTTTATACGTGGCGCCAACAGCCAGTTGAGAGTACGTACGCTTTTTTGTTTAAAAAGGAAAGTGGTGGGTTTTGTTTTCCGAAAAAGGTAATGTCCGAAATCGTTCGCTCATCTTGGAGTTAATGAACGTTCCCGATTTAGTGTCTCAAGCGCACGTATTCTAAGTGGCTGCCTGCCTCCTCCAGTCCTCCCCCAGGCCTTCTCTCTCCCCAACCCTGACGTCCTCGTCCATCCCGGCGTCCTCCTCCTCCACCAGCTCCTCCACTCCGACGGCCTCCTCCCTAATCCCCAACCTCGGCGTTTTCTCTTCCCCAACCCAGCGACCTTCTCCCTCATCCGTTCCCCAGCCTCGATCTCCACTCTCACCCGTTCCCCAATCCCGGCGTCCTCCTCCCCCACCCGCTCTTCCACCACGGCGTCCTTACCACACAGGAGCGTCCAACAGCCACGGATCCGGTGGCACTCTCCCCCTCCAACGAGATCCAAGCAAATCGTTGACCTCTCCTACCTTGGTCGGCGGTACTCTCCCGATAAGATCTAGCAGTCCTCTCCCTCGGCGATGACGGGTATGGCGGGCGTGCGGCATGCACCATCTGGCAAGCCTGCGCCACCGCAGTTGCCCATCAGGTAGGCCATGGTCGTGTGGCGATGCTATGTTTTCGAGTGTTTTTGGATGCTTTTTTAGGCATGTTGCAAGCCCATGTAACAAGTGTTTCAGTTGTTTCTGATGTATGTTTCAATTGTTTCATGTCGATGTTGCAAAAGTAAATCGAGATGTTGCATATGTTGCAATATTTGTACATTTATGTTACAAGCGTCTCTTCCCAATGTTTCATCTGATTTTTGTACACGTTTGTTGTAAGTGTTTCAGATGAATGTCTTAAGTGTTTCATATGTCTTCTTTTATATGTTGCGATTGCTGTATTTGGATGTTTTAAAAGTAGATCGGGATATTACACATGTTGCAATGGTGTTTCAAATGCATATCCCAAATGTTTCATCTGTTTTATATGTATGATGCAAAGGTTTTATTTAGATGTTGCACAAGTAGTTTGGGATGTTGCACGGCACAGACTGTAGTTGTCGTTGTCGTCTGGGCATAGCAGTTGGTCAACCCACATGGGTTTCCCCATCCAGAGGTGAGGGGTGGGCGCGAGTGCTGGTGTGGGACGAGGGGTGGGCGCGAGTGCTGGGGTGGGACGTGACATCTCGTCCAAAGGCATCTCTCCCTCCCTCGAGCGCTGGGTGCGGGTGGGGGCTAGTGCTGGGGCGGGACACGAGACGTGGAGCAGGTGTCAGGTGTCAGAGGCACTCTCCCTCCGTCTCTTCTCGATCAGGTGATGCGGGCCGAGCACGCGAAACAAATTATAGGTATGGGCGTCCGGACGCGAATGTTTGTCTGGACGTCCGGGCGCTAGCACTGCCCAAAATATTACTATCGTTTTCCCAAATCTAAAACTTGGGGTTCGGTTGCGGATCGGTTTGTTGGCCCAAGACTTGGGTTTGGCCCGCGTGCACTGCTGTTTTCTTATTCCTCGTCAAGGGCTGGGCTGGGCCTAGCCTCGCTCTCGACTCTCCACTCTCGTGTCAAGGCTGGGCTGGGCCTAAACTAGCCTAGCCGAGGACGCCGAGACCCACGAGGTCTGCACTGTACTGCCGGGCCGGCCGCGCACGCGTCTGCACTGAACTCTGCCGCGGTGATCTGCGTTCTGGCCTGCTTATGACATTCTTTTTTTTTCTTTTTGCGACATTCTGATCTGATGGTTCTTTCTGTATTTTTTTTCTTCTATAAAATAGCACCGTGTGGCGGTACTGTCGGAGCCAACAAGCTGTCAGCTGCTTGGAACTCATCCGGGACGGGAATCGAATCGTGTGTTCAGTTCAGTTCTTTTCTTGCTCCTCGAACACTTCAAAAAAAACAGAAAACACAGTGAGAGAACCGGAGTATATGAAAAATGCATATCAACGGTGAAAATCACTATTTTATAGAAAAATATTAAAAATTCAAAGACCCATGATAGATGCTTTTATCCTTTGTTTTTTGACATTTAGAGAAACAAACACAAAAATAATAACAACAACATGTGGACGCACATGACAAGAAAAACAAACTGAAAAAACCGGGTTAGACTGAGCACGCTCAGACTCATGATGGGTAAAATAGAAACCCTTGGACGGGTAATGTGACGCTCAAACGAACGGAAAAAAAAAAGAAACACTTGGAAATGTAACCATGGGGAAGAATAAAGACCAGCATCTCCGACGTAAGTGACAGAACCGCTCAAACAGATGGCTAATGTACAAAGACCAAGAGGTAAAAAAAAAGTGTTGGAAAATCGCTTCACTCTTTAATATTAACGTATAGATAGAGATGGAGATAGAAAGTAGAGATAGTAGATAGGCAACTAGTCATAAATGAAATCTCATAATGATGATGAAGTCTGTGCTATATATTATGTGACTACAATATACAAATGTTGTTATATATTATCTTCTAAGACATCCCTCTAGTTTTCTCTTTTGATCGTCTCAGACGCGTGTTATATATAGGAGATGGTTGTTGTACTAGCCAAGCCAATCCCTCAAACTCAAAGCAACCACGGTATAAAAGCTTGCAAAGCTCTTTCCGATGTTATGAGGAAGTTTAGATCGACTTGCATGATATAGTGAGAGTGAGAAGCATCGGGATCGTTATTAGTTGGAAGTGGAGGTTGAGTGTTCGCTCGAGACATGGGCGGATATGGGCCTTTGCAGGCACGGGATCCTGTTCAACCCCGAGGTGCTCCACCACAGCGAGGACGTGTTCGAGTTTGTGCAGAGGAAACTAGACATACATGGGGTGGAAGAAGTTCATTGTCCTTATGAGCGTGGTGGAGTAGGGAGGCTCCGACGCATGAGCGGATATATGTGTATTTTATAGGTGTGGGTTCACCCACACAAATATTTAAAAGTAGTGATTATGATTAAATTTTCACTATATTCGTACGCATACCTTAAAATCATATGCACCCACAAGTTAAACGTGTCCCTCATAATTGCTCTAGCCCCGCCCCTCCCAGACGTTTATGCTGCTCACAAGCCGAGTTGCATCCATGACTCGTGCCTCAACAAACATTTATGCGCATTTGGGTTCGATTTTTTTGGTTTTGGAGCGAATTTGGGTTTGATTTAGGGACGGTTTGTGTTCAACTTGTGGACGATTAGGATATCGACCAAGCACAATTTGTCCTAATTTGGGTGTGATTTGGAGCCAATTAGGGTGATGGTGGTTCCGGTTTTGTATTATGTGGGTTCCGATTTTGTATTATTCGGTTCAATTTTAGTTCAGTTTCCGTTTGGGACCGATTTTCCAGGTAAATTTGGTTTGTGATGGCAGGCTATAAAGGACATGGCTACGCAGCAGTAGGCTTCTGACATTCCTTTTTTTTTTCTTTTTGCGACATTCTGATCTGATGGTTCTGTATTTTTTTCCTTCTAAAAATAACACGGTGTGGTACTGTCGGAGCTAACAAGCTGGCGGCTGTTTCGAACTCATCCCCCGGTGTGGGACGGGAATCGAACGGTGTGTTCCACACACACAGAGAACCGGAGTATAGTAGCCTGCTGCCTGCAACAAAAGAAGTAAAAGGGGCAAAAGCACGTACTATACTACTGACGTACGGCAGGGCACACGCGCACCCGCACAAACACAAGCCGTGCGCATCGATACGCTTTGCTTTAGTATCGTACAGGTGCTCTCATCTCTTTCGCTTTCACCAGTATTGTACGCGAGAGACCGAGAGCTACTACAAGCATCGCTTCATTTCGAAACACAAATAAAGAATGGTTTACCATGGCACACACTTGTTGCAGTTGCAGCAGAGTTATGATACAGTTTTTTTTCTCTAACAACAAAACAGTCAAAAATAATATCAGCCAGACTTATAAGCCACTGAAACGATTATCCGAACAAAACGATTATTATCGGATGCATATATATGTGACAGCATTGCCCATAATTTTTTTGGCACTTTCAGGTTTTCTGAATTTCTTACACACGCACGCACGCACTTAACAACATGGTTATAGTACAATAGGAGGAAAATGGAATATATAGCCACAGATTCGAATCAAAATCTCGGAAGAATTTGCGAAATAAATAAAATGTTGATCCTCAACCTCACTCACTCGCCAGCTAGGTAGGTACGGTGAAAGACGAAGAAAAGCAGAAAAAATAACCTTACAAGGGTAGATTGCAGGTTGAATTTATACATACCCCAGAGAATCACCAAAATCCCCATCCAAGGAGGGTGCCGGTCGTATGGCCTCTTTGCACAAATCGCGGTAGCTAACGAGCGAACTGCATGTCAGGTAGCTCCTTCCCATCCCATCCAAAACGCTCGCGCTGCAAAGACGATGATCACCGGCGGAATGGTACGTAGCTTTTGTGGTCGCAGCCGGCCTCCGGCTAGCTAGTCTCTCCGGCGCGGCGCGGTCGTCGTCTTCCCGGCACGCCTGCATTCCCAAATCCCAACCGGGGAGATGGGAGAACCAAGGTAAGCATCAGGTGTTCAAGCATTTGTCTGTCTTCATCTACTGCGTTTTTTCTTTCAGAAAAAAGAAAAAGAAAATGGAGAAGCAGTGCACTGAACTGTGGCCTGTGAGAGTGAGACCCACTGACATAGACATAGGAAGGCAGTTCAGTTCTTTCCTTGCGAGCGAGGTACAGTAACGAACGACTGATCTGAACTGCCTTGCTAATCATTTGTCCCCTGATAAACATCTCCTGCTATAGTTGTACTGTACAGTTGGTCAAGCTAGCTAGCTGAGACCCAAAAGCATGGATAAGTAAGGTCCCACTTGATCCTTGTGGGTATTGGCGTATTGATAACAATAATAATGCTTCTCCTGTCAGTAAAGTGGCTTCCATCTGCAAATGTGTTGCTTTGCTCAGAAGCTAGTGTACCCTCGTCTTCTCCTTCTTCTTCAGTCTGCTTTGCTAAAACTTACTAGTACAGTGCAAACAAGGATCCAAGAACTCCTCAATGCAACAGAATACAGACTTCAGAAGTGTAACGTTACTTTGTAATGTATCCAAGACTCCTCTGCTTCTAGAGTAGCAAAAGGGAAGTAGCAACAAAGCTCACACTAGGGAACCAAGGTTTTTTTTTAAAAAAAAAAGTGCCAGACATTTGTAAATTTCTTTGCGACAGTATACATATAGTTTTGTTCCTCTGAGAAAGCATATATATCTATTCATTCACCATGGTCTTTTGTTCACTGTTTGAGTCAACAGTCAGTTTGGGCAGAGTACATGTACACTACTAAGATAGATAGATATAAATCGAAACCTACTAAGATAGTACTAAAAATAACTTTCCATTTTCTATGTACAGTAGTACCAATGCATGGACGGTTAGAAGCAACTCTAATAATTTGACAATTTTGGTTTGACATAACATGAAATTTGTCAACTCTAAAATAGATATGTCAAAGAAAAAAATATACAATCTCCAACAGTTCCCCATAATGACTTGGCAAAAACGTAAATTATGGACCAGTGGACCCGGGTAGTTATTTTTTCGCGGCATTTTCCTGTTCCGCGCGCGCCATCCGGACTCGCGGCATCTCGTCCCGGAAAAAAAAGCCAACGGCCAGCGTTCTGCCGTGAAAAAAAAGAAGAAAAAAAAGGAAAAAGAAAAAAAAGGCCATCGCCCAGCGTTCTGCCGTGAAAAAAGGAAGAAAAAAAAGGCCACCGCCCAGCGTTCTGTCGTGAAAAAAAAGGAAGAAAAAAAAAAACCGCCGCACAGGTTCTGCCGTGAAATAAAAAGGAAGAACTTATTTACCTCCCTTTTTCACGGTCATCAAATTGTCAAGTGCAGACTCCTATTTGCAACTTTAACAAAAATGTCAAACTTAAATGTCAAATTGTTGGTCACCAGTTTTTTAATTTTTTTAGCAAAATTAGATATGTCAAGTCTATATGTTTAATGTTTAGAGTTGCTCTAACTGTACCATAATCAAAAGTGCATGGACGCATATGTATGCATGGAGGTAAGCTACCTGTTGTGAATAGGGTCGGGGCCCTTGGGGATCCTCCTCTCGCTGCTCCGGAACGCGTCTGCACCGGCCATCTTGCCACGTCCGCCTGAACGCCACGCCGGCGAGCCGCCCGTCGCCATGGGGGCCGCAGAGGAGGTGGCGGCGTTTAACGACGACGACGACGACCCTACCAAGCTCGCTCCGCCGTCCGTGGCCACCATGGCCATCACGACGAGGCAAGCGCAGACCAAGAAGAAGACGAACGCAAGCAGCCTGCCGCAGCACTCCAAAGCCCCGGCGACCTGTCTGGCCTTGCTCCCATATAGAGAGAGCGCGCGCTCCCTCTCTCTGGCTTTTTTTGCTTCTCCCTGCAGTGCACTGCTCTCGCTCTCACGGGGAGCAGACGCTAGCAATGGCGTCTGCCAATGCCAAGCCGAGGCGGCACTACCACCGTACCAGGGCTGAGTGAGCTATATGAGGAAGCCGGTGGCGCGGAAAAGCAGAGCAGACGGCTGGAAGGGGAGGGCGGAGGAGCAGAGCAGTATGATGACGGAGGAAGGATGCCAACGCTCGGAGGTGGCGGATCAATGATCCCAGTCCGAGTGTGTGAGTGTGAGTGTGGGTATCTGTGACATGACATGGATCTGATGGATCCTGGTTGTTGGTTTTGTAAACATTCTTATCTCCTTCTACCTCGCTCGCTTCTCTTCTTTCGTTGCTCGGCGCTCGGCGGCGCTTTGCTCGCTTCGCTTTCCTTGCTCTTCTTTAATCTCTCTCTCTCTGGCTCTCTGAATCTATCGATCTCTGTGGCTTCCTGATAGCTTTGCTCTTTGCTCTGTCTTTGGGAGTTCAAAGCAAATCTGCCGCGCTTTTGTAGGACCACGCATGGGGCTGGGTCACTTGGTGGGGGATATCGAGCTGCCCTTCCCAAGAGTGACCAGCTCCAGCTGCTTCGATCGGTTCCCTTCCCTTCGACGTCGTCCTCGCTCTCTTTGGAAGTGGAAGCTGGCTGTCGAGGGGCCCCTTGACACTGACATGCCTTCTTCTCTCCGCTTCTTTTATCGTCCGAGAGCGAGAGAGAAGATGGCCATGCGGATGCAGTGTGGTGTGCCCACATGGCGAGCTGCCCCCGTGCCGGGCGGCGTCTACTAGATTCTTGTCGAGTTTCGTGTAGGGAATCCAAATCTAGGGTGTGTGATCATTATTGCCACTTCATTTCCATCGTCCTGCAGTTATATATATATAAAAAAAGATGTCCTCATATGAGGGATGTGCTATTTTGTTTTGACGTCGAAGGAACTTTTTTTTTTGCCCGTTGGATGTCTGATTCAATGGCAACAAAATGTCCTCCATTTATCGGTAGAACATCTCTTCAGTACTTTCAGTTTTGTTTGTCTTGATTTTTTTACTCGATTGGTCGAATCCAATCTCTGGTTTTTATCAACCTTCTATATAATGTACTGCTTCTTTTATTTGTGTTGATTTGTTTACTCGACTTTGAGAGCGCACAAAGGATATGCTTACCTCCATTTTCTAGAAATAACTTCTTCTTTTTTCTCATCGCAAAAAAAAAACTTTTTTTAGCTTGTCTCATGCTAACAAACCGATATTTTCGTCAGAGTAAAAAAGAGACGCTTTGGGTACATGTAGCTGAGCACTTCAAACTTTAGAAATAGATATGGTGTGTGTATTCCTGTTGGTGCCAGCTGCCAGTGCCACGCAGTGAACCGAACCCCACACTGCATTCGAACTGATCTTGTTATGAATTTTCAAAAGTTGGAGACATGATTAGCGTGTTGGAGGGAAAAGAAATTGAAAGAAACCTATATATATATATATGGCAGGTAGGTCCAAGCACATGAGTTCATTCAGAGATTAGCTGCTGAATTTTTAAGGAATATTTATACTTGCACACGATCATTTCACTTCTTTAGCATATACATACTATCTTTATGGACAACTCTTTAGCTAAGGAAAGCTTTACTTGGACCAGTTTGGTTTGGGTGACTAAAGTTTAGTCACTGTATTTTAATTCTTTTATTAGTCAATTTTTAGCTAAACAAGGTGACTAAAAATTGTTTAATGTGATCTAGTCATGTAGTCACCAAGGAGTGATTAGAAGGGTCAAGGGACTAAAAGACCAAAAGTATAGGGGCTGCCCCTCATCAATGCACTATATATAGGTCCCCATGCTCCTCTGCTCACCCACTGTGTCAATGCCCACACGCCACACCAACGCTCGAACGTGACTCTGCCAATAGGCTCGCCGACTACGACGTCGTGTGACGAGGTGGAGGGAGCGTGACGGAGGGGCGAGCGAACGTCGGGGAGGCCGCCAGGGTTGCTAGATCCAAAGGATGGTCAGGGTTGCTAGATCCAAAGGATGCCGAGGTGGGGGAGGACGTCGGCCACCATTGTCGCCTTCAGGGTGAAGGGGACTGCCATGACTGCGCGTTGAGGTGGAGGATAAGTGCAAAGGGGGGAGGGAGCACATTAGAGGTGGAGGATTAGCTCTAGTAAGTGGGGATTTTCATGATTGTAGCCAAATGGTTGTAAGTGAAGGGTCTCATCAAATGACTCGATTAAAATTATTTGTTTTTTTTCATCCTAGCAGGGACCATGACATTCACACACCCCGCCCACTAGTGGTGAGGACCAAGACATGCATGGGATCGAAAGCCGACGAGCTCTCGACTAATAAAATCTTTAATTTAATCGTATTAAATATTGTATCTCAATTACTCTTAACTGATATAACTAGTCCATCAATTCATGCTCAGGCTAGCTATCATAAGAGGTACTTTAAAGAGACGTGAAGATTGTGTGTTCGTGTATAGGAGTATATATATAGGTTGACAACCACCATTTGCCACGCCTAAGTAGTCTCGTCACGTTGGTTAGGCGTCTGTTTGGTTGCCTATTCAAGTAAGGCTTGGCACACTCCACAGAAGTGCTCGCCACAGTTTTCTATATCAAATGTGTGGCGCGCTTTTTCTCTGCCTCCGCCTCCGCCACAAACTCTGCTATGCTGGCCACCTGCCATCCCTGCCCTCCCCTGCAGGCCTTCGCCAAAAGAGCCCGTGAAGAATCATCCTATAGCTTCTAGTACTATTCTATTTGTTTATTTGGACTAATATTTTCTACCTATGAAGCCTGATTTGATTCGACATAATATTAATTTGTTGATGTTGATGGTTATTTACCCTGTTTACTGAAGATAAAAAAAACTATTTTTGTTTATTTTATGAGATGATTTGTTTTCATTATTTCTTGAGAGGAGCTAATACATGCTTAACACTATGATTAACTACCTACACCGTTTTCAAATATTTGTGTCAGCTATCTTAATGAGTGGAATCAAAGCATTTTAATTAACATGTGGATGTAATCCAAACGGTTACTACAATTTTTTCTTAATATTTGTAGTAATAAACTAAATAATAACCACATTATTTTTGCCACACCTTAGTTCTCAACCAAACACTTCTAATTTACTATAGAGTGTGGCTAAGTGGCTCCTACCTAACATTAGACGTAGTAACCAAACAGGCTCTTAAGCTTCACACACAAGCATAGATCATCTTGAGCTAGAGGATACACGTCTATGAACATTTTCTTTGAAGACACACCCCCAAAATTTTCCAATGGCGCAATGCATGCCTCTTTATTAGCAGGGCTGACAGTGGCCAGCGCATCATGCGGCCGATTAATGGACGTGTGCGCAGCAGGCTCCTTTTTTTTTTCTCCTCACTAATTCCAAGAGATTTTTCGAAAGAGACCCTGCACTTTCCTTCTTTCACAGCCTTTGGGAGCATACGGGACATACCATGATGTATCTTCGCCGGAAAGGGCCGGTCAAATACCGCCATCTTTATTACTCATTGCGAGCTCGTGTCGTGCAGTGCATGGATGGAGATGCAGTAGATAGTTCCTTTAAAAAGGCGCGTATATATTTGAGTATATAATATCCCTGCTGGCAGACGCATGTGATCGGCCGTCTATACGAATCAGGTGTCTTTTCCTTTGCTCTCTACGCACTTCGAGATGACGATGGAGGTTCTTCTCCAATCTTTTGTAAAAGAACTGATACGCTGCATATCCGTATATACCGATACCCTCTGCCCTCTGGGGCTCTTTACAGCCATACAGGCATGCCGCATGCCCAACCTATTCTTTTTAAAAATATAAATAAATAAATAATATATTGATATCAAGGAGAGCAGCATACAAAGTGTTTTAAAATAAAACTTGAAAATTCCGTCAATGCTATCAAAAACTATAGGCATCATTTTTGTGTCATTCAAAAATACTATTAGAGATGCTACCATGGTTGGTGTAGATCTATTACTCGCGAGCAAAAGAAAGCATGGAATGCAATGCTTACTCACACTATGATCCTGTAAGAGCATCTCCAAGATATCTTCGAAATCTCTCGGTGATTTTGGATTTAGCTATTTACAGCTGAAACCCCCTCCAACAGCTTCTCCATCGGAGAATCCCATTTTCCATAGCTTCGACCCGGGACTCGCTCACAGAAAAAGCGAGTTCCATCTCTCGCTATCCAGGACGGTTGCAACTTGCAACCTGCATGCCTTCTTTGGCCATTTGCTGGCCTCTCTGTGCATGGTAGATATAAAAGAAATATCTTTTGTGTGGTCTAATTCAAATGGCAACCTATGGAGTTTAAATCTAACCCGTGTATATTTAGGTGGAGGGGTTTAAGTGAAAAACCCTCAGACGTTGGATCTAGATCTTGTGGTCTTAATTGGTGGTTGCATAAGTTAGGTTGCACATGATACGTTGTCCATTCAAATATGAAGATTAAATATAGAGATGCTATTGTGTTGTATTAGTTTTTTAAGAGCTAACTTTTTTATAGAGGCTTTAAATCTTAGTTTTCAGAGATTTATTTTTACAGTCTCTTGAAAATGTTCTAATAACCTAAGACTAAGTTGACAAATCTTTCTTCTAACCTTAGTTAAAATTCCAACTATGTTCTTTCTCAAGTGACCCAAACAAGCCAAGCCCCAAGCGTGAACCAACGCAATTCAATGCCATCCTTACATGTCTTGGTCATAGCCCTTTTTTCAAATCCTCTTCCATCAGCCCTCTCGATAAGACGTTCCTCCATGGCGCACTCACAATCCTCTTCGCATGGAATGCAGCTACATAACATAGGTCAAGCTTATGGATGTGCATGGCAAATTATGTTCTTACCCTTACCTAAGGGTCTAATTGTAATTTTACAATTTTTTTTACTCTGTGATTTTGCTCTTGCTTTTTAAAATGAAAGGTCTGTTTGCCTCTTATTTAGACGACCGTTAGATGCATTTGGAATAAATGAATTAAGAAGATCAAAATCCAAAGACATGCCCCTTATCTCTCGGCTGTCTTCTCATCCATTCAGAAGGAAACAAGCATGGCCAAGCCTGGGCATATTACCCGCTACCTGAAATCCGAATCCGAAATACTCGGACTCAGACCCGAAATACCCGAACACACACTACCATATATCTAGTTCGGATAGTAAATTGAATTACCCGAATTTATATTGGGTAATTCGAGTAAGTACAGACAGTACCCGAACTACCCGTAATAGAAATACCTCCCCGGCCTGGAGCATCCAACCCACAACAAGGCTCGACGCGCGGCTGCTCGCCTCCGTGCTCCGTGACCGCCAGTCTCGTCGCGCGGCTGACCGCCTCCGCCACAGCAAGGCTCGACGCGCAGCCGCCTGCCTCGCTGCATGTCCGAGCCCCATCCTACCTGACGCGTCACAGTACCAGCCTTGTCTGGCGTGTCTGAGCCCCTGCCTAGCATGTCCCCAGCCCCTCTGTATCTGCTCCCACATCGACACATTAAGCTTCTAGAAAATTTGATTTATGTGAATAGCTACGTACGGACTTGAAAGCTACAGTATTAGATAGCAATGTATTGATTGATTGGGTAGATCGGGAATACCCGAACCGAACCCGAATTTGCGGGTACCCTAAGGGTTTTCATAAGTCAGATGACTTATAAGTCCAAAAGTGAAAAAAATGATTTATTTTACCAAACACTCTAACTTTTAAGTCACCCCAACTTATAAGTCCATAAGTTACTCCATCCTAACTTATGGACTTATAAATCACCTCTTTTCACATAGGATCATATCTTTTTTGCTTGTGGACCACACTCCAACCCATTTCCTTCATTACTTATAAGTCATTGGAAACTAAACAAACATGACTTATAAGTCACCTGACTTGTGGAAACCAAACATGACCTAAATTGCGGGTAGTAATTTTTTAAGACTAAAATCGGATAGTATTTTCTATTACCCGGGCTTAGGCACGGGTCTCTCTCTCGTCAAGGCGAAGAGCAGCCCGCAACGGGGCGAGGCAGCGCGCGGGGCCCGCATTGTGGCAATGGCATGCGGGCGCACGGGCATGTCTGGGCCTCCGGGGAGGAATCGGCAGTGGCAACACATTTTGGAGCGGCTCGGGGCAACGAGCAGAGCAACTATGGTCGGCGCGGGGCAGAGCAGGGTGACGCTAGTCGAGGCGGCACTGCTCGGGTTGGCTGCGCGACGTAGCTCCGGCCGACTTGGCGAGGAGTAGAGCTAATCGTTCCTAGTGCGCTCAGCGCAGGGCAGCTCGACACCTGTGCGCGGGCAGCGGGCTAGTGGATCTGCAGCACGACAACCATCGTGGACCTGGTTTCCTTTTTTTTTTGTTTCGCTCCGAAGTTTGATGTGGACTACGACCAGATCATGCATATAGCATGTTAAAAAAACTTGTGTGAAAATTGTGGATTACATGCACTGAGATTAGAAATATGTCAAAATGTTAAATAATAATCAAATACTTGATGTCAAAATCTTTTGAATGAAGGGAAAGTCGCAAATAGCCCTAACAAACTAGGGACAAAATTGCAAATACTCATAAGAACTAGGGTAACATGGGCATTTTTATCTGATTATACAAAAATTAACACCCTTAGGGGATGGTGACGAAATATGGGCAAAGCCGAGCTTTGTTTTGGAAATGCTGGAGCAAATTCATAAAGTAAAAAGAAAACAATGGCAAAATCATAATTTTGATACAAAATAGGGGTATAAATGCAAGAGCTCCGTAATAAAATTAAAAGTTCTATTATGTATCTAGAAAAGCTAAAACATCTTTCAGTTTGCAACAAAGGTAGTAAAAAAAGTATGTATGTAGAAATCTAGAAATAAATACAAAACATCAATTCAGACATCATGAATAAAGGTAAGTTTCGATTTGAAATTTTGTATTGGAAACAAATACTAGGAGTACTATTATAAAATGAATACCCAAAAGAATTCTGGAAGGAAAATGCCGCCTTCGTTCAGAAGTAAATGACCAATAATAGCTAATTATTACAAGTCAAATTTGATGCCTACAATATGTTCGCGCCTAGGGTTTCGGGCGTGATCGCGAAAAAAAATGCCTACAATATGTTTATTTATAACGGGAGCTACTGTATTAGATTGTAAACAGATACAGTATAAAATCTCCCAGTTAAACTCTTCCGATTGAACAACATGCATTTAGAAAGTGCAGAAGATCCCAATACATTTGGACGTGTTCGGTGCTGGTGTGAGCAGAGTAATTTACCTTCTTGTTTTGTCCACCACCATCAACCTCAAGGCGCCGCAAGCACGTCGTTGCACCCGGCCTAGGATCATCACACGTCAGACGTCACCTACCTGCCTCCGCGGCTCATCTGGATGGGCCCCATGTCCCCATCCAACCCCGTCTCCAGAATCTGGACGCCCTCCCGTCCAGGTTCACTCCACCCCCTCGTCTTCCTCCTCCTGGTCCCCTCTTCGTTGCCCCCAGATCCCGCAAACCGCGAAAACAAAATCACCTATTGGCGGACGTTGCTCGTTCTCATCGCCCACCTCTGCTCCTCTCTCGTCTCTCACCAAGCCGGCCGGCCCCGGCCCCCCATTCGGACCTCAGCCAGCACCATGGCTTCTTCAAAGAGGAGAGGCGGTGGTGTTGCCGCCGCCGGGGACAAGAAGGATCTTTTCCATGTTGTCCACAAGGTGCCCGCCGGCGACAGCCCGTACGTCATAGCCAAGCACCTCCAGGTTACAGTCCTTCCTGCTCTTGCCAATTATCCCTGCCTTTTCTTGACTACTCTAGATTGTAATAACAATACTCCATCGGCACAATAGCAACCCTGGCGTTACTAATTATATACTCATGACTCATGAGTTAGTATGCCCTTTTTTTTTGGCAAATCCTAGAAGTAAATGTCTTCATAATCACGATAATCCTATATCTTAGCGTCTTCTCTTTGTTCGTCAGTAGAAACTCGACATCGTGTATTTGGAACTTTACGGCTAGATTGCCTTTTGCTTTATATGGATATTGACTTTGATAGTTCTTTTTATTCGGGTCTATGCTTTTAGATACACTGTTCATTGACCCACTCTATTGTTCTACCATATTGGGCGTCGAGTACATGGTTGTCTGAAACGGGGAGTGGTCCAACGGGTAGTATGTGTTATTCACTGGTCCAGTAAATGATGTGATTCATGACTAATTATTAGAATTAACAATCAAGTAAACACTTAACTGTGACATCTTTATTTATGCTTACTATACAAGATTTTCCTCAATTCCAGCTAAAAGAGTCTTGAGCGCTAATTCGAATGTATATATTTTTCCATTGCATGAATCAGCTTGTGGAGAAGCAACCGGATATGGCAATTGTGTGGTTCTGGAAGGCAATCAACTCAGGGGACAGGGTGGACAGTGCCCTGAAGGACATGGCTGTGGTGATGAAGCAGCAGGATCGTTCCGAGGAGGCAATCGAGGCCATCAGATCCTTCAGGCACCTTTGCTCCAAGCAGGCTCAGGAATCCCTCGACAACCTCCTCATTGATCTCTACAAGGTACGCTTTTTTGCTGCTTCAAATCTTGCACAAGTGCTCCAGAGTTCCTACATTCTAATCTAGTAATCTGATTGGTCACATCTTTCAGAAATGTGGGAAAGTTGAGGAACAGATTGAGCTTCTGAAACAGAAGCTGAAGATGATATACCTTGGTGAGGCCTTCAACGGGAAGACAACGAAGAAAGCACGATCCCATGGCAAGAAGTTTCAGGTCTCAATCCAACAGGAGACGTCTCGCATTCTGGTACCGTTCTGTGCTCCTCTGGTTACTCATACTGATAAGTTATTTGCCTATCGGCCAAGATTCAGTTGCGTGCAGCACTAATTTTTTTTCCTGTATATGTCACAGGGTAATCTTGGCTGGGCTTACATGCAGCAGAACAACTTCGAAGCCGCTGAATTGGTGTACCGCAAGGCACAAACAATTGAGCCTGATGCCAACAGAGCGTGCAACCTTGGGATGTGCCTGATTAAGCAGGGCAGGCACGAGGAGGCACAACAAACACTCGAGGATGTTCGACTACGAAGAATATATGGAACAGAAGATGAAAAAGTGGTTGCCCGCGCTGAGCAGCTTCTCAGCGAACTGAACCCAGTGAAGTGTGTTTCATCACCATTCGAAGTTGGCCTCAGTGTCCATGAAGAGATCATGGGCAAACTAGACCTAGTGATGAATGAGTGGACGCCGTTCAGATCAAGGAGGCTGCCTGTGTTTGAGGAGATAGCAACTTTCCGGGACCAAATGGCTTGTTGATGCATTATACTGCATGGTTTTATCTTGTCAGTGCCCTGTAGAAGTTTTTGTTCATATACTGGGCGAGGGGGGGTGGGTGCGTGACAGTGAGAAATAGAGGTCAGTAGATATCATATAGCTTGGGTTGATGCAAAGCGTTCCCTTTAGGATAGTGTGGTTTTGGTTTATGTTGTATCATTGTATGGTTCAAATTCCCTCAAACAGTGAACAGATGCTCGTGCATTTCCTGAACTTGTATAGGATTTACAGTTGGCTGTGGTGAACTGATCTGACTTCTAATCTTGGTTTGTTCACATGAAGATTGAAACGGCTCGACTTCAAGCATCTTCAGACTTCGATTTCAGCTAAGGCAAAGCCAAATCTGACAACAAAGACAGATTAAAATCACTGCATCAGAAATAAAGTATAGCAACTCACAAGAGATGGATTATAACTAGAAGAATCTCCACGACCATTCCTGAACACAGTTCAGCACACCATGCTGACAACCTTTGTCCATCTGCTAATCTGTTTCAGACTAACTACAAATTCAGTGTCGAGAACTAGAGAACGAAGCCAAAAATTAGCTTCCTAAACCCCCGAGGTGATTGAAATTTCAGGGCATTAACAAGAAAGTTCAGTTTCCGTTATGTTCAGTTCTAGACCTCTACAGTCTATACACTAGAACAAAAATGTTCAGTTCTTGCCGAACAACCAAATTACTCCATCCTTGTCAAAGGTACCACCAGGTCACGTCCCTGTGGCCACTGAAGATCATTTGCCGCTGCAGTTACAGGCGATGCACAATGTTAGCAATTGTTTCATAAATGCCTAGAATATGTTCAGGAGAGCCATGAGCTCTAGTAGTAGTAGGAGCAGCACCTCTAGATGGCACCAGGACTAGGACAAACTCCATCTCGTCGTTGCCGGGCGGCAGGTCCAGGACGACGGGGAACAGGGCGCCGCCGCTCCGGCGGCAGATGACGAAGTCCTTATGCTTGGTCTCCTCTTGCAACCTCCGGCTCAGTGCAGACAGGCTCTTCTCGTCGAACGTGAAGTACCTCCAGGTCCCCTCGTCGAAATCGTCCACGGCACCGTCCTCTCTGGCCGTGTTGTGGAAGATGGTGCGCCGCGCCGGCATGTGCAGAGGCTCCTCGATTGATGGCGGCTCCTCAACCTTGGTTTTGGATTCCTGAACATCATAACGGATTTCTTAGCATTGGATGCAAATTAATCAAGACCACTAAGCTCATGTAACATCTAACTGATCAACAAATGAACCAATTAGGCAGAACGTTTCTTGTTCAGAACAGAACGACCAAGAAATTTGCAGAGTAGAACAAGCTTTCAATTACCTAAAAACTAATTCCGCGAACAAGATGGCAATTACGCTAGACTGAATCTTAGCGAGCCATCAAGATGCGTTCGTTCTCCAAGAAATCAACCGACGGGAACACGCTTGGGAAAGTGCAAGAACTGATCAGGGTCACGCTTGTGTTCGGATACCTTGGCGGAGTAGAGCTGACGAAGGAGCTGGATGCGGTGTCCGACGTCGCGGCGGTCGTCTGCATCCGAGCGTCGCAGGACTGGGCGCGGCAGGGTGGCGGGCGCGCCGCCAGCTCCGCGGGGACGGCCTCGACCACCCACGCGCTCTCCTCCGGGCCGACATCGAAGTCGAGGGTGACGGCGTTGTCCCGCGGCGTATCCCCGAAGCTGGCGCGGAGGAGGCGGCCGAGTGGCCCGGACAGCGTGAGGCACCTGGCGCCGTCCTCCCGCCGCGGCGTCCAGAGGAAGGCGCTGTCGTTGGGGGTGGACGGCACGCCCTGCACGACCCTGCAGCTAGGCGTGGCGGCGTCGAGCGCCGCGCCGGGGTCCGCGGCGCCGAGGTAGAGCCCGCGTTGGCCCTGCAGCCGGACGTACTCGTCGCCGGCGGGCTCCACGGCCCAGACGGTGCCGCGGGAGTTGCGGCGGTAGCCGTGGGAGACGGCCTCCGCGTCGTCGGCAGCGCAGAGGTACGTGCCGAGGTGACTCTTCAGCCGCACGGAGCGCGCGTTCTCAAAGAACTCCATTGCTGCGTCTACAGTATGTGCGCGCGGTGGACTGATCAAGAATCCAAGAACGGGGGGTGGCGTTTCTTGATTTGGTGCGCGGACGGAAGGGGGACGAGGATGAGGAGGTTCTTGTTTACGCGGGAGGTGTGAAGGCGGTTGGGGGGGGGGGGGGGGGGGGGGGGGGGGGGGGTTTGGTGGACAGGCCAATGGCCGTTGGATAAATGATCGATGGCATGGATTTCAGAAAAAAAAATGATCCTCCATCGTGTTAAAAGGACATCAATAGAAAATACAACATTAACAAAAATATACACTATGATCTAATGATTTAGATTTACTAAAACAAGACTAATCACAACAATATTACTCCCTTTGTTCCAAATTATAACTTGTTTGACTCTTTTTTTTTACCTTAAGTTTAACCATTTATCTTATTAAAAAATACAAATATAGTAAAATCTAAGTTATTTTTAAGATCTTTTATTAATAAAGCAAGCCATAACTTTTTGTACAATTTTTTAAATAAGATTAATGGTCAAATTTGAAGTAAAAAAGGTCAAACTAACTGTAATTTAGAACAAAGTTAGTAGATGAAGGTGTCTAATTATCTATCAACGTATTATGTGGTTAAATCTATCAGATTTTTTTTTATAAATGTGACCTAGTAGAGAGTTACCACACAAATTCTAAAACACAATTCAACATATAGAAATATGACAAATATATTACTAAAAAAATCTATTCATAGATAAATAGCAAAAGTCACATTGAATTTCATTATGACGTAGGTCTAGATTAAAAAATCAGTTATAACAAGTATAATCTACATTCAAATATTTTTCTTCACGCATATGGTATTTTGAATTAAATAGTGTCTATATGTATATAATAATAAAGATCAACACATGTGTTCAAATCGTAATCAAGTAATATTGCCAAAGGAATTATAATATAATCAGAAACACTTCTCACGCTTCAATATGCCCATATTAAAAAAATATACAGACATCAATGAGATCAATAACGTTCAAACAAAAGATACAATAAAAAACCATCACCTTGATAGGAACCAAAAAATTGTGGTGATTATATCATTTCATATACTCTTTATTTTAAAATGATTTGTTGTCCCAATTAAAATTCTACATTTCAAATCGAAGCTAAAAAGATATATTAGTATGATATCCATATATATTCATCTAAATGAAGCTAGGAAATCATCTCTTTTCCTCTCAAGAGTTAAAAATTTTAGGGCTACAGCTAGAGGACAAGTTAGATGAATAGATGAATAGAGCTCCGTTTAGATAAAAAAATAATTACATTGTAGCGTTTCGTTTATATTTGATAATTATTGTCCAATCATAGAGTAACTAAGTTTGAAAGATTCGTCTTGTAAATTACAGACAAACTATACAATTAGATATATTTTTTATTTATATTTAATGTTCTATACATGCGTCCAAAGATTCGATGTCAAAAAAAAAATAGAATTTTGAAGGGGAACTAAATAAGACCTGCATAATATCTTTTTATTTCCGACTGTCAGCTCGGGAGCCTTTACTTGTTTTCTTTTTCTTAACCCGACCCAGAGATTCGTCCGGGAGGATTTGAATCTGCTGGGTGCAACTGAGAAGCTCCGACCACTAAATTGAGTATGAAATTTATTTTCATACATAATTTGATTTTGACAGAGAGAGCATCAAACAAGCCGCAATTATATTTTTCGTGTCAGCACCGTGTGATTCTACACCAATTTTACTTAAGATCTATTTGGTAGAGCTATGCTCACCAATTTACTGATAAAATAGTTCTGTAACTGAAAATAATTTTCTTTGATTCTTTAGTTTAAATAGAATTACTTCACAGAATCTGATAAAACTATCTTTTCAATTATTAGTTTTTTAATTTATTTTAGAAAATTATTTTATAAAATCAAGAGAGACTTCTCGTTGAAAAATAGGTTTATTGTCACTCAGAATCTATTCCGGCCCAACGCATTTGCACCCGTACCGAACTCTCACCTTTCCAAATCGAACCTTTAGAAAAACTAAAATTCTTACTTCACCCTCGAAACCATGCAGACATCGGGACATGCCGGTGCCAGGTGCCAAGTGCCAAGTGCCAGTACGCCACACTGGCAGTCTGGCACACACCGCTCATCAGAGCAACTCCAATGTGTGTTAAGATGGTGCTAGAAGGAGAAAAAAAAATATAAAAAGAGGTGTAATACATTGGAGAGGTGCTAGTTTGGCACCTGTTGCATATTCCAACACTTGATGCTAGGAAAAGAGAGGAGAGAGAAAATTGATGGGAAGAGATGTGGAGAGTGAGAAAAAATAATAGTTTACTTCTTGCAAGTCTCATTTAACTAGTGCAAGTAGAGTTTATACATTGAAACGAAATAGAACAAGCAAACACCATCTGACGTGGCGGAGCTAAGCACCGCGAGAGGTGCTATATGTTAAAGTTTAGGGTCAGTGGTACAGTAAAAAATATAAATAAATTAATTCCATACTACTTCAAGGGGGCATCTGCAAATGCCCCTCCCGGGCCGGGACCGGGAGTCTAATAAAGGTCTCCTTCACCTCGAACGAGTCGCGTCGCGTCGTCTTCCATTCCCCACTCCGCCACTCGCTGCTCCCTTCGCCATGGCGGTGAAAGGGAAGGGCAAGCAGGTGGCCGCTGAATCCCCTAGGCCAGGCGCCGGCGGGGTCTCCGGGTCCGGCGGGAAGCGGCGGAAGGCATCCAGTGACGCGGGGGCGGGGCCCTCGTCGTCGTCCGCCGCGAAGCGCCGCCGCCGCTCCGGGGTCCTCCAGTTCGTCGACGACGTAGCCGGCGTCGACGACGACTATGAGGAGGAGGATGAGGAGGACGACGAGCTCGATCTCGACTCCGACGATGACCCCGATGACGGTGAGTACGGATTCGGTTCGGTCCCCCGAGGCGTGCGTGGGACGCGGATGGGTCGAGTGGATCCATCTGGGGTTTGTGTTCTGTGCAATGTGGATTTTCTGGGCGGATGATTTCTGGATACATATATTTTTTTATCTTGATTTGTTTCCTAGGTTTTGATCTGTGTTCATTGATGGGGGTTCTGGGTTTTTCCCCTTTCTTAATGACAGGAACCCTTATACAGCACTGTAGAAATTTCACATCTTCCCTAAAAACTGTAGAATCCGATGTTGCAGTAGTGCGCTAGTTGCGCGATGACGGAATCTCCTATATCTAATAGATAGAAATGCGATGTTCAAAAAAAGAAGATATAAATGCGAATTTTGTTGGGTTTGGTTTTGGAGTTAGTCCTTGAGCAAAATGCTATGACTGACCTTTGTTACCCAAGGCCGTGCTTTTATGTGGTTATTACAATACATCTTAACAATGTGTAGTGCATTTCTTTTGACGTACTGTGCTAGCAAATTACCTACCATTCAGAACATTTTGTTTTTTTTCCAGAACATGTTTCGCACAAAATGAATTAGTCCTGTATGTTAATTTCCCCTTCTACATCAATGGCAAGGTCTTTCATTGCTTCCTCTATTTTTGGGAAATAAAAATTCAGAAAATTGACAAATATGTACCATCCAAAATCAGCTTAACCTTGTGCTATTTTGTGTCATTTATGTGCAATTCGGATATAAGCCGTGTTACCTCGACACGTGTCCAATTTTTTTGTGAGTCTGACAAGTCCACGTCAGATTCCGACCTTTATCAATGTCATCAAGCAAATACACCTTACAGCAAACTGCTATTGCACTTTGACTTAATTTTGTTATCAGTTATCTGGATGCCTAGGATCTATGTTATTTACTCATCATTGCACTAATGTCATTTCATACCATACTCTTTGACCATAAATGTATTTGGTAGTTTTATTGCCTAGTGATTGTTACAGTCTTCTGCTCATGTGATCTTGTTTATGTCAACTGCAGGTTTCTTTACTGGTGGGGAACATGCACAAAATCCGAGTCACAAAAGAACTGAAAGGTCACACCCTCTTCCATTTCTTGTAAAGGAAGAGGAGCTTAGTGGCGATGAACTTGAGGAATTTGTTAAGAACCGATACAGTAATCGTGTGAAATATGCTGCTGACCAGAGCTATAGAGAAGACGATGACATTTTTCCATGGATTGTGCACTCAAAGAGCCTACTATTTGGAGAGTTAAATGCATGGTTGGTGATTATCAAACCCTTGACTTGGCATTGCTTGACTAGCATTTGCTGTGCATGTGCTGATTTGTTTAACTGTTTCCAGGTTGGGCGTGAGCGCCAAATGGCCTTCTGTTTCATGCAAAAATTTGTTGACCTGCGAAAAATTGGTACCAAAGTGCCAATTATCACAGCATTTGCACTTGATCACATAAGAGGGTTTATTTTTGTTGAAGCAGAGAAGGCCTGTGATGTTACAGAGGTACACAATCTGTTCCTTTGACAGCAAGAAAAATAAATAAATCATGCATACTAGAGCATGCTGGTTGATATGTAGCACAGTGCTTATTATGCTATAGCTGTTTTGTGCAATGTACGCTCACCATTCCAAATTATAAAGTGTTTTTGTCTTTCCTAGATACATTCCTTTTACTATGTATCAAGGCACAGTGTATATCTAAGTGCACAACAAAAACTACATATATCTAGAAAACCCAAAACATCTCAAGTTTTACCAAACTTATAAGTCATTCCCATAGTACTCCCTCAATCCCAAATTATAAGTCATTCCTTGTAGAGTCAAAGCATCTCAAGTTTGACCAAACTTATCTGATAATACAATACATTTATGCTGCCAACTAAATATCATTAGATACTTTATCAATTATATTCTCATAGTATACCGATTTGATGTCATAAATTTTTATAATTTTCTCTATTATTTTTGGTCAAACTTAAGAATCTTTGACTCTCCAAGATTCTTGTAATGACTTATAATTTGGAACGGGGGAGTAATATTTAAGATTAAAAACCCAGATATTTTTTATGTGGCATAGTTTAGCTTTGCTTTTCTCATTTGTACGCACTCAAGTTTTACTACTTCATAGGAAAGAAAGGAATTTTTTAATGAATTTGTAAAAACTATTTTTAGTAAACAGAATGTTTTCTTTTCTATTAATATCTTTATGTATATGCTTTATATTTTGGCCGTAAAATGGCCACTGACAATAGACATCCCATGTTACAGGCATGCAAAGGGTTTTGTAGTGTGTACATGAGCAGAATTACCTCTGTTCCTGCAGCTGAAGTTCCTAGCTTGTTATCCAGCCGTACGAAACCATTTGTAATGTCTCGTGGTACATGGGTCCGTATGAAGAATGGAAACTATAAAGGTGATCTGGCACAGGTATGGTATAATGTGTTTGTGCCTGTTTTCTTTTCTGGGGCTATCGTACCTCTTCATATATTTTCATTTTCTATGTTCTTACCTCAGTATCTTCCTGTGGCTTTTTAGGTTTTTAATGTGGATGATGGACGGAAAAAAGTGATGATAAAAATTATGCCCAGAGTTGACCTCCATGCTATTTCGAAAAAATTTGTAATGCTCTTATACTTTCGTGTTAAAAATGGCTTATTGAATTGATTTGCTTTCTCTATTTATCCAAACTACTCGAATTTATTTTGTTCCTGGTCATGATTAAGTAGGATATCAATATCTGGTATCTGGGGGGACTTTTGCTTGAATCTGTGAGACATCTCTGGAATCTAGATGTACCAATAGTATTGTGTTCTACAGTCGATATAACTAGAAGCATACCCCACGCGTTGCTGCGGGAATTGCTGATAATTTGGAAGGAAATTAGAAATTTAGAATACAATTAATTACTTATATGAAACAATAAACTATTATTAATAATGCTAATGGATGGCATGGCACGCTGATGTGGACAACTAAATGCATGTTAATGGAAGCCGTTGTCTCGCTGATGTGGATATCATAATTGCATGGGCTTAATGAGCTGTAATTGCATGGGCTTAATGAGCTGTAATTGCATGTGATAGCGGACTGCTGAGGGTCCAGCTTGCATGTCGGGATAGAATGCTAGGGGGGTTCTATTTACTGAATGTATATTCCCTTGACTGATCAACTGATTATATAACTGTTTGTTTGTCAGCCGACAATATTGTTTGGCTCCCATTTGCTTGTGAGCAACTATTGGTGTCCACCTTTCTCCTTTAACAGTTCTTGTTTTGGCAGCAGCCTGATTGCTAACTACTTATCTCACACTTTGTCTTTGCAGGGTGGTGCAATTTCACTAAAAGAAGCTTCAGTTCCTGCTCCACGGTTGATCAGCTCCCAAGAACTAGAGTAAATTTTCCTTACTTCTGAATCTTGTCCTACATTAATTAAACTTTTATTTTATTTTAACCAGCCTTGACATAGTTTCCAAATGTCATTTGCAATGCAGGTTCTTCAGGCCTCATATTGAAATAAAGCGTGATCGTCAGACTGGTGAAGTTTTTGAAGTACTTGATGGTTTGATGTTCAAAGATGGATTTCTGTATAAAAAGGTTGCACTTAGTTCTTTGATTTACTGGGGGATACAACCGACAGAAACGGAGGTTTTGAAGTTCTCTTCTAGTCCAAGCAATAGAGCTGCTGATGATGACTTGGATTGGCTCTCCGGCATGTATGGTTCTAAGAAAAGGAACCTTCCAGCAGAACGAGATATGAAGTCATCATCTTCTTCTAAAATAAAATCCTCCAAAGCATCGGACCTTAAAGCGTCAACTTCTACTGAAAATTATGATGACACCGATGAATTCAACCTTCATGATCTTGTACTCTATGGGTGAGTGTGTGTTATATAGTTTATAATCACTGTCCACTAACTACGGATTTCATCCTTATATTATTTCCTAATGAGCAGGAGAAGAGATTTTGGTGTGATCATTGCTGTTGAGAAAGATGGATTTAGGGTAATTATCTTATAACGCACACTTCAATTTTGTATCCTTAATTTTGTCTAAGAAGAATGGGTCCTGTGTAGATACTAAAGGGTGGTCCTGAAGGGTCTGCGGTGACTGTGAGAAAGCAGGATATTAAGAAAGGCTGTGTAGATAAAATGTTTACAGCTGTTGATCATCAAAAGAAGACAATATCCATTAACGACACTGTTAATATTGTGGAAGGGCCATTTCAGGTGAAAATTGAACTATTAATCTGACAGGAATTTGCTGTTGGTCTTTCATTTTGTAAGCAGTATGGGAATTTATGTGTGTGTGTGTGTGTGTTTTGCTTTTATTTCAAGTTAACATTCATTTGAGATATTTTAAAAAACATGGTGTGGATTCTTTCACTGAGTATTGCCAATGATAGTTTTAACGTTGTGCATGTACTAGTACTGCTACTGTGCTACATTGTTCTTTGAACTGTTATTGCAGTAACATGTAGCATCCTTTAGAATTCCAGCATATGTGTTTGTCTTTTTGGAGTATTCAAGAATACCATTTCTTTCATTTAGCACACTTGTGGTTTGATTAAATATATTTGCAGGGTAAGCAAGGGGTCGTTAAACACTTGTACTTGGGAATACTGTTCATTTATAATGAAAGTGAAAGTGAGAACTGTGGGTTTTTCTGTGCTCAAAGCGGGTCATGCGAAAAGATACGGAAGGGTCTGGGGAGCTCTACTACTGAAAGATCGGTACGTAGATATGGGTACCTACTTGTCAATGAATTGAGGATGTTCTTTGTGTCACTTTGCTTTCTATGTATCAGGACTTTCCAACTCCATGTTTTCTGAACCTACTTATGAGCAAAATGAGCATCGGGACAGTAAGTGTTTCTTGATTTCTTCTGTAATATTTCATGCATGTAAGTATATCATTCTGATTTTCTTCATAATACAGCTGAAAGGCCTTACAGGAGCACCAGAGAACAACTTTTCTCTATTGGGCAGATGCTGCGTATTAGAAAGGGTCCTTTGAAGGGTTACCTCTGTCGAGTAGTTCGGATATTTCGGAATGATGTGACTGTTAAGCTAGATTCTCTACTGAAAATTGTTACAGGTTGGTTAGCTTACATATTGTTGGAGCTGTTGTTTGGACCATGACTGACTTCTCCATGTGTGCAGTACAAGCTGATCTTCTCGCAGTCCCAGCTAATAGAGGGTAAGCAACTGAAGCATGTTTTAGTTTTCTTTTCTTTGCCACTTATGCTGTGAATCTTTTAAGTTGTAACGCAATTGTATCATCATTATGCCAAAGCATGGTATCACTTACATATTAGCTTCTCATTATGTTACATGGCCTACCAGGGATAACCTGTCTGGTGCCCAGACTAGTAAATTTGGAAGTCAAGATACATCCTTCTTTGGTAAGTGTGAGATTAATACTTTATGTGGAGTTTTTGGCCTTTCTTTCTTGGATCAGTCTCTGCGGTGTAAATAGGAAAGTCTCCAAATATTTTACTGCTCACCTGCTGACTGCTGTATATTTGAAAGCCATCTCCAGCCGGATGAGTTACTTTCTTGTAATGAAAATTGGAAAAAACAGAATTTAGGAAGTTTATACGTTACAAGATTCGAGTTCTTTGTTCTCTTATACTGTTGTATTGATGTTTAAAATTATTGGATTTGTTATTTTCATTGATTATTAGGTTCAGAAGCAGGCAAAACTTCATGGGACAATGGGTTGCCATCGTTTGGCAGGTTTGTTTTGTATACTTCACCTTTTTTCTGTTTACGCGTACATCTAGAATCCTTGTTTTTCCCTGGCGGGTGTCCACTCCCTCCCACCCATTAAACCTTGTGTGGATTTTCTATTGCACAGCTATAACAACAAAGCCTTTTAGTCTCGATCAAATTGGGGTAATCTACTACATAGATATACCAACAGTGAAAAACCAAAGCAGCCAAATTCAATCTACCATTGCTGTTCTAGAAAGATTTCTGTTGACACTTTCTTTCTCCCCTAGAAATGGTCACCAATCATCAAGTTGATTCATTGGAAAATGCTGTTGGGGTATTGTTGTTTTACTTTTTATTAGCAACCTATATATTTAGCAGGGCAAGCAATAAATTTTGAACAGAGAGTAGCCTGCAGCATTTCTGTTGGAATATTTTTTTGGTAGATCAATCACGAGCTCTGCCATTCATTCCAGGAGAAGAGAAAAACATGATCCCTTGATTTTTTTTTATATTGGCATGCTTTGTCATTTGGAGAATTTTGTTCATCACTAGTGCATAAATTAACAATTCTTTATCTTCTTTTGAATTGTCGTTGCAAATCTTGGTTCACATTTGGATAAATACCATTACAATGCAATGATAGCCAAGATATATATTTTTGGAATCAGGGATACACGGGAAGAGGAATAGACAGGCTGGGTCTCTGGGATGAAACGACTAGTCGACTAGTGATGTTGATTGATAGCAAATAGCCAAATACAGGCTATAGATTAGGACTAAATTTAATAAGACAGCCAGGCTTTGGAGTTCTGCCATCACTTGGCTTTTAATCTACACTTGCATATTCTATACTTAACTAACCCGTATCCGATATCTGATACTTTTTACTCTTATATTGTATATATTACCACAACATTATTTTTTCATAATTATGTATCGCTGTACCCGTATTGCCAAGGCAAAGTCCCATATTGGTGATACATAGATCCCATATGATCTCTTCATCCCTCCTAATCTGGTAGCTGACTACACCTCATAGCTGTCTTGGACCATGTGCACATCATCTTTCTTTCTGTACTGCTTGGTTTCCTAATTCTGCCTGAACTTTATCAAACAACTGGTCATGCCTTTTCCTAGCTGAACTACTCTTCCCGGCTCCTTAATCCATGTCCTATTGTCCACAAAAGCCAACAATGAACTTCCTTACTCATTTGTGCTGTTGCTGCACATGCTGCTAGGGTCCTAGTTCACGAAAGATGCAAGTAAAAAGAAGACAAGATATACATGAACCCTTCATTTGAGGTCAGGAACAAATGTAGTCCAGGTGTACATAAAAATAAGGATATACAGGAACCCATCATTTGAGATTAGGAATAAATGCAGTCACGACCCTCTTTTTGTAGTCACATGGAGATCTAAATTACCCGAAAATTGAGGAATCAAATTTCTTTATTTTGTACTTATTTAAGCCTGCCTTGATTCCACATGGTTAAGAAAAGATTGTCTTTGCTTTACAGTTAGTATGGATTATTTAAGATATATTTCTTTGTGCCTTTGTGATGTTTGTTTTTCACTTCCCTTGTCTTCTAGGTCTAGGATTGGTTTTGTTAACTAGAGATCTTTTCCTGGGCATTTACACCTATTCCATTTTGAAGCTAAGCTTGTTTTTGAGTACTAAGCATAGCATGTAATTACTTGTTACATGCCAATATGTAGATAAGTGAGTGTAAAAAGTAAATGTCTGACTGTGGCTATTGAATCGTCGAGGTTATGTTAGTGAGCTGCTCTTTGAGTCTTACCTTTTGCCCAAGGATGTAGTTGTCAGTTCCGTTTTAACTCCTTGCTTGCTGGTCCAATTTTTTAACAAAACCAAGTTGCTAAATTCTTTCTTGTTTGTCTCATTCCCCTTCGCTCATGTGAAGCATCACTTGGAGGAATAGATGTTCTGAGCTACTCTTTATTGTTATTATATATCTTGTTATTCACCAAATTGTTTGATGGGCAGTGACTCATGGCAACCCTTTTCAAGTTCCACGATACCAGTCCAGAATACAGGTAATATTTAATTTTGTTTTTTTATTTGTGTCACCATTCTTTTTTTGCGTCTTTATCACAAGGTATTTTTTGTCTTATCATTTTTAGGGAAAGGAATTGCATTACTATCTGTTCAGATGCTTGCTATGTGAAATCTGCCAAAAAAAAAAACCCTGCTTTAGTAAATCATGCCACTAGGAACGAAATGATGGAACAACTCTATTTATTGGCGAGGATTGAACTAATGTGGGATTAGAGGAGACATGGTCTATTAATCAAGATTTCTTATAAGCCTTTGAGTTTATTTTATAAAAAGTGTATTACAAATGATATACTTTTAATGTGGTTTAGACTTTTCTTGTGGGTTTGGTTTAGATGGTTGCTGCACTTATAGCTTGCAGCTTGTTGAAATAGGTGACTTTTGCATCTTTTCATTTCTGGATGCAGTAAATCAGCCATTGCTTCCTATTCATCTTACACAAAGTACATGTTTCTTTTAAAAACAATAACAAATCCTTAACAAATTGGGATAGGTTAGAGATGATACCCAACAAGTGCCCATGTTATGTTATTAACCAAAATGTACCGCAAAATTATAAGTTTGTGATTTAATTCTACTGATATCAATGTTATGTTCAGTTGTCCATACCCACCATTGCGAACAGACCAAGGAAACTGAACATTGATGCAAAAAAAAAGTCAATCCACAACTCCAAATGTAAATTAAATGTCCCACTTAGTTAGATTAGTTATACCCTCCCTCCTCCAGAACTCTCACCATGAAAGCAGTCATCATACATGGACCTAAATTGCGAAATGGATGCTCCCGAGGCCCTGGGCATACATCATGAAATGGAGGTAGTAAAAGAAATTTAGGTTGATGGTTCTTGTACTATTGCAGATATTGTCACTTATGCTTATTAAATAGGCTAAGCACATTTGCCAGTATTTGTGGTTTTCATGGTTTTAGTTGGGCGTGGAACTTTTACATTGTCAGGTGGAGAATCAGAAGCTGACCCATGGTGTAAAAAAACTTCTGCTGAAGATGATTCTGATCCATGGGGTAAGAAAACGGATGGTGATTCTGATCCGTGGGGTAAGGAAGCAGTATCTGCTGCTGACGGTGATTCCAATCCATGGGGTAAGGAAACCGTACCTTCTGCTGCTGGTGATTCTGATCCATGGGGTAAGAAAGTGGTTTCTTCTGCACCCGGTGATTCTGATCCATGGGGTAACAAAGTTGTTTCTTCTGCTGCTGGTGATTCTGATCCATGGGGTAAGAAAGCAACATCATCAGCTGTTGAAGTTTGGAACACTAGTGCCACCCAAAAGGAAGGTTCTAGTGGCAATGCATGGGACAAACAAGCTGGAGTTGGTGGATCTGATGCTGCTGGCAGCTCCTGGGACAGAGCGGTTGTCAATAAGGAGAGTGAAAAGAGTGACAACTGGGGAGAGGCTTGCAGGGTTATGGACATGGGAACTGGAGCTGACACAGATCCTTGGGGAAGCAAGGTCAAAGCAGTAGATACGGAAGGACCAAATAGCTGGGAAAAGGCTACAGTGCCTCCAGTCAGTAAGCTGGAGGATCAAGGATGGGGCGAACCTAAGGACAACTCGACTGAAGACCAAACCAAAGACAATATTTCTAAAGATGTGGACAACAATAGGGCTTGGGGCAGTTCTTTGCCTGTCACTGAAGATGGTACCTGGGGCAAGTCAAAAGACAACAGTTCTGATGGAGCTGGTGGTGCGGGAGGTTGGGATGCTCCTGCTGCCAACTGGAATAAATCATCTGTTGTGGCTGATGCACAGGATGAAGGTTGGGGCAAAGGAACAAACAATGAAATTGGAAATTGGAACAAAGCCGGAGCTTCGGACCAAGCTGGTGACAGCAATTGGGATAAACCAAAATCTTTTGGTGGTGATGGCAAGGGTGATGATCAGAAGAGCAGTTGGAACAGGCCTGGAAATTTTGGAGGTGGACGTAGCTTTGGGCGAGGAGGAGGCAGAGTTCAGGAATCTGGAGATTTCAATGGCAGAAATGATCAAGGAAGTTGGAAGAATTCATGGGGTGGTGACAATGCTGAAAGACCTTGGAGGTCTGATAATCAGGCAGACAATGAGGCTGGAAATTCTGGTGGATATAGGGGAAGCGGAAGAGGAGGAACGGGGCAATATGGAGGACGAGGGAGAGGGAGAGACAATGGTTGGAAAAATGGTGATAGCAGTGGTGATGGACCAAAATGGAGTGGTGGAAATAGTTGGAACGCTACAAATCCACCAAGTAACCAGCCCTGGAGTAGCAGTGGAGGCACCAAGTCCTATGGTCAAAATCAGCCTTCGACCTGGAATAATTCTGAGGATAGCAAACCATCTGTAGGTCAGTAACGTGTTTAATTTCCACCTCTAGTTTCCTGTTAAAGTTTCATGCGACTATTTCTAAATGGCAACTTGAACATGCTTCACAAATTTATTGATTTGCCTAAGGCTCCAGCTGCTGCTTTTATTATATTTTAAATTTGCGCAAAGCACAAATTGGTCCTCAAGCTAGAGCTATCAATATTATAATCAAATAATTGACATTCTTGGTATCCATTTTATGCTACAGAGTATCTATTTGTATTACTATTTGTGTAGGTGAGCAAGGTGATCCTTGGGCAAGCAAGGTGTCTTCTACTGAAGGTGATTGAGAAGCAACCAGAGAAATCCCCCCCTCCCCCTGTTTAGTGTTTCTAGCTGTGGTTTTCCTTTGAGCTTCCTAATTCACTTGCTGTCCTGGGGGCTCTTTGCAGGTAAAGAACAACAGAATGATCCTTGGTCAAGTAAGATGACTTCTGGTGGCGCTCAGGATACCAGTGGTGGCTGGGGCACCAAGGCAAAAGACGCTTCTTGCAATGATGGGGGTAAGTGGGAAAATACTGGTAGCGTGAGTCAAGCAGATTTCTTATTCTACTTACTTGTAGATGCAGTAATTACTTGGATCTTATTCACACTGTCATGTGTAGGTGATGGACTACAGAATGATCCATGGGCAAACAAGAGTGGTTCTAATGAAGGTACTCAAGAGACTATCTGAATGGCTGGCATTGGTCACTCGGCTGGACCATTTTAAGCTGAACAGCAGTGTTATCTTTTCTGGGTCTCTTGTTGAGCTTTTATTTTATTTTTGTAGGTAAACAACAAGAAGCTGATCCTTGGGCCCGCAAGCTGTCTTCTACTGTGGGTGCTGATGACAAGAATTGTAGCTGGAACACAACAGCAAAGGGCACTCCATCTAAGGAAAAGACTGATGATCCCTGGAATAGTAAGGGGGGTAATGATGACAGCAAGAAAACTGGCACCTGGGGTGCTGGCTTGTCAGGTGGGAATCAGGAATCCTCTTGGAACAAACCTAATTTCTCTTTGGGGAATCAGGAACCTACTTGGAACAGCCCCAGGTTCGGTGATGATGACAATGGAAATAATAGAGGTGGATTTGGACGTGGAAATCGAGGCAGAGGGAGAGGAAGGAATTTCGGGGATGGAGGTGGATCATGGAATGGAGGCAATAGAAATGATGAATCAGGTGGCGGAAGGTCTGGAGAGCCATGGAACAGGAGGGATTCTGATGGTGGCAGAGGAAGAGGGAGAGGTTGCTTTGGGCGGGGTGATCAAAATCAAGGTAACAACTTGGGGTCAGGAGATGGTGGCAGCTGGGGCTCTGGCAGGGGAGATGGTGGCAGCTGGAGCTCTGGCGGCTCTGGCAGGGGAAATAGTGGCAGCTGGGGCTCTGGCAGGGGAGATGGTGGCAGCTGGGGCTCGAAAAGCAAGCCCAGCTGGGAAGCCCAAAACACATCTGGTGGAGATGATCAGGCAGGAAAGAGTGATGCAAACAATTCCTGGAGTCAGAACAGGTCGGGAGATGGTGGCAGCTGGGGCTCGAAAAGCAAGCCCAGCTGGGATGCCCAAAAACATCTGGTGGAGATGATCAGGCAGGAAAGAGTGATGCAAACAATTCCTGGAGTCAGAAAAGGTCATCTCCATCTATCCTGGGTCAGCCAAGCAGTGATGTTAACAAGTCTAGCGCTTGGGGCGCTCCCAGTGGAGGAGCTGGCGGCAGAGGTTCTTGGGGAAAGAGCAACGATGATGGATGGAACTCATCGGGAGGATCAGCCAAAGAGAAGCCTTCATGGGGTGGTGGGTCAGAAGCTCCTCCTAAGAAAGAGGCCGATCCATGGGGCAAAGGTGGCGAGGGGAGTGGAAGCCAAGGAGGTGGTGGTGGCAGTTCCTGGGATAAAGCGACAGATGGTGCAGGGAACGGCAACAAGGGTAGTGATACTGGCGGTGGTGGATGGTGAGCTTTCTCCAAAATAAGCTTTGCGCCTTATTGGCGCTGACTACATGTAAATAACTTGCCCTTGCTGTGTGAACTGTTAAGTCGGTACGTGGTCGCATCAGTTCCTTAGCCATGCGTACTTCAAACTAAAAGAACATGGCTTGTGACCCTGTGGTTTCAGTAATTTAGGTGCCTTATTAACTCCCATTTTGTTTGAGGCTGCGATCTGGTTTTGTTGTGATGTTTTTGAGCCGGTAATTAGTCTATTATATGACAAGGCTAGATTCTGCAGCGGGGCTATCCACCCTACGGTTCTATTTTGCATTGCGTATACTCACTAATATACCGGAGGCTGTCGTTCCATTGGACAGATATCCTAGAAATGGTATAGCAGAGTATTCCACTAGCTTATGCAGTCTTCGTGTGCACTTGGTCAGTATCTCAAAATCCAAACGAATAGAAACAAAAGGTTACATAATGCATCGATAAGGAACTCATTTGTTACGCATTACCAATTCTTCAGATGGCCGGTCCTCGTTCGAACCCCGCTGCGCTCGCGTGCACCTTGCCATGGCGCACGCACGCACACAATTCTTCCCGGGCTGCTCTGTGCGCCGTCATGTCGATCGTCATCCATCCCAGTTCGACGCCGTCTAGAGGTGGGACGCGCACAAGATCAAAGCAACACGGCAACCCGGCGCGCGGCGGCAGGTGGCCAATGGACTGCAAGAGTGGCAGAACCAGCAGCTGCGCGGACTCCGAGTCCGGAGAGTGTTTCAACTTCATCACTCCACTCAGTTTGTCGTACTGAATTACTCGTGTCATCTCTCTCTGAATCACAATTTCCCCTGATGTCCTCAATCAACACCTCCCGCAACAACAACCACCCAGCTAGCCGCCGGGTCCCTGATTCTGATTGTCACCGCCGCTCTCAGGCTAAGCTGTGGCCGCAACCTGCTGCGACGCCCTCCCTCCCTCTTCCCTACTCGAGCTCCGATTTTCATCCACAGATAGGACAGGATGACCAACGCGCGGCGAGCCTGAAGCGCCGGTTGGTTGGTGCGCGCGGTAGGCATTTGGGCACGGCAAGGCCCTGGTGTGGCTGCCACAGCCATATTCGGCGTCTTCTCCACCCTGGATCCGCATCCGGCGCCGACGGGCGGGACCAGACGAACTACGCGATGGCCCGCATAGAGATATATAGAGGAAGCTCTCCTCTCCTGTGCACAGCGTCGGATCGAGCATCGAAACAGAGTCGAACAGACTAAGGTCTTGTTTGGATGCGCATGTATCGACCTTAAACCACATGGTTTGGAGTGGATTGTTACACTCCAACACATATGATTTACGAGAGATACATGTGCATCCAAACAAGACCTGATGGATTTTGTCACGGGCTTGGACGACGCCGTGGTGGATTCGGCGTCGCGCAAGGCGTTCGCGGCTTTGCCCGACCTCAGAAGGGCCATCACCGTGCTCAAGGGAGTCGGACCTGCCACTGCGTCCGCCGTGCTCGCTGCATATGCATCTGATGTCGCACCGTTTATGTCTGACGAGGTGAACCTAGCTTGTTGTATAAGATGTCTTGTACGATTCTGCGTGTGCGTGTGGTGACTGTAATGTGGTGTGGTGACTGTAATGTGGTGTTGTGACCTTGATCGGATCTTGTGTAGGCGATTGTAGCAGCCTTGGGCAATGCAAAGGAGTACACTCTCAAGCAGTACCTTGCATTTGCTGACAAATTGCAGGCAACAGCAAAGGTATGTCTTCTGCATTTGAGACGACCATTAATCTTCTGTTCGACTGAAGTACTTATAGTTTTAAGTCAGTTGCTCGGGTGGCTGCAGTTTGCAACGCACTCCTAAAACCGAACAACCAATATCTTCTATCTATACTACAACTAAAAAGAACAAAACTAAGACTATGTTAATATCATGAATTTAGTTTGTTTTCTAGATTTGTCATTTTAACGTATATATTGGATTTTACAATAATGTTATATTATGGTACGATATATGTGTTTTTAGTATAAATGTTTTGTTATCCCATAGCAATGCACGGGCACGATGGACTAATAAAGGCTAATGAAATCTAACCATCAATTACCCCTCATTAGCTCTTATTAATCCTAAATTAGCTCACGTTTAAATTTTCTAATTAATATCTAAAAAAATATGGGCTAATCATTAACTCTTGGATCCAAACACCCCCATATATACCCTCCTATATGCACATGATCGGACCCACTCCCATCCCCCGCCTCTTTCCATTTCCAGGAGACAAGAACATGCAAACGTTGCTTTCTTCCTCGCGTGGCCGAGACAACATAAAATAAAAAGCAAAATATTTACTTTAAATTGCTATAACTTTTAAATAGTATATCTAACTATTTTTAATTTTGTCTGCACCATTATATTGTCTTCTATGTGACGAGCGAAGATAAAACTACACACCACTTGCATATGTTTCGAAGAATTTTATTTATAAATATGTGTTATGAGATTTATCAAACGAGTTACTACCATGTAATACTAAAGTTTCTACTACAAACATAAAAGTTGTTAAATAGTATGCTCTCTTATATAAATAAGTGTTACATAGTATTTACATAACCTTTATGAGGTACTAGTCCTATATTACAGTATTCTGAGAGCAAATTACATGAATTGAGTTGCTAATTAGAGAGTATGTTGCAACTTATAAATTGTAAAATGAGTATGTAGAAACAATACAGATTATATTAGCTGCAACTGGAGAAATTTATTAAAAAAAACAAGACTAGCAGCCTAAAACAAGACAATCTACAACCTCGGAGGGCAAATCACTAAAACAAGCATTGCATAAGCTAACAACTGATGGAGCTATAGTTATTATACAACACATTACAAAAAGCTAGAAAACATGACTTGCTGCCAACTAGTGAAATTTATTAAAAAAAAAAAGACTAGCAGCCCAAAACAAGAGAATCTGCAAACTTGGAGGACAAATTATTAAACAAAGCATTGCAAAAGTTGCCAACTAGGTGAGCAAGTTATTAAACAACACAGTCCAAAAACATGGAAAGTATTCTAGATGCCAATCAGGGGCATTTATTAAAATAATGAGAGTAGTAACCAAAATGAGACAAACTGCAATTTAGGGACAGGCCGGGAAATTGTTATATATAACGAGCATTGCATAAGATGGCAAATGTGGAGAAGTTAATTATTATACTACCCATTGTAATAGCTGAGAAACATGACTAACTGCCAAGTGAGGGCATTTAATAAAAATAAAAGTAGCAGGGAAACATGACTATACTTTGTTCTCAGAGCATCTTTAAGAGTTTTCAAGAATATTTTTCGAAACCATGAAGTTTTTCATCTCACCAAAAATATTGGAAGGAATAAATAAGATCATATATGCATCATTTTTTAATAATTGACTCCTAAAATATAGAAGATAATTTTACATCATGAATTTTATATTATTTCTAAATTATATTATAATCACATTTATATATTATTTCTATTTTATACATTTGCATCAGAAACTTTTCTTACTCTTTATTCTTTCCCATACTCTTTCACCTTTAGATTGACAGACCGATACGGGTGTGGCAGACACGCGGATATATCGGCGCATTTGGTGATAGTTTCGAAGTGCCAAAAGATTGAGAGGTGGGATTGAAAACTCTTTGAGATTGTATTTTTTTTTTTATTTTGTAGATTATAAGGTTTTACTGGGAACTCTCGGAGATGCTCTTAGAAAAGCTGACCTTCTAAGCGACTTCGGAGTTAATATTTCTACATATATAGCATGTGATTATCATTTGAAAGAACTAATTACTTGTCACGTAATGAATGTAAATAAGTAATGAATATTTTTTTAGTTAAAAAAATTATCGATGCATGCCGTCAAGTAGCTAGTATTGTGATAATATATAAGCATGACAATTTGGGTCTGTTGGGCCGTAGAAATCAAAATTATTTTATTAAGTCAATACTACTACACTAGTAATACCGAATCGCATTCAGTATCGGCAGATCAGCATAAGGGCCGTGGAGCCACCCCTCTGCAATGAGGCGGTTGGTGGCCTCCGTGTAGTGCACCCCGTCCCAGCTCACGTACGCCGCCGGGTTGGCGCAGGCGGTCACCCCGGGCGTGCCGCAGAAGGAGGCGGGCCCCCAGTTGTAGGCGCCGCCAGCTCCGCAGCAAGCCTTGAGAACGTCATCGGCGAAGCCTGCGCAAACATGGCAAAAATTCAAACAGTGCGATCAGTGATCCTCCAACGAGAACGAGCGGCGTGTGTCGTTTTCACTTTCTCACAAACAAATTTGACTAAATATATATTTAAAAAAGTTAATGTTTATAATATATAATAATTATTATTAATATTAGATAGATATTTAAATTTAGTCTTTTTAATAAATTTATTTAAAAAATATATAAATGTTGTACGTATAAATCGAGTTAAACTTGTCACCACGTAAATCATCACGACAAACATTTGTGGAAACGGAGTCGTTTCATTACCGAAATGGCTGGGGTTCTGCAGGATTGTGATGATGGGTTGGTAGAAGTCGGCGAAGATGATCCTGGCGTCGGGGTACCTGCCCCTGAGGCTGCCCACGGCCGCGCGGAGCAGCGCATTGTGGTACCTGGCCACGGCGTTGACGCTGCGCAGGCAGCCAATGTGGTCGTAGTCCGTCTTGTTGGGGCTCAAACGGAAGGTCAAGATGGCCGGTGAGCACCCCGTTGGTGGGTTGCCCGGCACCACGATGTAGACTGCCCTTCGTTAATCAGCCTCTGCGGTGGCCAAAAAGAAAAAGCACCCACTTGTTTAATATAATAAAATTTCTCAATAATTAAAGCAGGAGCTACTTGTAATATTTCAGTTTTATTTGCCCGCCGTCCCTAATTAAATCAACTTTTAGAGTATTCACTACTAAAATGGTGGATTTCTCTTAGTGTTTTTTAAGTAGTAGTAAAACACTATCATTAGTTATAGTACAAAAGTTCTCACTAGGAGACATTTAGTAGGAAAAGTTTATACTAAATTTTGAATACCAAAACATTAGAAGAACTTCATCTCACTAGAAAAAAATTATAAATTTTGGTTGTGATTCCTAAGTCAAGCTGATGTTTTAGATATGACCAACTCTACATAAAAAGAGCACAAATACCTATATATGCATCATGAAATGTGTTTTTATAATATATTTATTTCGTATCCTAGATGTTGTTATCCTTTTCTATATATAAAGTTGATCAAGTTTAAAATAGTTTGATTTAGATTGGATTATAGAATTTGATTTGTTTAATGGAGGGTCCGTAGTAACTAGATACTAGAGTTGTCCTTTATGTCCCTGAATAAACCTATTTCTATACTAGAGTTGTCTTAAGTCAAACTTTGTTAAGTTTGACTAAATTTATATAAAATACTACAATATGTGAATATATTATGAAAATATTTTATAGTATATATAATGATATTAATTTGATGTCATAGATCTTGGTGCTTTTTTTTATATAAATCCAGCCAAACTTAAAAAGATAACTTATAACAACTCTAGTAATTGATTTATTCAGAAAGAGGGAAAGTAGTAACAAATGATCCACCACTGCAGAGGAAACCAATAACCTATGTTCTTAATCAATGCTGAGTTGATGACAGTAAACAATGAATTGAAGTAGATCTCGAGTCATCAGCCAAATCCATCATCACCCTTTTTTGGTTGACTTCATATACATATCTAATATCTACTAGTATATTTTTTTAGATAAAGGATAGAAACTATCCGGCTTCATCTACCCATAAGTAGAATCAGACCAAATTATTACAACAAGAAAATTTTAAAAAAAGAAACTGACGGAAAAATTACATCCCCAACAAGGAGCTCGAGTAGTTCTACGTGACAAATAGACTTGCTCCGCGATGTCAAGTCCACTAGAATAAGATCACCAACGTGATGACAACTCCACTAGAATAAGATCACCAGCGTCAAGACAAAGCCGCTAAAAATACGTTTGTCAGACCTAAAAAAGTACTGAAAACGTTGGACACCGACCACCATTGAAGACTGAATGTTTTTTCTAAGGCAACAACACAAAGCACTTGGTGCAGATGCAAGTCTGCCCACCAAAAGCGAGCTGTTACGCCATCGAGCATCACCTCCGTTTTGAGCTGCGCAGCAAGGTAACACGTGGTAGGAAATCCTGGCCCTGACGAACAACAACTTCGACGACGCGCCAGCTGCGCCACCGCCGCCGACCCGGAGAAAACAAGGCTAGGTTTTCACCCAGTTATTGAACGCCCACGGGCGCAACAGCTTCAGCGACGCCTTCAACAAGATGCGAGGCACGGTGAGTGCCACTGCCGCCGGCCCGACGTAAGATGCCAGACAGAGTTTTCACCCAAATTGCCGCCCCGTGAACCGGCCGCCGGGCGATGGAACAGGTCGCCGTCCAGATCATCCGCCGCAGAGGAGGACGGTGTTGGCGGCCAGATCCAAATCTGGCCGCCGTCACCCAAGAAGCCCCGTCGCAGGCGCTGCCCACACGGCTACCCCAGGTCCGGAGACACCTGAACCGTCCGCCGGAGAACCGGATTCACCCACATGGTCGATCGCCGCAGCCGTCAATGGAGATAGGTGAGAGGAGGGAACGACTGTTGGAGAGCCGAAGAGGACGAGAAGGGAGAAATGATGAGACTGAGGAAGGGAAGCGGGTCGCCGCCGCCGCAAGCCGGGGAGGAGCGACGGCGGCGGCCGGGGTGGCCCTCGGAGAGGCCCCGAGGGGCGGCGGCGGCGGGATCCCCCGTGTCCCCTCGGAGAGGACGCCATATCTACTAGTATATATATCCACAAATTAAAGGAGTTCAATTTGGAAGGCAGGGATAGAGTATATACTAGGAACATGTACTTATAGGAGTTCTAAAATCTAGATATTAACTTGATGTAGTACTCTTTGGTCAAAGAAATGAAACGGTGGCGGGGAAATTAAATAGAGATTACTAGCAGACACGTACTAGGAAATAGGAACACCGGGTATGTGTACCTACCTCCACGGCCATGGAAATGGTGTCGACAACTTTAGGCACGTACGTCTTCACTTCCTCCTCGGTCTTTCCTGCCATCCAAATGAAGTTGTAGTCGTTCACCCCAAGCTCCCCGACGAAGAAGAGCGCTGCGCCAAAGCAATCCTTGTCCCGGCGGCCTGATGTGCCGTTGCAGTTGCAGGCCGATGCCTTGATCTCCTCGAACCACCCCAGCTGCACGTCCAGCGAATTGTTGAGGACCTTGAACGGAACCAGGTTGTTCTTCTCGAAGAAGCCGACCTCCATCGCGGTGGCGCCGCCGACGGCAAAGTTCACCCCTTGGGAGGTGTCCGGGCTTCTCGCCAAGAACGCCGGGAGAAACGGGAGGCCAAACGCCTCGGCTACAAATAAGAAATATAAGTACACTACAAAATAAGAAATTCACATAGAAGTTTAACAGCTACTATATATACGTTAATACGTATACTCTAGTAGATGATGAGATTGTTATTGGAGTAGTGAACTCACCGACGAAATCGATGATGACTCTCCCGTCGCTGAAGCGGCCGGAAGGGTGGTTAAAGAAAGTCTCGCCGTAAGGAGGCTTGTCGATCCACAGAGGCATCACTGGAGCCGCCATGATGACAGCGTTGCCGGTGTCTATGTGGGAGTCCCCGAACGTAAACATGGAGGTGATGTTGTGCTTATTGTGTGAGTCAGATCTCACGCCGTAGCCACCTAGGGAGAAGACGAGGAAGAAGACAAGTGCATTGTCCATGGCTGCGTGCAAAGCTACCCAGAGACTAGAATGCATGGTACAGGAACCAAGGGCACATGCATATGCACTAGTTATAATGGTATGGAAAGTCAACCTTGTTAAGGCCAACTGATGATTAGCTAATTCTACTCTACCACGTATACTGAGCAGGTATAATAATACACCTCAGCTTGGCTTATAGCCAAGTCAACTCAGCAAAATTATAGGTGAAAGAGAGAGAATGAAATATGCTCTAAACTTGACACCAAACCCATCACATTCTGGCTGCATGCAGGTTCCCACCATCCCTCCTATACATGCTATTAGCTCATTTCCCTATAACATGTGGATATGTTTAATAAAAAATATATTTTTAAGTTACATGAAGAGTCTAACTATTGTACAGTTTGTCTTTTAAGCTTGTCTCAAGATGATGTGGCTTGGCTTAAAGCCAAGCTTATTGAACCTGCTCTGAATATAAAAGAGTAAATTACAGTGACGATTCCTAGAACTATTACACGATTCTTATCAAGTCCCTAGACTGAAATTACAAATCTAGATCCCTAAACTATTTATGTACTCCCTCCATAGTCAAAATTCAAAAAACTTTGTTTTAGAAAACGACAATGTCTCTAAATTGTAACTTTGACCGCTTATTTCTTTAAAATATTTATTAAAATATAATATATGTATACTTTTATGAAAGTATTTTTCAAAATAAATCTATTGATATGATTTTCACATTTTCAAACTCAACAACTTAAAAGTTATTTATAATTTATATTCTCAATATTTAACTAAAACTTTATCCTAAACGATAAGTTTTTTTAGTATGGAAGGAGTATATCATAGGAAGTCAATGTATAGAGGGAGTATATTGTTTTTACTATTTATCTAGACATAGTGTATATCTAAATTCAAAAGCTCCGTATATCTAGGAAAAAACGTCTAATTATTTGAAATTAAGAAAGTAGCACTCAATCAATTTATATAAACTAAAAAACCATTCGCGCAATCGCTAGCTCTCTGCTGTCCTACATAGGAAGTGGGCTCGTGGCCAGCCACAGCCACAGGTCCCTCGCACGCCTTCCGCCGAGGTGCTCCTGTCCCGTGTCGAGATGATCGCTTCCCAAAGAACAAACTGAAAATTGAAACGGCAACTCTTGATAATTAAGTGATGAAACTGACTATCAGCGTTTCATGCGAAAGTCTGAGGCGAAAGCAGCAATTCCACCAACGTAATACATTGCCAGTTAAAACAGAAGCTTGGGGAGCGGCCTTTCTTTGGCATATTCGTTTTGTGCTTACTCTCACATCGCCCAGCCATACATAACCTCCAAAGCCTTGTTTTTCTTTTCTTTACGAGTGAGACGTGACTTGCTCCAAGACCAGGTACACTCATCCAGAAGCAAGAGCAAGACGATAGACATAAGTGGAAGAAATGACTCGATCTTGGCACAGCACAGAATCACAAAACAGCAGATCGCATGGCAATACGACTCAACAGCAACTGCGAATTTGTTAACAGCTTGAACCACATTGACAGAGCCATAGAAATGACATCCATTTCGTGAGGGCAAAAGCGCATTCATCATGGACCAGTGACATCAGGACCAGCAAATGTGCTGTAGGAAAACATTCTCAAAATTTCCATGCTTGTCTTAACATGAATTGGTACACAATACTGTTGTTGAAGTCGTACAGAGGTCTTTAGCCTAAGAAGATGGCACTGAACTATTTACCACAATCTGACAGCAAGTGGCTTCAACTTAGATAACACAGCAGTTGGGAACAGTTACAAGCACGGTTTCTTAATCTGGCTTGTATCTAAGACAAAGGTAAACTTCAGCGATCTTTTACTCAGGGTTGACCTTTTGCTTCTTCGGGTCGTCCTTGTTTTTCTTGGCTTCGCGGCGCTCCCTCTTTAGTCCCTTTACGTCGTTTGATAACGTCAACTTTCCAACCTGAATTCAGTCAAAAACATGAGTCGGGTTATCATGTCAAAGGCAATCCTGCTACAAGTTTTCCGAAAGCCAAACTCAGTACAAACCTCCTGGTCTGGCATGTAGACCTTGCCCAGCTTGCCCTTCACTGGATCCTTAGTGACATTTTTCATCTGCAAGAAGGTTCGTGATAGTTGTGAATATCACAATGACTCAGGAGGAAGATTTCAGTGAGAACACAGCAGATGTTAGTTCCATCGGGCTTACCTTCTTAGCATGGTCAGCAGTCTTCATAGCTTCTTTCTTTAAGCTTTCAACTGGAAGTCTGTGCCTCCTTACAACGAGATCCATTGAAGGTCCAACTTCAACCAGTTCCATCCTAGGAATAGATGTACCTGACCTTTTTAGACGGAGAGCACAGTGCATCATGTAAACAGTAGTAGGAGATATTGCAGTGCACACATAGATCCGATCCACACCAGCAAGGTTTAGATTCTCTACGACCTGCATTCAATAGCAACAGTTTATTATGAATCTCAAGAGATTATCCATGCATACCACTCTGTAGTTACAAAATGGCGCACCTCTCCTCTGAAAAGATCAAGCAGTACTTCTTTCAAATGTTTCAGCTCTTCAGCACTCTCAAAGTGTTCCCTATGAAAGCAAAGAAAGGCTTCGATCCAAGTTTGGGTGCTAGCTTCTTATCATAAACATAAGATTCCATTGACTTGTAGTTCTCAACCCCTACTTCAACAAGGTCATATATGTGGTGGTCATACGTTCTTCCCAAAATCAGATTGTTGGGCCTCTTCTTTGAATGAGAACCATACTGCATCATGAGTTAAATCACAGTTGAAAACAATGAGTCAGATAATCTCTTTAAGATAAGGGTATCAACCACCACGTGTAAGATACATTGACATAAGGATAAAGCATTGAAACAGAAATATAAAATATTATACTCATTTACAGAAAGATTTAGCAGGCATGGTTGACAGAAATTCATTATGTAGCCATTAGATTATTCTAATTCTACACCACACTATGAATTATTACAACATCAGGATCACATCATTTTTTTCCAATGGGGTCAAAGTACTTCAAAAGTTCATCCAAATGGTAAACTATGAAGTATGAACTAGTCACAATGATGTCACTCACCACTATAAGGCTACAGTCTGTCTTGAGGGAGAAAAAATCCAGAGAAGATTCTCCACCATTTTCAAAAGGCCTAATGTTGTCATTCTTCTTGGTATATTTCACAGCATTATCACGCTTTAGGTGGTAAATATCTGACAGCAGAGAGTTCAACACAGCACTAGTCTTGGTACCATGGAGGATGAGTGTCTTCTTGCTGGTCTCAACCTGGCAAAATTATCAGAGAAGAAGGCAGATGTGAGATTGAAACACGAAGCATCAAACATATGCTATTTCCATTTCCACTACATACAAGGTTCAAATTATGCAGAACCTCCTTAAATGGATACCAGATCGCTAAGATCAAGAGCCACATGATTTTGAGCAGAAAGCATAGTGCATTGTACATTGTACCAAAAGGTTGTCTTTAATCAGCTATAGCCAACCCACTGCTTGATTTGATAAATACTATATCGACTTTTATCATTAGAAAGGACTAGAAAAACTGGCACGGCTTTGCTGCACCCTGCTTGGATCCTGCTCGTGGATGAATCACATTAGGTTGGGCTAATATACCTTTATTTTATATCTCAATGATATTACCTTTTAAGGGGTACTTTACTGATCACAGTACCATGTGTAGTATTACATTGATCACAGATTGACAAATATAAAACCAAGATTTCGCTTGTTATTCTATTTCTAGGTAGAAGTGCAGGATTTGAGAATTGTACAGTGACTACTTACAGATGTTTGATTGTAGTAGAAAATATAACATGATGGTCAATAGTAAATAAAGGCTCTATGATGCAGTCATTGCCAAGTTCCATTACTGAAATATGTGATTATTCAAAGAAAAGGAAGTGAACACTGCCTTTTCCCTCGTTTTTCATAGGGTATTAGTGCCAATAATTGCAGATGGATGGAGCAAGGATTGAACTATTATGGATGTTATGGGACGAAACTAACAAAAATGATATTGTGAGCAGAGTGAAATGGAGATATAGCATATATGTTATATATAGTAAGAAACAACAAAACAGTTGCACATGATTTCCACCGAATGTTTACATATCTGTTCATTTCTGCTTGATGACCATTGTGGCCCAAGTACTCATTGGAACATCATACGTCGACCATTTTACCTTTGCCGTTTTGCAAAGTAAGCAGGTAATCGACGAAATAAAACTGATGTAGAATATTACAGATTTGGGACTATTGTGAGCCTGGTTCCACAGTTTTTCAATGGTATCAATCGGAACATATATACAAAGGAGATCAGCAAATGATGAGATTTGGAAACAAGGATAGCACGGCCATGATCTGCTAATGACCGTGTGTGTCTAGTGTGCACCTTGAAGGCCAAGGTTTAGCAGGACAATTGCCATGTCCGCATGCCAACAGCTAGACCATGCCCTTTCACACTCTTCGGCCATCTTCACTTCTCACAGGCAATCCGTCGAGCACACAGTGTGCAAGTGTACCTCAGCAGCAGCGTGAGTGTGCTGCCCGCTCCCATTCTCAGACCAATCCCAGGATGCAACAATCCATGATGCAGCTATAGAATGCAGCCGCGGCAAGCAGAAGGGACGGCTGCACTACTGCTGCCTAAGAGGAGGCACGTGCGGTATGGTGCGTGCTGTGTCCTCGACGGGGAGGTGTCGCTGACCAATGTGGTGCCGGCGAGGACAGAAGCTCGAGCGGTGCTGTTGACAGAGCTGTAGCAGCAAGTAGGACCATGGAGCCGGAGCTTGAGCGGCACAGCCGCAAAGACCATCGCCGAGGAGGTAGTCAGGCGTCAGCTGCAGAGGGAGGCGCGGGCAACGAGGCAGGCGGAGGGCGGAGACCGGTGGCGACGCGCTACATGTGCTCGGTTGTTTTCGAGCATCTGGGGCATGGCCTCGCCGTACAGAATAGGGGTGGGAGGAAGGGGCAGAGAAGGAAGCTTACAAGCTTGGGCGCGTGCTTGAGAAGCTCCCGCCTGGCGCGTTTGGTCTTGGGCGTCCTGATCGCTGCCACCATCTTCTCCCTCCGCTCCGATCCAAGCCGCCGCCGCGGAGAAGAACAAGCGGAACAGGAGGGGAGACGGACCACTAAACCCTAGAAAACCCCGCGCCGCTTTTGTTCAGGAGGGGAGGGGGAAATCACGCGGTGCCAGGCGAACCAGAGAAGCGCCGTCGAAGGGGAGTGCAGAAACGGGGGCGGCGGCGCCAGCCTCGCCTGGCCAGCTAACCTAACCAGCTCGCTGGGCCTACTAGCTACTGGGCTGCCATCACATGTGTCGCTTTAGGCCCATTAGTCCAGGAAGCAAAGGTTTTCTTTTCCCTTTCCGGTCTCGCCCTCAACGTCTCTCTCCCTTCGCTTCTGTCGCACGAGACTGCCGCCAGCGCCAGGCGGACAGGCTCCTCCTCCCCGGCACTAGCCGTTAAGCCGTCGGTGCCCAACGGCTCCATTCCCGCCGCGCTCCATTCTCCCTTCTAACTTCTATTAATGCTCGCCTCCTCGCCCTTCGCTCCACTCCACTCCTTGCGCCGCATCCATCCTTCCGCTCCCTCTCCATCTCTCTGCTCTCTCGCGCGGTCGCACGCAGATCCCGACCGCGAGCGAAAAGCAAGCCGAGGCGCCAGCTGAGGAGAGGGGGTGATCGACGACGATGGCGGGGAGCACGCGCGCAGCGCACAAGGCGTTCCTGCTGTGCAACTACACGCTGCTAGCGGCGGCGTCGGCGTGCATCTTCCTCACGCTCTCGCTGCGCCTCGCGCCGTCCGCGTGCGGCCTGCTCCTCGTCTTCCTCCACGCGCTCACCGCCGTCTTCGCCGCCGCGGGCTGCTCGGGCTCCTTCACCGACGGCAGCGCCGGGGCCGGGCACGCGCACGCCGCGCACACCGCGGGGGCCGTCCTCACCGCCATCTTCCAGGGCGCCGCCGCGCTGCTCGCCTTCACACGGACCGCCGACTTCCTCGCCGAGCTGCGGTCCTACGTCAGGGAGGAGGACGGCGAGGTCATTCTCAAGCTCATCGGCGGGCTCGGCACCGCCATCTTCGTGCTCGAGTGGGCCGCAATGGCGCTCGCGTTCGCGCTCCGGCTTGACGACGATGGCAGCGAGGAGATCGACGGCGAGCATTGCAAGAGCTGGGCGTCAGGGTACCATGTCTGATTTCTGCTCTGATCAGGCACCGGAGACTGGAAGGCACAGAAATCAGAGATGAGGGATATTTTTTCTATTATTTACAGTGTGGATCATGAACCGAAGTGCAAAGGCAAATATTTGGCTTTGCACTGTATTCAATTCATCTGTTATAACTTGCAATAAAAACTATTCATTCAGTGAGCCGTAAAAGTGGGACTCTAATCCTTTTCATCCAAGCGAAGTAGACTCATCACCATAGACTAAATGATAGTAAAATGCTTCAGTTGAGGTACTATTGGATTGGAAGTCTGTAGACATACATAAAAAAATTCGCCAACTAAATAACTAACTAAATATATACAGGCAAGCACTGGAAATATGTTCACATTTGTAGCAACTGCATCCCTCAGTACAAATGCAATTTGAATCTTTTTCTGCAGTTATGTGCAATGGATACAAATACAGTAAGTTGAATAAATAACTAAAGATTAGACATTCTCCATTACCAGGCCAAAAAGAACAGACAATAATACAGAGTGAGATATAAAAACAATTAATCAATGAAAGCCAGCCTAAAATTAACACTCCCAAATTCCAAAAAATAGTATGTTCCTAGTGAAAGGCTAGCAGAAAACAGAACCGTGGGTACAAGTTCACCCACCTGCATCTTAAGAAACAACTGTGCGCAGCTGATCTTATAAGGTGTTTTGCAGCAGCACGGTGAACTCAAGAGATGATGGCTACAAAACAAGGTGCAACAAATCCTTTGCAAATGCGATAATAACAACCTGTTCATACCTCAGAAGCAGGTCATAACTCTCAACTTGATTCATCATCCTAATCAGTAATCAGTGTCAACAGACATCTTCTCCATCCAATGAGCAACAGTAACCTTGTTCGGCAAATGTTTCCCATATTCCATATGGGTCGGCAATGTTCGATTTTCCTGTCAACAATGATCGAGCTTCCTTTTCCATTGGTGGAAGAAGGAAATAGAAGAAGCCACCATCCAGTATCATCTTCTGTTGCTTATCCCGCAATTGTCCAGCCTTCCTGACAGTCACTTAGATAATTCTCACGTGCATTAGACATTAGTCCTTTCTCTTTCATCTTCTGGCAATTTTACAGTAACCTTGAGGAGCTTTTCTTCTTCAGCTTTCTGAATAAGCCACTGTACATGCACGGTTGCAAAGTGGTTTCTCTCTCAACCACTTGACACCCAATAGTTTATTTATATGGATCTATGATCATGTTCCCCTCAGGTGTGAGACTTTGTTGACACAACTGCTATATTCATGAAGATGCCTTGAATATGCTTTCTTACAAGGGAGCATATGTTATGGAAACCAGGTTCCTGTGGAAACTCGCACATGGATCGTTGGATCTAAATCCGATGGTGGGCGAGATTAGCAATTGGCTCACCATCGGATTTAGATCCAACGATTCACGTGCGAGTTTCTATAGTTTTCACGAGAACCTGGTTTTCATAGCATACGGTCCCTTCTTACAATTGGCTCACAACTTATCTCAAAACAGCAGAAGAAACAAGGTGACATGGAATATTGTTGTCAAATAGAATGAATCTACTATATTAGCAAGTTTTGTGTTCACAGCAAAAAGGGGTAAGATTGTACGACTATTAAATACCATGTGTCTTGCACCATGAAGAACATCTTGTGTTATTTCAGCATGTGAAATTTGCAGCAACCTTTTCCTCAATTTTTTTTTTGCAGCAACCTCTTCAAGAAAATATTTCCTGCTACGAAGCTCGGCTGCTTCCTGAAAGAAACATATATGCATAAGGTGTCAAACTTTAAATCATTTACTGTACAAAACATTTTTCTAGAGCATGAAAATTAATTTTAACAATGGGTAATTTTGCGGTTATAAATTAAAAAAAATCATGTCATATAAGTTAATGGTGTTCTCGGATAATTTTGCCCATGATCATACCCTTTTTCGTGGGTTCTGCACTCCTATAGCCGCTCTGTACTTTATTATCTTTCAAGTTCACGCGTTTACCTTTGCAGGTTCATATCGTTAATGGTCTCCACACGCATTGGATACTTACTTGGATCATTGGATGTGAAAATCCGATAGTGATAGACAGACACCGTCACACCGGAGGCAAATACAGTAAGACCAAAAAAAGGTTCTTCTTCTACCGTGGAGAGCATGCCATGCACACGGGTAACAAACTCCACGTCGTCCCGGTGACGTGGCGAACTCCTAATGGCTGTCGTCGCAGCTCCGACGAGCGGCGATTCGCTGCGGCGGGGATCCGTGACGCTCAGCAGACAGCAAGCCCGTTAACGTCCGTCGTGCTTAGTAGGCCCAGGTCTCGGCAACGGGCCCTACCTATTGCTCGGGCCGTACCGCCGTGGCCCGTGGGAGTCCAGGTCCGCCATGGACTTTGACAAGTCAACGTCGTCGCCCACCGCGTCGCTGTCCACCTAGCCGGTCCGCCACGGAAGACCCCGACCGGCCTTCACCAGCGAGTGACCTCTTTTCCAAGCTGACCCGTGAGTTCATCATAACCACAAGAATGCCATCTCAATTGGCGAGGCGTCGTGGGACGGAGTGGCATCGTCGTGAATAGCCACCGTACCCGAGGCCCTTCTCGGATCCTTTCTCTTTACAAATATTCCCTTCGCGGTTCCCAGTCGCCCACCGAGGAGAGTGGTAGGAAAGCTCGCCGCAGTACAGTAGTACAGCCTGTACAGGGGGCTCGGCTCAGGCGAGCGACGGGTACTGATGCCTGAGGGCGACGGGATGGGCCGCCCCCGCGACGGGCGAGCCTTCCTCCACCGCGCGCTGGTCCTCTCGTCGCTGCTCGTCCTCGCCTCCGGGGAAATCTTCTTCGAGGAGCGGTTCGATGGTACTGTGCGTGGCTGTGCTGGGTTGATTTCGTTTCCGATTTAGCTAGTTTAGCGCGTCTAACTGGGTGGTCAAAGGTTGTCCTCGAGGAGCGGTTGGGTGATTCTGTGACTGTGTTGGATTAATTTGGTGTTCGTTTGTGCTATTCGCTCGCTGGTTTAGTTGCTGACTGACTGCTAACGCCGACGTATTCTGAATTTTCGGTTTGTTGCTTCAGAGAGCTGTTCAATATTCATATGGTTTAGCTTCCCAAAGATGCAAATTAGTCTAGAGATATTGTTCATGATATTTGTGCCTTCTGATATGCTCCAGCGGTCCTGCCTCCAGGAATCCTAGAACTTACAGTCCAATGTCCTGCCGATGTGATGTCTCGTGCAGTCCATGAACTTATCAGCAGTTGATGTCTGCTAGAGTTTCTTGTTTTTCTAGGTGAATTCTTTTTTATTATTTGTGATTAATGAAATTATGCAACATGGTAACATTCAGATGGGTGGGATAGCCGTTGGGTGAAATCTGATTGGAAGAAAAGCCAAGGACAAGCTGGAACCTTCCGACACACAGCGGGAACCTATTCTGGAGACCCTGACGATAAAGGTGAGGGTATAATCATGAGATGACCTACCTTATAGTAGTATGTAGTAAGGGGCATGTGGCCCCACTCTTCACTTGTAGTATTTGACAGTGACAGTGGATATTTTGATACCCAGTTTTCAGCTAGATATGCCTTTGGTCAACTTCTGAACTTGAGCATCTTTTTTTAAAAAAACTTCAATCAGAGGAGGTGCTCAGGCTGCATCCCATTCGTGACCCCCTGTTTTCATCATAAACATTTTTTTTTTGTTAAAAAAACGAGAGGAGCACTTCAAGATTTGTACATACTTTATCAATCATCTTCAGCTTTTAAACAAAAAAAAATTCTATTGCCTTATTTTTTCCATGGTTTGTTTCATGCGTCATATGATTATTTGCATGTGTAATCATCTTTTCAGGTATACAAACAACTGGGGATGCCAAACATTTTGCTATATCAGCAAAATTCCCAGAACTTAGTAACAAGGGCCGGACATTGGTAATCCAATACTCTCTAAAGATTGAGCAAGACATTGAATGTGGTGGTGCTTACATCAAACTTATGTCTGGTTATCTCAACCAGAAGAAATTTGGTGGCGACACTCCTTACAGGTCAATTTTCTCTATTGTGTTTGGCCTAAAAAAGTTTGTTTATGAGGTTCCCTCATATAATGTTCAAAATTATAGATATGAAATGTGTCCTTATCTATCCTATCCATGAACTCTACAACTGCAGCTTTTCAGTCTTCACCTTGATGTAGAACATAGTTTTCATAAAACCTGGTAGTAATCCTACCTTTAGATCTTGCGCATATGCCTAGAGAATTATCAGTGGTAATTTGGTGTATTGGTCATCTGTTGAAAGTTGAATGCAGCTGTTAAGGAAAGTCATTAACTTTACCAAAAAAATATTAACAAGCTGTGTTATCATGCTTCAAACATAAAAAAAAATCATTAGCTGCCTTTTTCTTTAGAAAGTCAATGGGTATCATGAAATATTTTTAATGGTACGGACCAGCTGAAAATTAGTTGGAAGATCATCTAAAACAGAGTCAATCTAGTTACTAATGTATAGTGTCCTGGTTACCTTCATGTTGAACTGTTAGTAATTATTCAGTCTGTCTTAGCTTCTACTGACTATTACCTACTAAATGTCTTGGTATTTGCTTATGCAGCTTCATGTTTGGGCCTGATATATGTGGGGATCAGAAAAAGAAGCTCCATCTCATACTTTCATACCAAGGGCAAAACTACCCTATCAAGAAAGATCTAAAAAGCGAAACAGACAAGTTGACACATTTTTACACATTTATTCTAAGACCTGATGCCACTTATAGCATCCTTATCGATAACCGGGAGAGAGAATTTGGAAGCATGTACACTGACTGGGATATCCTTCCTCCTCGTAAGATCAAAGATGTTAATGCCAAAAAGGTTCGAGAATTTTCTGATGTGGTGAAAACTTTGTTATACAGTAATTTCAACCATGCCTTTCCTTATGTGTCTGTTTCTTTCAGCCAAAAGACTGGGATGACAGGGAATATATTGAAGATCCTGATCAAGTTAAGCCAGAGGTATGCCTTGTCATATTTCCTGTCTTAAACTTATCTTGATCAATAATTCTATATAACCTTTTACCTGCATTGAACAGGGATATGATTCAATTCCTAAACAGATACCTGATCCAAAGGACAAAAAGGTATGCATGATTCTGAGTTTTTTTTTAATATGCACCAGTTTGGTTTTAACAATTTAATTAACACTATGCTTCAGAGCACTTATTCAGATCTCAGTATGCAAATGATAGACCTTTACTATTTATGGTATTAAAGAAATGAGGATAGAGAAATGTTCAATTTTACTCATTCATGCCTGTTACTTTTGCTTTCTTTTTTTTAGCACCCTGGTCACGTTTTCTGATTCACTAGTGTGTCAGTAATTCCTAGACATTCATCACTAAACGAATACATGATGACAATATTGTTTTATGCTAAATCAGCCTGAGTCATGGGATGACGACGAAGACGGTACATGGAAGCCCAGAATGATATCTAATCCAGAATACAAGGGAACATGGAAGCGGAAGGTTCATTTACTTGACTAGTTATCTTTTCATAACCTTTTGTTCCTTTAAATAGTTATGTACTCATGAAATTTCTGCTCTCAGAAAATTAAGAATCCTAACTACAAAGGAAAATGGAAGACCCCATGGATTGACAATCCAGGTGAGAAACATATGTCCGATCTTCTGTATATCTGTCGCATATCTTCTGGATAGACATTCCTTTAAAGTATTTCTCTTGACAGAAATTTTTACTGCAGCATATCTGTCTTTGAACTGAATCTTGCACGCTTGTACCAACATTAATTAAATTATCTGTTGCAGAGTTTGAGGATGACCCAGACCTATATGTTCTGAAACCTTTGCAGTATGTGGGGATTGAAGTATGGCAGGTATCAAACATCATAACTGGGCAAAGACGTGTGCCCCATCACAATCTTTGGTTGTATTAAATGATTTAAATCCTATCTTAACTTACTACTACGGTGGTATACAGGTCAAAGCTGGTTCAGTTTTTGACAACATTTTGATTTGCGATGACCCAGACTATGCAAGGCATATTGTAGATGAAACTTTTGCTGCAAATAAGGAGGTAGACACACGGCATGTTGTGATCCATGTTGTCCCTCCCTAGGAACCCTGTCTCATTTTATTTCTATGCTGCAGGCTGAAAAAGAGGCCTTTGAAGGAGCTGAAAAGAAGAGGAAGGCTAGAGAAGAAGAGGTTAATTAACATGGAATCTTATCCTCTTTCTGCTCTAGTCGCTGTTGCCTGCTAACAATTATGAAATTATGATGTGAGCCTTGGAGGAGTTAATAGGCGTTGCTTTTCTGCAGGAAGCACGGCGGGCACGGGAGGAAGGGGAGAAACGAAGGCGGGAGAGGGATAGAGACCGTGGCAGAGACCGATACAGGGATAAATACAAGGTACATTTCTTCCTTTTGCCATACTGTATCCGTTTTCCCTGTTAGTTTTCCCTGTTGCAATTCTGTTCGTCTTGTCCTTGTCATATAGACATTCTTTTCTTGGTTTGTAGTTCAATATTTGATTCCCTTAATTTTATCACTAGCCTTCTTAAGGATTAAATCTGCCAGAAGTTTCAGGCTGTAGGTCCTTGCTTCTCAGTAGATGGGTGATATAAATCATTGCATGAATAATATGACAATAATCGGCGTTGCCAGCACACCGGTGAACAATTTTAGTGAAAATGTGTCAAATGTTCATAGCAAGCTGCATAGCCAGTCACAGTAATATGGCAGAGTGCTTTATATATGAACCATATGCTGACATATCGTTTCTTTCCTCTGCATTTGCAGCGTCATAGGCACTACGACTACCATGTAAGTTACAAAGTATCTTCATTTCTTATCGTAGAACACCCTAAGTTACACAAGAAAGAGGTACCTGACGTTGTCAATTGTTTGTTTGGTGTTCAGGACGAGCTATAGATCTGCTTGCGTTCTTTCGAAATCTGCTCGATATTGGTTGCGGTCTATGGAAATGGACCACGATGCTGGTGTCAATAATGTGTACCACTTCAGGGCGCAGATATTTGAAGGCCCGTTGTTACAGTCGTGCGGAACTTGTATGTTGTACACTAGAATCAAGCTGAATCTGTGATTTTGGCGATGGGTAGAGATTGACCATCGCGGCTGTAACCCGTCGCGATGCAATATATGAGCTGTAATACTGTCCTTGTACACTTATTTTTACCTCAAAATGTTACCGTTGCTGCATATGTTGATAAGAGTTTTGCTGTGGTACTTCTAAATAACTGTGAACCGTTCATTTAAATTGATCGGATGGCTACGGTCAGGTAATAGATGAAATATATATTTCTTTTTATTCTTATTTTGTAAAATATGGTAAATTAAGAAAGTTCTAGATCTAATTGATGCATGCATGATTTATAGGATCTAGTGAATCTTTTTAGTTTGGAAACTTTAAAGGTATTTAACTAGCATGTAAGTTTTTTTCTTTTCTTTATTGGCATGTAACGCCTTCATGTTAGCTAGTGTTGTGTTAGCAAAAAAAAATTTGAAGCATGTACGTGTTCCACCTATTTTTGGTTTATAAACTTTGAATGTGATTGATTTTTTATGCATTGCCTCATGTGTTAGTTTACAAACTTTAAATTTATTTGATTGATATTTTTCATGCATGAACGTATACTTCCTATGTTACCTGTGTTAGCTAATGTGTTAGACTTAGTTGATAACTTTTTTTTTATTTCATATGCATGTTTATTATTTTATAAACTTCCGTTGGTTGGTAATCTTTCTCATGTATGCACGTAACATATTTTTTGCTAATCTTTTTGATGTGCGTACGTAACTTTTTGAATCAACATGCATGTATAATAAGGAAGGTCAATCCGCTTCCATGGTATCCCAAGATTACGATATCTAGAGAATTTTCTTTTCTATTTCTAGCTTATTTTCCTGGATTTATTAATTTATTAAGTAATTCATAAAATGTAAAAAATCGATGACTCAGATTAATTTGAGATCTTACCAAGTTTGTACCAGAGCATTGCCCTATTAATAAACCTTTCGTATTTATGATGTCGCCGTTGTTTTATCTTTGTATAATTGCCCTACTCACTCAAGTTTTTACTGTTTTTAAGCAGTTAGACAGCTTAAACTGACCACAACACAATTTGATCCCACAGTCTAGAACCAGAAACAAAACAAAACATAGGCAATACATACACATGCAAAATCTTCGCTTAACTTAGTCATAATATAATGTTTTTCTAAAAACAACATAAGTGAGCTTATCAGTCTCACAAACCATCTGCGTGACATTATCCGCCGTCTGTTGATTCAGCGCTCGCACAACATTGCTGGCACGAAATGGAATCAATATCCTCGGAATGAATGAACTCACTTACTCACGCGAGTCCACTCATTTTGGGTGTGTTTGATATGGGCCACACCCCCCCCCGCCAGGCTCCAGGGGGCCAAGGACCAGTGTTTGATATGGGCTCCTAGGGTTGGAGTTTGGCCGAGGGGAGCCAAAACCCCCTCTCTCTCTCCTGCCCCTGGCCGCACGCTCGCTGCTCTCGTTCTCACTCGGCCTGGCTCTAGCGGCGCTCTCGTGGGCGAATCTGGTGGAAGGCGGGAGGCCGCGGCGGGCTCGCGCGGGAATGGTGAAAGTTCCACCCCAGAGCCAGGCCGAGTGAGAACAAGAGCAGCGAGCGTGCGGCCAGGGGTAAGAGAGAGAGGGCGAATCTGGTGGAAGGCGGGAGGCCGCGGCGGGCTCGCGCGGGAATGGTGAAAGTTCCGCGCGCTTCCTCCCGCGGTGAAATCCGTCGGCTATATCTACCCCCCTTCTCCACCCGCTCACATCTTCTGCTCCACTCCCCACTCCACTCCCGTTGAGGTAACAGCGGCGGCTGCGAGCTCGGTTGCTGGCGCTTGGTGGTCTTCCTCGGGCTTCGTCTCCGCTCCCCCGTTTTGGATCTGCGTCCAGGCGACGCTGCTCCATCCGTCGTTGGGCTCCAGCGAGTCTGCTTCTGTCTTCTTCTTCTCCGTCTCGTTGATTTGGTGGTCTTTGACCATCCGGATCTGGTACTTCTTCCCCGCGTCTCTCCGTTTCTAGGTGGTTTCGGCTCCCTCCTACTAATCCGAGGTGAAATAAATTACTTTCCTCCTTTGTTTGCATTCTAGGGTTTCTTGAAAGTTGACATCAGTGGCTTGCTTGATGTCTGAAAGGATCAAGATGCCCAAGAGGGGGGGGTGAATTGGGCTTGTTTTAAATTTCTAAAGCAAATATGAAAACCTATCAAATGCCAATCACCCCCTAGTGCCTACGATCCGTGTGTCCTAGCTAGAAAGCGGTAGCAGTTCATGGAAATTAAAAGCAACCTATGCAATTCTAGTAGGTAAGATAAAAACAAGACGGAATGTAATGCGGAAATGTAAAGAGCTAGGGAAAAGAGATTCTCAGTGACGCAGCGATGTTTTCCCGAGGTATCGAGGTGTCGACACACCCCCCTAGTCCTCGTTGGAGCACCTCGCAAGGTATCGCTCCTCCTCTACCCGCATAAGGGTAGAGTGCTCTCTACGGGCTGATTCTTCGCCACTCCGGCTCGGTGAATCGCCCACAACCGATCACAGAAGCTTGGAGAAGAGCCGCCAACAATCTTCCGACGATCACTTCCTCCAAACACCACCAAACCGTCTAGGTGCTGTCGAACACCAAGAGTAACAAGCACAAGACCTTCACTTGACCAACTCAAGGCTAGGAAGGTGGATGGATGCACACAAGTCACTCCTAATCACTCTAGGAGGGAAGAACAAGATGAACTCTCTCTAATCTCTCCCTCACTAGGCACTTGACTCTCCAAAAGATTTCTCAAGGTGTCACCAGCTGAGACAATGGCCAAGAGAGGTGCTAAGGACGAAGGGGGCAACTATAAATAGTCCCCACCTCCAAAACTAGTCGTTTTTTACCTTTTCCTCTCTCTGCGAAGCCACCGGACTAGTCCGAAGCTTATACCACCGGACCAAGCACACTGGTCCGGAGCTCACTCTGATTTCCAACTCAGGCATCGTCGGACTACTCTGCTTGGTCCGACGCACTGGTCCGGAGCCAGGGTGCTCTCTGAGTGAAAAACTTCTTCTCTTTTTCGAACCACCGGACCACTCTCCTTGGTCCGGAGCCCTGGTCCGACGCTCTGGTCCGGAGCCAGGGTGCTTACTGAGTGAAACCAACCTCCTGTCTTGAGGCGTCGGACTAGCCGTCGGACTCACCGTCGGACTAGTCCGGAGCCTTCTCTCTCTCTGACACAAGCCATCGGACCACTCTCCTATGGTCCGACGCTTTCCAGACAGGTGGTCCGGAGCTTCTCGAGCTGAGTTTTTGCCTAAGTCAGGGACCGTTGGACCACTCTCCTATGGTCCGACGCCTACTTGGCATACTGGTCCGGAGCCTCTTTCTCTCCCTATTTAAACTGTTTTCGCTGAGATTTCTCAAGGGATTTTGCTCCTACCATTTCTAGGGTTAACCAAGGGCTGAAAGCAAGGTCTCTAGGACTAGTTGTGACAAGTGTGCATATACCCACTCTCCTAAACTCTCCTAGGTCAAGCTACTAATCTCATACCCCCTTTATAGTACGGTCAAAGGAAAAACAAAACCCTAGATATACTTAGTGCCCTTCTCAACCTTATGGCACTAAGGACTAGCCTAGTCTTCGACTTGTATCATCATCCTTTGCAACCGAAACGATTTCCATCTTGGGGGCATGAATATCCATTAAGCCCATTCAAATTGCATCACTAATTACCTAACACAAATGACTTTGCCTCTGCAAAACACACGTTAGTCATAGTGATCTAGTATTGTCGTTAATCGCCTAAACACAAGGGTCCATGATTCTTCAATCTCCCCCTTTTAGGTGATTGACGACAATACAAGCTCGAGTAGTGAATAATGAGTGAATTTTGATAAGAGAAAACATGACTTGACATGAGATAGGCATGGGTTAGTGATAAGAAAGACAGAAACATGCCTAACCATTCAAGCCATGACAAGCACAATAGATATGAATTGAGCATAGTACTTGATTTCATAAAGGATATGCTATAGCCAAAAGATCAGAGATTAGCGCGGAAGCAATATAGCATAAACAAGTGACATGATATATAAAGATGAAAGTCCACACATGTCACACAATCATCAAGTCTCAACCATCACACATATCATACAATGCATAAAGACGGTAAACGTGATGCATGATGCGATAAAGTTTATACACATCAAAAGAACGAGTCCTACTAGCTCCCCCTGAAGCTAGTCCATCTACTCGACTCTCCCTCTCCCCCTTTGGCGTCGAAGCACCAAAACTAGGCGTCTGGAGGCGGAGTGGAAGCAGCCGTGGAGCGGTCGAGCACCCTGAACGCTGCCAGATAGGTCTCATCATCTGAGTCCTCCCCCTGAGTGTCTGACGCTGGAAGTGAAGCGGTCTGGGGGTCGGAAGCGGACAGGGCTGCTATCGCTGCTGTCGAAGACTCTGGAGCAGTAGCTGGGGTAGGAGTAGGATCAGTAACCGGTGCCAGTGTCGCTGCGGGAGCCTCAGGAGCTGCGGTATCCGGTTGTGCCTCATGCACGGACTCGACTAGAGTCTGAAGGACCGGAGACTGCTGAGGCTGTACTGGAGTGGAAGTGACCACTATAGCATCGGTAGCAACTGCAGCTGTGGGTGGAGTAGACACGGCTGGAGCTCGACTGTCGTGTGTAGCCTCGGAGGAAGCTACTAAGGAGCGGTGCTGATCAACTGTCGGTGCAACAAGCTCTGCCTCAACCTCTACAGCTATTTGTGGACCAGTGGAGGACGGTTGCCCTGTAATGTCGCTGAACGACGCTGAAAGATCTCTGGCAGTAGCACCCATCGTAACAGTAAGCGGAGTGAAACCAGTAGTGAGAGGGGTGAACTGCTGAGTGGGGCCGAAGGTGTCCAACCACTGTGTCATCTGAGTCGCCGGTGACTGGAACGGGTGGTCAATCCAGCACCCTAAACTCCACTGGACTGTACGGCTGGGGTGGGAGTGACTGTCTGACCGGCAGAACTCACAGGGGCCACTGAAGGGTCAACTGAGGGGCCAGCTGAAAACTGTGGTCCTCCTAGCTGCCCAACTGACTGAGAAGGCTGTGAGGTACTCATCATCTGTATCTGAGGGGCAGCTAGAAACTCAAGAGGAGGGGCGCCAGTCCACTTCATCATGTGGGCCATAAAGGCCATGTTTTGCTGCTGAAGCTGCTGAGACTGTAACTGTAGGCGTTGTGACTCTAACTGCATGGCTAGCATCTGTCGCTGCATCTCAAAGTGGTGCTCCTCAGACTGCCTCTGCATCTCATCCTGTCGCTGCTGGACCTGTGTAACTGCAGTGACTAGAGAGCTCTGCTGCTCATTGAGACGGTCAAGGATCTTCAACATCATAGTCTCTGTGGCAGAGCCAGAGCCGCCAGCCTCAGTGTCGTGAGCCCGTGGGGGCATAGGTGGAACTGGCTGAAAGTCGGCGTCTGAGCTATCTGAAGAGGTATCCTCAGGAGTCACATCAGCTCCAGTATCTAATCCATGGAGCTCCTGCTGCTCAACACCTCGTATCGCTTCATCCTGAGTATCAACATCAGCTCTGTCAGCTGGAGCAGTCCTCTCTCTAACCAGACGAAGCACCCGGTTCCCAAACCGGCTGTCAAACGAACCAAGTACTCTGTAAGCTGGGAAGGAAGTCGGTGACTGATCCAGCAGGGCACGGAGTCCAGCGTTGGATCCCTCAAGCTCAATAGCTATGATCGAAGAAATCCAATGAGCATAGAGAAACTGACGTCGGGCCCTCATACCATCTGCTATCACATCCTCAATCTATGACACAAGGAAATCTGCTATGTCAAACGGTGTTTGAGAGACTAGGACCTGAAGGAGTAGCTACTGCATGTTGGTCAAGCCTTCCTTGTAACCCGTGCGAGGCATCAAGGTACGGCGGAGGACCTCGTTCAACCAGTGAACGGTGGGTCGGAGCTCTGCTAGGCTACGACGGGAGCCCTCTGAGAAAGGTGGCTTGAAGAGAGGAGCCACCTCCTGAACTGATAGTGTACGACCACCTCGAGCTCAGCGAGGCACAGAAGCTCCTCTGTAGCAGTCATAATGAAGATCGAGCTCGCCACCTGTCTGACGGAGGTGAAAGATCTCTCTGAGCCGGGTCAAGTAGAGTCTGTATCGCTCACCTCTGAAGGTATACTGTAGAAACTTGTGCTCTGGATCAACCCAAACTGAGGCATAGAATTCTCTGACCCATCTCTCAATATAGTTTCCAGAACGGCCAAGTAAATCGGCGAGTCTCGGAAGGTAAGTGATAAACAGTCTGATCTCCTCACCAGTTAGCTCAACTATGCTCTCTAAGGAGCAAACCCTGTGAGGTCGGATCTGGATGCTGGTAAGCTGAGCTGCTCTGTAGAAATCCTCCATGAGAGGTGTGTGCCATCCTGGTGAGGCTCTGGGGTCACGCTGATCCGAGCACCACTTCTCGAGAGCGACAAACCGAAGCTTCTTCACCTGCTTGGCTGTAAGATTCCTCAGATCGAGGTGAACTGACACTGAAGCTGCGGTGGGAGCTACTGAGGCACTCTGGGGTGACTGAGCTGACTGAGAGCGAGTGGAACGCCCCTAGGAGCGCGGTGCCAACAGTGTACCCAGAGCTTCAGTGACAAGCTCTGGCTCCTCTGGAGTATCCTCTGTCTGTGACCCAGTAGGAGGAGTAGGAGGTAGATCCCGCGGAGGGGTGCCAAGTCTCACTGAACCTCGGCAACCGCCTCGCTTTGCACAGTCGGCTGCATCTGCCACTGCCTCTGCTTGCTCAGCCTCTATTAGCTTTCGCTTCTTTTTCTTTGCCTTCTCAACAACCGGCTTCTTGACCTTGTCTCTGGAAGGACGTGGAGGAGGAGGAGTGTCATCACCTGACCCAGTAACACGAGCACGAGAGCCGCGGGCCATCACTGATCAAGCAAAGAGTCACTGCCCACTGAAAGAAAGCCACTGACAGATCACAAAGAATACTGCCTCAAGAACCACTGATCTCTGTCACCAACAACTGTCAACTATCAGAATCAACTGAAAGAGAGAGCCTGCAAGCCACTGGACTGAACCTTCTGAGGCTTTGCCTCAATCCTTACTCGCGAGCTTTGCCCCGAGTTTAAACTGCCACTGACTGCTGCTAGATAGAATAGACAGGGTATATATAAGCATATATAAAATCTAGAGATAAGAATCCGTATAGAAGCAAGCATCTAGATGAGTAAAGGAATGAAAAGCTGTCATGATACCTGAGGTAAGAGAGCATATCTAATCAGAGCAATTCAAGTACCAAATCACACTCCGAAAGAGATTTGCCAGCTGTGAATTACAATTAGCAAGTGATTTAGTGAATTGAATTGAATATGGATTTTCAAGGAAATACCCTAGGATATGACTCTATCTATGACTCGACAAAACGCGACGTCGTAGATGAAAACCATACCCTAGTGAGAAGAGGCGGAGTCGACGACGACGAAACGAATTCGGTCAGGGACGACAACGTCGAAACCCCTCCTAGGGTTAGGGCAAACCCTAAAGGGGGAAATGCTTCTTTGCAGTGGCAATGTAAAAGGGGGGGGGAACCCTAGGGGCTTGAACTGACTGGCAGGGAGTAGGCTTGGAGGTTTGGACGCCGGCGAGAGGGGGGTTCCCGGCGGCGAGGTGAGAGGTGGCGGCAGGCGGCGATGGTGAGGCAGAGGGGCAACGCAAGGCGGTGGAGGGCGGCGGTACTGCGGCGAGGTGGTGGCGGAGCTCTGGTGGGGGCTCACCGGCGGCGAGAAGGGCGCAGGAGAGTTAGCGGCGGAGCTAGGGCAGAGCGGCGACGGAGCAGTCGCGGCGTACGGACGGCGAAAACGAAAGACACGGCTGAAACAGAGCCGTTCGCGGGGGTTATCCGCAAAAAATGAAAGCGTCGGACTACTCTGCTTAGTCCGGAGGCTGGTCCGACGGGTGGTCCGACGGTACCAGAGAAGGAAAACAGTGAGCACCCGACCACCGGACCAGTGCGTCGGACTACTCACCGGACTGGTCCGACGGTGCACAAGATTAGTCCGACGGTGCATAGATATAACTGACAGAGGCACCGGACGACTTGCCAATGGTCCGGAGGAGCGTCGGACGGTGGTCCGACGGATTCTGTGGCTGGAAACTTTTTATGCAGTGAGGGACAGGGCGTCGGACAACTAGCGTCGGACCATGTAGAGTGGTCCGGAGGGTGGTCCGATGCTTAAATTTGCTCTCAATTTTCCTATTTTTCTCTCCAATCTTTTCTCTTAGCCAAGTACCAACACAAAAGAGCAAAGAGGAGCACTTGTTGGACTTAACATAAGAACCATCTCTCAAACCCTCAATTTTAGAAATAATTTGCCACAGGCTAGGATTAGTTTACATAGGAAAATAGTTCAATAAAGCTCCAAGGGTCACCATAGGGGCACAAGAGGGGTATTAGCTGAAGCTAGAGCGTTGAATTGCTCCCCCTAAGTGTTGAACCTAAGGATGACCAAAAAACTTAACCGAAAAGAAACGAAGAAGCAACACTCATGCATATGCAATGCAAAACGGAATTTGAATCTAGGTTGCTTGCAAGTTTAAACCGCGGTTAAGCTTTGTCACACGCTTTGAGGGCGGTTATCTTAACCGTGTTAGCCAAGCCTATGTGCATTACCAAATTAAACATGTTATATTACAAATGAATGCATGGTTCACACAAACTCATCTTTTAGTGAAGTTAGAGTGATCAAGCACATTCAACTCGCTTCTCAACCTACAAAAGGTTGTTTCATCGAGTGGTTTAGTGAAGATATCCGCCAATTGATCTTCGCTCTTAACTCCAACTAGTGTGATGTCTTTCCTAACCACATGATCTCTAAGAAAGTGATGGCGAATATCTATGTGCTTGGTGCGAGAGTGTTGAACCGGGTTGTTAGCAAGCTTTACGGCGCTTTCATTATCACACAAAAGTGGAACTTCTTTTAAGAACACTCCGTAATCAAAGAGTGTTTGGGTCATGTATAAGATTTGTGCACAACTTGCTCCCATGGCAATGTATTCCGCCTCGTCGGTTGACAATGCCACACTGTTTTGCTTCTTTGAGGACCAAGAAACAAGTGATCTTCCTAGCATGTGGCACCCGCCGGAGGTACTCTTCCTATCAACCTTACACCCGGCATAATCCGAATCGGAATAGCTAACTAGTTGGAAGGGAGCTCCTTTGGGATACCAAAGACCCATGCTAGGGGTGTGTCTTATGTACCTAAGGATTCTTTTAACCGCACAAAGATGTGACTCCTTAGGGCTTGCTTGAAACCTAGCACACATGCACACACTAAACATGATATCCGGCCTAGATGCGGTGAGGTAAAGTAAACTACCGATTATAGAGCGATAAAGAGTTTGGTCAATCGGTTTACCTCCCTCATCGAGAGTGAGATGCCCATTAGTAGGCATTGGGGTCTTGATTGGCTTGCAATCCTCCATCTTGAACTTCTTGAGTAGATCATAAGTGTACTTTTCTTGAGAGATGAAGGTCCCTTCTCTCATTTGCTTCACTTGAAAGCCAAGGAAGCAGGTTAGCTCGCCAATCATTGACATCTCGAACTCCTTGGACATCAAGTCACCAAACTCCTTGCAATGGTCTTGGTTTGTTGACCCAAATATAATGTCATCGACATATACTTGGCAAACAAAGATCTCTCCATTAAGCTTCTTGGTGAATAGTGTAGTGTCGACGATCCCGATCTTGAAGCCCTTCTTGATTAGGAAGTCCCTTAGCCTCTCATATCAAGCTCTTGGAGCTTGCTTCAATCCGTAGAGTGCCTTGGACAACCTATACACATGATTAGGCAAGTTTGGGTCTTCAAACCCGGGAGGTTGTGAGACATAGACAAGTTCATTTATGAAACCATTTAAGAAGGCGCTCTTCACATCCATTTGAAAAAGTTTCATTTTGTGATGTGAAGCATACGCCAAAAGGATACGGATGGCTTCAAGTCTTGCAATCGGTGCAAAGGTCTCTCCAAAATCGAGTCCTTCTACTTGAGAGAACCCCTTTGCCACCAATCTTGCTTTGTTCCTCACAACCACGCCTTGATCATCTTGCTTGTTCCTAAACACCCACTTGGTGCCAATGATTCTTGCATCCTTTGGCTTCTCTTCAATTGTCCACACTTGGTTCCGGGTGAAGTTGTTGAGTTCTTCATGCATGGCATTCACCCAATCCGGATCCGCAAGTGCTTCTTCTACACTAGTAGGCTCAATAAAGGAAACAAACGAGTGATGTTCAACATAAGATGCAAGTCTAGAGCAAGTCATTACTCCCTTTGATGGACTCCTTATGATTTGATCATGGGGGTGAGCTTGAAGGATAGATGTTGATCTTCTATTTGTCTCTTGAGGAGGAGGATGCGGTGCTTCAACATTGCTTGCTTCGGCCTCGGCTTGATCTTGAGGAATGTGAGTGTCTTCTTGAGCTTCCCTCACTTGATCTCCTTCATCAACTTGAGGCGTGTGGGGTGGAGAAGGATCTTGATTTGCTTCATCTTCAACTTCTTCCACCTCTTGCGGGTTGATAGCACCAATTGGCATATTCTTCATTGCCTCCCTCAAGGGTTCATCACCTACATCAATATCCTCAAGCGCTCCTTGGGAGCCATTAGTTTCATCAAACTCCAAGTCATACGTTTCTTCAACTAAGCCGGTGGCTTTGTTAAATACACGGTATGCCTTGGATTTAAGTGAATATCCAACAAGGAAACCAATGTCACACCGCCGTTGGAATTTACCCAAGTGTTGACGCTTCTTGTAGATGTACACCTTGCAACCAAACACCCGGAAGAATGAAATATCCGGCTTCTTCCCATTGACAAGCTCAGAGGGGGTCTTCTTTAATAGCCTTTGGACGAAGAGACGGTTTGCCGCATAGCAAGCGGTGTTGATTGCCTCCGCCCAAAACTTCTCCGGAGTGTTGTACTCATCAAGCATAGACCTTGCTAGAGTTATGAGCGTCCGGTTCTTCCTCTCTACAACACCATTTTGTTGTGGTGTATATGTGGCGGACACCTCATGCTTGATCCCCACTTCATCACAATAATCTTCAATCTTTGTGTTCACAAATTCGGTGCCATTGTCACTTCTAATCTTCTTGATCTTCACATCAAATTCATTTTGAGATCTTGTAGCAAACTTCTTGAAGATGCCTTGTGTCTCTCCCTTGTCTTGAAGAAAGAACACCCAAGTGTATCAAGAGTAGTCATCCACTACCACCAAGCAATAGAGATTTCCTCCAAGACTAGCATAGGTGGTAGGGCCAAATAGATCCATGTGTAGCAACTCTAGGACTCTTGAGGTTGACATGAAAGCTTTGGTTGGATGAGTGTTTGCCACTTGCTTGCCAGCTTGACATGCACTACAAAGTTTGTCCTTCTCAAACACCACATCCTTGATTCCTCTAACCATTTCCTTCTTGACAAGCTTCTTCAAGGTTGACATACCCACATGAGCTAATCTTCTATGCCATAACCAACCCAAAGAATTCTTGGAGAATAGACAAGTTTGCAAGTTAGCTTCATTTGAAGTGAAGTCCACTAAGTAGAGGTTGTTGTGCCGGAACCCTTTAAATATCATTGATGAATCTTCAATCTTGGTCACAATCACCTCATTTGGAGTGAAGAGACAATGAAACCCGAGATCACAAAGTTGACCAACCGATAGCAAATTGAAGCTCAATGATTGTACTAGCAAGACATTGGAAATTGATTGATCTTGGGAGATAGCCACTTTGCCTAAGCCTTGAACTTTGCCCTTTGAATTATCCCCAAAAGTAATCTTGTCTTGATTTGCACAATCCTCATCAAGTGTGGTGAACATCCGGGGGTCGCCGGTCATGTGTTGAGTGCAACCACTATCAATTACCCAATGGCTCCCACCGGTCTTGTAGTTCACCTACACACAAGCAACTTGGAGTTAAGCTTGTTGTTTGGGAACCCCCTTAGTGCAGGACCCCATTGCCTTGTCAACCAACTCCTTAGCAACCCAAAGAACCCTAGGCTTGTTCTTCATTGGTGGTCCAAGAAACACCACAAGTGGTCTACCCTTGGAATCTTTGTTGATGACATAGTGAGCATCATGAGCAAATGGCCTAGTGTGCTTGGGCAAGGTCTTGGGAAGTGGAGTCTTGCATTGAAACGCGAAATGACCAATTTGTCCACATCCAAAACACCTCTTAGGCTTGGGCTTTGGCTTCTCTTGATTGTAGCCATTGTACTTGTTCTTGTAGTAGTTCTTGGCTTCAATCTTGACCTTGGCCTTCATCACTTGGTTTTCCTTGTACCCAATACCGGTCTTGTCATTCTTCATGACGGTGCTCATTAGAAGCTCACTTTGGAGATTATGACTCTTGGTGAACTTTTCAAGGCCACTTGTAAGCTTGGTCTTGTCATTCTTGAGCTTGGCAATTTCTTCTCGAAGAGAGTTGATCAAAGTGATAGCATCTTTGTCTTCTTCTTGAGCCGGCTTGATGGAGAAGGGTTTGTTTGCCTTGAGGTTGATTAGCTCTTCCTTGAGCTTTGAGTTCTCTTCCCTCATCTTCATATAATCATCATACTTGTTGGCTTCTACAACTCTCTTGCCCTTGCACTTAGCACTTTGCTCAAGAGCCACATCATCAAGCTCGATTTCACAAGAGGTAGCACTTGCACACTTAGCACATGGGTTAGTAGCAACATGTGTAAGATCTTGAGTAAGCAATTCATTTGCTACCACTAGTGTGCCATGCTCATTTTTCACTTGGTTGTAGTCATCTTTTAGCAAGTTATACCTTGTGAGGAGCTCTTGTGATGACCTCTCAAGCTTATCATGTTTCTCATTTGCTTGCTTAAGAGAGGCTTTGAGCTCCCTAGTGCTAGATGTGAGAGAATTAATCTCAAGCTTCAAATCATCATTAGCACTAGACAAGTTGTCAAGCTTATCATGCAAGTTTTCTTTGATTTCAAGAAGTTTGTCATTTTTACTCTTATACTTCCTTATGATGCTAGCGTACTTGTTGCAAATTTTAATTAGCTCATCATAGGAAGGTGCTTCTTCATCGTCACTATCATCACTAGAGAGGTCATCACCATCATCCTCTTTTTGTACCTTCTTGTCACCTTTAGCCATAAGGCATAGGTGTGTAGAGGATGAGCCCGACGATGAAGGAGGAGGTGGCGGTGGAATTGAAGAACCAATCACCAATGCGGCCACCTTCTCTTCTTCACTCTCATCATTGGAGGAGTCTTTTGAATCATCAATATCGGTGAGCCAATCACCCACAATGTAAGCCTTGTCATCCTTCTTCTTCTTGTGGAAGTTGAAGTTCTTCTTCTTCTTGTATGGCTTGTCTTGCTTCTTGTTATCATCACTTGAGTCATCATTGTTGCCCTTGTTCTTCTTGAAGTTCTTGACCTTGTTGTTCTTGAACTTATCTTTCTTCTCTTCGGGACACGCATGGGCTAGATGACCAAGAGTGCCGCAATTGTAGCACTTCATTTGGGAGATTGGCTTCCTTGAAGAGCTTGTGAAGAATTTCTTCTTCTTTGATTCAAACTTGACTCCATTCTTGTTTAGCCTCTTCAACATCTTGGTGGTCTTCTTCACCATGAGAGCGATGCTGTCTTCTTCATCATCATCACTTGCACTCTCAATGACATATTGAATCTTGCACTTCTCCTTGGAAGATGCCTTGAGAGCCAAGTCCTTCTTCTCCTCCTTCTCTTTCTTCTTGGAGGAGGATGAACTTTCATCATTGATCTTCATGTATATCTCATGAGCATTGATCTTGCCCAACACTTGTGTTGGTGTAGTTGCGGAGAGATCGCCTTGATGAAGAACCGTGACGATGTGGCTATACTTGTCTATTGGTAGGACACAAAGTATCTTGCGCACCACATCGGCCGGTGTTATTTGAGAGAGCCCAAGGCCATTCAACTCCTCTACAAGCACATTCAAGCGAGAGTACATTTCATTAGCATTTTCATGAGATAGCATGGTGAAAGCATTTAACCATGTGGGCACAAATAACATCCAACCCTCCACTATAGTCAGTCACCACCTAACAAGACTAACTCCAAAGTTAAAGGGTCATACAGCCAAAAGCCCTGCACAAAAGCTACACCTAAGTGTAATCAAAAGGTGAGAGAGTAGGAGAGGGAGGTGGAGAAACTATACTCTCTACAGTCAACCCCCTCATATCCAAGTTTGGCTACGAAGGACAGAACTACATGTAGTAGTTCTTGTCCAAGTGAAAGGATCAAGATGCCCAAGAGGGGGGGTGAATTGGGCTTGTTTTAAATTTCTAAAGCAAATATGAAAACCTATCAAATGCCAATCACCCCCTAGTGCCTACGATCCGTATGTCCTAGCTAGAAAGCGGTAGCAGTTCATGGAAATTAAAAGCAACCTAAGCAATTCTAGTAGGTAAGATAAAAACAAGACGGAATGTAATGCGGAAATATAAAGAGCTAGGGAAAAGAGATTCTCAGTGACGCAACGATGTTTTCCCGAGGTATCGAGGTGTCGACACCCCCCCTAGTCCTCGTTGGAGCACCTCGCAAGGTATCGCTCCCCCTCTACCCGCGTAAGGGTAGAGTGCTCTCTACGGGCTGAATCTTCGCCACTCCGGCTCGGTGAATCGCCCACAACCGATCACAGAAGCTTGGAGAAGAGCCGCCAACAATCTTCCGGCGATCACTTCCTCCGAACACCACCAAACCGTCTAGGTGCTGTCGAACACCAAGAGTAACAAGCACAAGATCTTCACTTGACCAACTCAAGGCTAGGAAGGTGGATGGATGCACACAAGTCACTCCTAATCACTCTAGGAGGGAAGAACAAGATGAACTCTCTCTAATCTCTCCCTCACTAGGCACTTGACTCTCCAAAGGATTTCTCAAGGTGTCACCAGCTGAAACAAAGGCCAAGAGATGTCCTAAGGGCGAAGGGGGCAACTATAAATAGTCCCCACCTCCAAAACTAGCCGTTTTTTTTTTACTTTTTCCTCTCTCTGCGAAGTCGCCGGACTAGTCCGGAGCTTACACCACCGGACCAAGCACACTAGTCCGGAGCTCACTCTGACTTCCAACTCAGGCACCGTCGGACTACTCTGCTTGGTCCGACGCCCTGGTCCGACGCACTGGTCCGGAGCCAGGGTGCTCACTGAGTGAAAAACATCTTCTCTTCTTCGAACCACCAGACCACTCTCCTTGGTCTAGAGCCCTGGTCCGACGCTCTGGTCCGGAGCCAGGGAGCTTACTGTATGAAACCAACCTCCTGTCTTGAAGCGTCGGACTAGCCGTCGGACTGACCGTCGGACTAGTCCGGAGTCTTCTCTCTCTCTGACACGAGCCATCGGACCACTCTCCTATGGTCCGACGCTTTCCAGACAGGTGGTCCGGAGCTTCTCGAGCTGAGAGTTTGCCTAAGTCAGGGACCGTCGGACCACTTTCCTTGGTCCGACGCCTACTTGGCAGACTGGTCCGGAGCCTCTTTCTCCCCCTATTTCAACTATTTTCGCTGAGACTTCTCAAGGGATTTTGCTCCTACCATTTCTAGGGTTAACCATGGGCTGAAAGCAAGGTCTCTAGGACTAGTTGTGACAAGTGTGCATATACCCACTCTCCTAAACTCTCCTAGTTCAAGCTACTAATCTCATACCCCCCTTTATAGTACAGTCAAAGGAAAAACAAAAACCTAGCTATACTTAGTGCCCTTCTCAACCTTATGGCACTAAGGACTAGCCTAGTCTTCGACTTGTATCATCATCCTTTGCAACCGAAATGATTTCCATCTTGGGGGCATGAATATCCATTAAGCCCATTCAAATTGCATCACTAATGACCTAACACAAATGACTTTGCCTCTACAAAACACACGTTAGTCATAGTGATCTAGTATTGTCGTTAATCGCCTAAACACAAGGGTCCATGATTCTTCAATGTCTCTGTTGTTTATTTCGGTGTATAGTAACTTTTTGCGTTTAGATCTGTGGTTATTTTGATGATCTGAGTTTCTTGTTCGCTGCACATGTACTGGTAATGATGTTTCTGTTATTCTGTTAGCTTGGTTTATGATTAAAGGTCGATGATGAGTAGCTATTGAGCACTGGGAGGCATTCTTTGTAAATGTTGTCGTGCTTCCGTTGTTTATTTTGATGTATAGTTACTTTTTGCGTTTAGATCTGTGGTTATTTTGATGATCTGAGTTTCTTGTTCTTTGCACATGAACTGGTAATGATGTTTCTGTTATTCTCTTGGCTTGGTTTATGATTAAAGGTCGATGATGAGTAGCTATTGAGCATTGGGAGGCATTCTCTGTAAATGTTGTCGTGCTTATTTCCAATGGAAACATACAATGTAATGTAGAGGTCAGCCAGGGTCTACAATTTTGTCTTATACATTTCTGAATGCATGTAGATGGATGCAAGTGATTATCATTTGATGATGGCTAGGAAGCCTGCTGGGATGGTTGTTGTGATGGTTTGTTTTGTGGTCACGAGGCTTAGGCAGCTTAGTTCAGATGAGACAATCCCTTATGGGCCTAGGACATAAGCTGAGAGGCATAGGCAGACCACACTACAGATGATGTTCAATTACAATGACACTGAATGCATAGCCATGCTACGCATGAAAAGGGCTCCATTTTTCTCTTTGTGTAACCTGCTTAGGACTAGAGGTCTTGTCCCAGAAACTGTTGGATGCCCAGTAGAGGAGCAAGTAGCAATGTTTCTCCATGTTGTTGGTCACAACCAGAGATTTAGGGTGGTCCACCAATCCTTTAGGAGGTCTATTGAGACTGTCAATAGGATATTCCACCAAGTGTTGTATGTTGTTGGTGAGCTAAGGCAGGATTTGATCAGGCCACCCTCCAATACCACACACCCTAAGATTATGGGTAGCCACAGATGGTTCCCTTTTTTAAGGTAATTGTCTGCAAACTACTTTGTTTTGTTGGGTGTCTTCTAATGTTGCACATATGCTTATGCACTTGGTGTTTGATGTAGAATGTTATTGGTGCCATTGATGGCACACATGTGTTGGCAAGGGTGCCTAGACACATGCAGCAAGCTTTCAGGGGTACAAAGAGTAGCCCAACACAGAATGTCATGGCTGCAGTCAATTTTGATCTCATGTTCACTTATGTCCTAGCTGGGTGGGAGGGCTCAGCCCATGATGCACTAATCCTAGCTGATGCCATTCAGAGGAATGATGGGTTCAATGTCCCAGCAGGTAACTGCCTGGCTAAGATGTTAGAACTTTTGTCCTTGTAACATATACACACTTTATGAACACTTTCTCTCCCCCCCAATTATAGGTAAAATGTACCTGGTAGATGTTGGATATGCTTGCAGGACTGGGTTCTTACCACCCTATAGGGGTGTTAGGTACCACCTTAGTGAATTCTCCAACAGAAACTATCCAGCCAATGCTAAGGAGTTGTTCAACCTGAGGCATTCTTCATTAAGGGTTGTTGTGGAGAGGGCATGGGGTGCACTTAAGGACAGGTTCAGGATTGTAGACAACAAATCCTTCCACAAATATAAGACCCAAGTGAAGCTTGTGCTTGCTTGCTGCATTCTACATAACTGGATTCTTGGGCAGTAATCCTGAGAATGCAGTTGAGGAAGAAGTGGTCCTAGAAGAACCTGTAATGGTCACTATTAGGGATGACATTTCTAATGCTATGTGGGAAGCTAGGGGGACCCATAGGACTTGATTCTAGTGCATTTCATTTGTGTGTAAAACAATTTGTAGACCCTGTGCATGGAACTTATTTGTTGTATTGCTTATGACAATAATGCTATGTCTAAGACCAATTATTTTTCAATTCTGTATTCTTTTCCTTCATTACTGCCATGTGGCTACTTATTGTTGTCAACTGCACTTGTGACAATAGTTTAGGATGGCTGGTAATGGGTTTCAACCTGCTGGCAATGTGTTGCAAGGGTATGCAGCAGTTGCAGCAGCTTTGGCTGAACCTGAGGTTGTAGACCTTGCTGGTGCTGCAGCTGAGGGTGAGTGAAAGGTCTAGAAATGGCTAGAGGGGGGGGGTGAATAGCCTAATTAAAATTTCTACAACAACACTTAGCAAACTTGTTAGAAAAAAAACACGGCGATAAGCAAGTTTGCTTTAGCTCTAAGGTTAGGCAAGTCACCTACCAATTCTAGTCACTAGCAAGATTATCTAAGTCACACACAAAAGCTAGAGACTTAGAGCTATACTACTAAGCTACACAAGCTAAGCTAGAGGCTCTACTTTGTAAGAATGTAAAGAAAGTAATGCAAAGCTAGAGATAGAATGGTTATACCAACGTGAAGAGATAAGCCAATAGATAACCAATCAATCACAAGATGAATCCTCGGTAGAGAGACAATGAGACATAATATTTTTTACCGAGGTTCACTAGTTTTCCAACAAGCTAGTCCTTGTTGTAGCGATACACCCACTTGGAGGTTCACGCGCTAATTGGCAATCCAAACCAAACCCGTTCAAGGGTGCCGCACAACCAACACAAGATGGGAATCCCCAAGCTACGAGCAATCCACTAGAGATACCTTTTGCGAACTCCCGCGGGGTAGGTTCAAGAACCCCTCACAATCCACCGATCGGAGCCGGAGACAATCACCTTCCTCCGCTCAACGATCCTCGTCGCACCAAGCCGTCTAGGAGATGGCAATCTCCAAGAATAACAAGAGCTCCGCGATGACGACGATCACCAAGTGCCACTATTATGCAATCAACAAAGCAATGCACTTGGATTCACTCTATCTCCCTAGAATATGTCAAATATGTTTAGAGGATGAGTGGTGGAAGCTTCTCAAGCAAGCACAAAAGTGTGAGTGAGTAGAATGTGCAAGAGATGCCCAAAGGGCCGGCCATAACACCTTATATAGCCCACACTCAACACTAGCTGTTTTGCCCCTAAAAAACGCTTTCTGCGCCCACTCCGGACGCACTTTTCACTGGGGGTCTGGACCATCAACAACGTCTGGACCCTCTTCTAGCCGAGAGCCAACGGCTCTGTTCCAGCCTCTGGTCGCAGGGTCCGGACGCACCCAAGGTGCAGTCCGGTCCATCACACATGCGTCCGGTCGAGCCTCCGTTTGAACTTGCTTCTTCCCGCGCGCACTGCAGCACGCCACGTGGCTTCGGACACACTTGTTCACAGGGTCCGGAGTCACTGCTCCTTGCGTCCGGAAATATTTTCCCGGGCGCTCGAGCGCACCCGAGAGCTCGCTTGAGCTCCTTAGCACCTCCGGACCCAAGTCCGGTTCATGGTCTGGACCATCACCCTGCGTCCGGACCCTCTTTTCCAGAGAGTTACAAAGAGCGCCAGACACCGGACGCGCGTCCGGATGCCTGCGTCCGGACTGCTCCTCCAGCCAGCCAGCAAGGGTTTGCCTCCGGACCCATCTCCGATGGTCCGGTCGACCAGAACTCTTGCGTTCGGACCCTGTGTCCGGACTGCATCCAGCTGCTCAAACACTTCTCCAACTTCTTCCAAGCTTCCAAGAGCCAACACTAAGTGATTCCTCCACTTGTGCACGTGTGTTAGCTTTTAGTTCACAATTATCTTGGATTAAGTTGGTTGTTTCACTAGTTCAATTGATTTTAATGCAATGCATATAAACCTAGTGGCACATGATAACCTTAATCATACTTAAGAGCTCCCTCCTTGATAGTACGGCTATTTATCCTAAATGTGATCACATCCTCTATGATGTCTTGATCACCAAACCAAAAATGGTTCCTAGCAATCACCTTTGTCTTCACACCATTTTCCTTTCCACCACCATGCTAGAGCTTGTGCCATCCACACTTGATTCACCTTGTTCCATCACATGGTATGTACCAACCTATCTCATGATTCACACTTAGAGATCAAGGTTAGTACTTAGGTGGGTTTCATCAATTACTCAAAAACCAAAACACATGGGGACTCTCAGTGAGGAGGCTGAAGTTGCTTCTGTTGTTGGTGCTAATTGGGCTAGGGGCCAGGCAGGCCCTATGAGATGGAACAATAACACATCTGGGTTTGTCCTGAGGAGGATGGCCCAGATTGTGTCTGATGGTTCCAGGACTAACAAGACCTACAAAGACAAAGATGTCAATTCTATAGCTAAGCAGTTGAGGGAGTACAGTGGTGAGGTTGTGAGTGCAACTCAGGTGTACAACCACCTGAGGAAGTGGAAACAAAAGTGGGCTAAAATTGCTAAGTTGAAGGACCTTAGTGGGGAAACCTTTGATGATGAGTGCAATGCCATAATGTTAGAACAAGACCACTACCTTAGTCACTGCAAGGTACAAAAGACCCTAGATAGTTTGTATCTTCATATTTATGCACTTGTGCCTATCTACACTTGTCCCTTTCTTACCTTATGAACATCAAATGCAGGACCACCCCAAGGATGCAAAATTCTTAAACAGCCCAATAAGGTTCTATGCTGAGATGCAATCCATCTTTGGTAGCACCTTGACCACTGGTAGATTTGCTTTAGGATCCAGTGCTCCTTTGGGTGTCAACAATGCTGATAGTGTGGCAGCCAAGCTTGAGGGGCATGACTTCTTTTGCCCTTCATTTGATGCCAAACCCTGCATTGATATAGGTGAGGGCAGCAAGGGTACTGCACCTAGATCTGTCAATGTTGGTGGGAAAAGGAAGAGGAACTTCAGTGAGGATGAGATGCTAATGATGACAAACATGACAGATGTTGTCAACAATGTTGCCAATGCTATGATGAAGACTAGTGCTGCCCATGTTGACCCAGACCTCTATCTGACTGTCATGGAGACTCCAGACTTCACTACTGAGGTCTTGATTGTTGCCTACACACATCTCCTTGAGAACAAGGCAGTGGCCACATGATTTGTGAGCATGTTAGAAGCCCATAGGGTTGTTTGGCTGAGGACATACCTGGTGAAGAATCATGGACCCTTGTGTTTAGGAGATTAACGACAATACTAGGTCACTATGACTAACATGTGTTTTGCAGAGGCAAAGTCATTTGTGTTAGGTCATTAGTGATGCAATTTGAATGGGCTTAATGGATATTCATGCCCCAAGATGGAAATCATTTCGGTTGCAAAGGATGATGATACAAGTAGAAGACTAGGCTAGTCCTTAGTGCCATAAGGTTGAGAAGGGCACTAAGTATAGCTAGGTTTTTGTTTTTCCTTTGACCGTACTATAAAGGGGGGTATGAGATTAGTAGCTTGACCTAGGAGAGTTTAGGAGAGTGGGTGTGACAGAACCTCTTAAGATAGGGCCCACTTGTCAGGATTAACCACTTAATCCCAACAGATGATCCAAACCTTAATTAGCTCGTCAGGTGTCGCCACTTTGCAGCGAGTCATCCACCTCTTTCCGAACAGGATCGCCTCATTACAATCATTACAGAAGCAATACGAAATTTTTATATTACATCAAAGTAGCGGAAATTTAAAGTCATATTACAACCCATAAGTTTTGAAACATAAGTTAAGTGTCATACAGTAATAATACATCAAGCTGCTGATAGAGTATGAACAAACAACCGATGTACTCTTGCCCAAGATTCAAACAAGGACAGTTTATTCTTCATCTTCATCTACACTGACCACGGTCATGCAGCAAGAAGCCACATAAACCAGGTTGTGATCCTCATCTGCAACAGGGGTTAACAAACCCTGAGTACGGGAGTACTCAACAAGACTTATCCGACAAAGAAAAGTATTTGGTGGACAAAACAGTATGCAAGTCATAGGATTCAAGGTGTGGTTTGCAAGAATCAAGTATTTTGCATAAATGAGCATTTAAAAAAAAGAATTGAAATAATTTATGTTATCCATAAGATTACTCAAGTATCGATCTAGATGTATGATCAATAACAAGGTAATAAACATCCACGAAGGGATCCAACAAGTATCCAGTTAAAGTGTATTACTACGCGGTAGAGGACAGGGTCATGTTTCCATTTCCGAGGAACACGACGATTCGAACCGGTTTATCCCAGTTGGGGCTTCCCTATCACATGACATATACAGCCGCTTAAAGCACGCATATGACTACCTTTCCCTGGATCCTCTCGCCAAGACCGGGGTTCCGCCACCCGAGAGCACAGTACACCTCCATCCAGTTCGCTAACTTGGAGGGTACACACTACTCTCGCCATCTCTCCACTCCCAGTGCGGGTTAACCATTCTTCGGATGAGAATAGCCAGAGTCCAGCTTCCCGGAGTATGTGATAAGTACTCCAAAGTCACAACCCTTGGACGTCTACAACGGACGGTTCCTAATCGACACAGGCGGAAAGAACCCGCTCACCAGACACCGCTGGTGGCTCTCCAACACCGTGTCCGCCCGGTCTCAGATTATTACTTCTAGCAACAACATCCCCTGCTCAGAAAACATAACCATTTGCCGAAGCAATACGCTATGCGTAGGTGACCGGAAATCACCTACTATAAAAGTTCTAAGCATACTAAGCATTTTTGCAAAACTTTGCATATTTAAACAAGTGTCAAGGTTAAAGGTACAAATAATACAAGGATAAAGCTATGCATCAATTAGGGATTTAATAAAGTACTGTAATGCAATAGTATAAACATAAGTGTATTTAAAGCAATCATTTTAAATACAAGGAAATGTTTGAATGCACCGGGGCTTGCCTTGGTTGGAGGGATAGACGAACTCGGGCTCAGATTCAAGAGAGAAAACCTCTTCACTGGAGGTATCCAACCCAACCAACGAACAATCTACACGATATAATGACATGTTTCAGAAGATGCTTGAATAGTAAACATGATGCTCAACACAAACAATCATGCTCTTAAGAGAAGACTAAAAAACAGATTGCACCTTAAGTACCACTTCCCTTCATGAAGGAAAGCAACACTAGGTTAAAAAGCAAATTTATTAAACCCTATTTATCTTGATTATCTAAGTTAATACTTACATCCAAAAGAACTGAGCGAGCAACATTACATCAAGCATGTCCAACTTGTGTTTGTCACTGGACAATGACCATTTGTATCAAATAATCCAAAATCACTCAAAGCCTAAAGTTATAAGGGTTTCTAAACATTTTATAACTAACTAGGACATTGCTACAGGATTAAAAACAAACGGTACTAAATAGGAAACAGGAAAAACCCTGCACAAAACCTACGGACATCGAAGAACTGCCCATCAGTGGCACAGACGCTCGAGCGGCGCCGAGAACCACAAAACACGGCGGCGAGTCGCCGTCGGTGGCCAAAACGAACGGCTACCCCTCGAACCTGCTTCGGCTCGCCGAGCCGAACCCAACGAGGTGCGCCACGACCCAAACAAACTCTCAGAGACGCCTCATCGACGGTGATGGCAGTCGACCAGAGCTCGACCGATCGCGCACCGTCGAGCACAGACCTCGATCGGAGAAACTAGGCCTCGATCGACACTCGATCAGAGAAGCTAGGCCTCAATCGACACTCGATCAGAGAGGCTAGGCCTCGATCGACACTCGATCAGAGAAGCTAGGCCTCGATCGACACTCGATCAGAGAAGCTAGGCCTTGTTCGACGACCATGGCGGTGAACCGAGCTCGACCGCACACATGCCGACGGACACATGACTCGATCGACTCAACCAACAACTCTAGCAAACTAGCGGCCCCCAAACAACGCGAAGCGCGCACGAAACGAACTCAGAGCTAAAAGCAACATCCTCATCGACGGCACTGGCGGTCGGTGTGGAGCTGCGCGACGTGCGCCGGAGAAAACACGCACGCGCTCGAGGGTAACTACCCCTCGAAACAAACTCAGGACGGCTAGGAGAAGCTAGCGCAAGACTCAGATCTCGAAAAGATCAACTACAACGACCTGATGACGAACACACCGCCGCGCCGAACAAGAACAGCGGCGGTGCTCGAGGACGGAGCTCGAAGGCTCGATACAAGGATAAACGAGTACAGCGGAGAGGTCGAGGAGCTCACCCTAGTTACGAAGCACTAGCAAGCGTGGCCGGAGATGAAGCAGAGACGACTATCGATGGAGAACGTGCCGGCGGAGACGAAGAACTGCGCGGCAACGAAGATGTTCCCGAAGTTATGATCCACCATTTGCAAAACGGAGAAACCGACAAGATTCAGAGATGAACAAGGAGCAAGAAACACAAGATACAAAGACAATGCGGCTCCTGCGTAGCCCGGTCGAAGACTGACCAGAGCGACGACGCTCTCGTCGGAGCTGAGGAAGACGGATCCGCGCTGGACGAATGCAGGCTCGACGACTTCAACCCATTCACCCGAGGATGCGCGAGGTCAAGGCGAAGACAATGGCGGAGGATTGAGTGGTTGGAAGTGGCTAACGAGCTCGTACAAGTTCGTCAATGAAGGTGGAGCGCTCGGCGGAGCAAAGCAGAGCGAGTGGAGAAGAGCAGTGGCGTGGAAAGGGATACAGAGAGGACGGTGTCCCGTTTTTAAAGACGGCAATGGGTTCCGCGATTTCACCACGTACATGACAAGACGTGAGTCCATGGACAGGTGTCGGACAGGGCCGGCGTCGAGTTCAACCCCGCCATGCAACTGCTCGATCAAAAGACTGAACTGCCCTGTGACTATTTTGCAAAAATGCTCAAGCTTCCAGGGGTTTTCAAGAAAAACTTTGAACACGAAAGATGCTCAAAATTTCTTGATCTACAACTTTGCTTAAACAACCATAAGCAAAAACTTTATTGATTTTGAAAATCATGTTTAGGGTTTAATCCACCCCCTCTGGGAAATAGGGTTTGGATTCAAATTTTTAATTTGAGAATTTGAAAAGATTGTAGGAATACGAGGTTGCTACGCTAGCCGGAAAACAAAACTTTTCGACCTCATAAACCAGGATCTACTGCTAGTTACAGGTTACGGGATTACCACTAGACGCGCAGGTGCAGCGGAAGACGACTTGATGTAGTCGTGCGCGTCGCAGCAGGCAGTGCAGTTGCGTGGTCGTCCGTCTCAACGTCCCCTTCGCGTGGTTCGTCCTTGTGCTCCAGATGCAGCACCTCCGAGGAATCCCACACGTACAGGGAGGAAGCGTTGCGCCTCCGGACTGCTAGGTCCGCGAGGAGCAAAAGGCGCGAGCGTGGGGAGGCGACGGCGGCTGCCAAAAGGCGTGGATCAATTAGCCCCGCGCCCACCCCTTGCTTATATAGGCGTCCTAACGAGCTCCGACGGTGGAGGCCCATTAGAAACCCTAAACCTAGTCTAATTCGGGTCCAACCCGAATTAGGCTTCCAACCCCTTAAGCGTGCGACCCTATGGGCTCACGCATACATAGACATGGCCCAAGTACTCTTACTCGACCAATAGTTGATAGCGGCCTCTAGCAAGACGTGTCAACTCCTATGTATACGCTATGATCATATCAGACGAACCACTATGACCATGTACAAGTTATTCCCTTCGCCACTCGATATATGGTTCAACTCGTGGGTTAACACTTAACCCAAGCATGGCCATGCATTTGTTGATCCAATCACATGAGTGATCCAGTGATATCTCTCTGACGAAGAGAGGGGCAAATTCCATCTTGATTGACTATGTCTCATAGCATGTTTCCCAACCACCCAAGGACCACCTTTATAACTACCCAATAACGGAGTAGCGTTTGATAGTCTCTAAGTAGATCGTTTCACATCTTGAGTACATACCACAATCTCAGGTCTAAGGACATAACGTACATGACATGAATAGAGACTTTCTCTTGTTGGGTCAGTCCAGCCTACATGTCTCACATGTGCCCACATTATTAGTTTGACATCTCTATGTCTATGACTTGTGAAACATAGCCATCAACTAATACATGTGCTGGTCTAATATTCAAGTGTGCTCTTACAAGAATGCCGACCAGGGACTACTATTAGAATAACCATTCAGGTAATTGAGTTCCACAAACAATTCACATAATTGTCAATCAATACTAGTTGTCTATAATGGATATTCAAAGAACACTTTATTAATCATGGATACAATCGGAATATAATCATCTACATGATTAGCTCTAGGGCATATTCCCAACAAAGATGACCTGCATTCACAACAATTGAGCAAACACAAACAAGTAAACTCATTTTAGTACAATGCATATCAAGGTTTTCAAACAAATGAAAGATGCTTAATGCATATGATGACATGATCAGCTTTTAATTAAGTTATTAACACCCGGGGTGTTACAGTGGGTATATGCACACTTGTCACAACTAGTCCTAGAGACCTTGCTTTCAGCCCATGGTTAACCCTAGAAATGGTAGGAGCAAAATCCCTTGAGAAGTCTCAGCGAAAACAGTTGAAATAGGGGGAGAAAGGGGCTCCGGACCAGTCTGCCAAGTAGGCGTCGGACCAAGGAAAGTGGTCCGACGGTCCCTAACTTAGGCAAACTCTCAGCTCGAGAAGCTCCGGACCACCTGTCTGGAAAGTGTCGGACCATATGAGAGTGGTCCGATGGCTCGTGTCAGAGAGAGAGAAGACTTCGGACTAGTCCGACGGTCAGTCCGACGGCTAGTCCAATGCTTCAAGACAGGAGGTTGGTTTCATACAGTAAGCTCCCTGGCTCCGGATCAGAGCGTCGGACCAGGGCTCTAGACCAAGGAGAGTGGTCTGGTGGTTCGAAGAAGAGAAGATGTTTTTCACTCAGTGAGCACCCTAGCTCCGGACTAGTGCGTCGGACCAAGCAGAGTAGTCCGACGGTGCCTGAGTTGGAAGTCAGAGTGACCTCCGGACCAGTGTGCTTGGTCCGGTGGTGTAAGCTCCGGACTAGTCCGGTGGCTTCACAGAGAGAGGAAAAAGTAAAAAACGGCTAGTTTTGGAGGTGGTGACTATTTATAGTTGCCCCTTCGCCCTTAGGACATCTCTTGGCCTTTGTTTCAGTTGGTGACACCTTGAGAAATCCTTTGGAGAGTCAAGTGCCTAGTGAGGGAGAGATTAGAGAGAGTTCATCTTGTTCTTCCCTCCTAGAGTGATTAGGAGTGACTTGTGTGCATCCATCCACCTTCCTAGCCTTGAGTTGTTCAAGTGAAGGTCTTGTGCTTGTTACTCTTGGTGTTCAACAGAACCTAGACGGTTTGGTGGTGTTTGGAGGAAGCGATCGCCGGAAGATTGTTGGCGGCTCTTCTCCAAGCTTCTGTGATCGGTTGTGGGCGAAGAATCAGCCCGTAGAGAGCACTCTACCCTTGCGCGGGTAGAGGGGGAGCGATACCTTGCGAGGTGCTCCAACGAGGACTAGGGGGGTGTCAACACCTCGATACCTCGGGAAAACATCGCTGCGTCACTGAGAATTTCTTGTCCCTAGCTCTTTATATTTCCGCATTACATTCCGTCTTGTTTTTATCTTACCTACTAGAATTGCTTAGGTTACTTTTAAATTCCATGAACTGCCACCACTTTCTAGCTAGGACACACGGATCGTAGGCACTAGGGGGTGATTGGAATTTGATAGGTTTTCATATTTGCTTTAGAAATTTAAAACAATCCCAATTCACCCCCCCCCTTCTTGGGTATCTTGATCCTTTCAATTGGTATCAGAGCGAGGTTGCTCTAAATTAGGCTTCACCGCCTAGAGCAAGATGTCCCATGGGGATGGACCGCCGCCCATGTTCGATGAGGATGACTTTCCTTATTGGAAAGTGCAGATGGAGGCCTACCTTGAGGCCGTGGACGTCGGCGTTCACAAAGCCGTCACCCAAGGTGGATTGGTGTTCGCCGAGGATCCATACTTTGAGAAGAACAATGCTAAGGCAAAGAACATTCTTTTCCGTGGCATTTGCAAGGATGTGTTCAACCGTGTGCGAAATTGCAAAACCGCACATGAGATTTGGACAAACATTTGTGCTCTACATGAGGGCACTAAATGTGAAAGAGAAGAGCGTTATCACCTCATCATTGCTAAGTTAAATGCTTTCACCATGCTATCTCATGAAAATGCTAATGAAATGTACTCTCGCTTTAATGTGCTTGTAGAGGAGTTGAATGACCTTGGGCTCTCTCAAATGACACCGGTCGATGTGGTGCGCAAGATACTTTGTGTCCTACCAATAGACAAGTATAGCCACATCGTCACGGTTCTTCATCAAGGCGATCTCTCCGCAACTACACCAACACAAGTGTTGGGCAAGATCAATGCTCATGAGATGTACATGAAGATCAATGATGGAAGTTCATCCTCCTCCAAGAAGAAAGAGAAGGAGGAGAAGAAGGACTTGGCTCTCAAGGCATCTTCCAAGGAGAAGTGCAAGATTCAATATGTCATTGAGAGAGCAAATGATGATGATGAAGAAGACATCATCGCTCTCATGGTGAAGAAGACCACCAAGATGTTGAAGAGGCTAAACAAGAATGGAGTCAAGTTTGAATCAAAGAAGAAGAAATTCTTCACAAGCTCTTCAAGGAAGCCAATCTCCCAAATGAAATGCTACAATTGCGGCACTCTTGGTCATCTAGCCCATGCGTGTCCCGAAGAGAAGAAAGATAAGTTCAAGAACAACAAGTTCAAGAACTTCAAGAAGAACAAGGGCGACAATGATGACTCAAGTGATGATGACAAGAAGCAAGACAAGCCATACAAGAAGAAGAAGAACTTCAACTTCCACAAGAAGAAGAAGGATGGCAAGGCTTACATTGTGGGTGATTGGCTCACCGATATTGATGATTCAAGTGACTCCTCCGATGATGAGAGTGAAGAAGAGAAGGTGGCCGCATTGGTGATTGGTTCTTCGATTCCACCGCCACCTCCTCCTTCATCGCCGGGCTCATCCTCTACACACCTATGCCTTATGGCTAAAGGTGACAAGAAGGTACAAAAAGAGGATGATGGTGATGACCTCTCTAGTGATGATAGTGACGATGAAGAAGCACCTTCCTATGATGAGCTAATTAAAATTTGCAACAAGTACGCTAGCATCATAAGGAAGTATAAGAGTAAAAATGACAAACTTCTTGAAATCAAAGAAAACTTGCATGATAAGCTTGACAACTTGTCTAGTGCTAATGATGATTTGAAGCTTGAGATTAATTCTCTCACATCTAGCACTAGGGAGCTCAAAGCCTCTCTTAAGCAAGCAAATGAGAAACATGATAAGCTTGAGAGGTCATCACAAGAGCTCCTCACAAGGTATAACTTGCTAAAAGATGACTACAACCAAGTGAAAAATGATCATGGCACACTAGTGGTAGCAAATGAATTGCTTACTCAAGATCTTACACATGTTGCTACTAACCCATGTGCTAAGTGTGCAAGTGCTACCTCTTGTGAAATCGAGTTTGATGATGTGGCTCTTGAGCAAAGTGCTAAGTGCAAGGGCAAGAGAGTTGTAGAAGCCGACAAGTATGATGATTATATGAAGATGAGGGAAGAGAACTCAAAGCTCAAGGAAGAGCTAATCAACCTCAAGGCAAACAAACCCTTCACCATCAAGCCGGCTCAAGAAGAAGACAAAGATGCTATCACTTTGATCAACTCTCTTCGAGAAGAAATTGCCAAGCTCAAGAATGACAAGACCAAGCTTACAAGTGGCCTTGAAAAGTTCACCAAGGGTCATAATCTTCAAAGTGAGCTTCTAATGAGCACCGTCATGAAGAATGACAAGACCGGTATTGGGTACAAGGAAAACCAAGTGATGAAGGCCAAGGTCAAGATTGAAGCCAAGAACTACTACAAGAACAATTACAATGACTACAATCAAGAGAAGCCAAAGCCCAAGCCTAAGAGGTGTTTTGGATGTGGACAAATTGGTCATTTCGCGTTTCAATGCAAGACTCCACTTCCCAAGACCTTGCCCAAGCACACTAGGCCATTTGCTCATGATGCTCACTATGTCATCAACAAAGATTCCAAGGGTAGACCACTTGTGGTGTTTCTTGGACCACCAATGAAGAACAAGCCTAGGGTTCTTTTGGTTGCTAAGGAGTTGGTTGACAAGGCAATGGGGTCCCGCACTAAGGGGGTTCCCAAACAACAAGCTTAACTCCAAGTTGCTTGTGTGTAGGTGAACTACAAGACTGGTGGGAGCTATTGGGTAATTGATAGTGGTTGCACTCAACACATGACCGGCGACCCCCGGATGTTCACCACACTTGATGAGAATTGTGCAAATCAAGACAAGATTACTTTTGGGGATAATGCAAAGGGCAAAGTTCAAGGCTTAGGCAAAGTGGCTATCTCCCAAGATCAATCAATTTCCAATGTCTTGCTAGTACAATCATTGAGCTTCAATTTGCTATCGGTTGGTCAACTTTGTGATCTCGGGTTTCATTGTCTCTTCACTCCAAATGAGGTGATTGTGACCAAGATTGAAGATTCATCAATGATATTCAAAGGGTTCCGGCACAACAACCTCTACTTAGTGGAATTCACTTCAAATGAAGCTAACTTGCAAACTTGTCTATTCTCCAAGAATTCTTTGGGTTGGCTATGGCATAGAAGATTAGCACATGTGGGCATGTCAACCTTGAAGAAGCTTGTAAAGAAGGAAATGGTTATAGGAATCAAGGATGTGGTGTTTGAGAAGGACAAACTTTGTAGTGCATGTCAAGCTGGCAAGCAAGTGGCAAACACTCATCCAACCAAAGCTTTCATGTCAACCTCAAGAGTTCTAGTGTTGCTACACATGGATCTATTTGGCCCTACCACCTATGCTAGTCTTGGAGGAAATCTCTATTGCTTAGTGGTAGTGGATGACTACTCTCGATACACTTGGGTGTTCTTTATTCAAGACAAGGGAGAGACACAAGGCATCTTCAAGAAATTTGTTGTTTAGGCGATTAACGACAATACTAGGTCACTATGACTAACGTGTGTTTTGCAGAGGCAAAGTCATTTGTGTTAGGTCATTAGTGATGCAATTTGAATGGGCTTAATGGATATTCATGCCCCCAAGATGGAAATCATTTCGGTTGCAAAGGATGATGATACAAGTCGAAGACTAGGCTAGTCCTTAGTGCCATAAGGTTGAGAAGGGCACTAAGTATAGCTAGGTTTTTGTTTTTCCTTTGACTGTACTATAAAGGGGGTATGAGATTAGTAGCTTGAACTAGGAGAGTTTAGGAGAGTGGGTATATGCACACTTGTCACAACTAGTCCTAGAGACCTTGCTTTCAGCCCATGGTTAACCCTAGAAATGGTAGGAGCAAAATCCCTTGAGAAGTCTCAGCGAAAATAGTTGAAATAGGGGGAGAAAGAGGCTCCGGACCAGTCTGCCAAGTAGGCGTCGGACCAAGGAAAGTGGTCCGACGGTCCCTGACTTAGGCAAACTCTCAGCTCGAGAAGCTCCGGACCACCTGTCTGGAAAGCGTCGGACCATAGGAGAGTGGTCCGATGGCTCGTGTCAGAGAGAGAGAAGACTCCGGACTAGTCCGACGGTCAGTCCGACGGCTAGTCCGACGCTTCAAGACAGGAGGTTGGTTTCATACAGTAAGCTCCCTGGCTCCGGACCAGAGCGTCGGACCAGGGCTCTAGACCAAGGAGAGTGGTCTGGTGGTTCGAAGAAGAGAAGATGTTTTTCACTCAGTGAGCACCCTGGCTCCGGACCAGTGCGTCGGACCAGGGCGTCGGACCAAGCAGAGTAGTCCGACGGTGCCTGAGTTGGAAGTCAGAGTGAGCTCCGGACTAGTGTGCTTGGTCCGGTGGTGTAAGCTCCGGACTAGTCCGGCGACTTCGCAGAGAGAGGAAAAAGTAAAAAAAAACGGCTAGTTTTGGAGGTGGGGACTATTTATAGTTGCCCCCTTCGCCCTTAGGACATCTCTTGGCCTTTGTTTCAGCTGGTGACACCTTGAGAAATCCTTTGGAGAGTCAAGTGCCTAGTGAGGGAGAGATTAGAGAGAGTTCATCTTGTTCTTCCCTCCTAGAGTGATTAGGAGTGACTTGTGTGCATCCATCCACCTTCCTAGCCTTGAGTTGGTCAAGTGAAGATCTTGTGCTTGTTACTCTTGGTGTTCGACAGCACCTAGACGGTTTGGTGGTGTTCGGAGGAAGTGATCGCCGGAAGATTGTTGGCGGCTCTTCTCCAAGCTTCTGTGATCGGTTGTGGGCGATTCACCGAGCCGGAGTGGCGAAGATTCAGCCCGTAGAGAGCACTCTACCCTTACGCGGGTAGAGGGGGAGCGATACCTTGCGAGGTGCTCCAACGAGGACTAGGGGGGGTGTCGACACCTCGATACCTCGGGAAAACATCGTTGCGTCACTGAGAATCTCTTTTCCCTAGCTCTTTATATTTCCGCATTACATTCCGTCTTGTTTTTATCTTACCTACTAGAATTGCTTAGGTTGCTTTTAATTTCCATGAACTGCTACCGCTTTCTAGCTAGGACATACGGATCGTAGGCACTAGGGGGTGATTGGCATTTGATAGGTTTTCATATTTGCTTTAGAAATTTAAAACAAGCCCAATTCACCCCCCCCTCTTGGGCATCTTGATCCTTTCACTTGGACAAGAACTACTACATGTAGTTCTGTCCTTCGTAGCTAAACTTGGATATGAGGGGGTTGACTGTAGAGAGTATAGTTTCTCCACCTCCCTCTCCTACTCTCTCACCTTTTGATTACACTTAGGTGTAGCTTTTGTGCAGGGCTTTTGGCTGTATGACCCTTTAACTTTGGAGTTAGTCTTGTTAGGTGGTGACTGACTATAGTGGAGGGTTGGATGTTATTTGTGCCCACATGGTTGAGGCAGACCTGGACTGTAACTGAATATTTGCTACTGTATTTCTGTTGCTTTCTAGCAATGATATATTATGTTGCTTTACATTGTTGGCTTTGCTTTTTCATGCTTTACATGTGGGATAATAAATGGTCTGTGATGCAAAACATTTGAAAAATGAGGTGGCTACATTATATGCTTTATATGTTGGGTTTCCTTGATGTTTTTCATGCTGGTTTTCCTTGTTGGCTTTGCCTTGAGTTTATTTGGAGTTAATTATGTAGCCACCAATGACTAGATTTGCATGGATATAATCACCACTATCCTTAAGCTGAGACCACACATTTCTGAAATTTAATCTGTGCACTGCTTTGCCATGAAACTCAGTCTTACATGAGAGTCAACCATAGAAGAACTATGGTGCTGCTCTTGTATGGCTGGGTTCCATTGGCAAAGTAACCATGGTTTTGAAACATGTTCTGTCTTACTGGTTTATTGCTTTTTGTTCTGTGATGCAAAACTTATAGGCCTATGATGCAACACAATTGAAAAACGAGGTGGCTGCCTTACTGCCTTACTGATATGTGGTATGTTGGGATCTTCCACTGCTGTGGTATGTTGTCATATCCATCATCTGGTGATCTGGAATCATCCACTGTTATGCAATTGTTGGGTGACCCCCAACTTGATGGCAACAGTGAATGGTTCAGATCATTACATGGTTGACATGTATGTCCTTTGGTGTTGCTATGACAGAACCTTTTAAGAAAGGGTCCACTTGCTAGGATTAATAGTCCATCCGACTTAATCCCAAACAAATGATTCAATTCTTAATTAGTCTGTCAGGTGTCACCACTTTGCAGCGGGTCATTCACCTCTTTCCGAACAGGATCCCCTCATTACAAACATTGCAGAAGTAATACGAGAAATTTATATTACATCAAAGTAGCGGAAATTTAGAGTCATATTACAAACCATAAGTTTTGAAACATAACTTTAGTGTCATACAATAACATAGTATCAAGCTGCTGATAGAGTATAAACAAACAACCGAGGTACTCTTGCCCAATAGTCAAGCAAAGACAACTACTCTTCTTCATCCTCAACAGAAACAACAGTCATGCAGCACGAAGCCACACAGACCGGATTGGGACCCTCATCTGCAACAGGGGTTAACAAACCCTGAGTACGGGGTACTTAACAAGACTTATCCGACAAAAGAAAATATTTGGTGGACAAAAGGTATGCAAGTCATAGGATTCAAGGTGTGGTTTGCAAAAATCGAGTATTTTGCATAAATGAGCATTTATAAAAAGAAATGAAATTCATTTAATTCGTTTAAAAGATTACTCAAGTACCAATCTAAATTTATGATTGATAACAAGGTAATAACCATCCATGAAAGGAACCAACAAGTATCCAATTTAAGTTTCATTAACTATAATGTAAAAGACAGGGTTATGTTTCCATATCCGAGGAACACGACGATTCGAACCAGTTTATCTCAACTGAGGCTTCCCAATCACACGACATATGCAACACTAAAGCACGCATATGACTACCTTTCCCTGGATCCTCTCGCCAAAACCGGGATTCCGCTACCCGAGAGCACAGTACACCTTCATCCAGTTCGCTAACTTGGAGGATACACACTACTCTCGCCATCTCTCCACTCCCAGTGCGGTTGATCGTTCTTAAGACGAGAATAGCTAGAGTCTAGCTTCCAAAAGTATGTGATAAGTACTCCAAAGTCACAACCCTTGGACTTATTACAACGGCAAGGCCCTAACGACACAGGCGGAAAGAACCCGCTCACCAGACACCGCTGATGGCTCTCCAACACCGTGTCCGCCCGGTCACGAATTATTACTTCCAACAACAGTCCTTTCTCAAAAGAGCATAACCATTTGCCGAAGCAATACGCTATGTGTAAGTGACAGGAAATCACCTACTAGAAAACTCTAAGCATACTAAGCATTTTTAGCAAAAGTTTTCATCTTTAAACAAGTGACAAGGTAAAGGTACAATAATACAACGATAAGGTCATGCATCAAATAGAAATTTAATAAAGTACCGTAATGCAATATTATAACCATAAGTGTATTTAAAGGAAAGATTTTTAAATACAAGATAAGGTTTGAATGCACCGGGCTTGCCTTGGTTGGAGGGGTACACAAACTCGGGCTCTGATTCAACAAGAGAGAAATCCCCTTCAAGAGAGGGATTATCCAACCCAACCAACGAACAATCTACACAATATATTGATATGCTTAGATGATGCTTGAAATGATAGGCATGATGCTTTGCAACACACAAACATATACTTAAGAGATGAACAAAACAGATTAAACATCTTGAGTACAACTTTCCTTCATGAAAGGAAAGTTAAACTAAAGCATAAAGTAATTTACTTATAACATGATTAAAGTAATTACTAAGCTTACTAATTATGTTCAAAAGAACTGAGAAAACAACAATACATCATCCATGTCCATACTATGGTTGTCACTGGACAATTGACCATTTGCATCAAACAACCCAAAATCACTCAAAACCTAAAGTCATTAGGGTTGCTAATCATTTTATTATTAATTAAACAAATAGCCATGTTAAAAAGTTCACCCAAAAATTTCCAAACTTTTTGTACAGCAAGATATAAGTGTATAAAGGTTACACAAAAATTTCCAGAATTTTTGGAGCATTACACAGAGCATGAAAAATCATGGAAAACCCATTTTTCAATTATTTTGAGTATTTTTATAGGATTTAAAATGTACTGAATATGGACATATTATATTTTTATTAAATACTACACATCACAGAGAACATACACAAATTTTTACATAATTTATTTATGCACAAAAATAAACATACAAAAATAACAAAAAACATTACTGTGCAAAACAGGAAATAAAGAAAACCCTTCATGAAACTCACTGACACCTGAGTCCCGCATGTCAGTGGCACAAAAACAGGGCAGCGGCGCCGGCGGCTACTTAGCGGCTCAAACAACTCATGCCCTGAACTCTACTCGTCATCCTGAACCCATCGAGGTACGGTAGATTCCTTTTCATCCCTTAGAACTCCCTCGCTGGCGACATCCGCGGCGGCCCGAGCTCGGTCGCTCGAACGCCGACGAGCACAAGCCGTAATCGGCTCAACCAACAACCGCAGCATGCTTAGCGGCCCCCAAACAACGCGGACCGCACTCGAAACGAACGAACAACTACTCGAAACGACCCTACCGACAAGCATGGTGGCACCCCGCACGCGGCCGCTCATGCGCCGGCGAAAACACGCACGCACTCGATCAACCAACAGCGCGAACGTACTCAGGACGACTAGGCGAAGCTAGCGCAAGACTCCGACTCGAAAACGATCAACTAAAACGAACGAACGACGAGCGCACCGTCGCGACGGCCATGAACCGCGGCGGCGCTCGTGGACAAAGCACGACGGCTCGATTCAAGGGAAACCAAGCGCGCGGATAGTTCGAGGTGCTCACCCTGGTCACGGAACACTAGCTATCGCGGCCGAAGATGAAGCAGAGGGAGCTGACGACGAAGACCGTGCCGACGGAGAAGGTGAACCGAGCGGCAACGTCGATGTTCCCGGAGCTACGGTCCACCATTTGTAAAACGGAGGATAGCAACGGAATCAGAGAAGAACAACGAAGATGAAACAAGAACCAGAAGAACAATGTGGCTCCTGTGTAGCCAGTGAGACTGCGAACCAGAGCGGCGGCGCTCTCGCCGGAGCCGAGGAAGAAGGCTTCGCGCCGGGCGATGCACGCGTTCGCAGCTTCAACCAACTAGTGCGGAAGGTGTACTAGCTCAAGGAGAAAGCTATTGAGGAGGATTGCGAGCTTGGGAGTGACTGGAACGCTCGTGCGAGCTCGGCGACGCGAAGTGTTCGCGCGGAGGAGCAGAGCAGGGCAGAACGCGCGGCGTCGAGCGTGGAAAGAGAGGGCAGGGGTGGATGGCGTCCCGTTTTGTAGATGGCAACGGGGCCGTGGCGTTGCCACGCACCTGTTGTGACGCCCGCTGAGGCTAGGAGGCGCGCGGTGGCGTCGGCAGGTGGTCGGACAGATGTCGGTGCCATGACTCAACTCGACATGCAGGTGTTTGGTGAAATGTCCAAACTGCCCTGCGACTGTTTTTGCAAAAAGCTCAACCTTCTAGGGGTTTTCATGAAAAACTTAGAACACCAAAGTTTCTCCAAATTTCATGATCTACACTTTTGAAAATATACACATTTTCAAATTTGTCCTAGAAATAAAAATGCATTTTTGAAATTTGAAACTCCTTTTAAAAAGGATTTACCCCTTTTTCAATTACTCTAAAAACTTGAGTAACACTTGAAAAACTTAAAACACAACAAATGCAATTTAAACAGAACTCTACCATATTGCTTAAACAGTCATATACAAATTCTTTTTAGATTTTGAAAATCATGTTTAGGGTTTAATCCACCCCTCTGGGAATTAGGGTTTGGATTCAAATTTAAATTTTTGGAATTTGAAAAGATGACCCTGCAATCACACCATGGATCAAACATAAGCAAGTAAACTCATTTTAGTTCAATGCATATCCAGGTTTTCAAACAAATGAATGATGCTTAATACATATGATGACATGATCAAGTTTTAATTAAGTGATTAACACTAGGGGTGTTACATTTGCTGTTTTCATTGTTTTTGATATCTTATGCAACCACCAATGAAATGTTAAAAGCGGTTCTAATTGATGTACAGCTGAGGCTACATTTTCTGATTTGCTTCTTCGCTGAGGACACAAAGTTTTGTATCCAGTGATGTCAAATGATGTTTTCTTCTTCAATACCAGCTAGCAATGACTGAGGATTTTGTGTTTAATTGATGCAAACCAATGGCTAAATGGTATGTGGTTTTTGTGGGACATAAACCTGGGATCTACTCATCCTAGCATGAGTGCAGTGCTTATGTTATTGGGGTAAAGAATGCAAGGTACCAAAACTATAGAACCCATGCTCAGGCTGTGCAAGAATACACTGATGCACTGAGAATTCAATCTGTGAAGCAGATTGAATCTGCAGCCATTACTTATCCAGAACCTTGCAGTCATGTAAGTTTGAAAATCAAGATAAGGGTGTTAAATTTGAGAAGTCAAATGCTGGTAAGAACTTGCTCATTGCCTTGCTTGTGTTGTTGGTGTTTGCTCTTTGGAGCAGACTGTCCAAGTGTTGTTCATGTAATTGAGATTGGTGTTAATAGGCCGATGATGACATTTTTCTGTTGCTTTGATTACATCCAACTGTAATGGATGAGAACCATATATAAGTCTGAGGCCTTGGTGCTAAAAACTTTGATTCATCTATGTGTAATTGTGCCCAGAATTAAGAAATATGGTTATGGGATTGTGCTGCTCTTCTTCTTCTTCAGATCAATTCTGTTGCTTGTCATATTTTATGGCCCAGTTCGACTTGGCCCGAATCAAACACCATCTCAGTTTGGTAGTTGATGGTAGTTGGAGTTGGACCAGACTCAAATCTGAAAATCAAACAAAAAAAAATATATAACAGGTCCTATTTATACAAACAAATCAAACAACCCATTTTTGCCGGGTTGGGTCAGACCTTAGCTGGCCAGAGCCGAGTCAGGTCTCCCTAGTCCACGAAATCAAACACGCCCATTATAACTACCTCAAGCGAACAGAGCTGAAACTGCGTGGCTTGATGCCGCCCGGACCCAGACACGCAGAGGCGGTTCCCCAACCAACCCGCCCTGTTCTTCCCACGTGTATCACACACCTGTACCAATCTGCTCTCCGCCCCCGCCCCGCCCCGCCCCCGCCCCTGTCGGCCGTCGCTTTCTTTCTCCGTGGCGTGTTCATCGGTACCTCCATCCAACCAGCCGCCTGCCTTGCTCTCCTCTCCCAGTCCCAGCGCGCTCGTCTAGTCGTCGGCGCCATCTTTTCTTCTCTTCTCTTCTCCACACTTCTCCGCTCTCCGGCGTACGGCTCCGATCCGTACACGTCCAATCAAAACCCTGCTTAAAACTCCGCCCCGTCCCTCGGGACTCACCCGGACCCAAGCAGTGCAACGTGGTGGGTGGAATCGCCAAAAATGCCCTCGGTCCTCCACCTCCTCCCGCTGCTGCTCGCCGCCTCGGCCGCGGCCGCGGCGGCGGCAGCCACCGCTGGCGCCGGCGGGTCGTACGAGGCGCTGTTCGACGCGTGGTGCGCCGAGCACGGGAAGGCCTACGCCACGCCCGAGGAGCGCGCGGCGCGGCTGGCCGTGTTCGCGGACAACGCGGCCTTCGTCGCCGCGCATAACGCCGGCGCGCCCCCGTCCTACACGCTCGCGCTCAACGCCTTCGCGGACCTGACGCACGCCGAGTTCCGCGCCGCGCGCCTCGGCCGCATCGCGGCGGGGGCGGCGGCGCTCCGGAGCCCCGCCGCCGCGCCCGTGTACCGGGGCCTCGGCGGCGGTCTGGGCGCGGTGCCCGATGCGCTGGACTGGAGGGACAGCGGGGCCGTCACCAAGGTTAAGGACCAAGGCAGCTGCGGTGAGCGCCCAGTATTACTCGATCTGCTCTATGCTTTGCTTTGGTTGAAATTTGCAAAACCCATTTGTTTCCTACATCAGAGTCCAGTGTAGTGTTCAGATTGCTTGTTATGGACACTGTTGGCAAATCTATGGTTAGCACATCTACTCGAAGTACACAGCAGAGAGTTAATATCCATTTGACCCTTCCTAAGGATTAGATTCGATTCCTAGAATTAAGCTTAACAGTAAAAGGAAACCGAGGCTGTTAGAATCCAAGTCTATTTCAGAACTTATGAATTCATCAGGTGCACCCAAACATGGAGGATTGATCAATCGACATCAATAGCTCGATTGCTTTTCTATGCTGAATTAAATTGTGCCTCTAGTGTTTGTCATCCTGTCCAATTATAATTTCTCTAATGCTTAGTGCCTCAGTGGATGTGACACAAGTCAACCTTAAATGTTTTGTTTACATAATCATTTGCAATTGTAGCGAATAGAAGTTTCAAACTGTATGGTCTCATTCATCTGAAGCTTTCTATAACTTTCCAGGCACTAGATCCAATCCAAAGGACACGAGTTTTGCTATAACAAAGTTAGCAAATGACTACCACCTGCACTTAGTTAATTGAGTCATGTGAATGATCTGGTGACAGCTAGATAAGTGATAGATCAAAAGTCACATTTGAAATCCTTCAGAAATAAGTTTCACAATCCATGTGAGATTCTTCATTGCGTTCAATGAGATGTCAGATACATGTGTTATTTCAGTTTACAATGTGTTGCACTGACAAATTGCATACTGGGTATATGGAAAGACTTTTAGCTTCTTACTGTTTGAATAGACGTACATGTCTTGAATATATTAGGTAATGCACTTGGCCATTATGAAGTTCATAAGATTGTTGGAAATATCAGTGCTTATGCTTCAAGCAATCCAGCTGTTAGGGTTATGTTAGGGGTGGCTAAGGGAAAAAATATACGTACATCTTATGTAATACATACACGCAAGGGCCTTCTCAGAAATCTTGTTTTACAATGTAATAGAAGTAGTAGTAGGATCACCTAGTAGGAATGATGCTTGGCACAAGTCTGGTCTGCTTTGGCATAGTCTGCCTTGAGTCCTTGACTTGTATCTAGTTTTATTTTCCCCTTCTGTTGAAGCTCCTTTTGATGATAATTCGCCTTTAAATGTTGGTGTTGATTTTTTTGTACCTATTTTCAATCATTGTATGTGCCAAAAGTTAATGTGCCTAAATTTCTTTATTGCTGTTCAGGAGCTTGTTGGAGTTTTTCTGCTACAGGTGCTATGGAAGGAATAAACAAAATCAAGACAGGCTCTCTGGTCAGTCTTTCTGAACAGGAACTAGTTGACTGTGACAGATCTTATAATAGTGGCTGTGGTGGTGGCCTCATGGATTATGCTTATAAGTTTGTGGTTAAAAATGGTGGAATTGACACAGAGGAGGATTACCCCTTTCGTGAAGCAGATGGGACATGTAACAAGAACAAGGTAACATGGGGTTGTAGAAAAGTACCTTCACAAACTGTTTACTTCCTTTTACCGTGCCATGTTTATGTGATGTGTTTGCTTATATTACAGCTGAAAAAGCGAGTTGTGACAATTGATGGTTACTCTGATGTACCTTCCAACAAAGAAGATTTGTTACTCCAGGCTGTTGCCCAGCAACCAGTTAGTGTAGGAATATGTGGCAGCGCTAGAGCATTTCAGCTATACTCCCAGGTACAGAAACATAATTAGTTTCTCCTGTCAATAATATTTGTTACAGAACAGTAACAATTTATTTTACTTCCCTTCTATTATTTTCTTGTGCAGGGTATCTTTGATGGTCCATGTCCAACATCTCTTGATCATGCTGTGTTAATTGTGGGTTATGGTTCTGAAGGTGGCAAGGATTACTGGATTGTGAAGAACTCTTGGGGTGAAAGTTGGGGAATGAAGGGCTATATGCATATGCATCGTAACACTGGTGATTCCAAGGGTGTCTGTGGTATAAACATGATGGCGTCATTTCCTACCAAAACAAGCCCGAATCCCCTCCTTCACCAGGCCCAGGTCCAACCAAATGCAGTCTGCTTACATACTGTCCTGAAGGATCCACCTGTTGTTGCTCGTGGCGTGTCTTGGGCTTTTGTCTTTCCTGGAACTGTTGTGAACTGGACAATGCAGTTTGCTGCAAGGATAACAAATACTGCTGCCCTCAGGATTATCCTGTTTGCGATACAGATCAGGGGCTGTGTCTCAAGGTTTGTTCGCTTGACGTTTGTGTAATCTGTTTGAACTTTAGCCATGTTTCTGAGGCCACTGACCTTAAAGTTTGTTAGTGTTTGTTCTAATCTTTTCTAAATTGTTTTTTTTTTTGTCTCTATTTGATTATTACCTTTCATTTTTCAGTTATGGACTTTACCATGTATGGTCGTTTCAAACATTTCAGTAACTGACATCTTAACTGAATACTTTGATTTATGGTATCAGGCCAGCGGCAACTCTTCTGCTATAGAAGGAATCAGGAGGAAACAGACTTTCTCTAAAGCCCCCTCTTGGACTGGCTGGATGGAATTGATGGATCAATGAGCATATAATCAGTTATGGATGGAAGGTAAGATTAATATATTTGACGGTCATTCCTTATATTGCAACCCGCCCATGCTGACCGTTGTCTGTCTCCAATTAACAGATTCAAGCAAGTTGTTCTGCGATCCGTAGGTCGGCTAGTGGCCTTGTTCAGGTGCCCTGCCACATTGATGTACGTTGTTCCTCTACTACCCCCTGCGTTGCACCTAGATGCCCGGATTTGCTCTGTATTTTTGAACCCTGCTCTGGTGTAATTGTACATGTATCTCAGACTTGTATTAGCCTATGAATTAGAGAGGCCCTGCACGGATGATTTACCGCGGCTGAGGACTTTTGAGGGCCAGGCCGCATAATAATAACACTAATAAAAAAAAGGACTTTGTCTAATGTTTTGTGGATAATGATGCGTCGTGCATCTAGCGCTGCCCCAGCGTGTTATGTTATTCGGTTATATTATGGTTTGCGGGTCGTTACGATTTACGAAGCTCCACGGCCACCGGCCACGGCGATGTGCGCCTTGTTGCCAAATCAGGCGAGTAGCGGAGCAGGGACCATATAGCGGCCTGGTTTTTGCTAAAGTTGCGTAGAAGAAGGCCACAGCGAATAAGGAGAAGGGCCTGGTGGATTGGGTACGGAAGGGCTTGGTCACGGTCCCATCGACCCTTATCTGCTACACAGCGCATTAGACATCATTCTTAGATCACCACATACACGATTCATTACATACAAAGGCACTTGGCTCATTAACACATCTGAGCCAGACTTTAACACATAAGCTCCATGAATAGCTAAAGAATCTGCTATCTTATTACATGATCTAATACAAAATGAGACATTACAAATAGAAAAAGAACTCTGATTGTATAATGTCGTATCTCAACCACCAGAGCACCAATTATGCTTGGATGTAAATTTGGTGAATTGAGAGCATTAGCAAGCACTATGGAATCAGTCTCTTAGATAATTCTTGACATTTCTAGTTGTGTTGCATGGAGGACACTCTTAGTTATAGGCCGTAATTGCTTCAGTATACAAGGTCAAAGAAGCATAAGAAATGTTCTTAGCCCCAGCCATAAGCACCTATATATTCATGTTCCTCACCACAAACCTATAGTCTCCAATTCTCTTATTGGGATCAAAAGAACCACCAATCCTCTTGTGAACGAATGCATGAACATTCAGCAATAGCCATCACTTTCTTTTCAAGTTCGTGTAACTTTTCAAATTCCATATGATAGAATGATATAGAACGACAAACTTCAGTTGCAGTCGCCATTCTTCCACCATCATTTGCTTTATTTTATACCGACCACCATCTCCAACAAAAGAAGACGGAGACTTTTATTTGAATATTCTTATCTAGTTCCTAAATCTTATTGATTTTTTTTGTTCCTGATCGACATCTCATAAACTCAGATCTTTTATTTCCTATATTCAAAAGACGCCAACACATCTTTACATGCTTGCATTTGAAAAAGATGTGACTGCAATCAGCATCTAGCCTTGTGCAAACTGGACAAATGGAAGAGAAGAAATGCGACTGTTTTTCAAGACGATATGACTTACCTAAGACAGTTACTCATTTCCTGTTCAACTAAAGCAAAGTTGTGGACAGCAAGGCTGCCGAGGAGGCATAAATCTACCACTGATATATGGTGTGCTTATTAAAAAATGTTTGGCAAATACTCAACGCGTCTAAGAACATCTTTAAGAGAGCAGTCATCTAACTTGCCATCATTATTTGGCTAACCACCAAAAGACAGAAAACAAGCCTCCAATAGTCATGCTATCTGTCTCGCCAGCCTAATAGGCTTGCCATATCATCCTCCTAGCTTGGCACATATAACATGCGGCAACACACTGGGCATCCTCCGTCTACGAGCCTGACATGAGGACCCGAGTCTTGTTTACCTTGTTTTGGTTCAAAATTTCATTGTGATTTGGCTAGTATGTTGGAGTGCATTGAATGTATTTGGATATGTTTTTCTATTAATTAATACAAGTATATTTTATTAAAAAAAATACTCCATAGGAAGAATGTTATGAAAATAGATAACCAAATAAAGATTAGAGAGTGAAATTTAGATTAGCTGTTGGAGAGGCTCTAACTGTGATCCATTGACCATTGTCTTCTCGTTTTCTTTAGTGGTGTCAACGATTTGTGTGTGTGGGGGGGGGGGGGGGGGGGGGTGTTCTGAAATGGTTTTTCAAATTATTAATTTCGCATAAAATCAAAATAAATAAAATAAATAATAAGGAGCCAGGCAGCCAGCCGGCCCTGGTCCCTATGCCTATGCGTTCTTCTGCTCCACGTCGATAGAAAATGTGGGCCGCGCCCTCGCCGGCGCCGACACTGTGAAGGCGTCGCATTCGCCGTGGGGAAATATATTCCGATCCTCGATACACCGGTGATGGCGCCATATGCTGCGAACCCGCCCGCCCAGCCGCAAACGTGATAGGCCGACGGTGATGGGTGGTGGCTGTTGTCTGTTGAGCGTCAGGCGAAGCGACCCTCCCCGATTCGGTCACGTCGGCCGTCGCGTCGGACGTTTCCCTTGATCCCTTCCGCCTGCGGATGAGCGGCGCGCGCTGGCAGCGTGTGGGTGAGGTTCGCTCTCCCCGCGATTCGCTAACGCCCACGCGCAAGCGTTGCTCTCCAGTTCATAAAGGTGAGGCATGGCGGAAAACGAAATCCCCACCAAATTCGTTTTTAGCGTGGGAGGCGCGCCGGGGCCAAGACGGCATCGAACTCGTCGGCGCTTCGAAAGCTGAAGCATGCCAAGAGCACATTGCCAGATTGATTGGGTAACCTCTTCTATTGTTTTTTTTTTGTTATTTATTTATCATGATGACTTCCTGTTCAGATTGATGAAATTGCTATGCTGCAGTCCTAGGGTTCAGGAATTCATTTCTATTTTGTCAGTGTGTTCACTGCTTGAAACGAAGTCAAGACTCGCCCGGTGAAGTGCAAGCAGCCTTCTCGAAGATGGAATCAAGAACCCAGCAAGTTACATTTGCTAGGTGAGTACCACCGCACCGCCTCCACCCACAACAGGCAGAATAACGAGTGGAAAAAAAACATTATATTTGCAGGATTCATATCATAAAAAATGTGGCTTCTTTAATTTCTCATCGCTAGTCTGCAGGGAATCATGCAAAGGTCAGTGTGGCCTAGGATTGCAGATCAGTAAAAGGCGAATATGAGGGGCTGGAAACAGACTGATAATCGCGTCATGGAAACTGTGTGCGTGAATTGGCTCCAGTTGGTCAGAGAATCTAGTTCCCTTGTTTGCTTTCAGGTCTCCTCAGCCGTTAACGCTGACGCCTGCTTGTGAATTGCAACTAGTGGCTGGTTTGGCCCTGGCATCCTTTGCTTTAGTCATCCTATAAATTGGCAGGGGCATGCTTCTTCTTGTCTTATTAAACTCACAACACGGTAGCAGCCTAGCACTCTAGCAGGGGGGTAGTAGAAGGCATAAGCTCAGTTCTCTGACTCTCAAGTGTTTGAGCCTATTTGCGCAAGTGAAAATGGTACTTTCTTTTGTTTGTTTGTAAGCTTGTATGTGCGCATGCACACACATATTTCTGTGTTTGTTTTCCAAAACATATGTGTGTCGATAATGAACTAATGAACTTCTAAGTATGCATAGAACCTTAAAAAATGCCATCGTACAATTGTGCATAATAGTTGGGGTCACAGCACGTGACAAACCATTTGGAGTTTTCATTTGCCAGTTTTGGAAATTGGACGCTTTTGGACCCTTTCTTGGAAATCTTAGACTCTGGAACAGGACTTGCATCAATGATGTTTTTTTTTCTTCCATGAAAACTTGCCAACTGATTGTGACAGCAGCACTTCGATTTTGCTGGATATGAATTTAAATTAAAGTTGAAAACACAACGGTTTTTGTGATATGTCATATAGTTTTTAGAATTCTAGTTCTGTTACCATGTTCTAACAAAAAATTGTGATCTATGTCCACTAGAGCATCAAAAGCATTAATGGAAAGAGTCCCATAGTGGTTGGACCTTGGGGAGGGACTGGAGGGTGCCCTTGGGATGACGGTGTGTACTCAACAATACGCCAGATCGTGGTCGGCCATGGTGCAGCTATTGACTCGATAAGGATTGAATATGATCTGAAAGGAAGGTCGGTTTGGTCAGAAACACATGGAGGTACTGATGGAGGCTCTGAGACAGATAAGGTATACTAAACTAAATCATCCCTGAAGCATTTGTATTTTTTCTATTTTGATATCAAATGACCCAATTTGGATGCTGGTGAACTTCAAAGACAAATTTTCATTTTGTTAATCTTGTTTACTCAAGCTGCACCGAGTTTGTACTCGACAAGCCTAATTTGATCTCTTATTCTAATTCAGACAAGTGCTTCTGTGTTGATAAAGAAGTTCAGAACTTCAAATCATTTTTTATGTCTGTTTGACAAAACTGTTCATGCTTTGTATAATCTGCAGGTGAAGCTAGATTTTCCAGATGAAGTCCTTGTGTCTGTAAGTGGGCACTATGGATCTGTTTGTGGGACGCCGGTCATCATAAGATCATTGACATTTCAGAGCAACAGTTCGACATATGGACCTTTCGGCACCGAAGATGGGACACCTTTCTCGCTTCCAGTGAGCAGCGGCAAGATCATTGGATTTCACGGGCGATCTGGGTCATATCTTAACTCAATAGGTTTCTACCTGAAGCAAGTGCATTTTCCAAATCCAATGAATTCTTCACCTTCACCTATGAGCCTCCCAAGCTCACAAAGTAGAAACGGCTATGGCCTCACTGGTGGTGATACTGGACCTGACATGGTTCTCGCTGTGCGAGATAGAGGCGACAGCTACGCTGTTTATGCTAGCAATCAGCCCAAGCAGCAGTATACAAACCCATCACCGGACTACAGTGATGGAACGCTCTGGAACAAGGTGTGGACAAACTAGCCTACCACATGCATCATGTTCGCTTGTTAGCAGATAATTGTACAAACTTTAAATTCTGAAATCTGAACTTCGCCTTGCAGATGGTTTCTTTCCCCAGTTACTATGGAGATACAGGAACTGCAGCCGTGAGCAGCCCTCAGACTTATGGTCCCTGGGGTGGAAGTGGTGGCACCATATTTGATGACGGTGTATACACTGGTGTGTGGCAGATCAATTTGACACGTGCAGTAGGAATTTCTTCTATTAAGGTTCTATATGATCGAAATGGGCAGGCAGTATGGGGTAACAAGCATGGATTCAGTGGAGGTGTTATACCTGACAAGGTAATGTGACTGCTGTATCAGTTTTGTTGCTGAACAGTAAACGTTTATCAGGTTTGGATGATCTGACAACTTTTGTCTTAGCAGATAATATTCGATTTCCCCTCAGAGGTGTTGACTCATATAACCGGGTTCTATGATTCAGCAATAATCATGGGCCCAACTGTGGTCAGATCTCTAACGTTTTACACGAACAAGCGGACATATGGACCATATGGGGATGAGTATGGCACATACTTCTCCACAAGTTTTACCAATGGAAGGATAGTAGGATTTCATGGCAGGGAGGGGTGGTACATCGATGGCATTGGAGTTCATGTTCAAGAAGGCAAGTTGGCATCACAGCGATTTGCTAGCAGACCGAAGACCGCGACTAGCCCATCAGTACAATACAACATGCTTGCTCAAGCGCAGAGCAATACATATACAGACAATGAGGTAACTAAAATTCTTGCAAGTCTGAAACTCTGAATCTGGTCCGGAAACGTGGTGCCATCACCAGCATTTCGGCAGGGGAGATAGCTGAAAGCCTGAAACAGACAGTTATCCATGCGTTATAATCATTTTGCAGGTTGCTTATGGCATGGTGAAAGAACCGGTTCCGATGGGACCAGGACCATGGGGCGGGGAGGGAGGCCGAGCGTGGGACGACGGCGTTTACACTGGCGTGAAGCAAATCTACATCATGAGAGGAGCATTCATCGGTTCGATACAGATCGAGTATGACAGAAGTGGCCACTCCATGTGGTCCACAAGGCATGGGAACAGCGGCCACCTAACCCATAGGGTGAGCGCCGAATCAAGCTTCTCGCATGCTCATCCTTTTGCCTGGATGTGCCATGAGCCCTGCCTGCATATTTCTTCAGCATCGTGACTGACATCGTTTTCCCCTGAACGCATGCGTTGCAGGTCAAGCTGGACTTCCCGCACGAGGTGCTGACGTGCGTGTACGGCTACTACAACACGAACAGGGAGGACGGGCCCCGGGTCCTGAGGTCGCTGACGTTCATCACCAACCGGGGCAAGTACGGGCCGTTCGGCGACGAGTTTGGCGCCTACTTCTCGTCGGCGACGACGGAGGGGAAGGTGGTTGGGTTCCATGGCCGGAGTGGACAGCACCTGGACGCCATCGGCGTGCACATGCAGCACTGGCTCGGGGACAGGAGGCCTGCCCCCAAGTACGTGCTGTCCAAGTACCTATTCTGATCACCGGGTTGCTAGATTCAGCTTTTACGAACGAGATGGACGTATCAAATTTTGGGCTGGTCGATTTAATTACTTGTAGCTTCAGCATTTGTTGGCCTTCATTCCCTGTATTCGGGGCGGGGCACTCGTACGTCTCGATCGAATTGAAGAGATGTAGTTGTCCAAGTACATCATCTGTTGAATTTCAATACATCCTTTGTCAGTTCTAATGTCTAATATTCCAATGCTCCGATGCTTGTCATGAACGCAGACGGCAGGGTGCTCCATCTTTTTATGAGTTCTTTTTCTTTGTTAAAAAAAGTAGGTTCCCTATGTTTTATTCAAAGAATAAAATACACTCTTCAACGTCCGAGTTAAGAATATTCGAGACACGTCCATCATTTTTTATGAATTCTTTCTTTAGGGTGCATTAATAAGTATTCATAATATCTTTATCTTCTTTCTCTCTCTTTTTTTTTTGTTTTTTTTCCTCCCGTTTTTTCCTCTTCTCTTTTTCATATCCACTTGGTCCTCCTCGTCTCCCTCTACCTTGTCTTGCTAGTCCCTCAATTATCCTACTCCAACCATTGTTCGCCGTGTCCTAATCACCATGCTTGGACCACTGTCCACTCCGCACCGCACCTCGCTCAAAAGAGGAGGGCTGTTTTCGGAGGGCCTACACGCTTGGACGGAGGAGCTACGTGAAGTCACTTTTTTTTTGTTCTTGTGGGTGGAGTTCAGCATCCACTCGTGAGAGCGTGTTTCTTGGACGCAGCACGCAGAAGCCCTGTTGGGTTTGTGGAACCGTGGAGTTGTTACAGGAGAGCTATCAAGTGAGACCTTGATAGCAATGTATATGAGTTCTCTAACTTTTATCACTGGTGGAAAATTAATTCGGATGCCCGATTCTCATATTTCACTTTGATTTTAGGGTCTGTTTGTTTTGTTTTGGCTTTTATGTAGCTTCTACTAATCAAAACCTAGAAATTAAAACAAATAATCTAGTTGTTGAATTAGCTTTTGCAAATCTAGAACGGTGACTTCCGAGGGAATGAACTAAAAATTGAGAGACACGTTAGGAGCAGCTTTTTCTAGCTTTTTGCTGTGCTCAAAAGCTAAAGAAATTATTACAATATCCAATAACAAAAGTCAGAAAAACGTCTTTTAAGTAAAAAATAAAATAAAAGATGCAACTCAGACCATCAGACTTTCACAGGTAGATTTGGAAAGTTCGGCCCGAGTTATAATAGGAGAAATCAGCACCCGGTACCACATAAAACTTTCTCCTCTCGGCCCATTTCACAATTAGGAGCCTGCAAAAGTGGCAACATTAGCAGCTTTGGGGGATGTTGGAGATGTTAACCAATTTCTTTCCGGTTCATTTCATAATAAGACCTTGTTTAGATAAATCTATTAAGTCTAATTAGTCCATAATTTGATAATATAAACTACAGTAAACAAGTGCTAATGATAGATTAATTAGGCTTAAAAAATTCATCTCATGAATTGGCCATGACTTCTATAATTAGTTTTAAAACTAATATATGTTTAGTCCTCCTAATTAGTATACGAACATTCGATGTGACACGGAAGGGCTGTTTGGTTCCTAGTCATAGTTTGCCACAACTAACCTTAGGTAAGTGTGGCAAAGTATGACAACCAATTTGTTTGCCACACTTTGTCATGCCTAAGTGAAACTAAAAAAATCATACCTAACTTTAGTTGCCAATCAAACGCCTACTAATTTGATCAAATTTGCTTAAAATAAAAGTGTGGCTATCAATCAAAACTACGCCTAAACTTTATCCCGTGATGTAAACACGCACTTGATCATCTCGAGTCTGCGATGCCACCGTAGGTGTGCCACTGATAGTAGCAGATCCAAAGGATGCCGCTTGGCGCCTTGGCCTGCCTGAGCAGTGAGCACGTGCATTCTGTCGTTTCGTTCCTGACAACCTGACCTGCCGGCTGACCAGTGACCAGACCGTTAGGTACTCCTGTCCCTTACCCTCATCGTTAAAAAAAAGACATATAAATGCGTTTCACAATTTTTAAAAAAATATAGATTGATAGATAATAAAGAAAGATCTACATTCATGCAAAAATGGAAGATGATTTTTTTTATAAAATGAAATAAAAAAGGCGAAATTTTTTGCACAAATTCGGATCCTTGCATCATCTTTCCATATACGTAGTTGAATTTTCACGCAATTTTTATTTTTTAAATTTAATTGGAGCACGGAAGAAGCACAGCATATATGTTCTCACTGTCCCGGGACCGGAGGCCTGATCGTAATTTCCGCCGGGCGCAAGGGCATATTCCTAATGTGGTCCCTCGCAATAAATTCGATTCCCCTCGAGGCCTCGACAAATATCTTCCGGAGGAGAGGACAGAGGAACAACCGAACAATCCGAACGTGTTTGCTGCGTCCAGTGTGTCCCCTCCTCCACAAGCGGTAGCGAGCGCGCGGGAGACGGAGATGGCGACTTCGGAGGCGGCGGCGGCGGCGGCGGCGACACCGGTGACACCGGTGGCGCCGGCAGAGGGGTCGGTGATCGCGATCCACAGCCTGGACGAGTGGAGCATCTACATCGAGGAGGCCAACAGCGCCAAGAAGCTGGTTTGTTTCTCTCTCAGACCTTGCACTTCGCCTCCCTCTGTTTGTCGCTGCAAGGAATCTGGCGAGATCAGCCCATGCCTGCGCTCATCTTAGAATCTGCTGGAGAGATGGTGTGTTTCGACTGGATTGTCCTGTAATAGAATTGCGTACCATTTGGTATGATTAGGATTAGGGTATTAGTATTACCTCGTCTTCGCCTGCACTTGGAGTACTTGTGGGCTTGAGGCTGAATTTGTCGTTAATCAAGTCAGAATGGGCCTTCCAGTAGTTGATTTGCATGATTTGGGAGCGTTCTGGATCTGTTTCCCCTTTTGTTGGTGCGTTAGGGAATATTTATAATTATATAAGAAGGGTTTGTGTTTATCCCGAGAAAATCTTAACTTTTTAATCCAAATCTCGTGTTCCCATTTTTGAACTCCATACTTCCGGTAGGTGAAAATGCTTTGGCTAGTTGAACTAGACGCAATAAACATTCTGCGATTCTGCGGGTTGGTTGGGCCAAGCACCTGTGTGTGCTTGGGACCTTCTCGATGCTGATCGTACGAACATTAACGTCTAGTTAATAAAGCTCTCTATAACCGCAAACAAACAAACAAAAAACTTTTGGTAGGTGAAATATATGAATATATGATGACAACTGAAAACTGATATATATATATATATATATATATATATATATATATTATATATATATATATATATTATATATATATATTACTAATAGTTTAGCAGCAGATTTGAGAAATGTAACATCCTTTGTGGAATTGGGCCCTCTTGTTTGAAGTTAGGGTAATAAAAAGTGTGCAGCGCTGCATTGAATGTTGATCCCAGTTTCAGCCTATTAATTCGTTATTTGTAATATGGTTGATTTGCCGATGGCATATCTCCGTCTGCAACTGCTGCAGCTTTATTATGTTGTTGTGTTGCTCCAGAAGTTCAGATTGGTATTCGTACAATTTTGTAGTCTGTAGAGAATACTCTTGTTGTCTTTCTAATTCAATGAAAGGATGCTCCTATGTTCCTATGTCATATCATCCCCTTTTTTTGTAATGTTGAAATGCTGTTCTACTTTTTTTGGAGAGAAGTACTGCTCTAGTTTTTTTTTTTTTTTTTTTTTGAGAGAGAGAGAGAGAGAGAGAGAGAAATACTTTTCTAGTTGAATTGTCAATACTCATAAGATTGCGTGCAAACCATGATATCACATTGTGTCTGCAATTACGCATATTAGACAATTCGTGTTGTATACTAAAACCAAGCATGTTATTCACTAGACCTCTAAACCATTATATTGTTTGTGAGATGGTTTGGTATTGAGTTGATGGTAACATTGATGTGACAAAATCATCACAATTTATAACGCAAGGTCAGATAGGCATATCTTCAAACACATTGCACATGTTTCTGCTCAACGCTTGCTTATATACTTTTCCTTGTAATAATAGGTGGTGATTGACTTCACTGCTACATGGTGTCCACCGTGCCGTGTCATAGCTCCAATTTTTTCTGATATGGCCAAGAAGCACCCAAATGTTGTTTTCCTGAAAGTTGATATTGATGAAATGAAGGTCGTTGAACTTTCTAACACTCTTTGCAGGTTCTCATAATACAATATGCTTGTTAATTGCATCATCTGTGTTCTGATATCTATTTTCTAAGCAGACCATTGCTGATCAATTCAGTGTTGAGTCCGTGCCAACATTCCTGTTCATGAGGGAGGGCGACGTCAAGGACAGGGTCCTCGGTGCAGCAAAGGAGCAACTGGCACAGAAGCTTGAACTACATATGGGCCCTTAGTATACCAGTATCGCTATGATGAAGTAGTATTCGCATAAATAAGAAGACGCCTCAACTCTGAGAGAACTAGTGCATCTGTGATGGTACTTCGTATGAGAACTAGTGCCTCTGTGATGGTACTTTGTATGTAGTATTAACTCCTATCGTACTATGTTGTTTAGTTTCTGGATACTGGTAGCATGTGCTTTTCATGTTTCCTCGTTCAGCTGAGGTGCTATAATGGTGAATCAGAGTCAATGTCTTGGAAATTGCTAAAGTTTTTTTATGGTATTTGCCCAACAGCCACTCAAGTTCTTCTTTTGTAGCCACAATGCGTGGGTTTCTTTGGGCCGTCTTCTGAGGCCAGTATGCTTCCTCTCCCTGAGCACTCAAGTTTCCAGCTTTACGATCATGGTCTGGTATTGAGAACTGATATCTTCATGTTCATCTCCAAACCAATGTCGAATGGGATATATTCTTTTCTTCATCAGGTGCCATCTCATCGGTCCAAGCTCGTGCTCTTACAGAGAAGCTGAAAAGGCAATTTGTAAGCCGCTGAGGATCTTGTAACTATTTTGAAATCTGACAGGTTTAAGAGAGAAGAAAGGATTTCGATATCTGACAGGTTTCAGAGAGAAGAAAGGTTTCTTGAAACTTTGGGGGAGATTCTTATCTTGCAAGAAATGCCACCGCCACAAGCCCTGACTGACTGACTCATAAAAGAAGCCATCTCGGCATCTTGTAAATAAACGAACAACAATTCCAATTCCATCCATCGCCGTTTCTTGCTGGTTTTTCCTTCAATTCTCTTTCAGTTTCATCTTCTTCCTTGATGGATCAATGCGTTGGCTAGCTTTCCATGATCTGCTCCTGCCACTTGAAGAGCCCCCGCTGCTGGACCCAGTCAGGCGATATGGAGGAGGTGAGCCGGGCAGCCATACGCGGCATCCGGGAGAGCCTGGGCACGGTGCAGGGCAGCCTGCTGCGGCTGGAGGTAGTGGTCCTCCTGAGCGCGCTCATCCTCGCCGCCCTGGTGCTGTACGGCTCCGCCAACCGCCGGAGCAGCGACAAGCTCCTCCGCGGCGCCATGTGGATGGCCTACTCCATGTCCTACGTGGTGGTCTCCTACGCCGTGGGGATCATCCAGGACGGTCCGTTCCGCGGCGAGACGTTCGTGCTCTGGGCGGCCGCGCTGCTGCTGATCCAGGCGAGCGCGTACTCGGCGCCCGTGCACAGCCGCCGCGACGTGGACCAGCGCAAGAAGCTGCTGCTGCAGCACGTCCTCCAGACCTGCCTCGTGCTCTGGCTCGTCATCAACGCCACCGGCCGCAACACCAGCTACCGTGCCGCCATCTGGGCCTTCTGGGCGCTCAACGTGCTCAAGACGGCCGCCAAGATCGCCGAGATGATCGAGGCCAGCCGTCCCGACCTCTCCGTCAGGGTGGTCGCCGAGTACATGGCCGAGTACGTCGCCGCCGACGGTGGCGACCAGCAGCCCGCTGCCGCTGACCCCGCCACCATGCAAGGCTACGCGTACATCTTCCACGGCGAGGAGGTGATGGAGCCCGTCATCCACAGCGGCGGCCACCGCGTCCGCGAAAGCATGCTCTCCCAGAGCGCTGCCAAGTCGGTCGTCACGATCGACCAGGTTTACCGGTGGATCGACGAGCAGCCGGACAGCGACGTCGAGAAGGACAAGGCCAAGGACTTTTGCCTCGCGTTCGCGCTGTTCAAGCTGCTGAAGCGCCGGTTCTACGGGTACGTCCCGGCGGAGGCCGTCTCGGGCTCGGAGAAGGCGCGCGGCCTCGTCCTGAACGGGCTCATCCACATGGGCACCACCGGCACCGACGCGGCGTTCCGGGTCGTCGACGCGGAGCTCGCCTTCCTCTACGACTTCTTCTACACCAGGAACATCGTGCTGGTGGGAGCCAAGACGTACATCTGCATCGCCGTCGCCGTAGCGGGGCTGACCATGTGGACGGCGTTCTTCGGCACGCTCGGCCGAGGCTACCACCGCCTCCACGTCGGCGTGCGCGACCTCGACCGTTCCGTCACCATGCTCGTCGTGGTGATCACCGCGGGACTGGAGGTGTTCCAGGCGGTGGCCGGCTTCTCCTCCAACTGGAGGTACGTCAAGACCGTGTACCGCTGCGTGCGCGACGAACGACCGTGGTCGGGGCGGCGGCTGCTGGGCCACCACCTGTGGTGGAAGCAGAGCATCGCGCCGCCGGAGACGAGGTACTGGGAGGACAAGGTCGGCCAGTACGTGCTCCTCAAGCGGTTCGACCACAGGCCGTGCAACCTGCTCTCGTGGCTCACGCTCTACCTGGTGGAGCCGCGGCGGCAGGGCCAGAAGCGAGGCCGGAGGAAGCCGCTGCAGGCCGAGGTGAAGCGCGCCGTGCTCCTCTGGCTCAAGCAGAGCCATTGCCAGCTCAGCAATGGCGTGGCCACCCTGCGGAAGCACCACCTGCTGCCGCGTCTGGGATGGGCGTGCAGGCTTCCCAAGGTCACCGACCAGATCCTGACGTGGCACGTGGTGACCACGAGCTGCGACTGGTCGTATAGCTTCAGCCCGGCTGGCCGCGTCGCAGCCGGTGACGAGCACCACCGGCTCGTCGCCAAGAAGCTGTCCAACTACTGCGCCTACCTGGTGGCGTTCGTGCCGGAGATGCTGCCGGACCCCAGCTACAACGCCGAGCAGATCTTCGACACGGCGGTGCAGCAGGCGCGGGACCACCTCGACGGCTGCAGGACGCCGAGCAACATAATCCACAGGCTAGAGGAAATGGAGGAAGCAGAGCGGGCGTATGTGCAGGAAAGTGGCACGTACGACAGAGCCGGCAGCGCCACAGTCATCGAGAGGGCGGCGGTGCTCTGGGGGCAGCTCAGGGCGGCCTTTGGAGGTGACGACGCGCGGCGGTGGGAAATGCTGGCCGAGTTCTGGACGGAGCTCTTGCTGTTCCTCGCGCCCTCGGATAACGTGGACATCCATGCCGAGATGCTCGGCGCCGGCGGCGAGTTCATGACGCAGCTGTGGGCGCTGCTGTCTCATGCCGGCGTCCTGGAGCGACCGCCGATCATGCAGAGGCAATGATGGGAACGGGCCGGGTCGGCCCACTGGGTCGTTGACCCAACCCATAAAAGTAAGGCCATTGGGCCATGCGGGTTGGCCTCAAACTAAAAATGGGCCAATGGAGTCGGTACCTTTTGACCCGTCGGGTCACACGGGGTCGACCCGCGTGGCTTCTCCGTCTCCGCTCCTCTCTCCGTCCGCACTCCACGCGAAGGCAGCGCCGGCGATTCGTTAGGGTTTGGGGCCACCGAGGTCGGTACTGGTGAGGTGGGTGCTCCTCCCCTGCTGGATGGTATGCCCTGGATCCGCCGGATCTGCTCATGACTCATGAGGCAGCGGTGGCGGCGGGTGTGGCGGCGACCGGGCGGCGATGTATTGTGGGTTGGGCGCCATCTGCCTGGACAGGATAGCGCTCCAAGAGACGGTCGTCATCAATGGCTGCGACCATGCCTTTGGTCAGTTTGTACCCCCACCCCTCCCTCTTTCTCCTAGACAGGGCTTGTGGACCAGATGGAACCCCGTCCGCGTTCTTGCGTGCTCTTAAACAAGGCTTCTTGTCAGGTGGTGCTTGGCATCAGTTCCATACTTGCAATGAACCGATCATTATGTTGTATGCTTTTCAAAAGTTCTCTTTTCTAAATATTGGTCCGTTGAGTGTTGTTGATTTGTTGGATATATTGGTCAGATGCAGTCTTGTAGGCAAACATTCTTGTATTTCCAGTCACGCGTCCTCTGTATATATTGGTCAGCTGTAGGATTCCAGTTAGAAATCCATTGTCAGTATTAGCATGACTAGTATTTCCTTTTTATTTTTTCAAGTTTTTTTATAAGAAACGTGATGTATTAAGGTTAAAAACAGTTTATACAAATAAGGGAGAAAGACTCCCAGCCTGACAAAGAAAGGAAATTACAAGGGCACATAGAAACATGTGCTGAATTTGAGCAGGAAAACCTGACATGTAAAATGGATGCTGATCTAGCACTAGTGGCTAAATTGTGAGCCGCGACATTTACGTCCCTGCTAATTTTGATCACCTGATGGGAGAGGCTTTGAGTTTGCAGTCGAAAGTCCACTGTGAAAGGTTTGATCCTCCAAGGCTCATCACTAATGGGGCAGCCATTTAGATATTTGACTAGCATTTCATTGTCGGAGAGAAAACTTACTTCCTGTAAATTAAGTTGTTTTGAAAGTCTTGCAGCCAAAGTAAGCACAGTAGCTTCAGCCATGATTACTGATGATATTTGTTGAATTTGAGCCTGTACATGCAGAGAGAGCTTTTGAGATGGAGAACACAGAAAAATTCCAATGCCTGCTGTCTTTAAATCATTTGAAACATCAAGAGTAGTGGCAGCGTCAACAAAACATCTTGTACCCGACAGAAGAGTTGGTATGGTGTGTATGCTGTGGCTATCATGAGAATTCATTTGTATTGTTGGAGTGACTGCTGGAGCATACATGGGGTTAGTGACCACTGAAGAGTCTGCCTTTGTTTTAAGATGTACTTTAGCTATGGACCATTTTCTTTTGTTAAACCTTAGATCATTCCTTACTTTCCATAAGTACCAAAGAGAGGTGAATGTTTTTTGTACCCTTTCCGAAGATGAATTTTGTGGCAGGATGGCTGTAATTGCTTCCTGAACACCATCTTGATCTTGAGGAAGAAGGTGAGTTCTAAGAGGAGGATCTGCAGAGAACCAGAAAGCTCTAGCAAAGTCACAGTCCAAGAAGAGGTGCCTATATTTCAATTGCGTGTGGCCAGTATTTCTAGTCATACTCTTTTTGGATTTTAGATGCATCTGCATGCACTCAGTTCTTTTTATGGTATCTAGACATGATTAGGATGTACTCTAGACATGTCCTATTTTCTCTGTCCAGTCATCAACCAACTGAACTGCTGCTTTGATTGTTAATTTTAGAGGAGTTAGTTTGAGCTCGGGTATTTAGTAGTACATTACTGCTTGTCGTGGCTTCCTGGAATAGAAATGTTGCAGATCCTATGTCTCAAGGAGACGATGCACTCTTCATTAATGTGGTTATTGTTCTAAAAACTCCATAGATTTATATACAAATATATTATATGTTACTGAATCTAGTTTGTTGAACTAGCGTAGCTGCTACTGAATTGAACTAACTGGCCTATTACTGAATTGAACCACAAGTTTCTAGTGGCAAGTCAATACTTAGTCCTTGTCCATGTTGGTTTTTGAACATGTAGATGAGTTATTATAATTTTATTTTTCTTCATGTTTGTTTTTGAACATGCAAATGAATTATTATAATTTTATTTTTTTACCATGCAGATGAAGACTGATAATCTCACTCAAGGAGTTCGGTGAAGACTTGAGACAGTTTTGATGCCTGTGTTCCATCTTTTCATTTAGCTAATATAGTCATTAGATTGTAGTGTCGAGTTGGAGCCATGACTATAAGAATGATGTTGCTTGTGTACTTGTCTATGTTTTATAAAGGTATAAGCTTACGGTCACGGATTTAATATTTGATATATTAAGTATGTCCAATTATCTATTTAAGTGCATTATTACAACCAAAGTGATAAGATTTTGGGTCGGCCTCAGGGTACCCGTTGGGTCAGCGATGCCAATGACTTTAGGAGATTTGGGTCGGCCCATGGCCCTGCGAATTGGCCTTGAGGCCACAGGTCCAAGGCCAGGTCCGGGCCGGCCCGTTCCCATCTTGAATGCAGAGGCAATGATGGAGTGATTATTAATTGATTGATTGACATTGACCGGTAAACCCGAAAAAAAAGAAGGAAAACCCCGTCTTGCATCAAGGGCAAGAAAGAGCGTTTTATGCGCTCTTTGTTTTTAAGGATTGAGAAACCAAAACTGCCGATTATATTAGAAGAAGAAGATAAACGACTGAGGGGGTGTTTGGTTACAACCCCTAAATTTTAGCCACTAAATTTAGATGATTTTTAGTCTCTAAAGTACCAAACAACCCCCTAAAGTGTCCCCTAAATAGCAACTAAACTTTAGGGGCACTTTATGGGGGTTGTTTGGTACTTTAAGGACTAAAATCACCTAAATTTAATAGCTAAACTTTAGGGGGCTGTAACCAAACAACCCCTGAGTAAAATGATAAGCTACAAAGGATGACTCTATTTGAAAGTTTTCATTAACCTTAATCACGGATTCAGCTACTAACGACTATAGCTTTGATTAAGGATGAATTAGAAATAACCAAGAACATGGTTTGTGGCACGTGTAATGATATATGGAGATAGTAATTAAAGTAAATGATACTTCATCTATTTCAAATTATAAAACATTTTGGCTTTTCTAGATGTGTATCTTTTGTTACACATCCAAATATATGTTATATCTAGATATATAACTTGAAATGTTAAAATGTCTTGTAATTTGAAATGGAGGAAGTAAAAGGGTAGGATGAGACATCAGGCAGATTTCGCCCCTCCGAAGCAATGTTAGAAAACAAAAAAAAAAATACCAGACAATTGGATAAGTTGTTTAAGGGCATAAAGGGAAGGGCCAAAGCATTTTAATTTTCCACTTGCATTCAACATCATGGAGGAAAATATGTCTACACAAATAAGGAAAAAGGAAAAAATGTGAGGCCTTTATATAACTACAGGTTACATTCTATTCTACTCGATGCATTGATAATTCAGTCCGCAAGGAAGAGGTCACTAAGAAGTTAAAAGATAGGATGGATCACTAACACTTTCTAGTTCTATTTTATCTTAATGTATTTATTAAGGCATGTTTCCTACTGTATAGTCGCCTGAAAAAAATCAAGTTTTGTTCAGACGACGCTGCCTCCGTTGATTGATGCACTCTGCTTTGGTAGTAGTTTTGGGTTTTTGCACTCTGAAAAATCAAGTTCTGTTTGATGCACTCTGGCTAAGAAAATTAAGTTGAATGGGTATTTATGAGCCCGCTAAGGAAAAGATAGGACTGCTTATGTACTGAAGTGAATGCATACAGATTGTCATCCTTTGGATATAAATCAAAAGGTTGTTAACCATCGGCTGAAAAAAAGTCATATTTCAGACACCTGAAATATAGCAAGTCCCTTATTAAGGTTTAACCGGGGACAATTACTTTAGAAGGCCACAAACAGAGTACGACACTCCTAAGCAATTAACGATCCTGCTAGGCCTATAAACAGAAGGTGGACTATAGAAGATTCAGCATGGCTATAAGAGTCAACCCTGTGAGCTACCACTGATCTAGAATATAGGGTACATCTATGAGCTAACAAGTCTAAGAACTACACTTACACTAGAAAAGCTACTTTACTCCTAACGCGATAGAAATAAAGTACTCAGAAGAGAGTCATAAATCTGAAGAACAATAATAAGATGATGAAACTTACTTGCAAACAGAAGTTGATTACCAAAGTGATATTAGACAAAATAACAAAGCGAACGATCTTGAATCCACATATACAAGGTATAGAAGCAGCACCGACAGGTCGACACTCCCTCCAAATCTCTTCCATTCCTCTCTCTCTTCTAATTCTAATACAAGACTACATTCTAAACCTAAACTAGAGGAGAACTAGTCTTCTTCTTAAAAGTTGGCTCTAGAGAGGTTATCCTTTCAAGGGACACCTCTCTACCCTGATCCTGACTATTATCCTTTCAAGGGACACCTCTCTACCCTGATCCTGACTAGAGATATAAAGAGAACTAGTCTTCTTTTAAAAGTTGGCTCTAGAGAGGTTATCCTTTTAAGGGACACCTCTCTACCCTGATTCTGACTGGAGATATGAATTATGAATTGAGGATGCCTCAGGGAGAGGGGTCTGGGGCTACTTATATACTCTGGTATGATCATGGCCCAAACCGACCTTGAAGGTGGAGATGTGATCTTTAGATTGATTGTAAGTCGCCACGTCGAGGAGGACGGGCTTTTGGCCCACGCCAGGCCGGCCGCCCTGGGGGTGGGTCGGGCCGGCCCCACCTAGTAGCCACATCGCCCTCCGTTGCTCTAGTGTCTTCTCGTAATCGCTATAAGCTTCTAGTGCAAGTGCTCGATCGATTTGCGCAAGGAAACATATTGTGGTGGGATTTTCTCCTCTCTAGATCTTGTTTTAGTCCCTGGAAAATACAGTTTAACCAAAAATGTAAAATTCTATCAGTTTAGCCCTCAAACATATGTTGGTTGATGGTTCCAGTTTTTTTTAGAGTTTTCCTAAGTTGAATTTCATAGCGGTTTTAATATCTTTCTCATTGGTGCTCCAAATATAGCCAGTTTTGATCACTTGAGATATTTTTATATAGTGAAACTTGAATATTCTACAAAAACAAATGAGGACACCACAACTCGTGGAACTTGTTACAATCAAACCCTACAACTATGCTTTATGGTTCATTTCATATCAATTTATACAATAGTTGATGAATATATTTAGAGTTTAGTGGCCATCAATAGAGATCAAGAACAAGAAGGTCACAGACATGAGAGTTAAGCAGACCGTCAGCATGACATAAAACCCTACTCCTATGTGTTGCTAATTTTATTGCTTCTCGTATGAGATTGAATGATCTTTCGAGGGGGGCCCTACCCACCTTATATAGTCCAGGGGTAAGGTTATAAGTCGGTTCATCTAGGAAAGTAAGTAACATAATACACAAATAATTTGATTGAATTGTATTCCAAGTGATCTCATATTCCTAAGATTACCATCATGTTAGACATTTTACAAAAGGTTGGGCTGTTCAGTATATCACAGCCCAAGTGTGGCGTCATGGGCATCCATGGTTGTACTCCCCACATGGTCATACACTCATACTCCCCACGGTTGCTTGCCACCAAAATCATGCTTACCTCGGTTCTTAAGTCAGCTCAATAGCAAAAGACAAGAGATGACCCCAAAAACCCATTGTGTGGTATGTGAAGGTGCTTCTCATCTACCTACTCGCCTCAAAGGTGGATTACCACTAGCTGAGGTGGGAGAAGGAAGGTATACCCTCCTTCCATATCCATATTAGTTGATGTTTTAGAAAATATTTGAGTCAAACATTAAGAATATAAATCATGAGTAACTTTTAAGTTATTAAGTTTGAAAAAATAAAAATCATATGAATAGAATTGACTTTAAAAATACTTTCATAAAATATACGTATATTATATTTTAATAAATATTTTACAAAATATAAACAATCAAAGTTATATTTTGAAGATCGTATCGTTATCTTAGACGTCAATTAATATAGGTATAGAGTACTATATATCTGGCATTCTGGCAAATGTGTCGACAACTTTTTGGCTTTGCATCAAATTCCAACACCACAGGCCCACGAAAAGAAGCCACCTTGCCCTTCGTTTCTTCTCCCTTCATGGATCACATCGTCCTAAGTTAAGGCATTCATCATTCTCCTTCCACGATCTGCTCCGACACATTCCAACAGCGCCACCGCTGAGTGCACGCATCAAGCTAGGCAAGGCCTCCATGACGAACGGCATGATCCAGAGCCTCGGCACGGTGGAGGGGCGGCTGCTGCGTCTGGAGCTGGTCGTCCTGGTGAGCGCGCTCATCCTTGGCGCTCTTGTTCTCCTCGACCGGGGCCGTGTCACCGTGCTCCGTGGTGTAATGGCGGTGGCGTACCCGACGTCGTACGTCGTCGTCGCCTATGCCGTCGGGCTCATCCAGGATGGGCCCTTCCACGACGAGATGTTCGTGCTCTGGGCGGCCGCGCTGCTCGTGATCCAGGTGTGCATTATGTCGACGAGTGAACAGAAAGTGTTGCTCGCCATCGGGCCTGCATCAGGACGAGGAGGGTGCGGCGACGCCCAGCACAAGAAGCTGCTGCTGCAGCACCTTCTCCAGACGGGCCTTGTGCTCTGGCTCATCGTCAACGCGAGCAAACGCAACAACTACTACCGCGTGGCCATATGGGCGTTATGGGCGCTCAACATGCTCAAGGTTGCGGGCAAAGTCGCCGAAATCATCGCAGCTCGCCATCCTGACATGTCCGTCAGGGTGGTCGCCGAGTACATGGCCGAGTGCGTCGCCGCCGACGGCCACCACCAGCCTGCCGCTGACCCCGCCACCATGCAAGGGTACGCATACATCTTCGACGGCGAGGAGGTGATGGAGCCGGCGGTCATCCACATAGCCGGCCACCGCGTCCGCGAAAGCATGCTCTCCCAGTGCGCCGCCAGCAGATCGGTCGTCACGATCGACCAAGTTTACCAGTGGATCGATCAGCAGCCGAACAACGACGTCGAGAAGGACAGGGCCCCAAGGATTTCTGCCTCGCCTTCACGCTGTTCAAGCTGCTGAAGCGCCGGTTCTACGGGTACATTCCGGCGGAGGCCGGCTCGGCGAAGGCGCGCAGCCTCGTCCTGAATGGACTCATCCACGCGGGCACCACCGGCCCTGACCAAGCGTTCCGGATCGTCGAAAAGGAGCTCGCCTTCCTCTACGACTTCCTCTACTCGGGGAACATCGTGTTGGTGGGTCCCAAGACGCGTATCTGTATAGCCATCGCTATGGCAGCCCTGACCATCTGTACAGCATTCTTCGGCACACTCGCCCCCAACGGCCGCAGGCTCCTGATGGTGATGGGAGTGCCCGACATTGGCCGCTGCATCACGCTGCTCATCGTCGTGATCGCCGCGGGGCTTGAGGTGTGCCAGGCTGTGTACGGCGTCCCCTCCGACTGGAGGTACATCAAGGCCGTGCACCGCTGCGTGCGCGATGGCCGGCCGTGGTCAGGGTGGCTGCGGCATCTGCGGTGGAAGCAGAGCATCACGCCGCTAGAGATCAGGTACTGGGAAGACAAGGTCGACCAGTACGTGTTCCTGGAGCGGTTCAGCCACAAGCCATGGAACGTGCTGCCATGGCTGACGCTCTTCCTGGTGAAGCCACGGAGACAAGGCCAGAAGCGGGGCCAGAGGAAGCCGCTGCAGCCCGAGGTGAAGCGCGCCGTGCTCCTCAGGCTCAAGCAGGCCATTGCCAGCTCAGCAATGGCGTGGCCACCCTGCAGAAGCACAACCTGCTGCCGCGTCTGGGATGGGCGTGCAGGCTTCCCATGTACACCGATCAGATCCTGGCGTGGCACGTGGTCACCACGACCTGCGACTGGTCTGCTGGGAGCCCCGTCGCAGACGATGACGAGCACCACCGGCTCGTCGCGAAGAAGCTGTCCAACTACTGCGCCTACCTGGTGGCCTTCGTGCCGGAGATGCTACCGGACCCTAGCTACCTTGCCGAGAAGATCTTCGACACGGCGGTGCAGTTTGCGCGGGACCACCTCGACGGCTGCAGGACGCCGAGCGGCATAATCGCCAGGTTAGAGGAGATGGAGGCCGTGTACGTGCAGGAAAGTGGCACGTACGATAGAGCCTACTACGCCACCGTCATCGAGAGGGCGGCGGTGCTCTGGGGGCAGCTCAGGGTGGCCTTTGGCGACGACGACGGGCGGCGGTGGGAAATGCTGGCCGAGTTCTGGACGGAGCTCTTGTTCCTCGCGCCCTCGGACAACATGGACATCCATGCCGAGATGCTCGGCGCCGGTGGCGAGTTCATGACGCAGCTGTGGGCGCTGCTGTCTCATGCCGGCGTCCTGGAGCGACCGCCGATCATGAAGAAGCAGTGATGGAGTGATCAAGCATCTCCAACGGTTTTGCAAATGGGTTTTGCATTCTTGTTTTTATAAAAAAAGTCTAAAAAAATTTTTATCCAACGGTTTGACAAATGGCCCAATGGGTTTTGATTTTTGTTAACTTGACAATTTTCTGAGGAGGATTGACATATATGCCAACCGTGGATCGCGCTTGGCATTGCTCCCTACGTGGTTTCTTTCCATCTTCGCGTGTCTTTTCGCTCACCGCCGCAATTTTGGTCCACAATTTTGGTAATTGTCAAGTCAATTTTACCAAACCGTTGGAGATTGACTCTTTTTATCTTTGCCATATTCATTTGAGACTTGACAAACTCTCAATTTTGCCAATCAAAATATGCAAAACCATTAGAGATGCTCTAATAGATTGATTGACATTGACCGCTAAACCCGAAAAAAAGAAGGAAAACCCCGTCTTGCATTAAGGGCAAGAAAGCACGTTTTATGCGCTCTTTGTTTCTGGAACAATTTTAAGGATCGAGACACCAAAACTGCCGATTATATCAGAAGAAGAAGATAAACGATTGAGTAAAATGATAAGCTACAAAGGATGACTCTTTGGAAGTTTTAATTAACCTTAATCACGAATTCAGCTACTAACAACTAGAGCTTTGATTAAGGATGAATTAGAAATAACCAGGAACATGGTTTGTGGCACGTGTAATGATATATGGTGATAGTAATTGAAGTAAATGATACTTCATCCATTTCAAATTATAAAACATTTTGACTTTTCTAGATGTGTAGCTTTTGTTACACATCCAAATATATGATGTATAACTTGAAATGTTAAAATGTCTTGTAATTTTAAATAGAGGAAGTAAAAGGGCAGAATGAGACATCAGTCATATTTCACCTCTCCAAACCAATGTCTGAAAACAAAAAAAAAATACCAAACAATTGGATAAGTTGTTTGAGGGCATAAAGGGAAGGGCCAAATCATTTTAATTTTCCACTTGCATTCACCATCATGGAGGAAAATGTGTCTATACAAATAAGGAAAAAGTGTGAGGTATTTATATAACTACATGAAAGCATCTAGGCCCCTAGTGTTTCGGTGATTAACGACAATGCAAGATTACTATGACTAACGTGTGTTTCGCAGAGGCAATAAGAAAGTTAGGTCATGGTAATGGATTGTTGCTTTGGACTATCAATGGTATATGTGTCCCTTATTGGAATCGTTTCGGTTTTCAAAGGATTGGTGACAAGGTTGAAGATTAGACTAGGTCTAAGTGTCATTGGAGTTGAGAGACACTTAGAGTAGTTTATCATCTTTATTTTTTCTTTGGCCGTACTATTAAGAGGGGTTCTATCTAGTAGCTTGACCTAGAAGAGGCTTAGTGATTAGGTGTGGTGCACACTTGTCAAACTAGCACTAGGAAGGTTTAGAAGTAATCCTTGGACCAAGTGGTGAAACTTCCATGAAGGAAGTAAAGTGATCTGGCTCTGAAATGAGCTCCGGACGCAAGTGTATCCCTGGGTCCGGACCATCGGCTGTGCGTCCGGACCCTAGGGTTCACTCTGCCTGTACTAGTGCGTTCAGACGCAGTGAACAGTGGCTGAGTCCGGACTGCAGAGTGCGTCCGGACCCAGTCCAGAGAGGTCCAGAGAGTGCAGATCTAACCGGACGTTGTCCGGTGTGTTGAGTCCGGACGCCAAGTAGGGTCCGGACCCAACAACAGAGAGTTCCAGAGAATGAAAATCCATCCGGACGTTGTCCGGTGGTGTGCGTCCGGACGACATTATGCATCCGGACTCACTGTGTAACAGTGCTGAGAACAGAGGGTTTGGGGGGGTTCGACGCATGCTTGATGGTCCGGATCCCACCCTAAAAGAGCATCCGGAGTGACGCAGAAAGGCACAAATAGTGCCTAACGGCTATGGGGTGGCTTGGGGGGTATTTATACTCCTTCACCAGCCCCATGAGACCTCTCTTGCCCATTCCAATTGCTGAGAAATACTTGTGAGAGAGCAAGTTGTGCAAGAGCCCTAGTGAGAGTGTGAATTGCAATTCCATGTGTTGATTCTCACTATTTGCTTAGAGTTAGCAAGTGTGCATCCATTCAATCACTAGACTAGCTTTGGTCAAGTGAGAGTTAGTGCTTGTTACTCTTGGTGATCGACATCACCTAGACGGCTTCGCGGAGGTTTGCTTGGTGATCATCCGGTGGTGTTCCTTGTGGATGACCCAAGTTCGATTGTGATCGGGTGTGGGCAATTCACCGAGCCGGAGTGGCGAAGAATCAGCCCGTAGAGAGCATTTAGTCCTTGCGCGGACTAAGGGGGAGCGATACCCTTACGCGGGTGCTCCAACGAGGACTAGGAGGGAGTGTCGACTCCTCGATACCTCGGCAAAACATAGCCGTGTCATTTCTCCTTTCTCCATCTCCTTACTTATTGCAATTACTTTCAAGCATTACTTTCCGTATTACATTCTTGTTGCTTGACTAGAATTGCATAGGGCTTTACCGCTTTCATTGTCATGCTTTGCTTGTTTAGCTAGGACACACTTGGGAAAGCACTAGGGGGTTAATTGGCTCTTGATAGGTTTTAATTATTGCCTAGAAATTTAAAAGAGCTCAATTCACCCCCCCCCCTTCTTGGGCATCTTGATCCTTTCAATTGGTATCAGAGCTTGGTTGATCTAAATTAGGCTTCACCGCCTAGAGCAAGATGTCCCATGGGGATGGACCGCCGCCGCCCATGTTTGATGGAGACGACTTTCCTTATTGGAAAGTGCGTATGGAGGCTTACCTCGAAGCCTTGGATGTTGGTGTGCTCAAAGCCGCCACCGATGGATTTCCTCAATTTGATGGAGAACCATTCGGTGACGAGGTCCACTATGAGAAGTGGAATGCCAAAGCCCGGAACACCCTTTTTAGGGGCATTGGAAAAGAAGTGTTCAACCGCGTGCGCACTTCCAAGAATGCGCATGAGTTGTGGAAGAACATTTGTGCTCTTCATGAGGGCACAAAGAGCGAGCGGGAAGAGCGATATCACTTAGTCATGAATAAGATGAATGCTTTTACCATGCTTGCTCATGAAAATGCAAATGAAATGTACTCACGCTTAAATGTTCTTGTAGAAGAATTAAATGCTCTTGGGCTAAAGCAAATGGATGAAGCCGATGTTGTGAGGAAGATTCTTTGTGTGCTTCCAATTGCCAAGTATGTAAACATTGTGACCGTGTTGCATCAAGGTGATCTTTCCAACTATACACCAACTCAAGTCTTGGGAAAGATCAATGCACATGAAATGTACATGCACATCCACAAAGAAGATGAAGCTTCATCATCCACCAAGAAGAAGGATTTGGCTCTCAAATCTAGCCATGACACGGGCAAGTCAAAGATGGTGTATGATACCTCAAGTGAAGATGATGATGACTCAAACATCGCTCTAATAGTGAAGAAGACCACCAAGATGCTAAAGAAGCTAAACAAGAGCGGTGTCAAGTTTGATTCAAGAAAGAAGAAGTTCTTCACTAGCAACAAGAGGAAGCCATTGTCGGAGATGGATTGCTTCAATTGTGGTGATCTTGGCCATCAAGCTCACCATTGCACCAAGCCAAAGAAGGACAAGTACAAGAAGAAGTACAAGAATGGTAAAGAGCAAAAAGATGAGTCAAGTGACGATGAGAAGAAAGATGAGAAGCCACACAAGAAGAGAGATGGCTTCAAAAAGAAGAGGTTCCAACACCAAAAGAAGAAAGATGGCAAGACATACATAGTTGGTGATTGGTTAACCGACATTGAAGATTCAAGTGATTCATCCGACGATGATAGTGATGATTAGAAGGTGGCCGCACTAGTCATTGGGACTTCATTGCCTCCTCCACCACCACCGTCTTCCTCCATTACATCCTCTACACACCTATGTCTTATGGCCAAGGGTGACCGGAAGGTACAATCCAAAGTAGAGGATAGTGATGATAGTGGTAGTGAAAGTGAAAAAGAATACCAAGCTCCTTCTTATGATGAACTCATAAAATTGCTCACTAAGTACACTAAAATTGTGAAGAAGGAGCAAGCTAAAAATGAGAAACTTGAAAGAGAAAATGATGACTTGCATGAAAAACTTGAAATAACCTCAAATGCTAGTGATGAGCTAATAAGTTAAAACAAATCTTTATCCTCACATGCTAAGGAGCTCAAATCCTCTCTCAAAGAGCTAAAAGAGAAACATGATAAGCTAGAGAGGACATCACAAGAGCTTAGAGAAAGATGCAACAAGCTTAGGGAAGAGTACACCGAGGTAAAAATGAACTATGACACTCTCCTTATAGCTAATGAATGTATTTAAGATGCATTGCCTATTGTTTCTAACCCCATTGTCAAGATAGACATTGGCACTTCTTGTGATGATTTGATTGATGAGCCCATTGAGCAAGAGCCTAAGTGCAAAGGCAAGCAAGTGGTTGTGGCGGATAACTACAATGACTATATGAAGATCAAGAATGAGAATGAGAAGCTCAAGCAAGATCTCATTAAGCTCAAGTCAACCAAGTCAATTGTGATTTAGTCACAAGATGAAGACTATGATGTGGCACTTGAAGTTGATATGCTTAGAGAAGAGAACAAGAGGCTAAAGAATGAGAAGAACCATCTAGCCATTGGAATGGAGAGGTTCACAAAGGACCACAATCTTCAAAGTGAGATCCTTATGAACACCGTCATGAAGAATGACAAAGCCAGTCTTGGCTACAAGTCCGCTCAAGTGAAGAAGGCCAAAGCTAAAGCTAAATCTCAATATCAAAAACAAGTCAAGTACTTCTATCAAGCAAAGCCAAAGCCAAAGATGAAGACATGCTTTGAGTGTGGGAAGCAAGGACACTTTGCTCATGATTGTGTGACTCCACCTCCACAACCCTTGCCCAAGCACACTAGGCCTTTTGCATACAATGCTCACTATGTCATCAACAAGGATGTCAAGGGCAAGCCACTTGTTGTGTTCTTAGGACCACCCAACAAGAATAGACCAAAGACACTTTGGATGGCTAAGTCACTAGTAGAGAAAGCAATGGGTCCCCATACTCAATGGGTGCCTAAACAACAAGCTTGATCTCTTGTGTGTGTAAGTGAACTACAAGACTGGTGGAAGTCATTTGGTGATAGATAGTGGATGCACTTAACACATGACCGGTGACCCCCAGATGTTCACCTCAATAGAAGAAGATGTCAACAACCAAGACAAGATTACATTTGGGGACAACTCAAAGGGAAAGGTAAAAGGACTTTGAAAAGTGGCAATCTCAAATGACAACTCCATATCAAATGTCTTGCTAGTTGCATCACTAAGTTTCAACATACTCTCGGTTGGCCAATTGTGTGATCTTGGTTTCCAATGTTTGTTCACTCCAAATGAAGTATTGTGTCAAAGATGGATGATAGTCAAATCACATTCAAAGGCTTTAGGCACAATAACCTCTACCTTGTGGATTTCTCATCAAATGATGCCAACCTCCAAACATGCTTGTTCACTAAGTCATCTCTTGGTTGGTTGTGGCATAGAAGGCTAGCTCATGTTGGAATGTCTACTCTCAAGAAGCTATTGAAGAAGGAAATAGTTAGAGGCATCAAGGATGTTGTGTTTGAAAAGGATAAACTTTATAGTGCATGTCAAGCCAGCAAGCAAGTTGCCAACACTCACCCCCACAAATCATTTATGTCAACATCAAGAGTTCTTGAGCTTCTACACATGGACTTGTTTGGACCTACAACATATGCTAGTTTGGGTGGCAACCTCTTTTGTCTTGTGATTGTGGATGATCATTCAAGATACACATGGGTGTTCTTTCTTCATGACAAAGGGGAAGCCACAAGCTCATTCAAGAAGTTTGCTAAGAGAGCCCAAAATGAATTTGATGTAGAGATCAAGAAAATTAGAAGTGACAATGACACTAAGTTTATCAACACAAAGATTGAAGATTATTGTGATGAAGTTGGGATAAAGCATGAAGTGTCCGCAACATATACACCTCAACAAAATGGAGTGGTTGAGAGGAAGAACCGAACACTAATTACTCTTGCAAGAACCATGCTAGATGAGTATAACACCCCGGAGAAGTTTTGGGCCGAAGCTATCAATACCGCATGCTATGCTTCAAATAGATTGTTCATCCAAAGATTCTTGAAGAAGAGACCATATGAGTTGCTTAATGGAAAGAAGCCGGATATATCATTTTTAGGGTGTTTGGGTGCAAGGTCTACATCTACAAGAAGCGTCAACATCTAGGGAAGTTTCAAAGAAGATGTGATATTAGCTTCCTAGTTGGTTATTCTTTGAAATCCAAAGCATACCGTGTATTTAACCAAGCCACCGGCTTAGTTGAAGAAACGTATGACTTGGAAATTGATGAGACTAATGGCTCCCAAGGAGCAAATGAAAATCTTGATGATGTAGGTGATGAACCATTGAGGAAGGCAATGAAGAACATGCCTACCGGTGCAATCAACCCCAAAGAAGAAGATCAAGTGGTGATAGAAGTTGAAGATAATGCAAATGCTCAACCTTCTACATCACAAGAGCCTCAAGATGATGATGATAAAGTGAGGGAAACAAATGAAGATACATTCATCCCTCAAGCTCAAGTAGAGGCTCAAGCTCAAGATGTTGATGCGTCTAATCCTCCTCCTCAAGTGGTTGATAGAAGATCCGCACCCATACTCCAAGCCCATCCACAAGAACTCATTATTGGGAGTCCTTCAAGGGGAGTAATGACTTGGTCCCAAAAGATTGCTTCATTTATTGAACATCACTCTTTTGTTTCTTGTGTTGAGCCTACTTGTGTAGAGGAAGCGCTTGAGAATCCGAATTGGGCGAATGCTATGCATGAAGAATTGAACAACTTCATCGGCAATCAAGTGTGGACTCTAGAAGAAAAGCCACAAGATGCAAGAGTGATAGGAACCAAGTGGGTGTTCTGCAACAAGAAAGATGATCAAGGTCAAGTGGTTAGAAACAAGGCAAGGCTAGTTGCAAAGGGGTTCTCCCAAGTTGAAGGCTTGGATTTTGGGGAGACCTTTGCACCGGTTGCAAGACTTGAAGCCATTTGTATCCTCCTTTCATATGCATCACACCATGATATGAAGTTATATCAAATGGATGTGAAAAGTGCATTCTTAAATGGTTTCATAAATGAACTAGTCTATGTAAATCAACCTCCCGGTTTTGAGGACCCTAGATATCCTAACCATGTTTATAGGTTGTCCAAGGCGCTATATGGGCTAAAGCAAGCCCCTAGAGCTTGGTATGAACGTCTTCGGGACTTCCTATTCAAGAAGGGATTCACTATTGGGAAGGTTGACACAACACTATTCACCAAGAAGCAAGATGGAGATATCTTCATTTGTAAAGTGTATGTTGATGATATTATCTTTGGCTCGACGAATGAAGATCATTGCAAGGAGTTTGGTTACTTGATGTCGATGGAATTTGAGATGTCCATGATTGGAGAGCTTACTTTCTTCCTTGGGTTTCAAGTGAAGCAATTGAGAGAAGGCACATTTGTATCTCAAGAGAAGTATACCAATGATGTGCTAAAGAAGTTTAAGATGGAAGATTGTAAGCCAATCCAGACCCCAATGCCTACAAATGGACACCTCGACCTTGATGAGGACGGTAAACCTATTGATCAAACTCTCTACCGTTCTATGATTGGTAGTTTGTTATATCTTATCGCATCTAGGTCCGATATCATGTTTAGTGTGTGCATGTGTGCTAGATTTCAAGCAAAACCTAAGGAATCCCACCTAAGTGCCGTAAAAAGAATCCTTAGATATGTAAAGCACACCCCCAAGCATTGGCCTTTGGTATCCCAAAGTAGCTACTTTTCAACTAGTGAGCTATTCCGATTCGGATTATGCTGGTTGCAAAGTTGATAGGAAGAGTACCTCCGGAGGTTGCCATTTGCTTGGAAGATATCTTGTATCATGATCTTCTAAGAAACAAAATAGTGTGGCTTTGTCTACCGCGGAAGCGGAATACATAGCCTCCGAAGCTTGTTGTGCACAAATCCTATACATGAAACAAACTCTTCTAGACTATGGTATTGAGCTTAAAAGTGTACCACTTCTTTGTGATAATGAAAGTGCGGTAAAACTTGCTAATAATTCGGTTCAACACTCCCGTACTAAGCACATCGATATCCGTCATCACTTTCTAAGGGATAATGTTTCAAAAAAAGATATCTCCCTTGTTTGTGTAAGAAGTGAAGATCAATTGGCGGATATCTTCACAAAACCACTTGATGAAGTAACCTTTTGTAGGTTGAGAAGTGAACTAAATGTGCTTGATCTAAGTAACTTCACTAAAAGATGATCTTGTGTTGGTACCTTGCATTCATGTTTAAATTATGTACGTGCACATAGGCTTGTCTAATGCGGTTAAGATAACCGCCCCAAAGCATGTGAATAAGCTTAATCACGGTTTAAACTTGACAAGCAACTAGATTCAAATTCAAGTATTGCATTGCATATGCATGCTTGTTTCTTGTTCGTTTCTTTTCGGTTAAGTTTGAACATCCTCTGAGTTCGTCCATTTTAGGGGGAGAATTACACGCTCAAGTTGTTACTATACCCCTACTAATGGCCTTACAGTGTTCCTCGCCCTCGTTCATTGCCTATTTTCACTAAAAAGAGCTACGCCAAAGGCTAACTATTTGAAAAACCAATGAGGGTTTGAGTGATGGTTCTCATTCCATGTCCAACATGTTTTTCTTTCTGGCCTCTTTGGTGTTGGAAATGGTGTGAGAGAGAGCAAAGGGAGAGATAGGAAAATTTCAATGCTTGTCTGGCTTCGGATCATGGTCCGGACGCTGTTTATTCCTCTGGTCCGGACGCCCCTATGCTCTCTGTGTTGCTCCGGTCGTGCAATCCGGACGCGTGTTTTAAGCCGTACGGACCAATCCCCTTGCGTCCGGTTGCCCTCCCCCACTGTGCATTCGCTCGCACAGTACCTCTGGTCTCTAATATTCCTTGCGTCCGGACTCAGTCTTGCGTCCGGATAATTAGAGTACAGAGAGCATGTCGCTCGATTTGGGACCTTCCTGCGTCCGGTGTCGCACCTCTAGACTCCCTTTTGCGTCCGGAGTCTGGTTTTCACCTCAGTACCCCCGTGCTTGCCCTCTTCTGTCTTCATCCCTATTTTCCCCTGCATCTATCCGTACACCGCCCGTCGCCGCCGCAATCGCCACTTGCGCCGCCCCATGCTCGCCGCCGTCGAACTTCGCCGCCGACCCCTTCCTGCGGGCCCGCGCGCCTCTCCTGTCCACCTCGCCCGCTCCCCCGCCGCGTGCGCCCCTGCGCTCGGCCCTCGCCGGGCGCTGCTCTCCAGCGCCGCCGCCGTGCCTTTCGCTGTCGAGCACCCTGCTCCTACAACGCCGTCACCTCCCTCCCTCGGCTCCACCCCGTCTCAGCCGAGCAAAGAACTCCCCCCAACACCCCCCCTGTCACCACAGAACCCACCCCTAGGGTTCCTTCCTGCACCCTAGAACTTCCCCTGTCTTCACCACCACCACAGCAGCAACCCCCCTAGGGGTTCTTGTCCCCCAAACCTCCCTAGGGTTCCTTGCCCGACTCGTCGATCGCGCGTTTTAGTCGTCGACGGTTCGTTATTCGTGGTGTCTCGATCCGTTGTTCGACTTGCATTGGATTCGACGCGTTTCTTACCTGAGGTAGCCGACAGTTTTCACTCCATTCTCTTATCTACATTGCTTGCTTCCATAGGCTTTTCGCACCTCTAGCTGATTATATTGCTTATATATATCATGTTTATTTCTACTTGGCAGTCGGGTCAGTGACAAAGACAGAGAACTCGGGGCAAAGCCCGCGAGTATGGATTGAGGCAAAGCCTCACGAGTTGACAGTGGCATATGGGCCTCTTGCAGTGATAGTGGTTTTCTTGTCAGTGGCAGTGCTTCCGTGATAGTGGGGAGTTCACCTATGATTTTCAGTGGCAGTGGCATCACGGGCCTCTTTCAGAGTTGGGTGTTTGATTGATTGCTTAGATGGATCGGTGCAAGAATGTTGGTGGTGGTCCTGACGACGAGCCGCCTCACCCTCCCCGCTCCATAGCTCTATAGAAGGGAAAGGCCAAGGCAAAGATTCCAGGCAAGAAGTGGAAGCTTCTGGACAGAGACGCTCTAGCAGCACTCGCAGCAGCTGATGCAGCAGACATGGCCGAGAGTGGTGCCTCACTTCGGATCGGTGCTCACCCTCCATCTTCCAGAGTATCCTCTGCCACCAGAGCTTCTCATACACAGGCCGTAGAGGCTACCACAGCAGCAGCAGAGGGTACTCAGGCCCCAGAGGCTGCTCCAGTGGCTAGTGAGCCCCAGGGACAGACTGTTGAGCCTACAGTGTCAGAGACACCCCTTCCAGTTCCTACTCCAGAGTCAGAGGCTGCTCCCTCCGTTCCAGCACCAGCTCCAGACTTGCCTAGTACAGAGGCATAGGCACAGCCAGAGTCAGTGGTTCTCGAGCTTCAGCAGTCAGATGCTCCTGCAGAGTCAGTGGCCGATGCTACAGTTTCTACTTCTGTGGCCACTACTCCTGAGATAGCTACTACTCCTCCGCCAGCTTCAGCTACAGTGGGCCAGAGTGATGGTGATGATTCCAGTCCAGACTATGAGCAGTTCAACCTCCTCGCTCGTGACCCGGCTGCTTCTCATGCGCCCGACGCTTAGTTTTTGGTGCTTTGTCACCAAAGGGGTAGAGAGTGAGAGTATGCTAGTGATAGGGGGAGTTGAGAGAGATATTTGGTTCTTTTGATGTGCTTACTTCTCTCGTACTCATGCATCATGTTTACCCTATCGCATACATTTGCTTTTGTGTGATGAGACACTTGCTTGTGACATATGTGGTTCACTCTTATATGTAATGTCACATGCTTTTGGCCCTTGATATGCTTCCGCGCTTTACTTTGATATATACCTGTGTTAAGCATATCTCATGTACTTGCTCTTAATTCTTATCCTCAGTACATGTTGTGGCTTGGTTTATTTAAGCATGTATTATTCTTTCATATTTACTAACCCATGCTTAGATAAGCCAAGTCACCTGAAAAACTAAAATAAAACTCTCTTTTTCATACTCTATGGCGTATTGTCGTCAATCACCAAAAAGGGGGAGATTGAAAGCATCTAGGCCCCTAGTGTTTCGGTGATTAACGACACTGCAAGATTACTATGACTAACGTGTGTTTTGCAGAGGCAATAAGAAAGTTAGGTCATGGTAATGGATGGTTGTTTTGGAATATCAATGGTATATATGCCCCTTATTGGAATCATTTCGGTTTTCAAAGGATTGGCGACAAGGTTGAAGATTAGACTAGGTCTAAGTGTCATTGGAGTTGAGAGACACTTAGAGTAGTTTAGCACCTTTATTTTTCCTTTGGCCGTACTATTAAGAGGGGTTCTATCTAGTAGCTTGACCTAGGAGAGGCTTAGTGATTAGGTGTGGTGCACACTTGTCAAACTAGCACTAGGAAGCTTTAGAAGTAGTCCTTGGACCAAGTGGTGAAACTTCCATGAAGGAAGTAAAGTGATCTGGCTCTGAAATGAGCTTCGGATGCAAGTGTATCCCTGGGCCCGGACCATCGGCTGTGCGTTCGGACCCTAGGGTTCACTCTGCCTGTACCAGTGCGTCCGGACGTAGTGAACAGTGGCTGAGTCCGGACTACAGAGTGCGTCCGAACCCAGTCCAGAGAGGTCCAGAGAGTGCAGATCTAACCAGACGTTGTCCGGTGTGTTGAGTCCGGAGGCCAAGTAGGGTCCGGACCCAATAACAGAGAGTTCCAGAGAATGAAAATCCATCCGGACGCTGTCCAATGGTGTGCGTCCGGACGACATTCTGCGTCTGGACTCACTGTGTAACAGTGCTGAGAATAGAGGGTTTGGGGGGTCCGGACGCATGCTTTATGGTCCGCATCCCACCCTAAAAGAGCGTCCGGAGTGACGCAGAAAGGCACAAATAGTGCCTAATGGCTATGGGGTGGCTTGGGGGGTATTTATACTCCTTCACCAGCCCCATGAGACCTCTCTTGCCCATTCCAATTGCCGAGAAATACTTGTGAGAGAGCAAGTTGTGCAAGAGCCCTAGTGAGAGTGTGAATTGCAATTCCATTTGTTGATTCTCACTAGTTGCTTAGAGTTAGCAAGTGTGCATCCATTCAATCACTAGACTAGCCTTGGTCAAGTGAGAGTTAGTGCTTGTTACTCTTGGGGATCGACATCACCTAGACGACTTCGCGGAGGTTTTCTTGGTGATCATCCGGTGGTGTTCCTTGTGGATGACCCAAGTTCGATTGTGATCGGTTGTGGGCGATTCACCGAGCCGGAGTGGCGAAGAATTAGCCCGTAGAGAGCACTTAGTCCTTGCGCGGACTAAGGGGGAGCGATACCCTTCCGTGGGTGCTCCAACGAGGACTAGGGGAGTGTCGACTCCTCGATACCTCGGCAAAACATAGCCGTGTCATTTCTCCTTTCTCCATCTCCTTACTTATTGCAATTACTTTCAAGCATTACTTTCCGCATTACATTCTTGTTGCTTGACTAGAATCGCATAGGGCTTTACCGCTTTCATTGTCATGCTTTGCTTGTTTAGCTAGGACACACTTGGGAAAGCACTAGGGGGTTAATTGGCTCTTGATAGGTTTTAATTATTGCTTAGAAATTTTAAAGAGCCTAATTCACCCCCCCCCCCCTCTTGGGCATCTTGATGGCAAGCAAGAGGTCACTTTTGTTGCATCGCTGTTGGAAGGAAGAGTGGGAGGGTGAGGATCGAGGGTGTGATGGAAGAGGAGGCTCAACAAACTTCTTTTGTCGATATGCTGCTTTGAGCAAACTCTGGGTCAAATGCGCACGGTTGCACTGATTACTCAATAGTCCATTCTAAATTGTAGGTCACTTTAGCTTTGTTAATTTTGTTCTAATTCAAACTTCTTTAACTTGGATTAAAAACTTTAGAAAAACACCAACAAGAGTAATATCAAAATAAATTCATTAATTTTTTCATGAAAGATGTCTTCATATTATATTTATCTAAACATGAATATATTGGTGTATTTCATAGATTTTGGTCAAATCTAAAGAAGTTTGATGGGATAAAAAGTTAAGTCACCTGAAGGAGCACCTGCCTATTATTTTTACTCATTTTGACTCAAATTTCAATGGTCTGGATCAATCTAATGTTGGTGTTGTGACTTTTTATTTTATTGTTCATTTCCTTGGGAGTTTTTTTTTGTTTAACTTTATTTTTGACCGCTATTGCAATGGACATCCTGACATCCTCATCAACGATGAAAACTGTGACTTACGCCACCTCATGGATAAAGGTCCCATCCTCCATCCGTGGGAGCTACAACACCAACATGTATAACTAAGAAACATACCTTGGACGCTAGATAATGTCATTGCATCTCTTGGCGAAGATGAGTTTGACGCCTTTTGTCCGCCATCACTACCTACCAAGTATCAAGTATCATGCATCATTCATCATATCCCTCCTCTTGGGAGGAACCACCTTGATTCTTAGAAATGCATAGGAAGTTCCCAACTTTATTTTGCAATTAGTGTGAACCATTTATCTAAATTTGTTATGATCCCATTTCCAATTGTATTTATCATTGAAAGTGCAATCAAGCCCTAAGTGGGTTTTGGTGTTGATGGTCACTTAATTCAAGGACTAATGAGAACTATCGAGATGACATGTAGGTAATAGCAAAAAAAGGAAGAGTTAGAGAAGGTGGAGGTACCCCAATTCTTATGAAGGCTTCTCTACTCATCTAAGGTTTAAATTCAATTTATGGTTTGAATTCGAGTATAGGAATGTCGTACTATTAAGGGGGATTCTAGTACTGTTATGGTCAGATGTGAATCACATGCTCAATCTTTACCAATAACATACACTCAGCCAGTCCAGAGACATATCCAAACCTCACATCCAGCAAAGTCTCTGCGCTAGGTCGGTAGTGCCGACCTCCTTTCCCAACAGTTTTTCGAGAGTATAAATAGTGCCTGGAAAGATCTCCACCTCACCAGTTCAGTACCCATTCGTCTTCCTCGAAATCAGACTGTTGCAAACAGAGCTCTCTCCCTCTCTCTCACTCCATTGTTGACTTTCACCCTCCAAGCAATCCCACACTTCCAACCATAGATTCTTGAGGGAAAAGACAGCAAAACACTCCTAGAGAGAGGATCTACTACTTCCCAAATTCTAAGATCTTGTAGTTCTTGTTTGGCCGGCGGTGCTAGGGTTTATTACCCTTGGAGCTTGCTCCTAGCCATCTAGGCGTCGCCCTAGAGCTTGCCCCTCTTTTGTGGCAGCCTAGGGAGGTTTGTAATCGACTTGTGAAGCTAAGGTATTGCCCCTTATCTCAAGGATTCACTTCCTTGACTTGAGATTGAGTTGGAGTTGCAAAGCTCCTAACCTTTGTGGCACCTCAACAACGTGGACTTAGGCAAGCCTTTGTGGCAAGCTGAACCACGGGATAAATCTTTGTGTCTTGTGTGCTGGTCCCCTAGGATTCACTTCTTGCAATATATCTTGTGCTAGGGTTTGTGTTGTTGATTTGAGGAAAAGAAGCATATCTGTGGTAACCAGTCTTTGAGCTGGTTCTTGTGTTGAAATTGCAGGGAAGGACTCATCTTGGTGCATAGTATCTCCCTGTCAAACCTCATTTCATTTTGTCCATTATTTGCAGGTTGGCAGTGCCGCCCTCTATAGGTCGGCAGTGTCGCCCTCTATAGGTCGGCAGTGCCGCCCTCGGTTCTCACATCTGCTCGAGTTGATTTTTGACAGGCATATTCACCCCCCTCTAGGCTATTTACCCTTCCTAAGATCCTACAAGTGGTATCAAAGTAAGGATACTTCGTATACGCTTCACCGCATGAAGTATGGAAACGGGTCAAGGTTTTGAGGTGCCTCAAGTTGGCGAGGCAGCGACCAAGGTGATAGTGGAAGATGGGAGCAGCAGTGAGGTGTCTGCCTCAAGCTACTCTTCACTTCCCACTGCCAAGGCCACCGATGAGGACAAGCTACAAGCAAAGAAGGCAAGAAGAGCACTTAGAGAAAAGAAAAGAGAAGATAAAAGAAGAGAAGAGAAGAAAGAGAGAAAAGAAGAGAGAAGACTCAAGAGAGAAGAAAGAGCTAAGAGAAGGGCAGCAAGGGCTAAGAAAGAAGAAAAGAAGCCCAAGGAAGCCTCATCTAGTGAGCTGTCAAGTAGCTCGGAAGATGGTGATGATGATGCATCCTACTACGACTCCAAGGGTGGAAAGAAGAAGAAGGAGAAAGATGGTGGCAACAGCAACAACAAGAAAAATTACTCCCCCGTCTCTTTCAACTACTCTTATTTGACTAACCGAGACCGTAAGTCTTTTGTAAATGTTCCCACCGGTAAGTTACCTCATTTCGATGGGACTAACTTTTCTAAGTGGAAGCATTTGATGAAGGCTTACCTTATTGGTCTTCACCCCGGTCTTTGGGAGATTGTTGTGAAAGGTGTGCAGGCACCGGAGGATCCCGAAGAGCCAACAAATGAGGAGATGATTGTTGCCCATCTCAACGCTCAAGCTACAAGCATCCTCCTTAGTGCTTTGGATGGAAATGAGTACAATAGAGTGATGAATGTAGATGTGGCCAAGCAAATTTGGGCCACCCTACCACTACTAGATTCCGACCCTTTTGCCACGCTCTTTCGGGGCAACGTCAACGATTTCGTTGCAACAAGGAGTGCTCTCGCAACCATTTTCCCTTTTGATTGCGATAGATGGAATTTTTACCACAAAAAATGTTTCGTGGCAAAAAAGATGAAGATCGTTGCAACAAGTAATTGTTATCGCAACGAAATATAGTGTGGATGCAATACGTTGTCACTATTGCCACACTTTAATTTGCGTCGCGGGGACTTTTACTGACGTTGCAATACTAAGTTGATATTGCAACACTTTTATTTGATGGTTGCATAAAAATGTCAGTATTGCAATGGTTTTTTTTATTGCATGGGTTTTGTTGGCGTTGCAATACTAAAATGATATTGCAACTCTTTAGTCGATGGTTGTAATATGTTGTGACTCTTGCCACGAGTTTGTTTACGTTGCGTGCAGTTTGTTTGGCGTTGCAATATTAAGTTGATATTACAACTCTTTATTGATGGTTGCAACAAGTTTTTACTTTTGTCACGATTTATTTGCGTTGTGTGCATATTTGTTGATGTTACAATATTAAGATGATCATGATTGTAGTCGTAATATAAAATAAGTGAGAGAACAAATCAAGTTATTTTCATAATAAAGGGTTTTCATGATTACTAAACAGAATATAAAGTTATTATAGATTTTCATTCATGTAAGTGTATTTCATATTAGTGACAACATCTTGTGCATGTATACCACTATTAATTTTGGCAAGGAATGATCCTAGGTAAGCCACCCATTCTCTAATAAGGGAAATTCAGTGTCGTGATTTTTCAATGACATGATTACAGAATGCTGAAACAGAACGAAGTATTTCCTTTATAAAAATGTATAAAAAATCGTGCAATTTTGCTTATTCAAGTTGTACGTCGAGTTTTCTATGTGAGTGCATGTACATACCTTTTCGATTGGATGCAAAATTGTTTTGTTATATCTGAAACTTGCTAGTAAGATATTTATTGTGCTTGTGCTGATGGTCACGTGGATACATCCTTAAATTGTTCGTCTTGAAATAACAGATTTTCCCATGTACTAAAATATCATGCTGAATTGCTGATAGTATAGCATGTGCCAGAACTTTTCAGGTTATGTGCCACTAATGCTTGCGTTTCTGCTTTTTTTAATTAAGGGCCAATTTGAGTTAGCTTCTTCGGAAGACTGAAGAACCATTTGCCTATCATGTGGAGTTCAGATAGAGCCACACCTTAGCTTCATTAGGCTTTTTGTTGAATTGGAAAACGAGGTGAGCATTTAATAAGTTTATAATTAGTTAAAATGGCAGGTTATTATGATATATATTTGGTTGTATATGTCTATGGTATTTAAGTTAGCTATTGTTTGTTTAGATTTAGTTAATACCTGTTAATTGCTTGATTTGGGTTGTATCTCAAGTTTGTAAAAAAATTTGATTGCTAAATGGTTGGAACATGTATCCAAATTTCTTTACATTATGTCCATGAATCACTAAATCTAGTTTACTAATATCTCATTCTTGTTCTTTTGGTGAATAGGTGGACAAATTTCTGTGGAGGCTCGAAATATAATAAGGACACGATTGAGATCAAGCTCAGCTACGCTGCTAGGAATTCCTTGAGTGTTGCATAGATGTTAGAAAGTCTTGTATTGCTGTAAGTTTGAAGTTTTAAAAGTTGTAAAATAAAGAATCATTTCCTGAAGGAGGCTTGTACCAGCTCTGAGTGATCTGTACACTCAGTGCATGATTTTAGCTACTATTTCAATGGTTTGTCAACTTATTGAATGCTTGATTGTAATTAATATATGTGAGTGCAATCGTTTTTGTTATGATTTATTATGTATTGGTGTCACGGTATGAGTACCGTAGCAATAACATATAATCTCTCGCAATGAATAAAAGCTTGTGACAAATGGTATTATTGCTACGCAATAATAGTCGTGGCAATAACATATGACTCTTGCAATAAATGAAATTGTGTGACAAATGATACTTTTGCAACAACATAATGTTTGTGGAAATTACACTTGATGCAACAAAATTTTGGCGTGGCAAAATTTCTTTAATGCCACGCTATCCATCGTTGCATGTATCATCTCTTGCTACGCATGTGGGCGTGGCAAGAGCTTATATTGCCACGATAATAAAAGTTGCAAAAAATGTTTATTGCCACCCTTGGCAATGAATGACTATGGTTGCAAAAACCTTAACAGGTGCAACGTGAATCTAACATCGGTTGCAATACCTTTTTGCAACTTGCGTTTTTGCAACGACTGGCAACGAACGCAATTCGGTTGCAACATATAGCTTTTGCAACCAAATTGGACCTATTGCAACGTTTTCTTGTCGTTGCGTAAGGGTTAGAATTTAGTAGTGTACACCTAGCTCATGAAGGTGTGGATAAGGTGAGAAAGACCAAGATTGACTTGATGATGGCCAAGCTCAATAGGTTTGTGATTGTGGATGGTGAAGGTGTCCAAGAGATGTTTGACCGGTTGATGACCATGGTTGGCAAAATTAGAGGATATGGTTGTGAGGAGCTTGATGATCACAAAGTGGTGAAAATCATGTTGGAAGCTTACTCACCAAGAAATGAGACCGTGGTCACCTTGATTAGAGACAAGAAAAGGTTTGAGCACTTCACTCCCAATAATGTGCTTGGAAGATTGTTGACCTTTGACATGCAAAGAGAGGAAGAAAATGAAAGAAGGAAGCTTGGAGAGTTGCAATCAAAGCTTGATGGCATGAAGATCAAGGATATAGCTCTCAAGTCAAGCAAGGCAATCAAGAAGAGCTTCCCAAGCAAGAAAGAGGACAGCAAGCAAGCATCTACAAGCAAGCTAAAGAAAATGAAGGAAGTAGAACAAGAAGATGACTTCACTTCCTCCTCAAGTGATGATGAAGATGATGGGGTTGATTTTGAAGAAATCAAGGACATGGATTTCTTCATCAAGAAGTACAACAAGGGCTTGAAGCAAAATGGGTACAAGTTTGTGAAGAGAAGATTCCCTAGCAAGAAAAAAAGAACTTGTTACAATTGTGGTAGCACCGAGCACTTTATTGCAAATTGCCCAAATGAGAAGAAAGATGACTTCATCAAGAAAGAAAGACAAGATGGCAAGTTTAAGAACAAGAGAAGGTTCAAGCAAGTGGGTGAAGCCCACATCGGCCATAGATGGGATTCATCACTAGAGAGCCAAAGTGATGGGGATGAAAAGCTTGCAACCATTGCAATTCAAGAGCCATCCTCTACACCAAAGCTCTTCAACAACATAAGTGATGATGACTACTATTCCTCTCACATTTGTCTTATGGCAAAGGGTGAGAAGGTAAAATCAAAAGAAAAACCCACTCCTCCCTCTCATGATGCTTCTAGTAGTGATATTAGTGATAGCTCTTGTGATGAAGGTTCTAGTGATGAAGAAATGGATAAAATAATAAAGAACCTAAATCCTAAGATTATACTAATAATCTCTAAGCTTAAGGAGGAACTAGAGGGAATCCAAGTTGAGTTGGACAATAGAGATAATGACCTTGATGAGCTTGAGAAAATGTATATTGCCAACAAGGAAGCTCTTAAGGAAGAGAAAAGTGAGGTGAAATCCTTGCAAAAGGCCTTAGCCAAAGAGCAAGGAGATCATGCTCTCACAAAGAAGGAAAATATTTCACTCCATGAAAAGTATTGTGTCTTGGATGAAAAACACAAAGAAATGGAGTTTCAATATAGCCTTCTTTGGGAGAGCAACCCACAACCCTCTACCTTAAAGGATACCTCTATTCCCTCTACTAGCCAAGGTTGTGGAAGATGTTTTGAAATTGATATAAATGCTTATTCCACTAACCTTGCTAATATGGAAGCCATGAAGAAGGAGATTGCTAGGCTCAATGCTTTGCTAAATGAAAAGATCAATGATGATAAGAAATCAGCAAGTGGCAAAGTAGATCAACCAAAGAAGCCACAATTCAAAGATGGAAGACACCCTTTCATCAAAGATGGACTTGGCCTCACTCATGGAGGCAAAGAGAATGGAAGAAAGGTTGTCAAAGGAGTTGAATGTGTTCAGTTTGTGAGAAGTGGCAGAATAGGTACAGAGAGGCCTGCACAGATAGTGGCACAAGCCTCACCCCGAGCAGCACAACCAACCAAGGTTGGCAATGCCGCCCTGGAGGTCGACAGTGCCGCTCCCCGCAGAAAAGGGAATGTAACAGAACCTCCCAAATTATAAGAGATCAAGTACTAAAGTAGCCGAATTAACTACCACTAAAAGCACTTGAGCCCATATAATCCTGGTAGTGCGCCGAGTGTTCCGAAAAACCTCGGTAATTTAACTTTACAACCAAGATCTCATGATCAAGTAAATACAAATCACTTACACGGAGTTTTTAGAGAAAATAAATTTACATTTGAGTTTACAAATAAATAATACAAGTCTGAGTTTCAAAACCATTTATTGAAAACAATATTGCTTCAAAATGATTATAAAACATAAGTTGAAATACATTGCTAGCTTAGATTGACATCCTCCGACAACAGAATTAAGATGAGAGATAACAGAGAGTCACTGATCCCATCGATGGTTAGCTACACCTTTAGCAGCATGAGACCTTCACCTGCAACAAGGTGGGATAAACCCTGAGTACTCAAATGTACTCAGCTAGACTTACCCGTCATAAACTAAAATAAATGACACCAAGGATTATGCAAGGCTTTATAGTGGTAGATTGGGTTGACTCATTTGCGGAAAAGCATAATAATTCTTTTAACCTTTAGTTAAAGATGTAGCATCAACTTTTAATCATTATTATTTGTCATCTACATTAGCCACTAGTCTATGCCAAACAAGTTGATTAAAGCATACAATAGATTCCATCATCATTCCAGGTTTTCCATTAACCGGATCACCAACATTAGTTTCATAGTCGTGTAAATGTTGTCATTGCCCTGGTCAAGTGCTCTCTAACCAGGAGCGATGGCGATTCGAATCGGATTCCTACTCAGCTGAGTGGGTATTCCCTACACAAACCACACTCACAAGCCACGTGAGTTATAGGTCACCGAAGACACTATTCGGGTAAAGTCGCGGGATGAACAGGGACCACCGACACCCAAGGGATGCCCGAAAGCCAGCAGTTGTGAAGGTCTTAGATCGCGCCCCTATGTCCGACTCCCCGCCTCGCACCAGCATGATGCGTCGCAATCCAAACCCGACCCGAATAGTGTACCGGCTTCACGGTCGGAACGAGTTATCCTTCTAGTTAAGTGTAGGGCATGCGTTCAACATGACCAGAGGGACAACAACACAAACAGTCATTAGTTGACACGGTCGAGTCACCCCCATCCAAAGTACAGGGAGTTTCCCACCGATCTTAGTTCCATTAACCATTCTGGCTATCATTCCGAGATGAGCCATAACATGTGATGAGGATATTCACCTACATCTTGCGAGCAATGGGAATCACCCGGCTTCTACCGAACTATGCCAACTAAGCATGACTGACACGTAATTGATAGGGTAACAAGGATAGTGGTGGTAGTAGAGTGAGCAAGGTATAATGCAACAACGGTTTCACCCAACTCCTAAACTTAATGCATCAATAATAATAACTTAATTAAGATTGCATTTGTAAAAGATAGAAGGTTTGTAATGCTCCGGGGCTTGTCTGGGAACCGACTCTAGGTCAGTGCATGTTAGATGATACTTGATTGGCGAGCATCTCTGATCTAACTTGTTACTTTGATGGTCCTTCCATCTTCTGGATCCATCCATCAACACCACTTTCGGTTCAGGTCCAGTCATCACATCTTTCACGTATGCACTTATCGTACCTAAATGAGATGTGAGATGCATGTGCATGAATACGAAGAATGGTAGCCCGAGATACACATACACAACAATTGAAGACAAGGTCAAGATCATGAAAGGCGTAAACAAGCAATTAGAGTTATTCATCTAGTTATAACACGATCATAACATAAAGGAGAGAAACACATCAAGCATGACTTACTATTTAATTTAAGTTAAACCATGGCAAATATTCATCCAACAAGTTTACTTAACATATTTAGCTAGCAAGAACAAGTTAAAGCATTTAACATACACATGCAAGTTTGAGACAGCAACATGCAGTCACAGTTTTAATCATAACTGGAGTTATACTAATCCAACAAACATAATTCTTACATATTGGGAAAGATAATTTGTCTACAACTTTCTTAATACCCAGAAAAGATGATTCAATAATTAAACAACTCGAATTAAATAAAGAAAGCATCTCTGTCCAAAAGGTGAACATATTTGGTAACCCTTCTTAAAACAGTCATAACTCAAGTTATAAACCTCCTAAAAATATGAATCAAGACAATCTGGAAAGCTTATGAAAATTTCTACAATTCATTCAACATTAGCAATTTATGATTCATAATTTAACTTAGTCAAAAAGCACTTATACTCAGATCTGTCCAGAGAGATGGGCAAATTCTAATACCAACTTAGAAAATGCATATCTTCCAAAGTAATGGGGATATGGCCACCAAAATTTAACACAAGCTATATAACAATATTATCTACAACTTTGATATTAACCATACCAACAGAAAACATCATTTAATTCATGGTAAAATTTATTTACTAAACACTATGCATGCAGCCAAAACAGGAATATTTCACCTTTGTTATTTTCATAAATCACAAACTACTTAACAAACAGTCATGAAACTTTAAGCAACTATCATTCATAATATAAGGAATACACCATAATTATTTTATGATTTTTGGAGCAACGCATACCGACGATAAATATTTAATCTACTGAATCAAGCTTCTAAACACAGCAACACAAAAGCATTTTTAGAGCAATTCATCTAAATAGAAACATGACATCTAATTGATCTAGTGCGTAGATAATTTCATAAAGATTCTGAAAAGTTCTAAATCGCATCCATGCGATTTTCCTACGATTTTATATGTATTTTCAAAGATCAAGTACGAAATCTGAAATTAAAACAAGAAAACACTTTTGCATCAGGAACCCTAGATTTACAGGAAATAAACGAAGTCCATATCTGCAAAACAATGAGTCATGACATATTTACACAAAAAAACCAAATAAAAGCTTCTATATACTAGATGACCCTTTCTGCTTTGTTCGTCGGGGGATTTCACGGGACGGAGGAGGAACCGGTCGGGAATTCCTCGGTCACCGGCAGGGAGGGGCGCTGGCCTCCTGGCCGAGGCCAACAGTAGCAGAAGGCAGCGCAGGGCGCTGCAGCAGCGCGGCAAGCAGCCGGCCCGACCACGAGTAGGCGCGGGTGAGCGCTCGGCGAGCGGCTCGGCCCGACGCGCATGCATGCGCGTGGCGCGCGGACGAGGCAGCCGGCCCGCAGCGTGGGAGGCGCACATGGCAAACGAGCCTACGGGCGCGCAGCGCGCAGGGACTGCGGCCAGGGCTGGTTGGGCGGCCTGCCCGGCGGGGGGCGACGGCGGAAGGGCAGGGCGAGCTCCATGGTGCCGGCCATGGGAGGAGAAGGGAGAGGAGAGGGCTCCTGGAGGAGGCCGAGTGAAGGAGGAAGGGGGCGACGGGAGGCAGAGAGAGGCGAGTCGAGGGAATAAAAGGTTCGGCCTTTTTCCCTCGAGCAGAGAGATGTGTCGACATCTTGTCTCCCACCTCCATATAAAAGTTCCATAAAATAACGAAACTGTCATTATGTTTGATTTCGGGTTTTCAGATTCTAAACCGCTGACTGAAAAGTTCGTCGGAATATCCTGTTACGAAAATCTCGACTAATCGAGCAACTTTGCTTTAAACGACACAGTCAAATTCCAAACGGTTTACAATTTATGAGTTCCCGGAGAAAATCTCGCGGGGACCGAAAACTAGCATTCCGGTGATCTTCGGGCATCTGTTTCGCTATTTTTGACTCTGATTCGGGTCTCGATGTTTGAACAAGTTTTGTTTGTCTCAATCTGATCTACAACTTCTCTTCAAGTCGCGTCGACATGCGAGATTTCCAAAATGTCGGTCAAAGCTGATTAAAGCGTCGCCGGTTACGCTCGGATTTGGGTCCAGGATATTTTCCGAGCATTTTCTCTGGTTCCGGGCAACATAAACCTTTCACGACTTTTGTTGTAGAGTTCAACTGGAATATTTCGGGCAAGGTCGTGAGACTTGGTCGAGCTTGTATAATTATATCCGATTTATAAAGTAAACTGATTAATTATAAAGTCGTCATTCCATGCGTCATTTTGATTCCGAAGACCACGAAACTTATCTAAAGGTTCATATAGATGAAAATAGAGATGAGGCACATAGAATAAATATCTTATCATATATTCCCGATATATGAACTAGAGCCTCTGATTATCGGTTGATCCGATTTAATTAGGCTTAATCACTTCTTAGCCTGTGATTAACAGTGAGGGTGTTACAGGGAAGGCCACCTATGATTCTGCTGCTCACAACAAGCACACTAAAGAGGTGTATATGGCAAAGAATGAGGTGCAGAAGCCAAAGGAAACAATCTAGGCCACTCCAAATAGATATTCATATCAATCAAAGGCTCAAGCATCTCGTTCAAGTTTGAAATCTTGCTTTGAATTGAAGAATAACAATAAGGGAGAAGTGATTGCCAAGCACATTGGCAATGAAAAGAATATTTACCTTAATGCTTTCATTTGGGTTCCTAAGACTCTTGTTACTAACATGCAAGACCCCAAGAATCTTTGGGGACCTAAATCAAGGAACTAAATTTGTTTTGTAGGCATACTCCTCCGGTGGATCAAGTTGGGTGCTTGATAGTGGGTGTAAAAATCATATGACCGAAGAAAGGAGTATGTTTAGCTCATATACCCCCTCCACCGATGCAAATGAGAACATTGTCTTTGGAGACAACTCAAAGGGGGATGTGATCGGTCTTGGTAAAGTTGCTATAACTCTTGATCATTCTATCTCTAATGTTTTGCATGTTGTTTCGTTGAGTTACAATTTGTTGCCGGTCTCACAACTTTGTGAGATTGGCTACAATTGTCTCTTTATAGATAAGGGTGTAGAAGTTCTTAAGAGGAATGATTCCTCTATTGTCTATATGGGTCGTTTGAAGGGCAAGCTTTACCTAATTGATTTCAACAAAAGTGAAGCTAAGCTTGAGACTTGTTTAGTGGCAAAATCTAGCATGGGTTGGCTATGGCATCACCGACTATCCCATGTTGGGATGAGGAACTTGGCCAAACTCCTAAAGAATGAACACATCCTTGGACTAACTAATGTTCATTTTGAGAAAGATAGGATATGTGGAGCTTGCCAAGTCGGAAAGCAAGTAGGTGTACCTTACCCACCAAAGAGCATCATGACCACCACTCAACCTTTGGAGTTGATTCATATGGATCTCTTTGAAACGGTTGCCTACATAAGTATTGGTGGTAACAAATATGGTTTAGTAATTGTTGATGATTATTCCCGTTTCACTTGGGTGTTCTTTGTTTATGATAAGTCTCAGGTACAAGACAAGGTGAAAACCTTTGTGAGAAGGGCTCAAAAGGAATTTGGTCTCCCAATCAAGAAAGTGAAAAGTGACAATGGGACCGAGTTCAAGAACACCATGGTGGAAGAGTTTCTTGATGATGAGGGCATCAAACATGAGTTTTCAGCTCCTTACACCCTCAACAAAATGGTGTAGTAGAGAGGAAGAATAGAACTCTCATTGATATGACAAGGACAATGCTTGATGAATACAAGACTTCGGACATCTTTTGGTGTGAAGCAATCAACACCGCTTGTCATGCCATCAACCGTCTCTACCTACACAAGAAGCTTCAAAAGACATCATATGAACTCCTAACCGGTAACAAACCAAAGGTGTCTTACTTTAGAGTTTTTGGGTGCAAAGTGTTCATTCTCAACAAAAGACCCAAAACCTCCAAGTTTGCTCCTAAAGTTGATATTGGCATATTACTTGGTTATGGATCAAATGAGCATGCCTATCGTGTCTACAACCAAACCGTTGGTAGAATTGAGATCACGATAGATGTGACGTTTGATGAATCTAATGGCTCTCAAGTAGAGCAAGTTGATGCAAGTGTTGTAGAAAAGGAGGATCCACCATGTGAAGCAATCAAGGATTTAACCATAGGAGATATTAGGCCATAGGAAGAAGAAGATGTTGAGCATGAGGAGCCTCAAGATGGTGATGCACAAGATTTCGCTGTGATACTCAACAACCAAAAGCAGCACACACCTGCTGTTGTTCAGAAGGTCGGCAGTGCCGCCCCTAGTGAACCAGCAGCAGGTAGTTCAACAAGGACTCCATCACCTCAAGGGCTGAACCTAGAGCCTATATTTGAACAAGAACAAGATGCTAGTACATCAGAAGATCAAGGAGGTGTAACACCCAAGACTACGCCAAACTATACAATGGGGTCACCCCGTTGACAACATTCTTGGAAGCATACGCAAGGGGGTAACAACTCGTTCTCATATAGCAAACTTTTGTCATTATTACTCGTTTGTTTCCTCCTTGGAACCCTTGAAGGTAGAGCAAGCACTTGATGACCCGGATTGGATTATGGCAATGCAAGAAGAGCTAAACAACTTCGAGAGGAATCAAGTGTGGACTTTGGTGGAAAGGCCCAATACCAATGTGATAAGCACTAAATGGGTATTCCGCAACAAGCAAGATGAGAATGGTGTGGTGACAAGGAACAAGGCAAGATTGGTGGCTCAAGGGTTCACTCAAGTAGAGGGCTTGGACTTTAAAGAAACATATGCACCGGTGTCAAGACTTGAAGCAATTCAGATGCTTCTAGCCTTCGCTACCCATCATGACTTCAAGCTATATCAAATGGATGTCAAGAGTGCATTTCTCAATGGCCCAATACAAGAGTTGGTGTATGTTGAGCAGTCACCCGGTTTAGAAGATCCCAAGTTCCCCAACCATGTATTCCAACTCCAAAAGACGTTCTATGGGCTTAAGCAAGCACCAAGAGCATGGTATGAATGCCTTAAGGAATTCTTGCTCAAGCAAAGCTTTGAAATAGGCAAAGCCGATCCTACCCTCTTCACTTACAAGTTCAATAAAGATATCTTTGTGTGCCAAATATATGTCGATGACATAATATTTGGTAGTACTAATGCTTATTTTTGTGAGGAGTTTAGTAGGACTATGACTAAGAGGTTTGAGATGTCCATGATGGATGAGATCAAGTTCTTCCTTGGATTTCAAATCAAACAATTGAAGGAAGGGACTTTTCTATGTCAAGCCAAGTACACTCAAGACATGCTAAAGAAGTTTGACTTGGTGAATGCGAAGCCCATCAAGACTCCAATGCTAACCAATGGACATCTTGATCTTGATGTTGAAGGGAAAGCCGTGGATCTAAAGGTATATCGCTCCATGATCGGCTCTCTCCTTTACCTTTGTGCATCTAGGCCGGACATAATGCTTAGTGTGTGCATGTATGCTAGATTTCAAGCTAACCCGAAAGGGTGCCACTTAGTGGCGGTTAAGAGAATCTTGAGATATTTAGTACACACTCCTAACCTTGGCTTGTGGTATCCTAAGGGCTCCAAGTTCGATCTACTTGGCTATTCGGATTCCGATTATGCCGGTTGCAAGGTAGACCGAAAAAGCACTTCGGGGACATGTCAATTTCTTGGACGGTCCCTAGTGTCTTGGGGTTCTAAAAAGCAAAATTATATAGCCCTTTCCACCGCCCAGGCCGAGTATGTTGTAGCCGGTGCTTGTTGTGCTCAACTACTTTGGATGAGGCAAACCTTAAAAGATTTCGGATGTCAATTCACCAAGATATCTCTGTTGTGTGATAATAAGAGTGTCATTAAACTTGCAAATAATCATATTAGTCACTCTAGAACAAAACACATAGACATCTGTCATCACTTCTTGAGAGACCATGAATTAAAAGGAGATATCGCAATTCACCATGTGAGCACCGAAAAGCAACTAGCTGATATCTTCACTAAGCCTCTTGATGAGACAAGGTTTTGTGCTTTGCGTAGTGAGCTAAATATTCTTGACTCTCGTAACCTTGGTTGAACTATAGCACACATTTGTTTGTCAACCTAGCGACATAGGAAAAGCTTTATGAAAATCTTAAATATTGTGTTTCAAAACCTTTTCAAAAGACCAACTAAGGCTCATGACCATTGTCTGTAATGTTGAATGCTTACTGGTCATGTTTCTTAGGCATATATGTTCATATCTAATATAGAGAGTAGTCCAACTGGATTTAGTCCAGTATCTGTTTTCTACTCAGGCCGGCAGTGCCGCCCTCTTAAGGTCGGCAATGCCGCCCTCTGTCCGTTGGGCAGTTTCGGGTGAAACCTTCATGGGCTCGTGGGCCTTTATAAAACCACTCTATTGCTGAGTGCCCACGTCCACGCCGCCTCTCCCTCATCCAGTTCTCCCCTCACCTCTCCTCTCTTCCATAGAGGTGACCTAGGAGCTCCATTGTTGTCCCCTTGGCCGGCATTGCCGCTCCTCAACCCTCCACCATTGACTTTCTGCGAGATTGGTGGACGTGCTGCTTGTGGAAGGCAACCCTCTCTTGTTTCCCCTTCAATCCCACGATTTGGAAGCAAGGTGAAACCCTAACCTAACCTTTTCGGTTCGATCTATGCAATGTGATGGTTCTAGTTAAGGATTCATGTTTCTGGGAGGTGTATGAGGGGATTGGAACTAGGTTTAGGGGTTGGATTTGGTGGATTTGGATTCACCCTTCTCGGATGAACCGAGACAGGTCGACAGTGCCGACCCCAACAGATTCCATCTGCTGAGCCTCAGTCTTCTGGGATGGGTAGGCCCAGATGTGCCAAATCCATACCCTAACTCGAAATTTTGGTCTCTAAATATTCATTACCCTTCATATCCTTAGCTAAGGCATTACATATTATTTCAAAAGACTGTGATTCTGAAATTTTGACTAGGTGTAGAAGTTGTTAAAATCAGGTTTTAGATAGGGAAAGAGGTATGGAGAAAATCTAGTGGAGCTACTGAGGCCGGCAGTGCCGACCTACTCATGCTGATTCAAACAGCAAGCTCTCACTTGGTGTTTTCTCTGAATTTCTTCCTCTATTTAACCCTTGCTTTTAAATTTTATCTACACCCTGTCATATACAATTTCTTATCTAGTCTATATTTATGCTGCATAGATGAATCCAGGAGGTGAAGGAAGTGCAGCCAGTGGCAGGAGGAAGCGGGTTGGCAAGGAGCCAAGTCGCAAGGCCAGTGGAAAGATGCAGATGACGTATGATAGAGATGCAACCTTTAAGCAAGAAGAGAGAGATCAGATGGAAGGCTATGTCATCCCTGAGTGGCCTGAGACACACATGCACATCACTGAGTACTACCATGGGTACATGCAGGAGGTTGAAGGTGAGTATGAGCTTACAACACCTCATGACATAGTGCAACACCCTATCACTGACTATGCCAGATCATGGAAGGACACAGAGGAGGCGAGATCTGTCAACCCTTACACGACACCGAAGATGAGAGGTATTGATTACAGGTTTTGGAATGTCTTTCATTCCAACTTCTATGCTACCGCCATCTTCAACAGGTCAGCTAGCAAGATATGCAAGATGCAGTACATCAACTTCCCAGAGCTTGAGAGCAGGGAGGACTTGCAGCTGACTGGTGACATCAGGGTGTGTGACTGCTTTTAGATGACTGATCTCATGAGCTTCAGGTATGACTGGAACACTGAGATTCTATCTCAGTTCCATGCCACTTATTATTGGGATCAGGAGGCAGATGAGATTCACTGGATGACACATGAGAGTCACTACCGTTGTGATTATGTCACTTTCTGTCGCATTCTTGGTTTTGGGCGTGAGCACAGGGAGCTACCCAGCATTCATAGAGGTCCTAGAGTTGAGCCATAGTCAGTGAGTTTCATGTGGGAGGATCAGATTGAGGGGGAGCCCAACTGGTCCAGGACCAACCTTAGGAGCCTCTACTACCTTCTGAACAACTTCATCAGGGCGACTATAAATCCCAAGGACAATGCCACCGATCTTAATGGATATACCACAAATGTCCTTGCTCAGTTCCCTAATGGTGAGAGGTTCTGTATTCCTAGGTTCCTTTGGGTGGAGTTGGCTATGGCTATCGATAAAGCCAATAGGAGGATTGAGAGGGTCACTAGGAGGATTTTTCCCAAGGATTGTGAGCACACCATGTGTGTGATCAAGAAGACCAGAGGAAGTGCACTACCAGCTACTGCTCCACCAGTTCCACCTTCTACAGGTGGTGGCACCTTTCAGAGACAGAGGGATATTCCTGAGGCCTCTCATTCTCGTTCTTGCTCTAATGTCAGATCTAAGAGTGGGAGGAGGATGAAGAAGTTTGGAGAGTGGATCAAGGCCATTTTCACTACTTGCACTTATGAGGCCAGGATCACCTATGAGGAGCAGGTGACTAGCAGAGAGGTTGTTGCAAGAGCTAGGGGGCTGCAGGGACTTCCACCGCTTGCGCTAGTGGAGGCCCCTCCCATGTTTCCTAACCTGCCGCGCTTGTCAGTTTCCAGTGATGAGGATGATGATGATGAGATCAGAGGACAGGGTCAGTGGGACACTTCTCAGTGGGCTCCTTGTGACCGTGTGTATGGCAGGAGGCCACGTCGTCAGCAGCAACAACAGGAGGAGGATGAGGAGGAGATTGCAGGGTCGTCTAAGCTGCACCTCCACCTCGCCGTTTAGGAGCGTGCTCCGCGCTTCACTCAGACTACACACCAGGCTGGGCGCGCTGTGATCTACAGCGATGATGAGGATATGGAGGAGTGATTGGGTTCCCCTTCTCTTTTCTTCTCTTTTTGGCGCTTGATGCCAAAGGGGGAGAAGTTTAGGGGGGTCAATTCATTTTCGCTGCAGTTTGAGCTTAATGTCATATCTGTTGAGAGTTAGTTTGTTAGCTTGTGAGGTTGAGTGCCGCCACAAAACTCTATTTTATGTAATAAGGCACTAGTTTGATTATATTTGTCTTGGATATGGATATGTATTTATGGATTTTGATTTAGCTTATAAAATTATGTGGATGTGTTGCTTTAGTCCTGTTTTAGATTGTGTAGAAATCTGTTTGTGACCTGACTGGTGTAGCCAGGTCGGCAGTGCCGACCTCTGCTGCAACAACCAGGCCTGGGTGTTTTTATTTCATATAAATTGTCATATGCATCACGTCTTATCCTATGACACATATTTTGAGCACCCCACAACAAACATGGATATAGGGGGAGGCCCCAAATTACTTTGAATATGTGAAACTTGATTTCTAATACCAATTTGAGAATTCAAATCTCAATTCACATATTCAAGGGGAGTTCTCTACATTCATGACTTGTAGTTCTCAGATTATTGAATATCTTTTGTGAGTTTGAATTGGGTTGTCATCAATCACCAAAAAGGGAGAGATTGAAAGTGCAATCAAGCCCTAAGTGGGTTTTGGTGTTGATGATCACTTAATTCAAGGACTAATGAGAACTATCGAGATGACATGCAGGTAATAGCAAAAGGAGGAAGAGTTAGAGAAGGTGGAGGTACCCTAATTCTTATGAAGGCTTCTCTACTCATCTAAGGTTTAAATTCATTTTATGGTTTGAATTCGAGTATAGGAATGTCGTACTATTAAGGGGGATTCTAGTACTGTTATGGTCAGATGTGAATCACATGCTCAATCTTTACCAATAACATACACTCAGCCAGTCCAGAGACATATCCAAACCTCACATCCAGCAAAGTCTCTGCGCTAGGTCGGTAGTGCCGACCTCCTTTCCCAACAGTTTTTCGAGAGTATAAATAGTGCCTGGAAAGATCTCCACCTCACCAGTTCAGTACCCATTCGTCTTCCTCGAAATCAGACTGTTGCAAACAGAGCTCTCTCCCTCTCTCTCACTCCATTGTTGACTTTCACCCTCCAAGCAATCCCACACTTCCAACCATAGATTCTTGAGGGAAAAGACAACAAAACACTCCTAGAGAGAGGATCTACTACTTCCCAAAGTCTAAGAGCTTGTGGTTCTCGTTTGGCCGGCGGTGCTAGGGTTTGTTACCCTTGGAGCTTGCTCCTAGCTGGCTAGGCGTCGCCCTAGAGCTTGCCCCTCTTTTGTGGCAGCCTAGGGAGGTTTGTAATCGACTTGTGAAGCTAATGTATTACCCCTCATCTTAAGGATTCACTTCCTTGACTTGAGATTGAGTTGGAGTTGCAAAGCTCCTAGCCTTTGTGGCACCTCAACAACGTGGACTTAGGCAAGCCTTTGTGGCGAGCTGAACCATGGGATAAATCTTTGTCTCTTGTGTGTTGGTCCCCTAGGGTTCACTTCTTGCAATATATCTTGTGCTAGGGTTTGTGTTGTTGATTTGAGGAAAAGAAGCATATCTGTGGTAACCAGTCTTCGAGCTGGTTCTTGTGTTGAAATTGTAGGGAATGACTCATCTTGGTGCATAGTATCTCCTTGTCAAACCTCATTTCATTCTGTCCATTATTTGCAGGTCGGCAGTGCCACCCTCGGTTCTCACATCTGCTCGAGTTGATTTTTGACAGGCCTATTCACCCCCTCTAGGCTATTTAACCTTCCTAAGATCCTACAATCATTAACATGATTCTTTTTATAGATTTTGAATGCTAAAACGTCTAGTATTATGGGATGGGGAGAGTAGGTTGGACATATTACTTGAGCAACGAGGCTCAACAATTCTAAAAATCCAGTGATAACTCCCACCGTTATAGCACCTTGAATATCAACAAACTAATTATTTACAATAAGGGTATCTTGCACAATATGCTTGTTCACTCTTTGCTTATACACCAAGGCATAGACACAAGTAGCAAGGTCCATGATTTTTGGCCATATAACCATCTGTCTCTACATAAAAGGGTGTGCACACTATCTTCCACGTATGTAGTCACGACTATAGAAAAGAAAGCCCCGGGTAAAGTTTGACGAAAAAATAGGTGTAAGGGGGGGGTTAGCCTCGGTCTTTTTGAACCATAGTCATCACATTCTCAAAGCCCAACTTATGTGTTGGATACCCAAGATGCCAAACCCACCAAGCTTCAGGGCTAGGGATGGCAACGGGCGAGTTCGGATTGTGTGGAGTGTCAGGACACCCAAAATCGAAATCCGGACCTAAATCTCGAATACGTTCCAAACACCGATCCGAGTGAAAATTCATTCTCAAAACTGAAACCCGCAGATCTCCAAAACCTGACGGATTAACCAAAACCCGAGAATATTGCAATAAATCCGCAAGGACAACAATACCAAACATGACAAATTAGCAAAGTATCCTATTGATGAATATAGCTGATGAATGTAGATAAATTATTCCAATTAAAGATAAAGATGCATAGATCATGCAATTAACAACTACGATATACGTGTGTACTATAACCATATGTTGCCATCCTTATGGCATGCTGGATTTGCCGCGTGCTCGCCTCCCCAGTCCACATAGGCTGCATGTGCTAGTGGGCCACCCGTGGTGGGCACGCTCTGTGGGCAGCTATGGGCAGTTGCTGCAGTGCTGCCTATACGAGGGACTGCCGAGCGCCGATACTGAGAGAGAGAGGGGCGTGAGTTGTCGCGGTCGGGGAAGCAGACGAGCCGTGAGGGGAGACAACGAGGGGCGCAAGATCCGATGTTGCGGCCTAGATAGTTTTAGGTTTTTTCACGTTTAATTAGATTCTAGGAAATAGGAAAGTATTACAATACGTATATATTTAACTAGGTTATAAAACGAAATAAATTATTACAAAACCCAAAGAAAAAATAAAACTTAATTATCATTATACTACGCTTCTCCCCATCTGTATACCAGTTCGATCAAACTAGTTTAGTCTACAGTAGTTTTCTCTGTATGTACACCTTCTTAGGAAAGTGCTTCCATAGAATAGAATAGAATAGAAGTGATAGAAGCTGTATCAGATTTGCCAATTATGCTGGCCAGGTCAGGCCGATCCACGTAAGATATGGCTTGGATGCGTGTGTTAGACACGCTGCCTGCCAGCCGTGCCTGCATCAAAGCCAAACCACGGCATCCACCATTCCAGCTCTAGCTAGGCCAAGGAAAAAAACGTTCCGGGCCTGCGCTCACCTTGCTTTTTCTTCTCCCGTTCACCCCGCCCCGCCCCGCGTGCGCTCTCTCCCTCTCGAGGGGACGACTGGGCGACCGCCGCCGCGCCGCCGCCCTTACGCCAGGTGCCCAGGTCTTCGTCGGGCCCTTCGCCGGCGACGAGGACCTACCAGGTATGGCAACCCCTTCTCCCCCCCGCGTGCTGTGCGAAACCGAGCGCCCAAACCCTAACTAAGCTATTCGGCTATCTGTATTCGGATCTGATCTAATTACAAGTGTATACTTGATAAATAAAAACAAGTGTCTGTATGTATTATTATCGCTACTAACTTCGTTTTTTTTTTGCAAAAAGAATCCGGGTGTGTACACCCCTGTTTTTTTTGCTGGGTCCGTTCCTGTCCGAATTCTGTAATTCAGTGCCGAAGCCTGTATTTTTGTTGTTGACTGATCACTGGTCACAGAACCCCTAGTTTGTTGGGGAGTAGAAACCTGGGAAGCATGAGTTTATAACAAAACTAGGCATGAGTGCTAAATTTCCAGGGGCCTAGTAAAGGTGCTTCCTGAATTGCTGGGTGCTGATTTTCCACCAGTCCGTCATCTCTTTTTTCATCCGTTCACGTGTTACTTCGGTGCGTTTAATGATTTTGTTCTGCATGCAGCTGCGGATAAGGTTGTCTGGAGCGGTCGTGGACTTTGCGGATGGCAGGTTCTGCGGTAACGGATGATTCAGCTGCTAGCACAACTGGAATGAGGGATGATGAACGCAGTCTCTCTGGCGAGTCCTTCTCTGAGTGGAGGTCCTGTGAGCGGGCAGACAGCGACACCCCTTCAACATCCCCACCCTTCTGGGATAGCGATGATGATGATGATGATCCTGGTGCGTGAATGCACTTCATCTAATGCCTGTTACTTTGGTGTTTTGAATGATTTTGTTCTGCATAGACAAAATTTCATCGATCCACTCGTGACTAACATAGTTGATATAGTAGCTTGTTCCTGAAGTCTTGACATCTTACAAAAGCTCTCGTCGAAAAGTTTTAAGCCGTAAGGCAGTGTGCATGTTGTTCAGACATTGATCATTGAATGCTAGCTGAAGGCCCATGTGGTTGGCTGGATTTGTCCGTCAGTTATGTGGTTTGCTGGATTTGTCCGTCAGTTACACAACAAGTAGTCCAACCACACTGTGTTCACGCACAAGGAGGCTGGTAATTTAAGAAATAGAGAACGGACCATGCTCACCGTTGCTAGATGGACTGGTATCGCTTAGCCCCCAGTGGCGGAGCCAGCCTTGAAGCCAGGGGGGGGGGGGGGAGGGGGAGAGGAATTTTGCCTACGCACTCTTCCCGATCGCACGCTGCTGGCCGTGGGTGCCTGGCCTGGTGCTGCTGCGCATGCTGCTGATGCCTGATGGTGCTGCTGTTGGCCGCTATTGCCTGCTGATGGTGCTGCTGCCGCATGCTGCTGCTGGCCGCTGGTGCCGCGCACGGAGGCAAGGGGGGGCCATGACCCACTATGCCCCCCACGTGGCTCCGCCAGTGGCCTCCATCAATATTTTAGACAGCGTTCTAGAAGGTAGAATATGCTGCCATCACTACTGCCACACAATTTGAGCACAATCGGCAGTTTGATTGACGAGGTGATCCAAGTTGGTGACAGAGTGGGGCATGTGTCAGCTGGTTGGGAGGAGGATGAAAAGGTGCAGGTGGAGACGTGGAAGAAGGGGGGGGGGGGGGGGTTGATGGTCAGTTAGCGGTAGATTCCATGAAGCAGAGGTGGTGACTGCTTCTTGAAAACCTCCACACCGTTGATTTTTACCGGTCGTGAACTAGTGAGGAGGAAAATGGGAGGTGGAGGTGGACAAGGAGGTAGTTGTGGTGATAGCAGCTGCTACGGAGTGGAGGATGGAAGAAAGATCTTTAGGTCATTCTGGACACCTTGCTTGGTATGGGTCTATTTTTCAAAAGTGGAAACATCTTTTAAGTTTTGGTTTTTGGGGTTGTGCAAGGTCCAAGAAAAATAACCATTGTTGGTACTGGGAGAGTAGCTTCTTTTAGGAATATAAGCACGTGTCTTATCAGAAGTGAAATTTTAGTATTTTCCCAGTTATGTACGGTCCAAAAAAGGTACCTGTTCTAGCATTGGGGGCATACCAATTGGTCCTTTAGGAAATGCACATAGCACCTGAGGTTGATGTTTCAGGCACCACAGTGAATGATGCTTATCACTGACTTTCACATTTGCTATCTAATCCTGACTCGTAGTATACCTGTATGATACTTCAATTTATCCTAACACCTGTCGCTTATGGGAAAAAACATAGATAGTGATCGAGTCAAAATGCTGGATAAGTCTTGTCTCTGTGGTCAGATTCAGATTGCATGCACATTAGAGTTTGAAATAAATCGGATGTTTTTTTGACACAAATTATCCTATGAACAAAGAAAACTTTATGAGTCCACTTACATTCTTTATTGAGAGCATACACATGACCTTGATTACTGCCACTGTCTTACCTTTTGTAAATGTCAATAATTATGCTACTTATTACACTTCTTTTTGTGGAGTACTAAACTGCAATAGGACTTTCTAAAAGGTCATGTTTTTTTTCTCTCAATCACACAGGAGGGCTGCATATATCATTATATTAAGAAGAAAGGGGTTTAAAACTCGCACAACACCAGGCAACCCATCCCAAAACACTTACCCTAGCATGCCTATTATTACAAGGATCAAAACATGACTGCGACCTAGGAGAAAACTAGCCACCATCTGGTGCAAATGCAGCGAGATAAGAAATACCTTGAACCCGGCCAGACCCCCACAATGCAGTTCTCTACTGAGTGACAAAACTCCAGCTAGATTAAGAAGAATGCCATAAAACACACACAGGCTGCAATGGTTCCAAATTGACCAAGCACCCAAAATGATAGAATTGAGCCCTTTTTTGACCTGATGATCATAAACTCTTTTGTTTGTTCTTGCCTATCAATCATCAAAAGAAAGGTCGTCAGGTTATGGGGTTAGGTTCTGCAGTCTAACCTTTTGCAATAGGCTGAACCACACTTGGTGAGCAAAAACACAGGTTGTGAGCCAATGATTATTTGTCTCCTGAGCCTGATCATAAAGGCGACAACGTTAGAGAGTGGTAATCCCTGATGTTGGCTGTTCAACACCTAATTTTCCTTGCTGATCACACCCTAATTAATTTTAGACTCTATTTGCTGTTGCTGCAAGGATAAATCGAGGTTCTTTCCCTGATTCAAGTCTTTAACATTTTATTGCTCATAACTATTTTCAAAGATAACATGTTGTGTCCTAAGTTCTAAAGTTTAGTTTTGTCCTGTTCATAGCTCATTTTGTTGAATTACCATAACAGGCCCCAAGCCTTCAGAATTGTTTGGGCGTTACACTTGGAGGATTGAAAACTTCTCAAAGGAGAAGAAAAGAGAAATGAAAAGTGAGCCATTTGAAGCTGGTGGTTACAAATGGTAAAGTACTTGATGGCAATTATTTGGAAAACATTATCTTCATGTTTCTCTTTTCTGCCTTTTCTTTCCATAAACTTAAGAATTGCTCTCAGTGTCTAACCTATCTTCAAATTGGGCACTTGAGGAATGAAATCGACCACACCTTATAGATGCTGTGATGAACTAACTGCCTTTTCATTTGGACTTCGTTAGATATGGCACCATTCATGATTGCTAGTGTTTCACACTTTGCCTTGTATCTTTTCGTCAATCAATTAATGGATGGCATTGCTTCAAGCGCGCGTGTATTTCCTGTGTGCACTTGTTGAGCTCAAATCGTGTCATTTTTCTTCATGTTGGTACCTATGGGTGCTAAACATGCTATTTTTCTCAGTATCATTTGTTTTGTTGCACTCCACTCTTCTATATAATTACAACCCTAAAGCCTATCATTATGTTGTCAATGTGTACTGATATATTTACTCTTGCACCCAAGAATACCAACTTTTGTGGCACTGTGATAAATAGCATTTATATCTTACTGAAAATTATTACTTTTCTTTGGTGTATTGATTGAAAATGTTTGCACCTAACCTGAGGGATTGGAACATGCTAAACACATTTCCCCCTTATGTGTGCCATTTGCCCATTCACATAACAGATTGACATTATACGTTTCTTTTTGTCAAATGATCTGTTGGTGGTCGTGGGGAGTTAGAAGCAAGGAATTGGAGTAAATAGTCCTGACATAGCAATGGTCTGTTTTATACCCTTTTAGTGTTAACATAGCACATTGCCTTCAACATATAGGATATACCTCCATGGTTTTGTTTTTGCCTCCATGGAAAACTGTTGGCATAAAAAAGCTAAATAGTTTTATTCATGGCTTATTATCTTTTACTCCTGTGTCATTTTCTGGTGTACATATTCTGTATGCTAACATGCTGACTCCTTTGTTATTTTCCCCAAATTTATTACTCAGGTATATTCTTGTATACCCTCAAGGATGTGATGTCTCTAATCATCTTTCATTATTCCTTTGTGTTGCTAATCATGACAAACTTCTCCCAGGTTTGATGCTGTGTCTGCTGCAATCTTTTACATGCCAATGTGTACTGAGATTACCTTTCTGATCCTAATTTGATTATTTCAGGATGGAGTCATTTTGCACAGTTCACTATAGCTGTAGCCAATATAGATCCTAAAAAGATGAAGTACTCAGGTGAGCTGAACTTGGTTTGTTTTCTTCTTTGAAGGTGCCCACAATAGCTATCTTGACATTATCTTCAGGCATTAATTAAGTAAGCTTTGTAGATACTTTGCATAGGTTCTGGAAGAAGGAACATGATTGGGGATGGAAAAAGTTTATGGAGCTATCAAAGATTCAGGATGGTTTTCTTGTTGACGATGTTCTTGAAATCATAGCTCAAGTTCAGGTTATCAGGTAGCTAATCAGTATCTTCTCTGATTGATAGTGCTTCTGATTGAAATTGTGTTGCTCCCAGCAAATCCATTGCGGATTCTGCTGCAACCATTCCTGTGAAAAGCATAATGTTGCATTTGCTCAGGTTTATAACTCTTTTGGTCGTCGTATAGCCTTCAGTTACTTATACAAAGGAGCAAACCATTGCTGTACTCATCTAATTCTGTATTTCTGTATATGGCACAATTTGCCCATTTATGTTTGTTTGCTATATTGGCAACCTATTCTTGTTACATGCTAACATCAGACTGCTATATCTTTTTGACATTCAAGGGAAAAAGTGGACAGACCTTTTCGTTGCCTTGACCGTCCTTATCGGAGAGAATTAATCCGCATCTATATGACAAATGTGGAACAAATCTACCGACGTTTTGTTGAGGAGCGAAGAAGTAAATTAAGCAAGCTCATTGAGGACAAAATGAAATGGTCCAGGTTAGACAGTTGGCTTTCCTAGATTAATTTGTCATAATAAATTGGTCAGTGTCGCTTGCTGTTGTTTTATAATTTATATACTTTCTTCCATTGAAATCTTTGTTGGTCTTGCAGTTTTCGTGCTTTCTGGTCAGCAATTGACCCAAACACCAAGAATCGCATGTCCAGGGAAAAGACTGACACTATATTGAAAATGTTAGTGAAGCAATTCTTTGTAGAGAAAGAAGTTACTTCCACATTAGTGATGGACTCTTTGTATACGAGTCTGAAGGCACTTGAATACCGGATGAAGGGCAAGAAAGGCAAAACAAAATTAGCAGATTTGGAAGAACTACCTGCGCCTATGGTCCATGTTGACATGGACATGTTTGTTTTGGCTGATGATGTTATAGCTTCGCTTGAGAGAGCAGCCTTAGAACCCTTGCCTTGTCAACCTTTAGCCCCCAAGGATGACAAAACTTCCCAAAGCCGCATGAAGGTAGGGATAATATAATTTGATATGTTATATCTTGGTTTTATTTTTAAGTTTTGCCCATCTTAGTACGTGTCTTTTCTTGGCCCTAGAACCTCGATCAATTATATTAGGACGATTTTGTTGCTAGTTTCTCATGCCTTACATGCAGGTAATTCTTTTGAACTCATCTGGATTGGTTTAGTTTCTGATAGCTTTTTAATGAACAAGTTAATAACTGTGTTTACTATTACTCTCATCACATACACAAATACCTTACGTGTTACTCATAGGCTTGTCCCTTGTTGAAAAGAGAGGTTCCATTTCCAGTCATAACAGGCTAGCATATGACATTTGCTGAGATATGTTCTGTTTATACAAACAAATATTTGAGCATGCAATTAGTATGTTCTCTAAACTCTCTTGGTAGGTTGGTGTTGGTCAACAGTTAGCCTGTTTCAGTTGCATGGTATTGACTACTTGCTATGTTCTGTATAAGCGCATAGCCTTGGCTTATTCTGTTATATTTTGAGAAGTGAAATCACTGTTGCATAGAGTCATTTTTTTGTTATGCTCGTCTTCATAGGATGGAAGTTCTGGTGAGGTTTACAGAGTTTCTATGGAGCGTGAGGAAAGACGCCTAACTGAGCTTGGTCAGAAGATACTAGAGACATTTGTGCTGTCTCATATATTTAGGTAACAATTGATGTATCCATTTTGATCTTTGTTGATTACTTAAATTGGATCGATTCTCTTGGTCATGTAGGAACTGATTGGTCCTGACTTTGCTGCCTTAAAACCAGACATAGAATATTCAAATGATGGTTTGATCAGAATGTTCAGCAAAACAAATGGCTTAGGTTGGATCATAGTCACTGGGACTGTAGTCGATGCCGTGTTTCGTGACCCAAAATGTTGTCCCGATCCATGGGTTAAAATCATTGTGGGTCGCTGCCCTGTTGCCACATGCAACGAGATGTATCAATGAACAAAATGGGAGGGGTGGGGTGGGGTGGGGAGGGATATGGAGGAGGATGTTGCTTAGATGTGAGAGGCACTCAGCATCGAAGAGGGGAAATCACTGGTGGTGTATAGCATTAGCACCACACCGGTGACAGTAGCAGTTACAGCTGACATGGTGGTCGGTTGCATATCCATATTGTATACCGCATTGAGCCAGGCTTAATGGGACACCGTACCCGATTTACCTTTTCTTGTTCTTTTGTATTATAATTACTTTGTGCTAATCTTCTGTAACTATTCATACCTGGTATATCAAAGCCCATTGAACCAGGTCATCAACCTAGATTAGTTGGAATCACTCGATCCAATCTAACCCCTTCGACTTGTTTTTCTAGACACCTGTGCGACTGTGCCCCATGTCCTTGTCCCCGACCTGTGACCCAGTCAGCCCAAATTTTGTGGTGATTAATAGTTGGATAGAGCTGTGGAAATACTACTACTATAAATCTTATATGAAGCCTCTCTCAGCTTAGCTTATTACGACCATTTGCAAAAATATATGACTGATACATGTTGATCAACTATATTTTGTGACTGCACATGCTGAAATCAAACTCAGAAGACGCTAAAAGACATTTTCTGGTTATTTTTATACCCTAAAAAAAGGAAGGCCTATTTTATAGTAGTTAGGTTTGAATTTCAAAAAGAAAACTTGGGGTAGTGGAATATCTTTAAATCGCTGGCCAGCTGTTCTCTAATGTTGATATAAGCTGACTGTTTCTTTTGCTTCTTACATTTTGTTTTGTTAGTGGAATTGAAGTTGCATACCAAGAAGCTGTTGCTTTGAAAAGGCAAGAAGAGCTTATTCGTGAGGAGGAGGAGGAGGCTGGGCTTCTTGAACATCAGATGAAGGGGAAGCGCGGTGGTGGTGCAAATGAAAAGGACAAGCGCGCCAAGAAAAAGCAGGTGCGAGTTCCTTACATTGTTTTCTTCTCAGTTTCTTATGTTGATACATGTTATGCTAAAGTTTATCAATGGCATATCTAGAAATGGCTCTCTAGCCGCCGGTTTCTGGAATAGTTCTCACTTAAGAATATTTGCGAGTTAGAATTTATAGCTCTTCTCCGTGTCTCTTATATTAATTTAATTGGACTTGGTATAATGACGCGTGACTTGAAAAAATGAGTTACGTCCAGGTTTTGCAGTTGCAGCAGGGTTGGTTGCCTATCTTGTTACTGATGAAAACTTGTTCAAGATTTCTTGTTCTTTACCCTTAGTTCTAGTTAACTTGATGCCTTTATCACTCTTGTATTGTCCTTTTCATCATAAACTTGATTTTTTTTTTTCAGACCAAGCAAAAGAAGAACAACCGTAAGGCTAAAGACAAGGAAAGAGATGAGAAATGCGAGGTTAAAATTCTGGAAAGGCTTCGTGATGAAACTGCCATTGATAATAGTGATAGCTTACCAGCTAAGGTGGAAATGATAGCAAATGTTGATGCCTTGGAAGAAGGTTCTTCAGATGAGTCAGACATGCCAAATAGGTCAGTGAACACTTTAAAACAAGTTGTGCATCACTTTCTTGTAAGATTGGCATTTGCTTCAGCTAGACTTATGTGCAGAGGGAAAAATCAGCGTAACAAGGACTTAAGTATTATTGACTTTGCCGAAGAAGGTGATGGTCTTCCCTCCACCTCTAGTGTTACTGGTGGTTCAGGCCGTAATAGTTCTGGCTGCTGCACAGCTCCAAAACTGGACCAGGATACTGTTCTACTTACCTTGAGAGATAAACTTCGTAAGCTCGGGCAGCGTCTGCACGAGGTGAATTTAGTATTTCAAAAAAGTGGTCTTTGTTTTATCATGAAATTTATAGTTTCGCTACTACATTTTCTCCATATGAACAACTGAACGATCTGACTTATGACTGTTGGTTTTGTATGTGATGCATATCTTAAACATGCCCTTATATTCCAAATAAGTCCCTTTATGTTTGTTGGAAGTCTAGATTTCTTACTTTGACCATTAGTAGTTAAAAGTTCATGTAGATTGCTATGGTTAATGCTGCTAGATTCATCATGAAAGACACTTCAACATTATTTAACTCTTTCAGTTTGAAACAATATGTTCTTTATGATATCATCAATCAGTGACATATTAAGACCATGACCATGTCATACTCTAATGAAAAAAAAAACTCGACCTGCGGGGGGTAAGATAGCCCCCGGGCATTGCATTAAGAAGACCTTCTCCTAATGAACCTATATTTGGAATCAAAGGGTGTGATTATTATACTTGACACCCATGTTGCCTCGTGGAAGAGGACATAGGATGTTGTGACCACTGGTTCAAGATCTTTATCCTTTGATTTTTCTCAAATGCAAAGGAAAGCTGCATATTTATCCTTCAATCATTGATACATAGTTCCTTCTGTGTATCGTTATGTTTTTAATAAATTGAGCCTAACTCATTTGTTGGGAGGTTTGGATGTACAGTTGTACACTCTCAACACCCAAGGTTTGAGTACTCTTTGACTCGAATTTTGGTGGTTATTTCTTATTCATCATGCCACCTAGTTCCTTCTAGGTAATAGAATTTCCTTTTCATCATATTTTAATGGTTAATCATATTATCTTTTGATTGATTCATGAATCGGAGATAATCAAAATATCTTTATGCAAAACCTGACAGATTTTTTCTTTACGTTTTTGTGCTGTACTGTTGGTGACTGGTTATGTCAATGGATTGGTATAACTTTTTCCCAGTGAGGCCTTGTTTGGATGCACATGTATCTTCCACAAACCACATGTATTGAAGTGTATTTGAATTAATATACACTCCAATCCACTTCAATCCATGTGGTTTGAGGTAGATACATGTGTATCCAAACAAGGCCTGAAAGTATGAAACACATGTACCAGTCACTTGAATGGATGTGCTGATGGGTTTTTTATTTTCCAGCTTACATAAGGAATGCTCAGTGTTAACTGATTCATTTCTGTAACTATGTTTTGTTTTTGCATTTTTTTTTCAGAAAAACATTGAGGGGCAGAAACTTCTCAAAGCTCATTTTGAAGCTAGGGACGCAAAAGCGAAGGCAGAAGAATCTTCCGACTCATCTAATTCTTTGAATAAGCTACCTGATGTCCCAGAGAGCCCAATGCATTCCTCAGAAGATGCAGTTGATCTTAAAGTTAATGGAACACCAAATAAGGATGCCTCTGTGGTCAACCCTGTCCTGGAGGAATCTGTTTCAGGCATACCTGTCACTGCAAACAACAAATCTGTGCCTTCTCCCACCACAGCAAAAGTGGGCCCAGTTTCAAACAAAGATAATGCATCAAGTTTGAAAATGAAAGTCACCATGGCATCTCCTTACTCAAAATTACATCCAGCTGATATGGATAAAGCTGCCCCTCTTCCTTCTAAATCACCACGAATCAATAGAGCTGCTCCAGTTCCTCCTAAACTGCCTTCGGTTGATAAAGCAACGCCAGTTCCTTCGAAGCTACCTTCAGCTGATAAAGCTACTCCAGTTCCTCCAAAATCTCCGTCAGTAAACAAAGCAGCTCTGGTCCGTCCCAAATCTCCTGCAGTTGACAAAGCAACTCCAGTTCGTTCCAAATCTCCAGCAGTTGACAAAGCAACTCCAGTTCGTCCCAAATCTCCAGCAGTTGAAAAAGCTAGTCCAGTTTGTCCCAAATCTCCAGCAGTTGACAAAGCAACTCCAGCTCGTTCTCAATCTTTAGCATTTGACAAAGCAACTCCAGTTCGCCCTCAATCTCCAGCCATTGACAAAGCAACTCCAGTTCGCCCAAAATCTCCAGCCATTGATAAAGGAACTCCAATTCCTCCCAAATCTCCACCAGTTGACAAAGCCTCTCCCGCTCCGCCAAAATCACTTTCAGGTGCTAAAGATGCGCCTGTTCCTTCAAGGTCGCTGCAAATTGATAGGTTTATTCCAGCCCCCCCAAGATTATCACTAGTTGATAAAGCTACTCGGCATTCTTCAGAACAGCCACATATATCTCCGGCTACTAATTCTGAAGCTCAAGGGGCAACTACTTCTAGGAAGGTCACAGTCAACTCAGTTTTGGAGGTTGCTGCAGCATCGAGGCCTTCTAGTGCTCCTGTCTTACCCACACCAAGATCAACTGCACGAGCTGCTTCACATATTCAAACTTCCACATTGCTTTCCCGCTCGATGAGTGAAGCAGCTGGGAGAAGGTCAGTAAATGATCCTTCCTTTTCTGCCCCATCTTATACTCCACAGACCTACCGAAATGCAATAGTTGGTAAGACTGGCCTTGCTACGACCTCTGCAAGCCTTGCATATCAGTCATCTTCTCTGGGTCAAGATACTGCTCCTTCACAACCTCTATCAGCATATGCATCAAGTACAGCAGTCATGATGCCTCCTGCTGGAAGATCTGATCAGTCATCAGCTAGGCATATATTCAAGTCTGGGTCTGGTAAGTTAGAAGCACATGACAGCTGGCAGCAGTGGAAAGGTGACAGTAATGTTGATATGCATCTCTGGAGGGATCACACTCCTTATCAACAAATGACCAACAGTCAAGCATATGACCAATCTCGGAGGGACGATACTTATCAGCAAGCAAGTAGCAGAGGAACAGAAAAATTCAGCAGGCATGCAGGACTGCAAGCTAGGCAATTTCAAACCGAGACACCCGCCAGTCATGTCTGGCACCAACCACAGGGGCAAGTGGCAGAAGAATTTCCACACCTTGACATCATAAACGATTTGCTTGAGGAGGACCAGATCAACGGCAGTATACCAGAGTCATTTCGTCAAGATTACAATGCATTTGGCCTGCCGTTTTCGCCAAGAGGAAACTTTTCAGATATGGAAGTGGCTTCTGTTAGAAGCCCTGCTCGGTTCAATTCAACCAAGTACGACGGTGGATTCTCGGGGGCTTATGACATAAATGCTGTCAATGGGTTGAGGGAGCGGCAGTTTCCCTCGTTGGATAGTTACTCTAATGGCCTGTCTGACGTGAGTGCTTCAAAGCCTTGGCTGAATGGCTCTCCTAGTCCATCGGTGAGCCTTGGGGTTAGCACAAATGGATACCACCCCCAGGTGGGGGACTATCCCAATCTGGGAAGTGGGGTGAATGGAGTCTCCTTGTGGCGCCGCCATGCCAACGGGCGCTGGTAATGCGAGATGCCTGTATACAATCATACAGTCGGAATAATGTTTGATGTAACAGATGGTTTTCGGGCCTGAGCTGATGTGCCATGTAATTAAAAGTTTTAAGTTTTAAAGGGAAAGAAAAGAGATACATCCTGTAAAGTCTGTGCCTTGATTAGGCTAATTTGAGTGCTCTTCTGCTTAAACTGTGTCCTAACGTTCTTAAATTTCAAAGCTAAATTGGGCGGTGGCCGGTGGGAGAAAGGAACCGTATGAAGGTTAGCTAATCCAACGAGTTTTGTAGTGATGGTGCAACCTAACCGGCTGCTGAGCTGCTCTCAGTGCTCCTACTAAACAGGTTAGTACCCTGTCCAAAAAAATTATGTATTCCTGGTTTGCAAAATAATGATAATGACGTTTTGGAAGATCTGAGTGAAACTTCTAGATCCGCAATCAAAAATATCTTTTAAATGTTTAGTCTAAAACTATAAACTCATACACAATTATTTGTCTAAAGAAGTATTTCATTAAAAAGAACCATGAATTTGTTTGGATGTTCTTCTATATTTTAGCCATAAATTGTGGTCCAAGCTGAGTTTTAAGGACGTCGTTATTTACTAAAAGGGAAAATATTTGCAAAATGAAGGGTAAGTCAGTTTTAGTTTTGTCTAAGTCAAATTTATTTAACTTGGAAAAAATAAGTAAATTAATGTCTACAATATAAAAAGTTGTATTGTTAAGTCATTTTTGCTGGATTTATTGGAAGCTAATCTAATGTTGTAATTATTGATTTTTTTTCTATTTAAACTTGGTTAAAATTAGAAACAAAACTTAGGCACTAAACAAAAAACGACCTAAGTTTTTTAATAGAAAACGACCTAAAGATAGGGAGCAATGCTCTGGGTCGATTCTGACTGCGAGGGGGAGGCTGGCACCCTCCAATGCCGTTCTGATTCCTCTAGTAGATACTCCTAATTCTGTATTTTAGCCTGGCAATGGCATCATGTAGTTAATAAATGTACGTAAGAGTTGTGCAGGCTCTCCTAATTTAGTCCAAACATCACGTGCATTTGAGCCCGGTAAGAAATATGTCATTTAGACCTATTCGATAGCGCCACTAGCTTCCTTTCTCTTATAAAAAACTTTCCTTTCACGGCCATACGAAGCGTACACACTCAACGGCCGGCTGCTTCATTTCACGAAGTTGAATGGCCGGCATCTGGGGAGTACACAACTCGCTCAGCATACCTGGCACAATTTGTACGTAGCTGCCGTAAACAGACTTCGACAACGACAAGTTAATTTGGAGAACTTGGGCACCTCCAAACTTGCAAGTTCTTTCTATGGCTAGCGATTTGATCCGCCGTCCAACGAAAATCCAAAGGCTCACAAGGCTTGCAACCAATTGTAAAGGGCACTGCATCAGTTTTCTAACAGACTACAGAAGCGGGAGCGCCGCCGCCACGCCGCCCTCCCACAGGCCTTGTCCGCGCCGGCCTTGAGCGCCATAGCTCTGCGCTCCGAGGGCTTGCCCATGCCACTGCGCCGCCGGGGGAGCCGGCCTCCTTGCCCGCCGAGGCCGCGCCGCCGCCGGAGCCCCGGCCCCGCTTCTCGGCACGCGCCCTGAGCACGTTCAGCAGCTCCTGCATTGCCTCCACCTTGCCGCTCCTGCGGTTCTTGATCAGCACCTCGCTCACGTCCGCCGGCGTGATCTCCGCGGCGTCGACCCACTCCTGCAGCCCGCGCATGGTGTCGCTGTCCCTGAGGGCGCGTCCAGCTCCTCGTCGCCCTGGAAGCCGAGGTAGTTCTTGAGCATGTAGAATGAAATAGGATGGACAGGTCGCCTTGTTGCAGCGTGCGCAGCTCGGCCTACAGGTAGACGGCGCGTTGCAGCTCGTTATCCTGGAAGATGCTGATCACGACGTTCCAGAGGGTGAACGCATCATGGCAATGGCGGACGATGACGTCGAAGACACCTTTTGTGACGGTGGAGAGGATCCAGTTGACGATGCAGGCATCCACCTTGTGCCACTCGCCATCGCGATCGGCATCGGCGGTGACGAAGCGGACATGACCCTGAAGGCCGAACTTGCGGAGGGTCGAGTCGAAGAAGAGACGCCACTGGCCGAAGTTGTCGTCGTCCATGTCGAGGATGACAGGGACGTGATGACGGATCGAGATGCCTTGAATGTGGGAGGAGATGGCAGGGACGACGGCGTAGCCATCGTCGGATGAATCGGAGTCGGATTGCGCCATTGGAGTAGAAGCGGAAGTAGTCAAGATGGCAACGGTTACTCGAAACCCGAAAACCCGACGGGTTTTACCCGCTAAGGAGGCGGGTGCGGAAGGAGTTTTCTACCCACGGGTACGTTATTGGACGAAATCCTTTACCCATCGGGTATGACGGGTATGGGTGTGGAATAGCAGTACCCATACACGCATACCCGTGGGTAAGAAATACCCGCAAAATGGAGTAACCAGCCTAAGTGATTGTAGCCCATATAGCCCATGAAATTTGGCCCAAACCCTCCTAGTATATATCAAAATTGAGTGACAGTTGTTATCTTGATACGCTGCCTGCTGATGGGCCTAATATATATCAAAATTTGGCCCAAATACTCCTAGTTAAATTGTTAACTTCCTGAATGTTGTTATAATTTATATGTGAACTCGGGTGTATTATCGAGTATGGAATACTCGTCGGGTAAGAATTACCCGTCGGGTGCGGGTATGAAATGAATTCCTTACCCGTCTGCTTTCGCGGGTAACCCGATGGAATAGATTTTGACCTGACGGGTGCGGGTATGGGTGGCCAGTACCCGTCGGGTAGGTACCCGTTGCCATTTTGAGGAAGTAGTAGGTGAAAAAGGAAGAAGAACCTAAGCGTAGGATACCATGTAGAATGAAATAGGCCAAACTGGACAGGTTGTATTGATCTCTGTAGTGTTACATATATAGATTACAACCAGTGGCCATTGGCCGCAGCCGTGCGGACGAGCGCGCTGTGCGACAGACCGAGCGCGATGATCGGGCGCGTGCATGCGCACTCTACGGATCGACGGGCGCGGCGTGGGCGGGGCGTGCGCGCATCAGGTCGAGGCCTGAAGACTCGGGTAGGAGGGCATGAGAGGCAGGCCTAGCCGTTGGTGATGCTCATCCTTTCACAGAGCAGGATCTTGATTCTTGAGCGCCGGGAACGAGCAGTAGGACATGAAGACGTGCATGTCCATGCGGCCGGACCGGAGCAGCGTCGGGTCCAGCTTCTCGATGGTTGGTGGTGAACACGAAGATGCGCTCCGCGCCGCAGCCCTGAGAGCGTGATGGACTGCCCCGCCCCGGCGCCCCCGTCCTGGTCGACCATGGTGCTGTTGATGCTCGCCGTCGTCGGGCGCGGCTTCGGCGGTTTCGGCCACGCGGCCGACGGAGCAGCCGATGTCCTCGGTCACGATGATGGATTTGGACTTGGACGTCGTCTTCATCAGCAGCTTGCGGAGCTCCGCGCGCGGTGCTGCTCACCTCGGTCAGCTCCAGGTCGTACACGCCGTATCTGAGGAAGTTGGCCATGGCGGCGATCATGTTGGACTTGTCGGTGCCCGGTGGCCCGTACAGGAGTTATCCGCGCTTCCAGGCGCGGCCGGTGAGCTCGTAGAAGGGTCTCCCCTCGGCGAAGTCCCGGATGTCGGTCATGAGGGACGCCTTCCGCGCGGGGTCCATGGCGAGCGTGTCGAACGTGCTCGGGTGCTTGAACGGCACGGGGTCCATTGCAGGCCGCGCGCGTCCATGGCCCCACCCTGCGCGTTGGTGTAGAGCAAGTGAGCAACCGGTCCTGGCTGCAGAGGCGAGGATGTGGTCCAGGTACGCCAGGAGCAGCTTGTCCCAGTCGTCGCGCCGGATGCGGAGCGTGAACCGGCGCTTCTCCTCGGGGAGCGGCCGCCACGAGAAGCCCTCGCCCTGGTGCGGCGCGACCACGTCCCACGTGACGGCTGCCCCCGCGAAGGTGTCGACGACGCGGTCGCTGGCGGCGAGACCGAAGGTGAAGGAGGAGGCGTTGAGCGGGCGCGACAGGCTGAAACGCTACAACCACAGCCAGCCACTGGACGTGGTGCTCAGCTCGCTAACAGCCGGGGCGACGCAGGACGGCGACGCGAGGATCTGCACAGCAGGGCCAGGGCGACGCGGCATCGAAGTGTCGAGGCGAGACACAGCGCCGAAAGGCAGCGAAGCGTGTCTTCAGGGTGTGTCTGACACATGACCCCAGGACTAAAGATGAAAGACAACCTTCGAGTATGATTTGTAGGGCAGGGATGAGGAGAAAGTTACGTTGTGACTTACCAGAGCAAAGTCACTCAATCTCAGTCCCCCCCTCCCCGGCTCCCCCCTCTCTCTCTATGAATATTATTTAAAATTCAAATATTTTTTGAAAATTTAACACTATTGGTCCTCTCCTCTGACATTTAACGTCTCAATTTCCTGACTCTGTCTCTATCCCAATTCTAGTCCAAAACAATGACATGGTAACCCATGCATTATCTAACTCGCAGGATCACAGCAGCTCCATTATCCGATGTGGCGGTCTAACATGCAATCTCTACAGTATTACGTGATTCTCACCGAATTGAATATTAGGGTCCTAATTATTAAAGTATCTCAATCTCAGTCCAAAGCAACCCATTCATTCATGCTTGATTCGTCATTGCTCAGCTCACAGGTCGGAGAAGCTTCGAAGACTTTTCTATCTCTGTCCTCCTTGTCATTTATCTGCCATGTATTGGCAACCTGCCACGCTAGCAGCATGGTTGGACTAGGGTCATCGTGCATGTGTTCTCAAAGAAGAGTACATACGTACACCAATGACCATCATATCATTTGTTTCGATTTTTGAAGAGAGCCAACTGCCCATTGATTCGTTTTTATAATCACTCAAACTAGCCAATCAGCAACTAATGCCATTCTCCTGATCGTTTCTTGATTGCCAATCAATAACTAATCCCATTTTCCTGACCATAGTTTCTTGATTGAAAGTTTCGCTTGATTTATCGGCTGGATTATCAGTCACCGAATTTGTGTTATATATTCTCTCACAATAAAACAACTGAAAACAACATCTGACATTGGTTATTCTTTGTATATACAAAGACGAATGAGCATAACCCCACTCATGGTCGTGCCGTCCATATTTACGTGAAAACAAACGACAATATCCTAATCCTAGCGCGTACGATCTTCTTCTCACCATAAACGTCGTAGTAGTTACTAAAAATCGGGCCGGCACGAACTCGACGTCTCAACCCAGCGATACTCTACCACCGGCCCATGCCCAGCACAAATGAGGCGCCGCAGCTGCTCGGCATATCAACATCATTCATACGATACGCCCAACATTCCGGCGCGGTGGCCGCCAGCAGATACGGTGGTGGACCACGGCCACCCCGATCCAATCCAAAGAGTGGATGTGGATGGATGGTATGGACGTATGGTACGGCGGGACGGGACCGGGACCGCCACCGCTTGAAATTGAAACCGTCGAGCTGCTGCTGACCCGATCAGATAGCAGCACGCCGTTGACCCTTGGCGCTTTGCCAGCTGCTGCTACCGCCAGTCCGCCGCCCGCCACCCACCGCGCGTGAGCAGACTCGAGGCAGCGAGAGCGAGTCCGTCTGTCCGTCCGTCCACGAGCGGAGAGCTCTCGTGTCGTCCGCACCTCGGCCCTCATCGGTCATCGCATCCATCATTCCATCCATCCACCACTTCCGCCTCGGGTCGCGCAGCGCTCCTCGCCTGCTTAATTTTCCGCGGTAGCCCCCACGCTCCACCGCCCCCGCGCCCGTCCGTGGGGGGTACTACTGGCCCAGCCCACGCCACTGTCTCCCTCCCTATCTCGCGGAACCATCGGCGGCGGCACGGGCGGCCGAGCCGCCGAACCCATTTTGTCCGACACGAGCGGGGCATGATCCTGAGCGACCTGCGCCCCGCGTCACCTCGCCTGGCGTCGCGCTCGACCGACGCGGCCTCCTGAAGCCCTGAACGCCTTCCCGCCTGCCGGGTGCGAGAGGATAGGAGGGGCGCGGCGGCGGCGGAGGCATGAGGGACGAGGCGTTGACGTGCTCGGCGGCGCAGCTGCTGGCGTCCGCCTCCAGCCGCGTCCAGGAGCTCGAGAGGTTCTCGCATTACGTCGGTACGTACGCTCACTCCCCATCCCCAAAACCCAAATCTGCTCCTGCTTCCTTTCTATTGCTCATGTAGTGATGAACTGATGGTGGTAGTGGTACCATCGCGTTCCACAGATTGTCTCTGCTATTTGGATTTCAATTTTGGTTTGAGTTCCGTCCTTGATACCCGCTTGCGTTTCAGTTTTGGTTCGTTTCGTGCGTGCTGTTCGGATGTGAATTCCATCCATGGTACTACTGGTGATTAGTGAACACTGAACAGTGATGGAAGTACATGTTGACTGTCCCACTCCTTGGGGCTCTCTCGCTTGTCTGTTTGTTTTGTTTACTTGGCCCAACCCATGGTATGTGGATACGGCTCTGAATACCGATGCAGAAGCATCCCCACTAATGTACTACTCCGTACTCCGTAAGTTATTATTAGCTTCCGTGGAGAGATTTGCGTACATGGTTCTGTCGCTTGCACGTCACACTCAACTCAAGATCTAGATTCCACAAGCGACATATTCTCTGCCTGCGATTGACGGGCTGTACGTGGTTGGAGTTTCCGCACCTTATCAGAAACTATATATGCCGTTTTAGTGGTCTTGGGACCTGCACTGTTAGTGCCTCCCCCACTCATGTCATGTCTGCATCGATGAGAAAATTCTGATTCTGCTTTCGTTTTCAGCTAGGCAAATTGGTTTTGATGATGTGAAGGAATGCCCCCACCTGTGCACGCTGGCTTACGATTATCTCAGGAAGAACAAAGGTTACGAGGAGAACATTTTTGCATTCTTCCAGAACAACATGGATCCTGAGCCCCTCATTGTGAAGTTTATCGAGGAGCTTGACAAGTGTATTGTTGGCTACTTCTCCTTCCATTGGAAATATGCCACTTACATAATTACCCAGGTAAAAAAAATGGGGTTCACTGGGTCTTGAAATTTACCTCCTGCTGCCTCCGTTCTAGTTAAACTCTCCTTACACTATATTTTGTTGTATCTTGATATAGTAGTGATATCGGCAGGTTCTCACGGTAGAAGGTGCGACTAAAAGAAAGTTCAAGAATTTTGTGTTAGAGGCCACCAGGTGACTACCTATCCTTATGCAAAGTATCTGGCTGCCAAGTGGCTGGTGTTGTGCTTCTTATGCTCATTCGCTCTATTCGTTTTAAGTGTCCAAATTTCCCTTCATTACTTTAAGTACAAGCACTTTCTACTTCAGCCTTAGGTAGTAGTTAAACCATGTGATCTCTTGGCAGGAGCGTCATTAATGAAAATATATTGATTACTTTATGTCTTGAGAATCTCTCGTTTGTTGTTAAATTCGTTCCTTGATGTACTAGTTGCTTGCATCTTAATTATTTACTCAGTTTGACATGTTTGCTGTCCCTCATTCACGCTGTTCACTTAAAATTCCCAAATGCCCCTTGATTACTTTTATAAGTGGTTTGTACTTCAACCTTACATACTAGTTCAACCATGTGATCTCTTGATGGGATCATCATTAATGAAAATATATTGTTTACTATATGTTTTGAGAATCTATGTGTATTGTTAATGATCGATCACGTCCCTTGATGTACTGGTTGCTTGGATCTTCACTATTTATTCTGCTGACTTTTACTATATTATCTCTGACCAAATAATAAATACTACGCTAACATGGCCCTAGACATCTTCATATTGCTAAATGGACACTTCAGCAGGAACTACATCTTCTGAAGTCATATGTAATTAGATGGCAAGCATTGCTATGGCAAAGTCGTTGGATCACTTTAATTACTCCTAGAGCCATACATTTAGTCTTCCATGTTCAATGTATGCTTCTGATTAGAGACCTTCGAAAAATGTTATATTATGACTCAAATAAGTTGCTAGTTAGTTATATGATTCATTTTACTAAACATAAAAGCAATACATCAACAGTTGAAGTGGTACAGTAATTTTAATGAGAATGTATTTTTTCCCTCAAATATATAAGACTGAAATTGAGTTCAGGATTTAGATCTCCCACCAAAAAATGTAAGACTCTAGTAAAAGAAATAAGGCTACAGGAAATGTGTGCTCATTTTCTGTAGTGTTTAGGTTCTGTGGTAGTGGAATTCACAAACGAAGGAATTCTAATCATGTAAATACATATAATTTAGTTCGTCGAATGGTTCCTATTAGATAAGGCATACATAATAATCTAATCTAGCACATTCCTATTTGAACGACACAAACAAACACTGTTGTTTCTCCACACAAAAAATGATTGTGTCCGATTCTCCACTGAAAACAGGGAACAAAGATTTGAGAGAGTGACAAGAAATTTGAAGGTTACAAGGGTTTTCTCCACATTGGTGGAGGAACTGAAGGCCATAGGACTATCTAGCCGTGATGATTCTCCACGGAATGATGTGATGGTTCCAGTAGCACACTGCAATCGCAGCCCGGTTTTACTTCTGATGGGTGGTGGATGGGAGCTGGCAAGAGCACTGTACTTAAAGATATCCTTAAGGAGTAAGTAGATTATTTCTGTTATTTAAATTGTGTTCATTTTCCATTTAAATTGTGTCAATCGTCTTACATTTCTAGTTTTATGGAAAATGGAAAATTTGTTGATTTGGTTTTCGAATCTTCACATTTTGTCACATTGGAATGTAAGAAAAATGAATATTGTTATAATGAATTGAGAAAGAATAAAAAGAATCTTGAAGGCAGAGCACAACTTATACAATACTATCAGTATCTGGATATAGGTACATGTTGATCATCTTGGCATGCATTTCTTGATTCACAGAGCATTTTGGTCTGGAGCAGCAGCGAATTCAGTGACTGTGGAGGCAGATGCATTCAAGGAAACTGATGTAATCTACCGAGCCATTAGCTCTAGAGGCCACCACAATGACATGCTGCAGACTGCAGAGCTGGTAATATTTTTTTTACCATACTTGTTATCAGAAAGACAATAATGTCACTAGTAATGCAGTATAGCCCACTAGCTAACTAGGCAAAAACTCAAAATGCATAATATTGCAACATTCAATACTGTATGGCTTAGACTTTCAATGAAACCCCAAGCTTGTGTGCGCATTGCAGGCATACTGGAAATCAGAAACGAGTAACCAGTCCAAAACACGACTAGTTTCCATATTAATATATATTTATACATCATGATCTTGCACCTCTACATATTGCAGATGTTTACAGCCTTTAAAATTATACCTCAATGACTCACGAATTCACGATGCAGGTGCACCAGTCATCCTTGGACGCAGCCTCATCGCTCCTCGTCACTGCACTCAACGAAGGCCGGGATGTGATCATGGATGGCACTCTGTCCTGGGAGCCGTTCGTGCAGCAAACAATAGCCATGGCCAGGGCCGTGCACAGGCAGCGGTACCGCATGGGATGCGGTTACAAGGTCACAGAGGATGGGACAATAACCGAGGAGTACTGGGAGCCGGTTGAGGAGAACGAAGTACCAGCAAGGAAGCCTTACCGGATCGAGCTCGTTGGTGTGGTCTGTGATGCATATCTAGCAGTTGTCAGGGGAATCAGGTGCATCTCATAGCTTAATCCATGCCAAAATCAGCGACTGCCACTAACATTATACCCATTCAGACATTGTCATGCATTGAGTCTGATTCTCACATCGGCCTGATACTTGCATTCAGACACTGTGCACTACTAAAAGATTACGATTTGCAGGAGAGCTGTAGCCACTGGGAGGGCAGTGAGGGTGAAGTCGCAGCTGCAGTCTCACAAGCGATTCGCTACGGCTTTCAACAGTTACTGCAGCCTTGTCGACAACGCAAGGCTCTACAACACCAACACCTGGGGTGTTCCTAAGGTGAGCCACCTAACCTGGTGAACTAACATGATAGAACCGAACCATTTCAGGACACATGAATTTCAGAAGAATTTTTACAGGCATTTTGCATGGAATAGTTAAATTCCTGATGTTCTTGTCTTCCAACTTCCAAGCATGCCCGTCAACTTCCACTATTATTATTATCACGTTTGGTGAGAGCCGATCCCGTGTTGCAGTTAATAGGATGGAAGGAGGGCGAGAGCAGCTTATTGGTGGATCCCGAAGAAATCGGCTGCTTGGATAGACTAAGAAGTTTGAACGAGGAAGCCAACTGCGTCCATGATCTATATGCCGACGGCCAACCGACAGGAGGTTCGTCGTCAGCATGGCAGGACTTGGTCATGTCGCCGTTGAGGGCATCGTCGCAGCAGGAGCTCAAGGCTGCCATCGAAAGGAACGAGGCACGCTTCAATCGTGCATAGCCGCAGCTGCTGTCTTACTGGTGTATCATCCCAAAAAGTGGGGAAAAGATGAAGTCTTTTCTGTGTCTCTAAATAAGTTAATTTATAGAAAAAATAACAATATCTGTGATATAATATGAGCACATATAAAAATATATTCTATAGTAAATCTAATAATATTAATTTGATACCATAAATCTTAATATTTTTTTTTCTAGAAATTCGGTCAAAGTTCAAAAAATTAAACATAGAAACAAGTTTGGGAATCTTTTATTGCGTAGGTGGCCTATCATTTTTTTGTTTTTTTCTAAACATACGAATTTCGCATTAGGATTCCTATGAATATGCGATCCTAAATGATTCTTATGTGCTTCAAGCACCGCAAAATTAATGCTTGTACACTTACAGAAAAGTTTGTTAGCCTAAAGTATCCGTGCTAGCATCTAGGGATGAAAACGGTACGGATATTTATTCGACCGTCCGTCCGATCGAATTCGTTTATATGAGTTTAGACCTGTCCGTATCCGAGTCCGAAGATTAACATCCGATACCGTATCCGTATCCGAATACTAAAATCGGTATATTTATGATGTCGATATCTAATCGTATTCTATCCGATATTTCTGATACTATTCGTATTCGAATCCGAATCCGAACAGAAATATGAAAACAAATACAATATCAGTGATATCCGTTCGTATCCGATCCGTTTTCATCCTTACTAGCATCTGGATGAGTGATTGTGGCCTTGTCGTGAAAGAACTAAGGGGTGGTGTTATATATCAGTTGATGGCTTGATGCATATGATCAGTCAGATGACGAATTTGGTACGTGCCTAAAATCGTCAAGCCATATATTAGTCGTGCCTTAGTTTTTTAGACAGCTATTTAGTTTATTGCAGTAACTATGGTGTTCCATCGAGGAACTTGACGGAACAGTACTTTTAGAAGAAAAAAATATACTATGTGATCGTAAGTGTTTCTGGAACGAAGAATATGACCTCTTTCGGTCTTTCCACGTTACTAGCTGCTAAGTGGCGTACCACTTTAACACTTTTTCTTGATATATCTTGTCACATAGTATGAACTTTTTATTCAACTCTGGCCCACACAATTATGAACTTATTTTCTTATCAAACTCTGTCGTAGGTATGGCTTCAATTTTTTTTCTTCATGCTTTGTGTCACCTCCAGCTTTGCCTCGTGTACTCTCCTTTTCTCTTTGCATTTGCATTGTTTCTTTCTTGAGCTCTCTGCCCCTACCAGGCTCCTTCCATCTCTGATATCTTGCCAACATCTCCTCCTGTCAACTGTCATTCAACCAATGGTCCTGAGACAGCCTCTACATCCAAGTTTATATTTAAGATTCTAAAACAAAACTTATCTAGCAATCATTAATCGTTCTTGAATCCCGAATTTCCGATATTTGTAATACGACAAAAAGTTGTATTGCATGTTGCATGTCGGACGTAAACAGATATACGAGATTACAACCCTTGAATGAAGTATATCTTCGCATACATTATTACTTTTATCCAAAATCGTATAAAAATTATTATTGTTCAAAGGTTTGTTCACCCATTGGTTGGGAGATATAATTTGTCCAACACTAAGGGGTGGAAAAATGAATTATGTGTCTTGGACCATTGAAATTTGCAGCAATGCCATGAATTTTCAAGCAATAATCTTTGACAATCAAACAATTGACAAAATAAAGAAATCTCTTCCAGACATTCTTCTTTTTCAGTGCTCGGCCCGTACCACCATATTCTGCTAGGCCTGGAAACTATAGAATCTGTGGGCCGTCCCGTGAAACAGTATGAGCCCCTTTGCGCAGGTGGTCCGATGTCCATGGGCTTCACAACTTCCAACGGCCCTTCCCCAAGCGGATTAGAACACGACCACACTCCTTCGGCCCTTGGCCTCTCCCAGCAAACCCTAGCACGCCGCCGTCGTTGCCCCGCCGCGCCTCGGCTCCCCTGCCTTCCCTTTCCAAGCAACTGCAGCCATGGTGAGTGGCCACAGCTCGCACCCTTGACCCTCCCTCGAATCCACATCGCGCACGCATTTTACTGTGGCTGAACTGACTAACCTCCCTCCGCGCGTGATGATGCCTTGCAGGCGGACGTCGACGTCGAGGCGGAGGTCGCCGCCGCGGGGCAGCCTAAGAAGAGGACGTTCCGCAAGTATAGCTACCGTGGCGTGGACCTCGACGCGCTCCTCGACATGTCCACCGACGACCTCGTCCAGCTCTTCCCTGCCCGCGCCCGCAGAAGGTACGCGCTTGCTGCACCAGAAAATGGTGTTGGTGGCGACGAAATCCCGTTGTTTTGATTGTTTTTCTTTTTTTGGGTATGTTTTTGGATTTAGGTTCCAGAGGGGTCTGAAGAGGAAGCCGATGGCTCTCATCAAGAAGCTGCGCACGGCGGTAATGCATTCCCTTCCTCTCTGCGATTTTGTTTCATAGATTGCTTGGTTATCTTGCCATTGCGTTTTGTAAGTTCAATGCTGGGATGCTAGAATGTGTGATTTTTTAGTCTAGATGTTCAGTGCATATAGCAGCTAAGGATGATATGGACATGTGGAGTCATCTGACTTTAGATTCTGTGGCTGTAGATTCAGATGTGTTTTGTTCAGAGGATCGATGGTCAGCACAAGTGAAATGGTTCTACCATGCTTTTTTTACTATCGATGCTCTGGCAAAATACCCTGGTTCAGACTTGCAGTAGAGATGATTAACTTGAGGTGCATCGATAATTTTTGCAGCAAACAGTGTTAAAATATTAGTAGGAAATGTAACGTTTTATTTACTATAAGTGCAATGCCATGCTGGATAGCAACTGCATGATCTGAATGTTGTCATTATTTGTTGAGCTGAAGGTTGAATTTCGTTTAATGTAGTTGGCTAGTTGCTATTAGTACATACCAATTTATCAGCTGTGAAATTCAAATGTATGGTACATTTGGTGGTTGATACAACATAAATGTTAGTTTGGTCCTAGAAGATGTATGTTGTGCTAGTCTGTTGTCAAGGCTCAGATTACGAGTTTCTTATGAATATTTGAAATAATACATGTTACAGAGTAGTCAAATACCCCTCTGTCCCATAATAGATGACGTTATGGGATGCATGCAAGTCAAATTGTCTCAACTTTGACTAGGTTTGTAGAAAATACGTGCAACATTTATATCTCCAAATAAATTTATTATGAAAGTATACTCAACGATCTATCTAATGATACTAATTATGTCTTATAAATATTATTATCTTTTATAATTGGTCAAAGTTTTAAAAAGCTGACTTCTCGCGAAGTGGGAATGACTTCTATTTTAGGACAGACGGAGTAGAGCTTAAGCTATATAGTATTTCAAAATATTCCGTCTAGTCTTTTGACTTCTTATCCCTGTTATATGGAATGTTATGACAATGATATTTTCTAATTAGGATAATATTTGCTCTTGTTTTACCCATAGCAATGAGTAGAGTTGGTAGACTTGAGAATGGTTTATGACATATCTGTGCATTTTTCTGCATATTACGGCTTCATTTGATCCTGAAGAGGTCTCAATTTCTACTGCTAATGCTATTGTTTGCAGCTGGTTCACTGTTCCTAAATTATTGTCATGAAGCGTTAAAAAATGTTCTATTGTATTTTATCTGCTGCACTATTGCTTTGAGATCATAAAAGCCAAGCCATTAACCCATTTTCTACTTTTGTACATGCACAGAAAAAGGAAGCACCTGCTGGTGAGAAGCCTGAGGCTGTCAGGACTCATCTGCGCAACATGATCATTGTGCCCGAGATGATAGGCAGCGTAATTGGAGTGTACAACGGAAAAACGTTCAACCAGGTTGAGATCAAGCCTGAGATGATTGGGCACTACCTTGCTGAATTCTCCATCAGTTACAAGCCTGTCAAGCACGGAAGGCCCGGTATCGGTGCTACCCACTCCTCCAGGTTCATCCCTCTCAAGTGAAGGATCCCAGGGCGCCAGTGTGTGCGCCAAAGTTATCTGGCCCTGCTGCTATCTGTTATTGTAAAAGGCTTTGTTATTTAGCATTTAGTGCTTTGACGGAGGAACGTTTGTCCACCAATGAATTCTAGTTCTTTTTAGTGAAATTTTGACATGTGTGCTACTTGCGATTCGGAATTGAAAGTAGAGATATATTGTTGTCTGCCAGTGTAGCCTGTATCCCTTTCTGTCTTTCGTCAGCTGAAATATTTTTTTCTAAGTCTTGAATATATCAATGAAAGGACTATTAGATTGTATTAGATGCAGTAGAAAAATAGACGCAAATGAATGAAACCATTAAGGGTCTGTTTGGAACGGAGGATTTTTTCCTATTCCTGTACTTTTTCCTGTGAAAATGAACTGATTCCTATGAAATTCCTGCGTAATTCCTATGAAATTCCTGCGTTCCAAATAGGTTCTAAAAACGTGACAAGTATATGTTCCAGAGGAAAGAACTAGTTCACCGCGATCGTGATGATGAAATAACAAGAAATGTATTGAGGTTATAAAGAAATCTAGAAAGGAGATGGGAACACTTGATGAAAGTGAGCTGTCCAAGTCTGTTTTGGATCCTTAGACTGCAATTTTTTATTTGAGAACTGAATAAAAACAGTACAAAAGAGTTGCAGCTGGACAGGTCTCGCCGTAGGATTCAGGGTATTCTAGAGTTCTTTTGTTAGTTCTACTTCTGTCACAAATATATGGGTTATTCATTCAGTCAATGGTGCAATGCAAACCAGCTGCTAAATGTTGAGTCGAAGTTTTCTGTCTAAATCTTGGCAGTTTTGTTCATCAGAAACAAGAAAAAAAAATCCACTCTTATACGTCAAGAAGGCTTCTTCATTTGGAACTATCTAGATTGAAACTCAATTATTCATGGGCACTAAAAAAGGTATGTACTGATGTACGACATATTTCTCTAATGTTCTCGAGAGAAGCATAAAGAACTGTGATGGAACATAGACATAAAAAGAACTTAACATCGGTTTGTTGAAAGTCAAAAACTGTAGTGAGAATTCAGTTTCCTAAAGCACAACTTCACACAGATAACTTTTTTACTAAACAAATTGGTACAAAGAAAAATAAAAACTTTATATGGACGACAATAAATTACTTAAAACAGTAGCCCAACATTGAGAAATACAGAGGCATAGAGAGCGGAGGTATGCAAAGTGGACAGTGGGAAGTGAAATACATAATGGGAAATGAGAAGAACAGTAACGAAATAAGGTCACAATTATTACAAACACAGACTTTTTTTAAGATACTAATGGATACATTGGGGCTTCAAACCTCTTTAAACAAGAGACATCAGTTCAGAATTAATACAAACATAGATTTGAGACGAAGCAGAAGGCGATCACCATTTCTGATCAATAGGGAACCTAACAATTTTCTAAATCCATTTGAAAAACTTGGCAGGCGATAAACGAATGGTAGGTGCACGGCTTTGTTTCTAGCGTGTGCACCATTTCTGATCATTTTAACTCCCTCCGTTCGAAATTATAAGACATTTTGTCTTTTCTAAATTCATAGTTTCTTTATACACTTAGATGTACGATATGTTTAGATATATAGTAAAAATAATGTATCTAAAAAGTTAATATAATTTGGAACGTAGGGAATACTTCTCTATAAGCTTGGTGCCGTTATAGTCCATGCAAGTAAAACAAGTACAGATTCTAACAAACACCCCAAGGTAAAGCATACCTTTATTGGTGTATACATAGCAGATGGCAAATTTACCATCCATCTCAAGCAAACTCAATGGAAGTAAAAGAACCAAAGGGGTCGCATCAACCCAAATGACTCATCCTCCATATCAACTTACTATGGGTGTCCACAATATCGAGTGGTGCTAGTAAAAAAAAGCAAAAGTCATCATAGGAAGCAGACTTGATGCCTGAAATGTCTGAATCGCTATGGAACCCATCATATCTGTCGATGTAAGCCGGTGACGTAGACAGAGGCAAGAAAGTAAAAGATAACACGGTTAGCACCGAGGCAAGAAGTTGTGTGGCTCCTAGTTTTTTTAGAGCGAGCACAATTAGCTGCAACGTGTGGAGCGATGCTCTAATCCTCTCTCTCTCTCTCTCATATTATGACGCTACTTCGAGCAAACATTATGGAGGATCTTAATTAGCCTCCTAGAAGGGAACGGTAACGTGGAAGGTGAAGGGAAATAGAAACTTTAGATATTTTATAATGTAGCAGGAGTGTAAATAGTATTCTGGAATCAGAACTTAATTTCCGGCTGCGAATTGGTGTATGGGAAGTGGCAATTAGCCAGGTGGACAGCAGATAGAGGCAATCTCCAATCAGGCAAGCCGATTTCTCCCACGAGGCAGGAGACAGAGCCTCGCGGGCGCTGGTCCGACGGCCCCACGAAATTTTTTCCGCGTCCACGGCTGCTTCTTTATTGGCTTTCCTGTGGGAATTGGTGGATCTACGTGGCGACCACTCATTGGCTCCCGAAAGATATGACTTGTACACACATGGATAACCAGGCCGTTGGCAGTCAGGCAGCCACACGCCCACACTTGCTTGAGTGGCAGCAATTTGGCTCAACGCCTACCGGAGAACACCGAGTAGTTCTGCAATCTAGACACGGCGGCGGGAGTGGAGGAGCAATGGCAACCATCAGCGCCGCTACCCTCGTCGGCGCGGCCGCCGTCGCCAGAAGGCCGTCTCATCAGGCTCAAGGTACGTACGTAAGCTCGTCGTCGTGTAGGAGCACTGCAGAGGAATCTCTTCTCTTGAGTATGAGGACTGAGGAGGTTGCTGTGTGCGCAACTGTATGTCGTAGGGCTGCTGCCGCGGATGACGGTGAGAGCGGAGAAGGTGGTGCGGTGCGGCGCCGCGGACTCGAGGCGGCGGCCGAGTCAGCGGGAAGGCAGCAACGACGACGGCAAGGCGCCGCCAGTGTCTCCGGCGGCCGGGGGCGCGTCGTCGATTCTGGCCGCGGCCACCAGCGCGATGACGACGTCGCCCGCGCTGGCGCTGGTGGACGAGCGGATGTCGACGGAGGGCACCGGCCTCAGCCTGGGGATCAGCAACAACCTGCTGGGGTGGATCCTGCTCGGCGTCTTCGGACTCATCTGGTCCCTCTACACCGTCTACACCTCCACGCTCGACGAGGACGACGACTCCGGCCTCTCGCTCTGAACTCGCTGGCCGGCTCATCTCTGATTCGTCGATTCCTATAGCTCGCTAGCTAATGAATTTTTGCTTAGCCTGACCCCGTTGTGAGCTCGATCTGTGCATGCGTGGGTGCAGACGAAGTAAGCTAGCCATGGTTAGTTGTATATGCGACCGTAATTCAGTTGTTGCATCTGAGATTTGGTCGTAATGACGATCGAGTACTTGGTAGTAGTTGGTCCAATTATATTACTCCCTCCGTTATAGATTGGTGTTGCAGGAGACGTCGCCTGCAACAACTCTTCCCTCGCTACCACCGCATCACCACCAATTCTGGGGCCTCTCTTATTCTCTCTCAGGTGCATTTGCCAGGGACACAAATGACACTAGTAGAGAACAAACCTTTGAATAAAATGCAAATTTAGCTTTAGTCTCGGTATTTTTTGCGGACAGGACTAAAGGTCCATTTAGTCCCGGTTGGTAATAGTCCCTTGCTCAACTGCTAGTGTAGCAGCTTTTTGCAGGTGCGACTCTTTAGTCCCGGTTCACCAACCGGGACTAATGCCGTTTGGTGTTAAAAATGGGACTAAAGGTGTCATAACCTTTAGTCCGGGTTGGTCTAAAGGTAGATCTTTTAGTCCCGGTTGGTGTTACAGACCGGGACTAAATGTCTCTTCCTGAGTTGGTTCAAAAGGACAATGTTTCATCCATTGATAGATAAGTTGTGTAGGTGGAGTGGTAAGCTACACACAAGGCAAAGCTTGAGGTCTTGAGTTTGAATCTCACGAGGCACAAAGTTGGTGTGATTAATTAATTTTTTTGCTAAAGATCCTCCCGGATGCTTTGTCCCCCCAACCGGGACTAAAGTCGTGTTCTCTACTAGTGTGAGAAGGGACGACCCATCCTTTTCCCTACGGTTTCATATATAGTCACTTTTAGGGTTTAGTTCAAATAAAATCTTTCCACGAATCAGATGATTTTCAGTTGGGATCGTATTTCCTGTGATGACTTTGGTGATTGTCAGACATCAATTTGATCGATAGACGGCCAACTTATTATGACCGGGCTTTATCTACAAGGGAGGGGTCATTGACCTCTTCGTTGATGATCGCAGGGAGGCCGGGAAATGAAGGTTTAGAGGTGATGTATCCATATCTTTGATTGTATCTGACGATGGAACTGTTATATTCTTTTATCGATTCTGATGTGTTTTGAATTGGTTCCGAAGCATTGTATCTTGTGACATGCTTAATGTTTTTGAGTTGCTCGATGGATTCAACACATGGACTTTACTTTGGCTTCAGCGTTCGAAGGAAGCCATTGGTGAAGAAGATAATGAAAAAAAATAGATGGAATATTATGTATTTTTATTTCATTTTTTCCATATATAGTTTAATCCCCTTCGATTTGAAAAAAATACTTCGTTCACTTTAAATTATAAGTATAATCATTTTCACTTTTTGGACATATATTTTGTTATATATATCTAGTAGGTTGAAACTATTGAACTCTGCTTCACGCGAGAAGTGTTACTGCTTCGTACCAGTATATGGCAAGGAGACAGTGTTAATGTTTCCAATATGGAACACACCCACATAATTGAGCACATGGAACGCTAAAACCCCATGAGGCTGATCATAGGATAACTAAGCTTTTGAACAGAGACCAACTGTCACATTTTTTTTTCAAAAAACACTACGGTACGCACTAGTTGGACACGAACTCAGATTAATTGGATGAACGATGAAAGCTTTCCTTCCCACATCTCCTATACACGCACTAGTGTTGAATCTAGAACGATTTCGGGCGTTGTTCTCCTCGTCGATGAAGCGTTTGGGTTCGGAATGCTTGTGCTTGGTGGGCTTAGAATAGCAAAGGGCCCAAGCCCTGGGGAGGTAAGTGAGACAGAGGGGGCACAGGGGCGAAGCAGCGAGGACAGATGTTGGTAGCTCTCGACATAATTGACCGAAGACCGAACCGATGTCACTAGTTTGGTCCTGAGTTCATTTACTACATGATTTTTTTTACGGACAGTTCAGTTTATATGCCTCGGGTAACCGAACTAACCAAGTATTTAAAATTTGTTGATATAATATGTACTTTAGACTATTATTAGTGGCATAATATTTATTCTAGTGGGTTTATATCAACCGCCATTCTTATCACTTTGTTTAATCAATATCTATATTGTTATTTTTTGCCTTGAAATAGAAAAAATATTGCTAAAATTTGCTACAAATTATAATATTTAGTAGTTATTTTGTCTAGTCCGGTTAGTTCGAACTTACTCGGCCTTGAGTTTTGAATCTAACCGGCCGGTCTTCGGTTTTTTTATGACCGAACTTTCGAAATGACTAAAGAACCTATCGATTCGATTCGGTTAGACCGAACACCCATGCCTAGATGTTAGGCTAAGGAGGGGGTGGGGAAGCCTGGAATTGGTCTGACAATGCTAGGATAGTACGGTATGGAACAACGGAAGCAAGCTGGCCATGGGGATGCTAACGAGAATGGATGGTGGCTCGTGGTAGGCGGGGAAGCGGGGAGTTTGTGGGTGTTGAAGAAGAAACACCAAGGGTTGTTTGGATGTCTATATATGCACTTCAATACATACCAACCCAACCCAACCCAATACACGTAGATTGAGGTGGATATATCGACATTAAAAAAGGCCCAATGTGAAAGAAAAACAATACTTGAGCTAGAAATGATTGGATAAAGATCCAATGGCTGCTATTCTTCACCTGAAATAAAAGAAAAAAACATGCAGTTAAATGGATTTAAGATAATTTGAGATTGAAGGGACGAGGGTAAAAATATATGTGGAATTTAAGGGTGAAAGTCGTGTGGATAGTTCTTTTTTCCAATCCGACAGATCCTATAACATTACTAATGAAAAAGGAACAACAGAGTGACGATAATGAAATATAGCATGCATATCATAAGATATTTTTTTAAGGAAAAAAGGCAGATGATTTTACCACTAAAAATCCGAAAGAGACTGGGTAAACACCCCAAAATCGTGCTGAAAAATCACTGAAAAGTTGGCATAAAAAATCACTGAAAAGTTCAATTGTTAGAGCCAAGAAGGCTCTTGGTTACATTACCAGTCTGCCACGGCCCAGAAACTTTAATCCACAATTTGAAAAAGAAAAAACGTGTCCAGACAACTAGATTCTGGCCCATTGGGCCTGTAGGGCTCGTGTCTTTGCGATGTAGCGAGAGTCGAAGACGGGGGTCGCTTCTTCTCCAACCTCGCAGGCTTCGCAAGGCGGCCACACGCCGATACCTCCTCCTCCACCCGCTCCGTCGCCTCCCCCGCCGGCCACGACACCATGGTGCCACCATCCGCGCGCCTCGCAGCCCGCCGCCTCCTCGGCCTTGCCTCCGCATCTGCATCGGAAGCCGCTGGCCGCCGGCTAGCTTCGTCTCCGGTTAGTTCTCCTCTTCTCTGCCCAACCCCTGCCCCCACCATTCCCCCCCAAACTTATCGTCTGATCTCCTCCGCGGAAAATTTTCCTTCCAGATCGCTGCCGCAGGTTACTCCGCCGCAGCCTCTAGGGGCTCCGTCTCCAGCACCAGGCCCTTCTCCACGGCTCTTAACTACGTGAGCACTCCTCGGATCCGGACCCCTGCGTTTGCCTGATCTGGTTGGTGGTTGATAGTTCAGCTGAGTGGACGTTTTCTGTTGTTGTTGCAGCACCTTGATTCGCCGGAGAACAAGTCGGACATGAAATGGGAGTTCTCGGAGGCAAATATGAAGAAGGTACTGAGTTACTGGCTACACTTGCCTTTGTTTGTGATTCGCCTATACCTCCACTCAATAGGGTAAGTTGGATGGGTTTGGATTAGTTATGTCAGAATGTTGTTCAAACCTGTGCTTGGATCCTCAGTGTCTCAAATATGGTAGTTAGGCTAGTGTTTCCAGTGGGACGGTGATGCTAGTGGATTCAATTGGATGTTGAAGTTTTAAGTTTGAGCTGATTGTTCGTTTATGGGAGGGAGATATCCTTGTAATGTGTTACTTCATCGATGGGCATATGATGTGATACTTCTAATAGTGTGCTCGGTGAATGCAGCTAGTGTTTATAGTATGGACCTTGTTAGCAGTATACACTTTAAATTACATGTTTCAATGTGGGTTCAGGTCAATGAGATACTCTCTCACTATCCAAGCAACTACAAGCAATCTGGTATTATTCCACTGCTTGATCTTGCACAGCAGCAGCATGGTGGATGGGTGCCAGTTGCAGCCATGGATGCTGTAAGTTCTACTATGTAAAAACTAGACAGCTATCTGTTTTCTGCATTTCAATATGTCTTGGTCTTGTTATGTCCCATTTGATAAAATAAACATGATGAACTTGTTTAAGGACCTGTAGTTATGCATTCATTCACCGAAGCGCTTGCAGAGTTAAATTTCAGTTGCAATATATAGCAGAAACTCCTTAATTGACCTTTGCTTCGTGTTACAGCTGCTGTCATTTGTCCTTTCCAGGATAATGTTCACCCTATCTAATTCTTCAGGAATTTTACATTTTTCCTATTGAACTTTGTCTAGGTGCACATGAAATCGCATGCACATATTTGGCAACAGATTTATCCAATGACTTGCACAGTGCAGTTATATTTATCCCTGACAAATCTCTTTCCAAGAGTTACCTTAGCTCTTGTACAAAAATAAAACAACTACTGCAAACTTAGTCTATGTGCTGTTAAACTGTTATTGATGTCCAACACTTAGAATGTGTGTTTGCTTTCTTCTACGAGTAGACCAATGTTAGCTGAGTTTCTGTAATGTTCAAATTTAATGTCTACTGAAGACAGGGGGAAAACAAGTCACATCTTGTAGTGTACACAACATTTGTATGTGAAACCATTTGATAAATACAATATTATCCTGGCCTTGTGTGCGGGAAAAAAAAAACTATGCTACCAGGAAACAAGATGCCTTGTTTTGGAGGCAACAGGAGTGGTTTCCCTTTACTGATTAATATATATAGTACAGGTAACTGAGAGGAAAAACGAAAGAAAGAAAAAAAAATACACAAAGCTCTGTAGCTATTCCTTTGTGTGGGAAGTAACTCTGCCTTGAATTGAAGAATATTTGGTTGTATAGGGCCAAATACTCCAGCCATAAAAATTGTAATTTCCATGAGCCAGCTGTTTTTGAAACCTTCCAGGACCTGAAATGGATTGTGCCATGGCTGAATTTGCAAGTGCTGGTAGATGCCTTAATTTTGAGTGCAGTGTTGGAAAATGGGGGTTAATGACCAATAAAAAACAAGCATATTTGCATCACTGGAAGTTGAAATCTCCTGTATAAATATATCTTTTGTGCAGCTGAAGCTACATAAATTCAGAAATATTCATATATAATTATGTTCATAGCATATGAATAGTTGAAATAAAAGCAGTGATGCTACACACTTATCAGATGTATGTGATGATAAATTGTGTTATTATCTGTTTACAAACTGTTGCCACCATGTTTGGAAAACTTAATTTCCTATGTTTTTCTGTACTTCCGACAATGTTGTCTCTATTATTTCAGATTGCTAAAATTGTCGAAGTTGCACCAATCAGGGTATATGAAGTTTCAACCTTTTACACAATGTTTAACCGGACTAAGGTATCTTGATGCATTACTGCCTATTTTGTTTTTAGCGTTACCCTCCACACACCTCTTTTATGCTTTTGACCTTTCATATCATTTATTAGGTTGGTAAATACCATCTTCTGGTGTGTGGAACTACACCTTGTATGATTCGTGGTTCACGCGAAATCGAAGAGACGTTGTTGGAGCACCTTGGAGTTAAACGAAATGGTTTGTATTACTATTCATGGTACTTTTTCGTGTTAACTAAGCATGCTATTTTCTGGTTGGTTACCACCAACATTGTCTTCTGAGCCTGAGTTTCTCGTGCATTCTATGAAATATTGTTGACATTTTTGTTGCCTTCGCAGAGGTGACCAGTGATGGTTTATTTTCTGTTGGAGAAATGGAGTGCATGGTAATTTGATCTACATATTTATGAGATGCTGATGCCTTCAAATTGCGCTTTTTAGTCGTGTTTTAAATGTTTAGCAGCAGTAGCCTCTAATGTGTTGTCGATGAATGGTTTTTGATACTTTAGCTATATCTATTACTTAATCCGTTCCAAATTATAGTTCGTTTGACTTTTTGAACTCTAAGTTTGACCATTCGTCTTATTCAAATTTTTGTGTAAAATGACATTTCTTTGGTGTGGCTTACTTATTTAATAAATAGTCTACATGAATGACTTAAATTTGACTATGTTTGCACAAATTTTCTGAATAAGACGAGTGGTTAAAGTTGGGGTCAAAAAAGTCAAACGAATTATAAATTGAAACGGAGGGAGTAGTTCTTATGTAGAAATCACTTTATTTTGTTTTATTTTGGAATGCACCTTTTTTAATCATGTCTTCTGCATTTGCAGGGTTGCTGTGTGAATGCTCCTATGATTGCTGTGGCTGACTACTCAAAAGGCTCAGAGGGTTACACATACAACTACTATGTAAGTTTACTTTCATGAATCGGCACTTTCCTGCTGTCATTATCTGTGTCCCTATTAGTCTGTTACATGCTCTTAAACGCTATTTCCGTGCAACAGAAGTACACAAGGCATAAAAACATACATGACATGACAAAATAATATTTATTGCTAAGTAAAGATGACTTGACAAAAAAAGCTGTGCTATAATTCTATGCTTCTTTTCTGTGCCTCCCTTCTTTTGCAGGAGGACCTCACTCCGAAACGAGTTGTTGAGATTGTTGAGATGCTGAAAAAAGGCGAAACACCCCCTGTAAGTACCAGCTTACTTAACTGGATATTTCTACTGTGCTTTTAGTTGCTTTGATTCTTTTTATGTTAAACCACAATTGTTTTGCTCACTTGTCAATGTACTGTTTTGGTTATCAAATTAATTTTGCAGCTAGGCACACAGCACCCAGAGCGGAAAAACTGTGGCCCTGCTGGGGGGAACACCACCTTGCACGGAGAGCCGAAACCTCCTCCATGCAGGGATCTGGATGCCTGCTAGGTTTGCTTCGGAGCATTACGAGCACACAAATAAGTTGGCTCGCACTGTAAGGTGTGCAAACTGCAAAAAGCGGAAGGGGTGTGTTATTTGTATTCTGAAGCTTTCTTGTGTTTCATCAGTGAAAGCTTCTCTAACTTTTATCCTGCACCATCAGAGAAACGGTTAATTGATAGACAATAAGATGTTTTTTGAGCTGATGTTCAGCGGCAAACGCTTTGTATTCTGGCAACCGGTGAAGGAGCTGAACCTGTGACGACGGGAAGAATCGACCACCGTGCTACGCTATTCATTTTGTTCTATTAAGTCTTGCTATTAGCCATTTAATGATGAGATCATATACTTGATACATCTCGAATTTTACAAATCAATATTGGATGATCTGCAATGGCCGATAGTGGTTGTCGTGTCTGTCATTGCTCATTGGTGTCCATTGATAGAACAGCTGGTAAATCTCACGAAATGGGGGGCACATGGATATGTCAAGAACTCGTTTATACATTTCTACCAAAATATACTCCAGACTCCTAATGCTTTTTTTGGTTGTGTGCAACTCTAAAAGACTAGTCTTCCTGGTTGCTAGGAGCAAAGATTTTGATAAAAATAGACTCCAACATCTTTTTGATTTGGTTATTTAAATATATTCATCTTCTATTCTACATTTATCGCTAGTTAAAATAGAAAAAGAGAATAGCTCCAACAAGATATATAAAAACTATTAGAAAATGGAAAGATAGAAATCATTTTTTATGTGACTTTCCAAATGATGATTTAGATATTGAGCTTTAGAAGACTCTTAAAGATGCTCTAAGGGCATGTACATTGCTACATGAAGAATCATTGCCCTAGTTGGTTTCAGTGATTAACGACAATTAGAGATTATTATGGCTAACGTGTGTTTTGCAGAGGCTATGCGTAGCTTAGCCATAGTGATCAACAAGAATGGGCATTAATGGTCATCACTTTGCCTCCAAGATGGATATCGTTTCGGATTTCAAGGAGACATGATGAAGACCCTAGAATGATAGGCTAAGTGCCATAAGGTGATGAAGGATACTTAGAAATAGATAGGGCTTCTCTTTTTATCTTTGACCGTACTATTAAGAGGGGTTGAGACTAGTAGCTTAACTTAGGAAAGCTTCATGACTTAGGTGTGGTGCACACTTGACTTCCTTAGCTCTAAGCAAGCCTATGATGATCGTAAGATAGCCTAGAACAACTTCCATATTCATCGCGACGAAAAACGAAGTTGATAGAACTGTTTTCTGGGCGTCGGACAAAGGCGTCGGACACTGGGTGGTTGAGTCCACAGCGTCCGTCGACCTTCCAGTGGAGATGTTTTCTGGCTAAGTTTTTTAGGGTCCGTCGGACGCTGTCCGTCGACCTTCCAGAGAGGGTGTTTTTCAGCCCGAGCCAGAGTGTAGCGTCCGTCGCTGGGAACAGAGTGTCAGAACTAGCCGTTGGGCAGGGCGTCCGTCGCCCAAACTATGAACAGAACTAGCCGTTGGGACATGCGACGGACCGTCCGTCGCCTAGTCGACAGAGCGTCCGTCGCCAACTTAAATTGCCAGCCCGAGGCAGTTTTCTGAGGGTCTATTTATAGCCCCTCCCACTTCTCTCCCACCTTGCCTTTGCTCATTTGAGTTGCTGAGTTTGTTGAGAAGGTTGGGAAGAGAGCAAGAGCCCTAGAGAGAGAGAGTGATTCGCGAATCCATCCATCCTCTCCTCTAGTTCATCCAAGAGTTCATGTGTGCATCCTCTAGTTGTGAAGCTTGAGTGAGTCAAGCGAAGATCGAGGCTTGTTACTATTGGTAATCGACATCACCTAGACGGTCCGGTGGTGCTCAGAGGAAGGTGATCGTCGGAGGATTGTCGGCAGCCCTTCTCCATCGACGTTGTGATCGGTTGTGGGCGATTCACCGAGCCGGAGTGGCGAAGAATCAGCCCGTAGAGAGCACTCATCCCTTGCGCGGGATTGAGGGGGAGCTATACCTTGCGAGGTTCTCCAACGAGGACTAGGGGGGAGTGTCGACTCCTCGATACCTCGGTAAAACATCGCCGTGTCAAGCATCTCTTTCCCTAGCTCTTTATTACCGCATTACTTTCCGCACTTGTCCTTCAATTCATACTAGAATTGTGTAGGAAGTTTTCGCTTTCTATTGACTTGCTACCGCTTTCTAGCTAGGACATACAAGCGGTAGACACTAGGAGGTTAATTGGCTCTTTATAGGTTTAATTCTTGTTTAGAAATTAAAAAGAGCCCAATTCACCCCCCCCTCTTGGGCATCTTGATCCTTTCAATTGGTATCAAAGCAAGGTTTGCTCTAAATTAGGCTTCACCGCCTAGAGCAAGATGTCCCATGGGGATGGACCACCTCCCATGTTCGATGGAGACGACTTTCCTTATTGGAAAGTTCGTATGGAGGCATATCTAGAGGCCGTTGACGTGGGCGTGCTCAAAGCTGCCACAAAGGGAGGCACTCTCTTCGCGGAGGACCTCAACTTTGATAAGCACAATGCCAAGGCGAAGAACATACTCTTTCGTGGCATTAGAAAGGATGTCTTCAACCGAGTGCGTAATGCCAAAGACGCATTTGACTTGTGGACCACTATTTGTGCTCTTCACGAAGGCACAAAAAGTGAGCGTGAAGAACGCTATCACTTGGTCATGGCTAAGCTCAATTCTTTTTCAATGCATGCAAATGAAAATGCGAATGAAATATACTCACGACTTAATATTATTGTAGAGGAATTGAATGGGCTCGGTCTCAACCAAATGGCATCGGCCGATGTGGTACGCAAGATCCTTTGTGTCTTGCCCATTGAGAAGTATGGCCACATCGTCACGGTTTTCACCAAGGAGATCTCTCCGCCGCTACACCAACATAAATTTTGGGCAAGATCAATGCCCATGAGATGTACATGAAGATTGGTGATGGTGGCTCTTCATCATCCTCCAAGAAGAAAGAAAAAGAGAAGGAGGAGAAGAAGGACTTGGCACTCAAGGCATCCTCCTCGGAGAAGTACAAGATGCAACTTGTTTATGAGAGTGCAAGTAATGAAGAAGATGATGATGATCTCACTCTTATGGTGAAGAAAACAACTAAGATGTTGAAGAAGCTAAACAAGAATGGAGTCAAATTTGACTCAAAGAAGAAGAAATTCTTCACAAGCTCTTCAAGAAAGTCTCTCTCCAAGATGGATTGCTACAATTGTGGCAAACTTGGACACTTGGCTCATGCTTGCCCCGAAGAGAAGAAAGACAAGTACAAGAACAAGAAAGCAAACAACAAGTTCAAGTACAACAAGGGCAACAAAGATGAGTCATGTGATAAGGAGAAGAAGGATGACAAGCCATTCAAGAAGAAGAAGAACTTCAACTTCCACAAAAAGAAGAAGAATGGCAAAGCCTACATTGTTGGTGATTGGCTCACCGACATTGAAGACACAAGTGACTCATCCGGAGATGAAAGTGAAGAAGAGAAGGTGACCGCCTTGGTGATTGGTTCATCTACTCCACCGCCACCCCCTCCATCATCTCCGGACTCATCCTCTACATACCTATGCCTCATGGCTAAAGGTGACAAAAAGGTACAAAAAGAGGATAGTGATGATGAGGCTAACTCTAGTGATGATAGTGATGATGAGTTTGAGGCACCTTCCTATGATGAGCTAATTGTAATTTACAACAAATATACTAAGCTCATTAGGAAGTATAAAGCTAAAAGTGAATCACTAGAGAAAGCCAACGATAACTTGCATGCTAAACTTGATGACTTGTCTAGTGCTAATGATGATTTGAAGCTTGAGAACAAAACTCTCTCATCTAGCACTAGAGAGGTCAAAGCCTCACTCAAGCAAGCTAATGAGAAACATGATAAGCTTGAGAGGTCAACACAAGAGCTCCATACAAGATACAACTTGTTAAAAGATGACTACAACCAAGTTAAGAATGAACATGGTACACTTGTGATAGCTAATGAATTGCTTTCAAATGATCTTGCTACACATGTTGCTATTAACCCGGTTGTTAAGTGTCATATAGCTACTTCTTGTGAGGACTTGCTTGATGAAGTTGCTAGTGAGCAAAATGCTAAGTGCAAGGGTAAGAAGGTAGTTGAGGCCGAAAAGCATGATGACTATGTGAAGATGAGGCAAGAAAACTCCAAGCTCAAGGAAGAGCTAATCAACCTCAAGGCAAGCAAGCCATTCACTATCAAGTCGGCCAAGCAAGATGACAAAGATACAATGACCTTGATTAACTCTCTCAAAGAGGAAAATGCAAAGCTCAAGGTTGAGAAGATCAAGCTTCCAAGTGGATTGGAGAAGTTCACCAAGGGCCACAACCTCCAAAGTGAACTCTTGATGAACACTATCATGAAGACCGACAAGTCCGGCATTGGGTTCAAGGAGAACCAAATCATGAAGGCCAAGGTCAAGATAGAAACTAAGAACTACTACAAGAACAAGGCCATGAGAAACAACTATGACACACCAAAGCCCAAGCCCAAGAAGTGCTTTGGATGTGGTCAAGAGGGTCACTTTGAATCCCAATGCAAGACTCCACCTCCCAAGACCTTGCCCAAGCACATAAGGCCTTTCGCTCATGATGCACACTTCATCATCAACAAGGACTCCAAGGGTAGACCTCAAGTTGTGTTTCTCGGTCCTAAGATGAAGAACAAGCCCAAAGTGCTATGGGTTGCTAAGGAGTTGGTGGACAAGGCTATGGGACCTCGCCAAGTGTGGGTTCCCAAACAACAAGCTTAACTTCAAGTTGCTTGTGTGTAGGTGAACTACAAGACCGGTGGAAGTCATTGGGTGATTGATAGTGGATGCACTCAACATATGACCTGTGACTCCCGGATGTTCACCACACTTGAGGAAGATTGTGAAGGGCAAGACAAGATTACCTTTGGGGACAATTCAAAAGGCAAAGTGCAAGGCCTAGGCAAAGTGGCAATCTCAAATGATCAATCAATATCAAATGTCTTGCTAGTACAATCTTTGAGCTTCAACTTGCTATCGGTGGGACAACTATGTGATATTGGTTTCCAATGTCTTTTCACTCCAAATGAGGTAGTTGTGTCCAAGATTGAAGATTCATCATTGATATTCAAAGGGTTTCGGCACAACAATCTCTACCTAGTGGACTTCACCTCAAATGAAGCTAGTTTGCAAACATGTCTATTCTCCAAGAGTTCCTTGGGTTGGCTATGACATAGAAGATTAGCTCATGTGGGAATGTCAACTTTAAAGAAGCTTGTCAAGAAAGAGTTGGTTAGAGGTGTGAAGGATGTTGTGTTTGAGAAGGACAAACTTTGTAGTGCATGTCAATCCGGCAAGCAAGTGGCAAACACTCATCCAACCAAAGCTTTCATGTCAACCTCAAGAGTCCTAGCGCTACTTCACATGGATCTATTTGGACCTACCACCTATGCTAGCCTTGGTGGCAATCTCTTTTGCTTGGTGGTAGTTGATGACTACTCTAGGTACACTTGGGTGTTCTTTCTTCAAGACAAGGGAGAAACTCAATCAATATTTAAGAAGTTTGCAACTAGAGCCCAAAATGAGTTTGATGTGAAGATCAAGAAGATAAGAAGTGACAATGGGACCGAGTTTGTGAACACCAAGATTGAAGACTATTGTGATGAAGTTGGGATCAAGCATGAAGTGTCCGCCACCTATACTCCTCAACAAAATGGTGTAGTAGAGAGGAAGAACCGGACACTCATTACTCTTGCAAGATCAATGCTTGATGAATACAACACCACCGAGAAGTTTTGGGCCGAAGCAATCAACACCGCATGCTATGCGGCCAACCAACTATTTGTCCAAAGGCTTCTCAAGAAGACCCCATATGAGCTTGTGAATGGGAAGAAACCGGATATATCCTTTTTCCGAGTGTTTGGATGGAAAGTGTACATCTACAAGAAGCGCCAACACTTGGACAAGTTCCAAAGGAGATGTAACATTGGTTTCCTACTTGGTTATTCTCTTAAATCCAAGGCATATTGAGTATTTAACAAAGCCTTCGGCCTAGTTGAAGAAACATATGACTTAGAGTTTGATGAAACTAATGGCTCTCAAGAAGAGCATGAAAATCTTGATGATGTAGGTGATGAACCCTTGAGGGAGGCTATGAAGAATATGCCCGTTGGTGCAATCAACCCACAAGAGGTGAAAGAAGTAGAAGATGATGAAAATCAAGTACCCTCTCCACCTCACACGCCTCAAGTTGATGAAGAACAAGTGAGGGAAGCACAAGAAGATACCTTCATTCCTCAAGATCAAGCCGAGACTCAAGCTAGTGATGTTGATGCATCACAACCTCCTCCCCAAGTGATTAATAGAAGATCTACACCTATGCTTCAAGCTCATCCACAAGACCTCATCATAGGGAGTCCATCAAGGAGGGTAACAACTCGATCTAAACTTGATTCTTATGTTGAACATCACTCCTTTGTTTCCTTTGTTGAGCCTTCTAGTGTGGAGGATGCACTTGCGGATCCGGATTGGGTGAATGTCATGCACGAAGAGTTGAACAACTTCACCCGGAACGAAGTGTGGACACTAGTAGAAAAGCCCAAAGGAGCAAGAATCATTGGCACCAAGTGGGTGTTTAGGAACAAGCAAGATGATCAAGGCGTGGTTGTGAGAAACAAGGCAAGATTGGTGGCAAAGGGGTTCTCCCAAGTTGAAGGCTTGGATTTTGGGGATACCTTTGCACCGATTGCAAGACTAGAAGCCATTCGTATCCTTTTGGCAAATGTTTCACATCATAAAATGAAACTTTTTCAAATGGATGTGAAGAGTGCCTTTCTAAATGGTTTCATCAATGAACTTGTTTTTGTCTCACAACATCCCGGGTTTGAAGACCCAAATTGTCCTAATCATGTGTATAGGTTGTCCAAGGCACTCTATGGATTGAAGCAAGCTCCAAGAGCTTGGTATGAGAGGCTAAGGGACTTCCTACTCAAGAAGGGCTTCAAGATCGGGAAAGTGGATACCACACTCTTCACCAAGGTGCTAGATGGAGAGATCTTTGTTTGCCAAGTGTATGTCGATGACATTATATTTGGGTCAACAAACCAAGATCATAGCAAGGAATTTGGTGCATTGATGTCCAAGGAGTTCGAGATGTCGATGATTGGCGAGCTAACCTTCTTCCTTGGCTTCCAAGTGAAGCAATTGAGGGAAGGCACCTTCATATCTCAAGAGAAGTACACTCAAGATGTGCTCAAGAAATTCAAGATGGAGGATTGCAAGCCAATCAAAACCCCAATGCCTACTAATGGGCATCTCGATCTCGATGAGGGAGGTAAACCGATTGACCAAACTCTCTATCGTTCTATGATCGGTAGTTTACTTTACCTCACTGCATCTAGGCCGGATATCATGTTTAGTGTGTGTATGTGTGCTAGGTTTCAAGCAAACCCTAAGGAGTCGCATCTTTGTGCGGTTAAAAGAATCCTTAGGTACTTAAGGCACACCCCTAGCATGGGTCTTTGGTATCCCAAAGGAGCTCCCTTCCAACTAGTTGGCTATTCTGATTCGAATTACGCCGGGTGTAAGGTTGATAGGAAGAGTACCTCCGGCGGGTGCCACATGCTAGGAAGATCTCTTGTTTCTTGGTCCTCAAAGAAGCAAAATAGTGTGGCATTGTCAACCGCCGAGGCGGAGTACATTGCCATGGGAGCAAGTTGTGCACAAATCTTATACATGACCTAAACACTCTTTGATTACGGCGTGTTTTTAAAAGAAGTTCCACTTTTGTGTGATAATGAAAGCGCCGTAAAGCTTGCTAACAACCCGGTTCAACACTCTCGCACCAAACACATAGATATTCGCCATCACTTTCTTAGAGATCATGTGGCTAGGAAAGACATAACACTAGTTGGAGTTAAAAGCGAAGATCAATTGACAGATATCTTCACTAAACCACTCGATGAAACAACCTTTTGTAGGTTGAGAAGCGAGTTAAATGTGCTTGATCACTCTAATTTCACTAAAAGATGAGTTTGTGTGAACCATGCATTCACATGTAATATAACATGTTTAATTTGGTAATGCACATAGGCTTGGCTAACGCGGTTAAGATAACCGCCCTCAAAGCGTGTGACAAAGCTTAACCGCGGTTTAAACTTGCAAGAAACCTAGATTCAAATTTCGTATTGCATAGCATGTGCATTAGTGTTGTTTGCCGTTCCTTTTCGGTTAAGTTTTTTGAGCATCCTCTATGTTCGTCCACTTAGGGGGAGCATTCCAAGCTCAAGACACTTCTATAACCCCTCTTGTGGCCATATGATGACTCTTTGGTGCTTCCATTCAAATATTTTGAGCTAAAACTAAAATTAAACCTATGGCAAACTATTTGAAAATGAGAGTTTGAGAGATGGTTCTCATATCAAGTCCAATCAGTTGTTATTTGGATCTTATTGGGATTGGAACTTGGTTGGGAGAAAGACGCAAAAACAAAATTTGAAAAAATCCATTTAAAAGGCGTCGGACGTTGCCGACGGACGCTCGGTGTCAATTGCCTCAGCGTCCGTCGCGATCGTCCGAAGATTAAAGTTGCCCGCTTACAGGGCGACGGACGCTCCCTCCAGCGTCCGTCGCGGAGCGTCCGACGCGGTCAATGCGCTCGGGCGTTTCAAATCTGTTCTGGAAGCCCGACGGACGATGCCGTCGGACGCTCTCCGAGCGTCCGTCGCGAACTTAAGGCGCAATTTTTTTTTAAAATCCCCGTCTCTTCTCTGTTTCTCTTGGCTGATTTCGTCCGCCGCCGCGCTGTTTTTTCCAAACCCTAACCGCTGCCGTTTCTCCCTGCGCCGCCAAGGGACCCTGTCTGTGCCACCAGCTCCACCTTCCTGCGCCGCCAGATCCACCTCCCTGCGCCCGCCGCCTGCCCTCTGCGCCGCCAGCTCCACCTCCCTGTGCCGCCGCCTTTCCTCTGCACTACTGCTCCATCTCTCTGCAACCTGTCACCCAAGCCGCCGCGCCAGCACTCGCCCGGCAAACACCGCCACCAGTGAAACTGCCCATGTTTCCTCTCCTCTGTTGAGGATTTCTTGTCTTGTTAGTTTGTGGATTGCGGATTGCGGATAATCGATCGAGGGATCTCTCCTTCTCTCTTGTTTTGGTCAGGGTTCAAGGTATGGCAGTTGATATGTCGATCTTTTCTTACCTAATTTCATGCTTCTATAGACCCACTCCCCTATAGTTATATGCTTATGGTTATACCCGTATCTATCTAACGAGCAGGGTCAGTGTCTGAGGTGTTTGCTTGAGCAGTGGGCAGTGACAGTGAACTCAGGGCAAAGCCCGCGAGTACGGATCGAGGCAAAGCCTCGCAAGGACAGTCCAGGGCCGGCGTGCCACTCTTACAGTTGGTTGTTTTGTGGATTGTCAGGTTGTCAGTGGTTGATTGGTAGTGAGTTTGTGGTTTGACTATTGAGGATCCTTGTCAGCGGTTTGATTGCAAAAGTTTGGTAAATGGCAAGAACGAAGAATGCAGGTCCCGTTCCCGATAGTGGTGGTGACCCTCCACCTCCACCGCGTCCACCCACTGACCGGGGAAAGGGCAAGCAAAAGGTAGTGTCACGGAAGCGCAAGAGGCCATTGATGGATCCTGATTCAGCTGCAGCGTTAGCAGTGCCCGAGGCCGCTGAGATAGCGGAGCGAGGAGGGCGTCGCGCTGGTTTGAGGCTCTCGCCTCGCCGTCGAGCGCGTCGTGAGTCCCCTACGCGTCCAGAGACAGAGCTCGCTGAGGCTACTGAGGCAGAGCAGACAGAGCCAGTCCCAGAGACTGAGCAGACAGAGGCCGCGGGCCATTCCTCGATTGGTGAGTTGATGAGCCGCCGAGTTACCCGATCCAGAGGCTCTGGTGCACCACCTAGTCCTCCAGGACCTCAGCTCCCAGACCCAGTGAGGCACCAGGTCAGAGCACTTATAGCGAAGCAAGTCCAGTTACTCCGCTTCATAGACTTTCAGTCCTGGTTCCCACCTAAGAGGGATCCACGTGCCGGACGAGACTTCTATACCACGATACACGAGGATTTCTACAGAGCTTACATCGACACTGATGCTCCTCTTAGGGCTCACAGGGTGTGCCCATCTGCCCACATAGAGGGGATCGGTGGTCCAGAGATCCTGCAGCACCTTCAGTATATTCAGGGTCTATCAGATCTGATGGGACGATCAGTAGCATATCAGAAGGATTGGGTGTATCAGTTTTACGCTTCTCTATGGATATCCCCTGATCACGAGTTCCTACACTTCGGATTCCAGGGACGTGACTTCAGGGTTACAGCAGCTCGGTTTAGAGAGCTTTTCCACCTAGAGTCCTCTCCTACGAGGATTCACAGTTTGTGCTATGGGGATTAGGAGGCCCCTCGCCGACCTCACGATGGTATAGTGTCATCTACAGACTTCGTGAGGCCGTGCTTTTAGCAGCCGTTCACTGAGGGTTCGAGCCGTACACCACGTGACCTCACTCCACTTGCTCGGATCCTCCACGAGGTACTCAGGCGTACCATTCTCCCTCGGATTGGAGCTCGGGACACGATCACACGCCTACAGCTATGGCTTCTTGCCCATATTGTCCGGAAAGAGAAGTTCGACCTCTGGGATCTGATTGTTAGCGAGCTTGAGGATATCATAGTCGCTGGGTTCAGGGGTCACTGGCAGCTGCAGTTTGCTCACTGGATATCTTATCTGATAGTTGCCAAGACCAGATCAGGGGCTATGAGAGTCACTCTTACGAGGTCAGCGACAGAGTTTCCGGTATACGCGATGAGTCAGCTAGTGATACATGGAAACCTGCCTCACCCCAGTAGAGCCTACAGACCAGGTACCAGGCAGGCTGGTGTGCCACCTCAGTCAGCAGAGGTCACAGACGCTACAGTTGAGCAGATTGCTCAGGCAGAGCTTGCAGATCTTGACGCAGAGATTGACAGAGCTGCCGAGACAGTCTATAGAGAGGACCTAGACTCTGACAGTTCTGACGAGGACTACCAGCCAGTGCGCGAGTACGCACCGATGCCTCATGACCATGAGGCAGGAGGGTCAGGCACAGCCGCAACAGCTCCAGCTCCAGGTTCCAGTACCTCTGAGGCCACATTGCTTACTATTCTATCGAGGATGCAGGAGGAGCAGTCACGCCAGGCAGAGGAGCAGAGGTGACAGGCTACCGATTTACGGAGGCTTACAGAGCAACAGCTGGCAGCTCAGGCACAGACACAGGCTAGACAGGATGAGTTCCAGCGCCAATTCTTAGCCTATCAGCTGCAGCAGGCAGAGATTCAGAAGACACAGACGTTGTTACTTGAGCGTCTTCTAGCCTCTAGCTCAGGGCAGACTTCCACTCCTCAGTTTCAGTTGCCCGGAGTCTCGCAGCAGCAGCAGTTCACCTCACCTCCACAACAGCCTCTAGTAGTGGTGGTTCCGACTCCAGCATTACCGTCCAGAGGACAGCAGAGTCAGGCACCAGCTACTCCTCCGTTCCAGCCACCAGCCTCTCCCGAGCACCAATCTCCGAGGACCCAGGTTTCCTCGTGGTTAGCTTCGCCCAGTGAGTTTCAGACATGATTCACTCCTATCCGGGGAACTACCATAACCGAGGCCTCGCGAGATCTGTCAGCTTCTTACTTGGAGATCACAGGAGAAGACTCCCCAGGAGCAGCTCAGCTAGTCTCACCAGCTCTAGAGGTTGCAGTGGATCCTCCGGCAACGGGCACCCACCTGTCTTCAGTTGCCTCGTAGGAGATCGCTCCTGAGCAGTCCGCGCAGACAGTCACCACTCCTCCAGCTGCAGTTCAGACAGATGTCTGTCACACCCAATTTTAAGGATAAAATTGAATATGAATAACTCATGTGTGCCCAGAGATCAATCACACACATAAGCCGACAAATCTTTAAATAGTACCATCACTGAGTGCTTATTACATAACGAATAATATTTAAATAACATAACAGCGGAAAACAAAGATAACTCTCGCGACGAAGCTCCACTTCACAGGGAACGCCGACTGGTTGACCACTAGCCTAATACTCCTCACGGTAGTCTTCATAGCCATCTGAAGGGGTTGAGAAAGCAAGAGTGAGCAGTTACGTACTCAGCAAGAGTAACATGGGGTTATGAAGCTCAAAAGGTTGACACTGTCTGTACTGCGGTTGCTTTTAACTTGGTCAAGTTTTACCAACACTTAGCTTTAATTATGCATAACCCAATTAATATCCACATGATAAGATTATTAAACAACATGATCATCTACACTGTGAGTTTTCCAGGCCACTCGTAACCGTGAGCACGGCTACCATGATAGTTTTACACTCTGTAGAGGTTATACACTTTACCCACAAGCCATGTAGCCCATATGCCCGGGTTTATAACTCCCATAACACTTCCAAGGTGAGTGGGCAGGGAACACTATGAAGTCTCTCAAAAGTCTTCCTAACATGTTGCCAGACCCTACGGACCCATGGGCAAGGGGTATGCAAAGCCTCTACTCGATGGTACCTTTCGAAGCGGTAACCACCCTAGAACATGCCCTGCAACCAGCTCGGCAATGGTGCCTTTCACGAACTTCCAACATGCTAGTACGAATCTTTATACTTGACTAAAGCCAGAGCCATTATAGCACTCGTGGTTGTATTATTATCCCAGGTTTTGCCCTACAGTGGGGTTCTATTCCATGTTGCTATAAAAGCCAATTTTATCTCATTGTTGCATATATCATTAATCAAGATTCATCTCAAGATCCATTATTGTAAAGCATAGCAAAGCTACCCATATGCATATAAACCCATGGTGACAAGGTAAAGGATAACAAAGCTATGGTATAGATCTAATAGGAATCAAATTAGACACATGCAATAATGACTAGATTGAATTATGGTGAATAGGTAACAAGGATGATCCCATGTTAAACTTGCCTTGATCACAAAGCTCCTGGTGATCCGGATCTGCTGCAAAGAACTCTTGGTCAACGAAGATCTCACCGGCTGTACTCGATCAACATCACCACGCAATCATCCGAACAATCATACACGAAGCAAATAAGACATGATCAGAACATTACACCATAAACAATCAAGAGACTTTGAAAAGATTATAAAATAGATCTATACTTTACTACAATCATAGAGACACGAGAATCACGCTAATCGGATCTAAAACGAATAAGTTATAGATTAAACGGGATTTTGAAGAGAGCAAATTAAAGCTTTAGCAAAGTAATTTTCTCTGATTTTCAAAAGTAATTAACATAGGTGAAACCTATACTACTGGATAGAGCATGAAAATACGGATCTAACGCGACTCGAACGGGTCGATTTGGATTTAAAACGAAGGAAATATAAGCATTTGAAGTTTAGAGGTAAAACTGAATTTAGGGTTTTTATTTTTATTTTCGAAATAAACAGATCCAGAAAAAGGAATACGTCTTCCCGATGGAAAAACGTAAAGCTGAAATCCGCTTTGGACTGCGGGTTTAGAGATCCGAAAGCTCGGGGGCTCTTTAGCAAGAAAACCAGAGCGAAGGGGTACGGGGGATTCTGAGCCGTCGGATTAGAAGTGGACGGATCAGATTAGATCCCGGGGAGAGAGAGGGAGGGAACGGGCGGCGCGGCGACCGGAGTTGGCAGCGCGCGGCGGTTCCATTGCCGGCCGAGTTCAGAGCTCGTCGGCGTAGGCGGTTCAAGGGCTCCGGTGCACTGTTTTCGGATCTGAGCACACCGGGAGATCGAGGATGACGCCGCGAGCTCGTCTAGGACATTGACGAGGCTCGAGGACGATCAGGAGACACCGACGACGTAGCACGGCGGCGGCGGACGGTCTGTGTGCGGCGGTTAGGGCTCGGATGCCCTAATTCGACCGGGAAAAGGTGCGGGAAGCATGCGAGGAACACGGCGAAGCTATTGCGGGCACCGGCAGAGCTTGATCAAGGGCGGAGGAGGGCCGTCGACGGGAGACCGCGGTGGCGGATCCTCGGCACACGACGACAGGGTCGGACAGAGCGCAACAAAGGGGGAAAAGAGGGGCGGGATGTGTTTGACACTTACGCGAACGCGATGCGCAGCTGGGCGAAGCGCTAGGAGCGTCCAGGGGCGCAGAACGGCTTCTCGATGGCGAAGCAGAGCGGATCGCGGCGGCGCTGCGGCTTGCAGTTGCGAGGCGATGCGGGAGCTCGAGGATCGATGGGAGAGACAGCGTGGGGGTCGGCGCTATATATGGGAGGCCGTGGTAGAGTCTGCACCGAACCCGAGCGCGGGGATTCCGCGTCGGCGGTTCGCGGCGCGTCGCGACACGGCGAGGCGTATCCGCCTCGGACTCGAGCAGAGGAGGGAGAAGGAGGGGCTGACCGGTGGGGTCACCATGTCAGTGGGAGGGGAAAACGCTGACCAGCGGGGCCGTGTCGTCAGCGGGTGAGAGAGGGAGAGGGAGCCCGCGACGAGCTGGGCTGCGGCCGTATGGGCCGGCCCACTGCAGAGAGGAAAGGGGAGAGGGGGAAAGAGGCCGCGGGGCTGGGCCACTGGGCCAGAAAGGAGGGGTGAGGGAATTTTCCTTTTTCCTTTTTATTTTCTTTTTTTCAAATACTTTTCCAAAATAGATTTTGAAATTATTTTCTTTGGGTTTTGAAAACCAAGCCACACAATAAAAATGCAAGGGCATGAGATGCACAAACATGTTGGACCTAACATGGTATTTAATTTTAGTTTTATATATTTAATTCTATGCTTCACAAAATGATTTGAAAATAAATCAAATTAAACTCAAATTTTGAATCTAATTTCTAATTCCAATTTTAGGGTGTTACAAATCTACCCCCCTTAAAAGAATCTCGACCCGAGATTCCCATATTTTACTTACTTAAAGAGTTGAGGGTAGGTTTTTCTTAGATCTTCCTCTCTTTCCCAAGTGGTCTCTTCTTCTGTATACCGATTCCACTGCACTTTGCACATCTTGATGACCTTACTCCTTGTGATTCTCTCAGCTGTCTCCAAAATCTTAACCAGATATTCCTCATAGGTCAAATCTTCCTTAACTGAAAGTTCTTCCAACGGTAACTGTTCTTTGAGTACTCGCAAACACTTCTTGAGTTGAGATACGTGGAACACATCGTGAACTCCTGACAAACTTTCCGGTAACTCCAACCGATAAGCAACTTCTCCGCGTCTCTCAAGAATCTTGAACGGGCCAATATATCTGGGTGCTAACTTCCCTTTCATATTGAACCGTTTCACACTTCTCATAGGTGATACTTTCAAGTAAACATAATCACCTACTTCAAAAGACAAGTCTCTTCTTCGGTTATCAGCGTAGCTCTTTTGTCGTGACTGTGCTATCTTCCGATTATCTTTGATTACTCGGATTTGTTCTTCTGCATCTCTCAGAACATCTGGCCCAAACACTTGGGTTTCTCCTGTTTGATTCCAGAACAACGGAGTTCTACACTTCCGTCCATACAAAGCTTCAAACGGTGCCATTTTAAGACTTTCTTGATAACTGTTATTATATGAGAATTCAGCATAGGGCAAACTCTTATCCCAGCTGGTACCATACTACAAAGCACAGGCTCTCAACATATCCTCTAGTACTTGATTAGTTCTTTCTGTCTGTCCATCTATCTGAGGGTGATAAGCTGAGCTGAAATTCAACACTGTCCCAAGGGAATCATGCACTTTCTTCCAAAAATGCGAAGTAAACTGGGTTCCTCTATCTGACACGATCTTATTTGGAACTCCATGTTGGCATACTATTCTTTCCATATACAATTCTGCTAACTGTGCTCCCGTATAAGTGGTTCGAACTGGCAAGAAGTGAGCTACCTTAGTCAAGCGATCAACTATGACCCAGATTGAGTCATAACCTTTCTGAGTACGCGGTAACCCAACTATGAAATCCATACCAACTTCATCCCACTCCCATTCAGGTATCTTCATCGGTTGCAACAGTCCAGCAGGTCTCTGATGTTCTGCTTTAACCCTCTGACATGTATCGCAAATTGCTACATACTCTGCCACATCACGTTTCAATCCAACCCACCAGTACTTCTACTTTTATGCATTTGTTTATATGTGTGATGTGACGATTACTTTGGTTGATGTTTATATGGTTGGATGTGACAAACTCTCGATTATCACTAATATATCTTGTGAGTTGTCTCATGTTTCATGATATATCTCTATGCTTAAACGTTAATTGAGCTTCCGCGCTATACTCCGATACATCTTTTGAGAATATTACTTCTTTTTCATTCATATCTATGAGTACCATGATTTGTGATTTGGCTTGGGTGAGCAAGTATGCTTCATTACAAATTCACTAACCCTTGCTCAACCATTCCAAGTCACCATAAAGTCTAAACCATAACTCTTATCCATACTCGAGGTTTTATTGTCGTCAATCACCAAAAAGGGGGAGATTGAAGAATCATTGCCCTAGTTGATTTCGGTGATTAACGACAATTAGAGATTATTATGGCTAATGTGTGTTTTGCAGAGGCTATGCGTAGCTTAGCCATAGTGATCAACAAGAATGGGCATTAATGGTCATCACTTTGCCCCCAAGATGGATATCGTTTCGGATTTCAAGGAGACATGATGAAGACCCTAGAATGATAGGCTAAGTGCCATAAGGTGATGAAGGGCACTTAGAAATAGATAGGGCTTCTCTTTTTATCTTTGACCGTACTATTAAGAGGGGTTGAGACTAGTAGCTTGACTTAGGAAAGCTTCATGACTTAGGTGTGGTGCACACTTGACTTCCTTAGCTCTAAGCAAGCCTATGGTGACCGTAAGATAGCCTAGAACAACTTCCATATTCATCGCGATGAAAAACGAAGTTGATAGAACTGTTTTCTGGGCATCGGACGCTCCTGATCGAGGCGTTGGACGCTGTCCGTCGCGTCGGACAAAGGCGTCGGACACTGGGTGGTTGAGTCCACAGCGTCCGTCGACCTTCCAGTGGAGATGTTTTCTGGCTAAGTTTTTTAGGGTCCGTCGGACGCTGTCCGTCGACCTTCCAGAGAGGGTGTTTTTCAGCCCGAGCCAGAGTATAGCGTCGGACGCTGGGATGAGCGTCCGTCGCCCTAGTGACGTAGCGTCCGTCGCTGGGAACAGTGTGTTAGAACTAGCCGTTGGGTAGGGCGTTGGAGCGTCTGTCGCCTAGGCGTCGGAGCGTCCGTCGCCCAAACTATGAACAGAACTAGCCGTTGGGACATGCGACGAACCGTCTGTCGCCTAGTCGACAGAGCGTCCGTTGCCAACTTAAATTGCCAACCCGAGGCAGTTTTCTGAGGGTCTATTTATAGCCCCTCCCACTTCTCTCCCACCTTGCCTTTGCTCATTTGAGTTGCTGAGTTTGTTGAGAAGGTTGGGAAGAGAGCAAGAGCCCTAGAGAGAGAGAGTGATTCATGAATCCATCTATCCTCTCCTCTAGTTCATCCAAGAGTTCAAGTGTGCATCCTCTAGTTGTGAAGCTTGAGTGAGTCAAGCGAAGATCGAGGCTTGTTACTCTTGGTGATCGACATCACCTAGACGGTCCGGTGGTGCTCGGAGGAAGGTGATCGCCGGAGGATTATCGGCGGCCCTTCTCCATCGACGTTGTGATCGGTTGTGGACGATTCACCGAGCCGGAGTGGCGAAGAATCAGCCCGTAGAGATCACTCATCCCTTGCGCGGGATTGAGGGGGATCTATACCTTGCGAGGTGCTCCAACGAGGACTAGGGGGGAGTGTCGACTCCTCGATACCTCGGCAAAACATCGTCGTGTCAAACATCTCTTTCCCTAGCTCTTTATTACTGCATTACTTTCCGCACTTGTCCTTCAATTCATACTAGAATTATGTAGGAAGTTTTCGCTTTCTATTGACTTGCTACCGCTTTCTAGCTAGGACATACAAGCGGTAGGCACTAGGGGGTTAATTGGCTCTTTATAGGTTTAATTCTTGTTTAGAAATTAAAAAGAGCCCAATTCACCCCCCCTCTTGGGCATATTGATCCTTTCACTACACGCCAGCGGTCTCGTACCTCGTCTCATGCAATGTCACGTAGGATTTGTGCTTATGTAGAGGACAGAGAAATGTGAGAGAGAAAGATGTCGTTGTTTCGCGAAACAACCACCTCATGAGTTAAGATTTAGGACTATGAGACAACTATTACACCATTGTATGAGTTGTTGTTGTCATGCACCTCACAAGTTATTTTTTATTCTATGCATAAATTAAGGAATCATGAGTTACTATAAGTCAACTTAAAAAAACCAACCATTGTATATGTGGTATGTTAAGTCGTCTTAAATTACGTGGCATTATACGAGACGACTTATGAGACACACCAATGTACTTGCCCTAAGCTATGAGGCCCAAACATCCTTTGCCCAAGCTATGGGGTCCAATGAGTGTTGTCACGCTACCTCGCTTACCTGCTCACCACACACACCGCACCCCCAACCTCACACGTTGTCGACTCGAAGGTGACACCCGAGGCGAGTCGTCCACACGATGGACTCTTAGGGTTTGTTTACAATAGTTGAGGAGCCAAAGCTAAAGCCGAAATAGCCTAAGGGTCTACTTAGCTTCGCTCGGCTCCTTGATTCTCGGGTGAAGTGATTGTACTTGATTTTGGTGAGAGAGCAACGTGGGATGCGATGAGAATTAATTTTACAGTAATTTATGGAGATCAAGGGTGTGTATTTTAGTTCCTAGTGTGAATGGCAAAGTGTTTTTTATTTTATTTCGATTAGAATCTTGTGCATTTTGGATGATAAGGAGTAATTTTAACCGAAAATCAGCTTCAAGAAATCTTGTCAAACGGCCTCTAAAGTATCATTTATTCCAACTCCCACCTTCGTTTATTTAGAGAAGAGAAAGAAAGTACTTTGTTGATGTAATGTGAATAGTGGAGGAGCTAGGTGAGTTCGAGTCACAGATAGCCCTTATAATTGAGATATTGTCTTCTTTTAATTTTGACTCCCTGTGAAAGGATTCAAAACAATTCGTTTGGCAGATAGATGATTTTACCAAATCATTGTTTGGATAAATGATTTTACAAAATCATTCTATGAGTAGACGTTCTTTTGGACGAAATAAATTGTTCTTAGAGTCACATATGGATAATGAGTATGGCTAAACATTTTTCAATTTTGTTCCCCTAGGCCCGCGGCCGACCTATTATTATTTTCTCAATCCCGTCGCATGTTTTTGTAATTACTAGCAAATGTGTCTGTATAGTACTTTGTCCGGTAGTTATGGGGCTAGACCAAAAAAATGGAGGAGAGAATTTTTATCTCTTTAGAGCGTTGTATCAAGTTTTTCATCAGTACGTGTTTATTACGTAATATATATTATTAGCTAATAATAACCGCATACAAACGAATTAGCACACAGTTTAACATACATCCAATCCAAACAGTAATAACACCTCCAAAAGACATAAATCTATTACGGCCGTATTTTACTACTATTAATTTAGTAAGTAGATAGACTAGCACTAATAACACTATAGAGCGTGCACGATCACTCGAAGGCCCAATGGTTCTCCTTGCGGATTTCATCCTCCTCCTCCTTGGTGAAGTTGTTCTCGATGTTTAACATCTCGCGGATGTCCTCTAGAGTCTTGTCCTTCACCATGTCAGCCACCGTCTGGCATGTCAGATCCAACAATGTCTTGATGTTCAAAAAGTTGGCAGCGAGGATGAGTACGAAGAGCGTAGCCTGGTCGACCTTGACGAACTGCGCGTCAAAGTTCTTGAGGTCCTCGTCGGCGCCCCCGGAGGCGTTGGTGGTGTACGCTGTGACGGCGGAGTCATCGGGCTTGGCGGCGGCGGCGTGAACGTGCTTGTTGCAGTACTCGAGGACCTTCCCTTAGACTTTGGGGTGTTTAGATAGCGAAAAGGGGTGAAAAAAATCTTGTAGCAGTTGTCACATCACACTGTAGTAATTTTGTTTTTATTTGGTAATAATTGTCCAAACATTGATTAATTAGGCTTAAAATGTTCGTCTCGCAAAGTACAATAAAACTGTGCAATTAGTTTTTTATTTTATCTATATTTAGTACTCTATATATGTGTCGGTATTTTGATGTGACGAGAAATAAAAATTTAATGTGATAGAGATGTGATGGAAAGTTGGGAAAAAGTTTGGTATCTAAACACTGCCCTTGGCGAGAATCTTGGAATTGACATTGGGGAGCGGGATCACGTTATCAGCGCAGTCATCCTCGATCATGTGGCGGATGGTCTGCGACTCCATCGCCACCACCTCCTCCGCCTCGAACTCCTCCGAGTCGGAGCTCATCAACGTAATCATCTTCGTGTTCTCAGCCTGAGAAGACGCCATCGATCGATGCAAAGCTGATGCGTGATGTTGATGCGACGAAGCGAAACCCAAGCTCCTCTCTTGACGAGTAAAACGAGTACGTCGATGGAAGGCTGTGACTTTTCCCCTGTCCTCACGGCCTCTCTTGCTTATAATTATAAAGCCCAGGAAGAGCCGTACAACTCTCAATATCCAAGCGGATTAGGACTCTGTTCCTTTTTTTTGTTTGACTCGGACTCTTATTCCTTTACAATCCGGTATACATATTCAGTTGACAGTACGTTTGATGGCACCACGAGTCCACCACACCAAACAAGGTAACATGTATATTATATTATTATTAGTTTTCTGTTAGGAAATTACAAACATCTTAAAACAGCTACGTACTAAATTAATTCATTAATATTTTCTCATTTATGAGTATTACTAGCAAATATACTCGTGCGTTGCAATGCGATAAAAAAACTATTAGATTTATTTTCTCTGAGATTTGCACAGGTATATGTGGACTGCTATGTGAAATATTTATTTCGATTAGATTGGATGACAAACTAATTGCAATTTCAGTACTTGCTTTGATTAATTAGGCCATGCATGGGGTATTTATTTCTAACCAAAACTATATTAACAACAACTTAATAATAGGAATATTTGTTTCTTATTAGTGAAGAGCCAAAGCTTTAAAGCCACGTAATACTAATTTATTATTTAGCTTTTTATAAGGAAAGATAGAGAATTACTTAATGGATAAAGAAAAAACAAAAAAAATGACGAAAAAAGTTACTCGACCACGCACACCAGGATCCACGAGCAGGGCGGTACTTCCCCTGGACCTCGACGTGTGAAACATCACCTCCACATCCGTTCAGTGCACATGCATGTTCATAGCAAAAGTGCACCGTGTAGTCTCCACATGGCGATCGAGCCAGTACGCGGCGCCATGCGTAGCAGATGATCACATCGTCTTTTGACACAATAGCCGTATACTCCCTCCATACTTGAAAAGCTTCTTGTTTTGGAAAACGACACATGACCACTTATTTTTTAAAAAATATTTATTAAAATATAATATATATATATTTTTATAAAAGTATTTTTCAAGATAAATATATTGATATGATTTTTACATTTTTAAACTCAATAACTTAAAAGTTATTCATGATTTATATTCTTAATGTTTGACTACAACCTTGTCCTAAACGACAATCTTTTTGAGTACGGAGGAAGTACACGCCTAGGCCAGCCTCGCTCAACTTTGAAGGGTCGGCCTGCCATACATGAATGGAGTCATGGAGGAGAAGAGGTTGTGTGTGTTGTCTCCACGGCGAGCATCCATACTCATACTCTTGCCAATCGAGACGCCGCCCCACGTGGATGATGCCATCAGAAGGGGACTTTTCGTAGCATGTATGTGTGACCATAACTTACCCGATGCACGACCTATTCACTGTCCAGATCGGACATCGCACCCAACAATTCGTTAGCAGGCCAAGAGGAACCTGCAACTTCTGGCCAGCGGGTTGCACAGGCAGAGAGATCGTTCAGAGTAGGAACCGTCGCGCGGAGACGACAACAGCGTACAGACTAACGTCAATGACGCAATCAGTGGCCGCCGGTGTAAAAAAACGGACCGTCGTCATACTGCAGCCCCATGTAGCGATGCACATTCCGTTTTCAGTGGAAGCGTCGACGCATCGGATGACGACAGTTGTTTGTCTTAGGCTCTTGCCTTGCACTATTTAGATTTAGATTGGAATCCTTATTTATCTTACTTGGAGATATTCTATTTAGATTAAAATAGGATTCTTAACGATACTTGTATCCAAAATCTATATATATAAAAATAAAAATATGAGAGTTATAGTATATAAACGAACAGAGATATCTGCATTCACAGAGTTAGTTAGAGAAGACCATACCGTGGAGAAATTTTGCCTCTTTATTATTATAGCAAACATGCCCGTGCGTTGCAACGGGAGAAAAAACTGCACATTTATATTTTTCTATTTTTTTAATGATCAACTCATTTGTATGAGAATCGAATTGAACACTGACAAAGGTGATTTCACTTCATCTAGGTTCCTAAGCATAAACGTATTGCCACAAAGAAAGAGAGAGTTGGAGACGGACACATGTGAAGGAGTTTCCCAAAACGTTAATACTGAGATTGCAGATATAGTAAGACATTAATAAATTAAGACCACCCTACATAAGGAAGATCGATATCAATGCAAAAGTTTGGATAAAACCGGATTCGATTGAATTCAAATACATATAGAAATAGAATACAAATAAAAAATAACATCCACCAAAAAATACGTGAGGCTAAAAAAATGGGCATGACGTGGACATAGCGGGTACGATATCCTTTTGAAATAGGGTTGTGTTTAGTTGATGGAAATGTGGAGAAAAAAATCATGTATCACTTTTCGTTTGTATTTGACAATTAGTGTTCAATCATGAACTAATTAGGCTTAAAAGATTCATCTCGCAAAGTTAAAGCAAACTGTGCAATTAGTTTTTGATTTCGTCTATATTTAGTACTCCATACATATACCGCAAGTTTGATGTGACGGAGAATCTTCTTTTTGCATAGTATCAAAGTTTGGTCTTTTTAGGGGAACTAAACACAACCTAGATCTCTTCTCACCTTTTACTATTTGGATTTGGATTAGAACTTCTATTTTTGTTACTATTTTGATTAGAATAAGATTTTTAACTATACTTGTGTCCAATCCCTATATATGAAAACAGGAGAGTTGTAGTATTCAAACGAATAGAGAAATCATTTACGGAGTTAGTTAGGAAAGGTCATACCAAAAAAATGGGGGTTGAAATTTTTCTCTTTATTATTATAGGTATAGATTATTAATTATTAATTAATTATATATATATATATATGTATATATAGATATAAGATATATATTTGATATTATTAAATTATTAGTTTTACTTTTTTTTAATGAAAATGCCCGATTCACTCACTTTGCATAGACTAAACTTAAACGGAAATGGCGGACACCTGAGGGACCTAGGTACAAATTTCTCATCATCCCCCGTTTTCCCCTTTCACTTGCCTAAACCCTCTCCCCTCCAGCACCAGCAGTCCTCGCTTTCCCTCCCAAAACCCTAGCGCTCCTTCACCAGCCCCGAGCTCCCATGGCGCGCTCGACCTCACTGTCCGAGGCGGAGGCGGGCATCTCCTGCTTCGCCTCCTCCCTTCCCGGATTCCGGGGCGTCCTCAAGCACCGCTATGCCGACTTCATCGTCCACGAGGTTGCCCGCGACGGCGCTCTCGTCCAGCTCACCTCGTTCGATCTCCCCACCGAGGTACCAGGCCCTCTGTAAAAGTTTGAGTTCATAATCGCGCTTCTCCGATCCCAATCTCCCTGCCAAATGCGGAATTGCAGTCCGTTGATGTGAATGAGGAGGATAAGGCGGCGCCGTCGGCTGATGCGGACCACTCCCAGGCCCTCGAGTCGTTCCGTTCGCTCTGCGGCGATGCTGACTGCAACGCATTGAGGGGTCTCCTGGAGAAGGTGTCGGTTGGTGGTGACCGTGAAGTCAGTGATGTCTCACCCGTCATTCTCTCTCCTGATGCTGACAAGGCTCACCGATCGGTCAGTTAGCTTAGCGGTTACTGATTGTTTGTGCAACTGTGTTGGGCGAGGGCGGTATGACATTTGTGTTACTTGGTTGTAGGAGGTGCATAACTTCTTCAAGAAGAACTTCAAATTCCTGGTCACGGACACTGTGGAACACAGTGATGGGGTCCAAAGGTGCATCAGGGTCCGGTTGGGGTCTGGAGCAGGTGGGGGAAGGGGTGGTGGCAGCGGTGGAAGGGGTGGTGGCAGCCGTGGGAGAGGAAGGAAACGCAAGAACATGGGTAGTTCTGATTGGAGAGATGACAGGCCATTTGATAGTAGAGGGTCGAGTAACTGGTCAGATAATGTTGGGAAGTTCCTGAGGTGATGAAATCCTGTTTTGTTTGTTAACTTTGTTATGTGTTATTCAACATGTATTGGGATGAGGTCATTTCACATGTATGCCAGACCTGATTTGCTCTATTTGTTTTAACTTAGTAATAGCAATGCACCTAATGTAGCTGCACAACAGCTTTGTATGGTTGTGCAGTTTATCTAGTTTTGCTGCTGACTAATGTTTTAACTGGACTTACCATTTTGGGTCATTGATCAGGTTTCACCTGTATAAAGAGAACAAGGACACCCAGGAAGCATTAGGAGTAATAGGAAAAATGCTAGGACTTCAGGTATTTCATAGTTGCTAAATCCTATAATTCATTACCTGCCTTAGATAACTGGGTTCATTTACCTGCTCTTGATGCTACTAAATTAATTGTACCTTTTGCAGCCACGTTCATTTGGGTTTGCAGGGACAAAGGATAAGCGTGCTGTTACTACACAGCAGGCACGTATTCCTCAAGTTTATAACAGCAGAGTAAATTTATTTAGTTATTAGTCCTGGAGCTTCCTTGTATAATGTTGGCTAATATATAACATTGAAGTATGGAAACGGAACACTTCATGATTTTATTCGTACAAGAGACTGCATGTTAGATTACTAACTTAAATGTCTTCTGAATGACATAATTAGTTTTCAAAGATATTTGTTATGTATTTTCATACATTCCATTCTTTTCACTATTTGATAGCTTACCTATGTGAATAGTTTCTCATTTCTGTCTAAAATTGTGCATACAGTGATATTCATACTTTTCTAATTTTTATCAGGTAACTGTTTTTAAGGTGCAAGCCAGTAGATTGGCTGCTCTTAATAATCGGCTGTTTGGGATTAAAGTTGGAAACTTCTGGTATGTGATTAGTATTATCCTGTTGTACATATTACCATAATATATCAGTCTTAAAATGTTGATACTTTTGGCAACTGACTAATGCTTTTTAGTTACGTGAAGGAGGGACTTGTTCTTGGTCAGCTCACAGGAAATCGATTTACACTTACTCTGAGGTGCTGCCTTTGCTTACAATTTAATATTTTAGCATTCCAGACTAGTTTTTTCCTGATACTGAAATGCTCATCACTTGACTCGAGCCATAGTAACTTCTTAGATTAAGATTATGTTCAACACAAGAACTTAGGATCATGTTTTAAACATTCTATTGTTAGTACAACTGCATGACGTGTGCATTTGTCTGTATTGTTTGCTATGATACTTCAGTCCACAACTCGACATGCAGCATACCTTGTACATTCTCTTTTAGGAAAACAGAGCATATAGAGATCTTATGTTTCCCTATATTTATTTAGGGGTGTTACTGCAGAATCAGAAGACATGATAAAAAATGCAGTAGATGGCTTAGGAAAGAATGGATTTATCAACTACTATGGTTTGCAGGTATTATATCCTCAAGTTTAAAACCTATTACCCTATTATTTCTGAATCTCATCGAGTTTATCTATTTCATCTGCTTAGCGTTTTGGAAGTGGTTCAGTACCAACACACATTGTTGGGGCTGCTTTGCTTAGAGGAGAGTGGAAGGCTGCTGTAAACTTGATCCTTGATCCAAGGGAAGGAGATATCCTACAAATTTTTATATGTGTCCAATTAGGAGTTTGTATTCAGCTCTGCCAGCTTTTGTTTAAACATAACTAAGTCCATACAGCGTGATGACATCAATGAGGTGCGCAAATGTTACAAGGAACATGGTGACATTGATATGGCACTGAGGAACTTCCCTCGACACCTTGTAGCTGAGAGGGCAATAGTAAGTATAGTTACCCTTTTTTTAACATATACTGTGGTATTAATTAAAAAAAAATGTGCCCTTCTAATTTTTTATACCTTGTGTGAAGCACATTGCTTTGTGCATTTAAACTGATTTTTTTTTCTTATCTTCCGTTGTTTGCATGTTTCCAGCTTCAATGTCTGAAGAAATGCCCTGGTAACCATCTACAAGCACTTAAGGGTATACCAAGAACACTTAGAATGATGTATGTTGCATCCTTTTATTTTTAAAATCATTTTTTCTTTGTATTATCATCATTAAGTGCAAATTAAGGTAAACAATTTTAGATGATTAAGATTATGCTACGTAGGTGCGTGGCCCATCTTTGTTTGGGGCAAGAAGGCTTTTTTGTTAATGATGTGTCGTGTTTTTCCCCAGTAAGAATATCTAGTTGGTATTCTTGACTTGTGCTTAAAATTGTTTCTCGGTCTCTAATAACAACTTTACCTCTGTGTCCAGCTCTGTTTTCGTATTCTGCATTTATTTGTTAATGTTGTCAACTGTTAAGTTGTTCCGTCATGGCATACAAATGTACTAGTGTGCTTGTCTCACATCATATATCAGTCCTTACTTTGTTATATGCTAAGGTAATGCTTTGTTGCCATGTTATATTCTGTTGTCTAAATAATCTCTTGTGAGGATGTCCATATTCTGTAGTTGGATTAGTTCATAGTATTGTATGCTCTCATGTCAGTTGAATTTTGTTGAATGATAGCCATGTCTTCTTTCTACTTTTTCTGAAAGTTTTTATTTGAATATTCTATGTAGGTATGTACATAGTTACCAAAGTTACCTGTGGAATCATGCTGCCAGTATGAGAGTGGAAAAGTATGGTTAGTTTCTACCCTTCTACTAAAAGAATTAATGAAATCATTACACGGTTTGATGTTTGTGAATTGATGTATATTATTGCTTGATGTGGTTATCTTTGAACTGATCATTAGTCTAGCAAACAGTTTTGTGTCGTTTTTCATTTTCTGACTAGTAATTTGACAGGCATTTCACAGGTTGTAGAAGGTGACTTAGTGTATAACAAAGAATGCCCTCCAGAAGAATCAACTTCTGTAAACATTCTGGAAACTGATGATGGCCATACAAATTCAATTGAAATTGATATGTGTTCGGAAGCACAACCTGAAGAAGGCATCCAGTCTGTGAAGGTCTGGTACAGTTGTGACACATGCTGATACACAAAAATGTCCTTTCTAATAAAGATCCTAATAATTCACCTTTTATTTCTTCTGTAGATTGTTGATTCTGGAGATTTATTGAAGGGGATATACACATTTGATGATGTTGTCCTACCTTTGCCTGGGTAATACCAATTCCTTTGTATTTGTACTTTCATTTTTTGTTTATGCTTATTTGTATAGCATGCAGTTCACAAGCATTGTTTCCTGGGAATGAAGTTGCTGAGATTTACCATGAAATGGCTAGAAAGGTAACACTATCCTATAGTGTGTATTTTGTAGTTTATTAGATGTTCTTTCTAGCCGAAGTTTGTGCAGCATTGGATTTTTTGTGCGAGTGTTTCATACTTTTCACAAAGTTAGATGCCAAGATGTGGGTCGAGTACTTATCCAAAGTAAGCATTTGGACTAGTAGGTTTAGCTGTTGGACTAGGATGAACATTTGAGTTTACCCTTTTGTTTCTGTATATTTAATGTGGTGGTTGGTGGCTGTCACATGAAACCTTATTATTAATTCGAGTTTCCAGAACTGGAACTTACCACGTTAGCTATTTATAGCGATGTTGATTTGAAGTGATAGTAGGTTGATGAGCATTTCATGATTGCATAGTATTTCTTTACTTGAGAGGAGTATTAGGAAATATGTTATGATTGATACAACATGTTTTGAGTAAATTGTGGACAAAACAGATGGAAATATTTGAATTTTACTTTCATGACACAGGATGGCATTAGCTTGACGGAGAATGCTCATGGTGTCAAGTGAGTCTTTATTAGCCTGGTGTGCTTGTTTTCGTCTGTGACTTCATATACTAATTGCAATGCCTTTATTGCAACCTTCATTTGTTAGAGAGTTTTCAATTACAAGCATGAAAGGTGGTTACCGACGAGTGTTCCAGCGGCCTATTGGTTTTGAGTGGTATGTACCCTGTGCCTAAGGATTAAATATTTCTGGTCTCCTTTAGAACATGCAATGCAATGTGTGTTGGGTTTGTCTGGTTTCAAGTTGTTTCTTGCACATGGAACTTTTGGGTCTTCCATTAAATTTTTTTTCTCTCTAATATAGTAATATGACTGCAGGGAACTCATGACTTACACGGATGACAGTTCATCTTTAGCAGAAACTGATTTTGATGTTCTGTCCAGAACCAAGCCTAAAGAAGCAAATGAGGTTATTTCTAACCAGGAGTCGCAGGATAAGTTGGAAAAGGCTCCTGATACCTCTTTGCCAACTAATGGGAATAGCTCCCAAGAAAATAAGCTTATTGGCAGCCCAGATACACTACCAAAGAAATTGGCCTTAAAATTAGCATTTACTTTACCAGCATCATGTTATGCTACAATGGCTATCCGGGAGCTTCTGAAGACATCCACCTCGGTATGTTTGTACAAATATTTTTTTTATATTTTTTACCTGTAGTGTCTCTTTCCTAATCTCCTTTACTGCCTGCAGGTTGCATATCAGAAAACACTCAGCTGCTAAATTTTGTTTGGAGGGCATTTCTTTCTCTTAATTACATGCGCTGCTTGTGTTTCCAACTCTTCCCACATCTTCACGGCAGTTTGAAGACCTGGAGGGCTGATTAATCTACAAACGAGATCGCACAACAAACGATGTGTCTTTTTAAAAGTTTTCTTGGGGGGCAGGTCGGCAGCATAATGTATTGGAATATTTGTAGTTCTGTATGCATGAGTTGTATAACCTAAACTTCATTTGCAATAATGGAATGGGCTTGAGTTAGCCTGGCATCTGATATATTTAGAACCAATAGAAATTTTGGTACGGTTGAGCTCGGTTAAAGCTCAGGTGATGCACAATCTGCTTTATAAGATTTGTCATGCTCTGTTTCACGATGCTGTCGATGCTGCACACATCATGTGTCAGAAGCCGCTCATGAATGTTCAGACTCTGTATGGCTTCCATGAATGACCCCAGGCTCGTCGTAGTCTTCATCATCTGAAGAGTGAACTTAGATGAACCCAGCCAAGCGCAGACTTCCTGTATGCTATTCGTGGCTGTGCCGCTGCCGCACTCAAGAATAGGTTTTCCAAACAAATCTAGGTTGTCCTGTTCGTTTGGCTTATATCACAATAAAACTGTCAAAAAAACAGTATCAGCCACAGAAACGATCAGGTCAACAAGCTGAGCTTTGCTTCTAAATTTCTGATACTGCCCAACCTGATAGCAGTAACAACAGTACAATACTGAAGGCCACTGGGACGACAGGGACGCCTGACAGGGCAAGTCTGGCAATCATAGCCGCGAAACAACCTGTAGCCTGTAGGTGTATAATCTCATTTTATTATAACCGATATCAGGCTCGAAACGGCTATCTCTACAAAGACAATACATAATGGTAATCCAGAAATACACCTCAGTATACAGGGGAGAAAACCTAGAATCCTGTGCATGGCCACGACCAGCAGAACATGCACAATCTAAAAGATAACTCAATGTTCCCTCCAATCTCCACTCGGAAGGACGGCACAAGGAAGCCCACCCTAAGCCAGGTGCTGAATCTTGCGCTTCATCCACATGGCGCGCACATCGCCGCTGAGGGAGATGAAAATTTCCCGGTTGCCCGGCTGCAGGAAGACATCGGGGGCAACTGATTTCTCCACCTGTGACAGCTCCACCATGCTGTTCAGGATCTGGACGCATTTCGATATGCTGTAGCTGTCCTCCTGCTTGGATTGCTGCCAGTCATGGTTTGAGTTCTTGTAGTTTGCAGAGTCATCCATCACCCGGTCGTTGCTGTTCCTCTTGTTGGAACAATGCCATGAGCGGGGCACTGCCTGCCACTGGGATATCATCGCCTGTGGGAACACATGTGTGTCTCTGCTTGAGGCCCTGAGATGAGGTGGGGTTTGGTGGAAAGAAGACTCCTTCGAGATAGGTGATTGTAGACAAGGCGAGCGCTCCACAACAAAATCATGTTCACCCTCACTGTGATCCAAATCAGCACCAGTATATAGATAGCGCTTAGTATCATCAGCCATTATGCCTTCTGCAGTAGGAAAACCATCATTAGTTAGTATATAATAATAACACCATTGCTACATATTATGGGCATGTACTAAACTACTGATAAAAGATTGCTTGTATAATTAGAACAATCTATAAAAGTATTCGGTACGTACCATTTTTCCCAAAAGGATTCTGGCAATCGTCACAACGGCAAAACAAGGAACACCCTGTGCCATCCTGTCCATTACAATGATTTTGGTAATCTTGTCTCACCTATTTAGCAAAGAACTTGAGAAAAAGATGAAACCTGGTAGCAATCACAGTATTTCTTTAGGCAACTTGATTTCTTGCAGTTGCAACCTCTCCTCGGTGGAGTTGAAGAAGAAGAATGGTGAGCATCTTCCTATAGGTGACAGAATATTGAAATTATAATTAAGCCTAACAGAAATTCAAACAGTGTGACATCATTTAACTGAGTTAGGATAACAACCACAGGTTCAGCATTTGCCTCAGGTCTCCTATTAATTTTCATTGACATACGCTTCTGTCTTGAAAGTAACACCTTGCGAGTAGTCTGAACTGTTTCTGAATAAGCTTCTTTGTTGAAACATGGTTGGCAGCCACACTTATCAGAACAATAACCACCTCCAGAAAAACATGGGCAATAGCTGCAAATCAAACGGTGATAATGTATTTATGAGATTCACAAAGCATTCTTACATCCCCTACACCCTTATTATAGTCATGGCAAGGACATTTCTACCTAGGAAACCGTGAGCAGGTGCAAATAAAAAAACTAAATGATAACCAACATCACAGGAAAAAAAAAATTAAATGCATCTCACATGGTAACAAATTAGGAATTTGAGATGCCGACAATGAAAATGAACCAAAAGTCCTTGAGATATTTCCATAGCTGTTAGGCCTATGTCGTACTCTAACAATAGCTCTATATAACAGCCAGGTTCCTACTTCACGTGATCACGTCAGATGCACTTCACATTCTCAGCCAGGTTCCAAACTGGCCCAGTTCAAGACAAACCCTACATCATCTCCCCTTCACCTCACTCCAAACAAGCCACCACTGCTGCTCCTCTTCTACATCCCTCCTCTCTCATATTCCCATTACACCCCCCCCACCCCCCACCCCCACCCACCCACACCCCCCAAACCCCCATTTCCTTCTCTCCCTCTAAGCAGAAATACAACAGCGAGACAGAGGCAAGGGGCGAGCAGCAGAAGCAGATCAAGAGAGGCATCAAGGGCGAACTTGAGTGGCAGTGGTGGGCGGAGCCTAGGGCTTCTTAATCTGCTCCCCCTCTCAATTCAAGGTCGTGGCTGCTAGGGCCTTCCACATAGTCGAAGGCTCAACAACCATCAAACGACGGCCAACTCCACCAGTTGACCACCAAGTCTGGAAAGCAGCTCAAGAGGGGCAATTGTGCTCTGGGCAGTGGTGGCGAGGGAAAAATTGTGTGGCGGCGGCGGTGTTTAGATCCACAAAGGCAATCGCTTGGATCTAATCCTAGCTCAGCGCAGGAATGGATTGATCTAGGGCTCCTCAACATGGCAGCTGCAAGGCTTTGACCCAGTTCAAGATCCAGGTGCATGTCTACAAAGCAACATACTGTCATGGCATTCACCCCAGGTCGACTGGACTCCTAGGTGCTGACAAGGTAACATACTGAATTCTTGCTTATGAGTTCCATATAGTTCACAGTTTCATCAATAGCATAGACTGGCACATAAAATCTATAGTAGGGGCATATGGCTGTTACCAAAGTTTTTTCTTCCAATCATTTAGCAAGAGGAATGAAAAGAAACATACGAGATATATCTAACAGGGAATGGGCCAAATTTTGGCAAGCTTCATTTTGCACCAACGAAACAACACCTAAATTTCCAAGCATTTAGCCTAACATTATTATGAATTTATAATCTACACAGTTTGCTCCACAGAGCAGTAGAGTAAGAAGCTGCAGATTCCATCTTAAGAGGAAATCAGTAAGTAATATGACTTCCACACTAGCTCTAGTTGGTTGATCATGCAGATATATGTATCTTGAGCTCTGTGGTTCAGACTTCAGAGTGTACTAGAGGCAACCTGAAGTAATGGAATAATGTGCAACAGCACGAACAGATGCTAAAAATAAGTTTTGGATTCATTTTTTAGAACAAAAAAAAAACACTCAGATTTCACAAATACATACATTGCCTATGGGAGAAAGATGCAGCTTATTGAAAGAACAGCCTAAGAGAATTAGACAACAAATTAAAACCAAAATCGTGACTTTAACCACTGATTATAAGGAACCAAACCAGTAAAAAGTCTGCAACAACCCCCCTTCCTCTGTAGCCAAATTGGATGCAAATCGCATAGTATCCAGCATTTCGTCCCCCCGATCTCTTAATTAAACGGATAAAGATATTAATCGCTCGCGATAGGAAAAACTGACTCCGCCCTGAGACTGGCCAACAGAATCAAAACGAAACAAAACGGTCGAAACAGTAGGTTCCTTACAGCTTCAAGCATCTGGACTTCTTGCAGGCGCAATGCTTGCACCCGTTGCCATCCGCAGCCTCCTCCACCCTCTGCCTGCTCGAACACAAAACACCACAAATCAGACGACTCAACACCCCCAAGACACGCCGAAATCGACAAAACCAAAGTCCCCCAGGTCCGGGGCCGCCGAACCCTCACCGCTTGGGTTCCGGGGCTATTGCTAGCTGGTTCATGCTGGACGGCTCCAGCTCGGTCCCTCCGACGGCATGCGTTGGCAAGTCCCTGGGATCCAGCGTGTCCGGGGGTGGCGCCGCCGGCGCCGGCGACGGTGGCTTCATGGAGATCGGGGTGGCCTCCATGGGTGCACGAGGAGGGGTGCGCTCACACACGGGTCCGTGTGAAACTGGGAACGAGGTGGCTCCCCTCTTTTAGACTGTGCGATGGGCCCAGCCTTAGGCCCCGCCCTTGTGGAGTTGTGGGGTTTGCTTCTTGGGTTTTGGTGTTTATATAAGGTACTGATTGGGATGTTTTTGGGGGAACGAATTTGGTTTGGTAGTTTATAAATAATTGAATGTTTTATGTTATTGTCTTTTATTTGTTTGGGTTCAGTTTGTTTGATAGAGACATGTGTTAGAGTCTCTGAACTAGAGTGATATATGTTTTCACCTTTTTTCGTGAGTCGGTTTGATTAGTATGGTTATAAGGAAATGATTTCTTTCTTTCTTTGGGGTTTTTCTCTTTGTGTGGTGAATATAGAAATTTCCAACAAAAAGTTAAGTACTACCAAGGTTTTAAATTTCCGACATAAGATGTTGTTATCTTCTGCTATAGCTGCTACCACTATCTCCGGCTATATCTGTTTGAGAAGGACGTAGATTTTTTTTAATATATCGTTTAGTTGTTCGGTGCTGCTATTGCGCGTTATAGCCGGCTATATTCTGTTTTGAGAGATAGGACGTGTTTGGATGATGCCTTACGACGTCGTGTGGATGTTGTGGACGCGTTGAAAGTGCAGCGCTGAAATCCTCCACCGCACTTTCGGCAAGTTTGGACGCCAAAAATGAACTAGACGACCACGACGACACAATGGTATGCCGCAACTACGGCAACGAAGGAAACGCCTGCCTAAACTGCGGTGCGGTGCGTCTGCCATCCAAACACGCTCATAGATCACTAAATCCCTTAGTTGGCTATTTAAAACACTAAGAAATACGAGAAACTATAGTGAATCATTATATTTTAATCTACACATGTTTTGATATTTAATTATACCTATCTTTAAAAAATTATGGTTTTCATATGAGAAGTTTAAAGGTCAATTTGATAGCACTTTTAAAGTATTTTTGGGATAAATTCAAAATGTGCTATGTCAAATAATATCTTAATGAAAAATGGTTGTATGCTACTTTTGTGGGACGATTCTCTTGGATGAACTATGAGCCTCATATAAAAAAAACTAATTTAGCCAGCTACCAAATGCAAAAAAAAAGAACTACCTTCTCTGTTGAATCCTATTGATCTCTATTGAATCCCAATGAATTGCTCCTCCATTTTACACACAAGCGAGGGAGCCAAAGAAACTTGATTCATTAGATTCTGGCCTGATTCGTCGTGGCCACCGGTCGATGCCGCCGGAGGCCTTCCACATCCTTGTTGCTGCTGCTCTCGCCGATGTTCAAGCCAAAGGTGCAACAACTTGCTTTGTCTTCCTTCCCCTCTTGCTCAGATCTATAACCTAGGGACATTTTTATTCTTGTATTAATGGATTTTCTATGTGATGCTGGTGTAGCTCGTTGCAATAGCTTTTTTTTGCATGAGTGCTAGTCATTTATATGTTTGCGAAGTACGACTACTAATTTAGACATGAAACAATAGCAACACTATGAAGGAAGACACTGCGAATTGGTGTGATGAGAATGCAAAACTTGTTTGTGAGCTATTTGATGAGCAAGTTAAGGAAAATAATTGCTCAGTCTCTGACTTAAGCAAATTAGGGTACACCAATGTAATTGAGAAGTTCAAAACAAGAACCGGCTTAAGTTATACAAAGTTACAGTTTAAGAATAAATGGGACAAGCTCAAAAAAAGGATTATAACAACCGGAAACAACTAGGAAGAGACAAGATGTGGCTGGAGCGCTAAGAAAAAAAGTTATGAAGCTCCAGATTGGATGGTGGAATAAAATAAGCGATGCAAGTTTCTCTGAAGTTTCTACTTGTCAATAATTGTCATCTATATGTGTGTAAATATGTTTCTTATTATTTATGGAGTTAAATGCATGAGCGGCCCTTGAACTTGCCATGGGGTGTCACTTAGGTCCATGAACTTTGAAAATGCATTTCTAGGCCCCTAAACTTACTAAATGGTGCATCGTTGTGGTCTTTATGGTCCACAAATGGACCTGCGATGTACTATTTTACAAGTTTATGATGTGTGGTGCAACACTTAACAAGTTTAGGGACTCAGAAATGCATTTCTAAAGTTCGTGGACCCAAGTGACGCCATATAACAAATTCATGGGTTGCTGATGCATTTAACTCTTTTTTATGCATGCAACAATACAAAAGCATCTCCACGTTTAAAGGTCCTTCACTTCAAAATGAGGAAGAATTGTCTACCATGTTTGAGGATATTCAGAATACTAGTGATGATCATTGGGCTCCACTAGTGGTTTTGTACTCCAAGAACTGAAGAACAACCAAAAAATGATAATAACAAGGAGGAAGAACATGATCGATAATGTTGACTGCGATGACGATGATGACACCCTTTCTAGTTCCAAGGGAGAGAAACGCCACGTGGCCGAGAAAGATAATAAGGGTAAAAAGGCAAAGACGGCGGGAGGACAAGGAAAGCAAGACCAGATGACAATAATTATTCAATTGAATGAGAAAACAAATGCATCTTGTGACTATTGTGTTAGCAAGAACACAAGAGACGTCAGACACTTTCGTAAAAGATGTAATGGAGTAAGTGAAGGCATGTGGTGCTACAGCTAGCACAAAGGAACACTTTATTGCAACTCAAATAGTTTCCAAGAAACCTGAAAGAGAGATGTTGCTCACAATGGAAGACCCCGAAGAACGCTTCTGTATCCTGTGCAAACTATAACTTCATAAAAACCCGTACAAACCATAGAAAAAAATATCTAAATTCACAAAAAAATCACACATGTAGATGATACGATGATACATAACCTTGTTAAATATCTTATCCAAAAACTCGACTTCGTTTGTTAGATATAAAAATAACAAATTTCTAACAAATCATCTGGACACCTTTCTGGCTTGAAATTTTTTATTTTTATATCTCACAAATGAAGTCGAGTTTGGACAAGATATTTTACAAAGATGTTGTCGGATACAAAGGTAAGGGGTACCCTAAACATGTAATAATCTAATGTTTAACATAACAACCATTTTTAAGGCAGGATCCAATCAACCGTTCAAGATAATGGAGAAAGGCCCATCACACAAAGGCCTCCCTCACCGGCAACAGTGACCAGTCATGGGTCGGCCCATTACTGGAAAAACGGTAGGAGGGATCCCCCTCCGTCTCTACCTCGACTGACGGACACGGGTCGAACGAACGACCCCTCCGCCTCTACCTCGAATGACGGACTAGGGGTCGAACGAGCGACCCCTCCGCCTCCGCCTCGACCCTTCGAATGACGGGTAGGGGGTCAAACGAACGACCCCTGAGAAGGAAGCTCGATCGACTTACCTGCTCCCGGTATGGGGTAAAGGGGATCCAATGCGCCTACCTGCCCCCGCCTAACGCCATGGGCGCCCACTACCACAGTCAAATCCATCAACTCGCCGCCCATGCCCGGGACCTCCGTCAACCATGCAGCCGCTGTAGCCACGTCGCAGGTACAGAATCCAGAGGCACCCCCTCGAGCCATGAACAGGACGGCCCTCGACTGTGTCTTCAGGGATACGACAGGGTCACCCTGGCCTCGACCCCCCTCGACCAGGGGGCTAGACCCTCATCTCCAACCACTCCGGCATGGCTCCCGTCCAGTCCGTCCCGCGTCAACTGTGGAGCCTGCACCCGTCTACAGGAGGCCAACCGTACTGCGCCATGATGTTCGGCAACGTCCAGTCTGCTATCACCATGCCCTGAACACCGGAAGGACGGGAAGGTCACGCCGCTACAGCGATCGATGTCCCATCGCAAGCATGGCGCCGCGGACATCTCTCCCATGCCTCTACAGTCTAGGACCTCTGTACTCTCAGGCCTCCCCTTGATCTATAAAAGGGGGCGCTGGGATAGAAGAAGGGGCATGCACATTCGTATCGGCATCAGCAGGCGCATTCGTATCGACTCACGTATTCGGACATCAGAGATCTCTCAACGAGCCGAGACATCAGCTCTGACCCGCATACACCAAGAGCCAAGTCGCACACACCGCACCCGATTGCTTGATCGACACCTCAAGCAATCCACCAACCGACCACCTAGGGTAGCCCTGCTAGTCCTAGGCCTCAGCTCATCCCGAGCACCCCCGTGTAAACCAGCTTGTACCCCCCTGTACGAGCACTTCGGTGGAAGATAATATAATCCATCCTCCCCCGCTGGACGTAGGGCCTTCTTTGCCCGAACCAGGATAAATCTTGTGTTCTTCTTGCATCACGTCTGGGAGAGGGAGCACGCAATATACAAATTTACTAGTTGGTGGTCTTGACCCCCTGGGTCATAACATCGACAGTTGGCGCGCCAGGTAGGGGGATTTGCGTGTCGATCAACTCCAAACTACTCTCCCAGATGGATTCCACGATCCTGTCACTTCCATTCGCCACCATCATCTGGTTCGGGAGCCTAGAGTTCATGTCCACGGGCCACGGCCACGACATGGTTCTACTCTCAGGTAGTGGCATGGATTGCAGCAGCTCCGATACGCCGGGGCCAAGGAGGACCAGACGACGGTCCCACCACTCGCGCCTCTCGCCTGCGACCAGGGGGAGGCGTGAACGACACCGCCACACTCTTCACCGCGTGGATTCCGAGACGCTGGACGCCATCTCCCCGGCCCCGGCTGGTGACACAGTTCCTCCCTTCGGGAGCCTGTTTGACCCATGCTTGCGGGTTGGGGCGGGTACCTCGCTGAGCCTGACTTTGGCTCTGCCATACCGTCATCTCAGAAGGTCCCCGCGGCTTCTCAAACATACTCAGCCGCGCCGCAGCGCGACCTGCTTCCGCATGGACTTTACAACAACGTCAGACTCTGTTCTGCCTTTGTAAACTCGCAGATGCAGGCACGTTACGGGTCCTCAGGGAACCTGCTACGTGCGACGACTAACCTCGTCACCACCCCTCCACCGGATGAGCGCCCAGTGCCACGGCAAGCCCCGGCCCCGGGTTACTACACCTGGGACACGCTGCAACGACAACTGGAGGAGGAGCGCAGGGGATCTTTCCCCAACTTCTACCATGGCTACCCCGACTCGGACTCCCCCGATGAGGATTACGATCCCACCCGGGAATGCTTCCACCTCGACGACCAGGTTGACTCCCAGGACGACATCAACGACGCCGCGACCACGGATGAAAGAGGAGGGGGCAACGCTACACCGGCGCGAAACGCCGACCCCCCGAGTCCTGACAAAGCCGATCCACCGTAGGACGTCCAGATCGCGCAAGTCCGAGACCTGCTCGCCAAGCTCGAGGAAGAGCGCCTACGACTTCAGCAGCTCGAGCACGCCCTCGAGCAAGATCGCGGGCGGCCACAGGTCGGAGGAGCTCGCGAGCGGGCCCGGGAAGTCCGTCGGCAGATCATCAACGAAGGGGCGAACGAGCGCCACGTCTACAACCGCGCTAGCCAGAATGTCGTGGCAGCCGCGATGCTGCTCCGCGACATGTCGATACCATCGACGCCCCAGGCGCAATGCATCAGGGATGAAATCCAGGGGCTTCTCCGAACCGCGGCCGTACAGCAAGCGGAGAGCTCGGCCTCGAGGCGCAGGGGAGCTGCCTCCGAGCAGCGGGACATGCCCCCTCGAGAAGATCGAGAGGTATCTGTCCACCACGACAAGGCGCCCCAAGGCGGAGTGGACCAACGACCAGTTCGAGACCGCATCCTCGACAATCGACAACCGCGAGACGCGCAACACGACATCAATGACAACAAATGATGCCGACACGGTGACGCTGAGGCTCGAGGTTACAGTGCTCATCGAGGTGGGCGCTACGACAGTGACGAGGATCGACGTCGATCTCCGGAACCACCAGGGCCATGAGTCTTCGGCAGGACCATCCGGCAAACTGCCTTGCCTGTTCGTTTCTGTCCGCCCACCAGCCTGGTCAAGTACAACAGCAAAACCAAGCCGGAGCTCTGGCTTGCTAATTTCAGGCTGGCATGTCAGCTAGGAGGAGCTGACAGCAACCACGTCATCATTCGGCAACTCCCGCTCTTCCTCTCCGACACCGCTCGAAGATGGCTCGAGGAACTCCCCCCGGACTTGATCCATGGCTGGCCCGACCTGGTCAGGATCTTCGAGGGAACTTCAAGGGCACCTACGTGCGGCCAGGAAACTCCTGGGATCTCCGCAGCTGCAAGCAGAAGCCAGGGGAAACCCTCCGTTGCTTCACCCGACGGTTCTCCAAGCGACGTACTGAGCTAACCCACATCTCGGACCACGACATCATCACAGCGTTCGTCGCCGGGACAACCTGCAAGGAGTTGGTGCGGGAGCTGGGACGGAATACCCCCAAGACTGCCAACGAGCTCATGGACATTCTCGCCAACTACGCAGCTGGCGAGGAAGCCATTGACGCGTTCTTCTATGCATCCCCCGACAAGGGGAAGGCCAAGGCGGACGAGCCCGGGGGCTCGAACAACGGGCCCAAGAGGAACAACAACAAGAAGAAGAAGAAGAAGAAGAAGAAGAACCAACCGGGTCGACGCAGCGTCGAGCCCGATGATCTTGTCGCTGCGACAGACAAGAAGAAGCTTCGAGGTCCCCCTCTCGAGGGGGGCGTCTTCGACAAGATGCTGAAAGAGCCTTGCCCCTATCACAAGGGACCGGCCAACCACAGCCTCGAGGGCTGTTGCATGCTCAAGAAATACTTCGACTCTCTTAGCATCAAGAAAGACGACAAGAAGGAGGATCCACAAGACGGGGGCGATGGCAAGAACGGGGGCTTCCCCGAGATTCACGACTGCTACATGATCTACGGGGGACCCTCGACGCGACTCAGTGCGCGTCAGCGAAAGAGGGAGCGTCGAGAAGTTTTCTCCGTTCGAGCCCAGGCCCCTCGATACCTCGACTGGTCCCACACGCCGATCACCTTCGACCAGAACGACCACCCCGGGCACGTCCCCAACACAGGGGTCTACCCACTCGTCGTCGACCTGATCATACTCAACACCTGCCTCACCAAGGTACTTATGGATGGGGGAAGCATCCTCAACATCATCTACGCCGAGACCCTCGACCTCCTGGGGATCCCGAGGACCATGCTCCTGCCCAGCGCGGGGGGATTCCACGGGATCGTCCCAGGGAAGAAGGCACTCCCGATCGGCCGCGTCAAGCTACCTGTCTGCTTCGGTACCCCCTCGAACTTCCGGAAGGAAGATCTGACCTTCGAGGTGGTCACGTTCCATGGCATCTACCACGCCATCATCGGTCGACCGGGGTACGCCAAGTTCATGGCGATCCCGAACTACATTTACCTCAAGCTGAAGATGCCAGGGCCCAAGGGGGTAATTACCGTTGACACCTCCTACGAGCATGCCTATGACTGCGACGTCGAGTGCATGGAAAACGCTGAGGCGGTCGAGGAGTCGGCCATCCTCACGGCCCTCGACGACTTCTCCAAGGAGATCCTCAACCCCAAGCGGCACGCCGGCAACTTCAAGCCTGCGGAGGACACCAAGACCATCCCGCTCGACCTCGGTCACGCGGATGGGAAGGCGCTGACGATCAGCGCCACCCTTGAGCCCAAATAGGAAGTCGTGCTCGTCGACTTTCTCCGCGCGAATGCTGACATGTTTGCGTGGAGTCCCTCGGATATGCCGGGCATTCCGAGGGATGTCGCCGAGCACTCCTTGGACATCCGGACCGGATCCAAACCGGTGAAGCAACGGCTGCGCCGCTTCGACGAGGAGAAGCGCAGAATCATCGGGGAGGAGGTCGACAAGCTTTTGAAGGCCGAATTCATCAAGGAGACTTCATTGCAGAAGGGACCAATACTCAACTACCCCTGGCGCAAGTTCAGACCGAGCTCTGGACCATGTACTTCGACGGATCGTTGATGAAGACGGGGGCAGGTGCCGGATTGCTTTTCATATCACCCTCAGGGGTCCACATGCGCTACGTCATCCGCCTCCACTTCCCCACCTCCAACAACATAGCCGAGTACGAGGCCCTCGTCAACGGTCTGCGCATCGCCATCGAGCTCGGGGTTCGATGCCTCGACATTCGAGGGGACTCGCAGCTTGTGATTGACCAGGTGATGAAGGCCTCGAGCTGCACGATCCCAAGATGGAAGCCTACTGCAAGGAGGTCCGAAAGCTCGAGGACAAATTCTACGGCTTCGAGCTCAACCACGTCGCCCGCCGGTACAACGAAGCCGTTGACGAGCTAGCCAAAACCGCATCCACTCGAGGTACAGTCCCTCCCGACGTCTTCTCAAGGGACCTTCACAAGCCGTCCGTCGACCTAGGCTCAGGGGATCCCTCCCTCGAGCAAGGGATCGACCCTTCCTCCTCGACCGATCCTCCCTCGAACGGAGGAGAGGTCATGGAGATCGACGAAACAACTGCAACACCAACCCCCTCGACGGACTGGCGCACACCCTATCTCGAGTATCTGATACGGGGCGAGCTCCCAGAGGACCGCACCGAAGCCTGACGCATAGCCCGATGCGCCAAAACCTATGTCTTGTATGGGGATGGCCGCGAGCTATATCGACGCAGCTCTACCGGTGTACTTCAACGTTGCCTCACCCTCGAGGAGGGGAGGGCACTACTGAAGGACCTACACTCGGCGCCTTTCGACAAGGCTTCTACTGGCCGACAGCCGTCGCCGATGCTACCAAACTCGTTCGATCTTGCAAGGGATGCCAATTCTACGCCAGGCAGACCCACCTACCCGCCCAAGCTCTTCAGATGATACCCATAACTTGGCCATTCACGGTATGGGGGCTCGGCATGGTCGGCCCCCTGAAGAAAACCAAAGGTGGCCACACCCACCTCCTCGTGGCCATAGACAAGTTCTCGAAATGGATCGAGGCTTGACCCATCGCCAGCATTCAATCTCGACAAGTTGTGTTGTTCTTCACCGACATCGTCCACCGCTTCGGGGTCCCTAATACCATCATCACCGACAACGGCACGCAGTTCACCGGCCAAAAGTTCTTGGACTTCTGTGACCACCACAACATCAAGTTGAACTGGTCTGCAGTCGCCCACCCTCGAACCAACGGCCAGGTCGAGCGCGCCAATGGTATGGTTTTGCAGGGCCTCAAGCCAAGGATCTTCGACCGGCTAAACAAACACAGCAAGAGATGGGTCGATGAGCTGCCCTCTGTCCTATGGAGTCTCAGAACAACGCCAAGTCGAGCTACAGGGTTCTCCCCGTTCTTCTTGGTCTACGGGTCCGAGGCCGTCCTCCCCACTGACCTCGAGTATGGGTCCCCTCGACTAAAGGCCTACAACCACTAAGCCAACGCAGCAGCCCGAGAGGACTCCCTCAACCAGCTCGAGGAAGCCCGGGATGTGGCCCTCTTCAAATCGGCAAAGTACCAGCAGACGTTGCGGCTCTACCACGACAAGCACATACACAAAAGGGACCTCGACGTCGGCGACCTCGTACTGCGCCGCCGACAAAGCAACAAGGGGCGTCACAAGCTGACGCCACCTTGGGAAGGACCCTTCATCGTTGCAGAGGTACTAAAGCCAGGGACTTACAAGATGAAGAACGACAAGGGCGAGATCCTCACCAACGCATGGAACATCGAACAGCTACGTCGCTTTTACCCCTAAGGCCTCGAGGCCTTGTACATTTTCTACATTATGTACATTTATCACATTATGAATGAATAAAATGTTCTCGAAATACATTTCACATTCATTCATAACTCTGAGGTAGCCTTGACTCTGCTCCGGCAAAGTCAAACCTCCCTCGGGGGCTGACAGGGGGGTACCCCCCTCCTAAGTCCTCTAAAAACCCAAATGTTTTTTCAAAACTCGGCCTTCTCTCTCCACCTTCGTCCTGAGTACGCTTCATGGCTAAGTAAAAAATGCCTCGAACTCCCTAAGGGTCGAGGGTCGTCGAGCCGGGGACTCTCCTACGCTTCAGGACTATGGTACCCCCACTCGCTCCCCCCCCTCTAGGGATACGAGCGTGCGTCGAATACTTAGTCCACAAGCAACGACTCAGGCAAAGAGAAATAGAGATAACTCGAGAAATAAAAACACCCAGATGCATCTCGAATAAAATGCATTAAAGTTAAGAAGCCCCTAGGGGTTCGACATCATATTGTCACAAAAGTTAATCTATTACATGGACCTTCTTGTCTAGATTTGGCTCACAGGCCTCAACTACTCATCGTCATCGCCGTCCGGCGGGGGAAGCACCTCGGCCTCGAACAGCTTCGCCAACTCACCGTCGGGCACCTCTACGGCGTCGATCAGCTCATGGCATCTCGCCATGTTCGCTTCATCGGTCAGCCCCGGGTCGACGACAAAGCCGCTGGCGACGACCGCGAGCGCCCACTTCACGCCTATGTGAAGGGCAGCACGGACCTGCTCTGTCACTTCACGGGTCGCGACGAAGAGCCGGTGTAAGAGGGAATCTCCACACATGTCTCCCGCAACTGGCAGCTCTGGCTCGACACCCATGCCGTCGCAGAAGGAGGAGATGGTTTCCCCAAGCCTCTCATTCAGGCTCGTCTCCGCCCCGAGGAGGTTCTGAAGACTGGTTAGATCCTCGTGGGCTCGAGCCTTGTCCCCTTCGAGTTCTACCAGAACAAATAGAGGACTCCGTCAAAACCAAAAAAAGCAGGGAAGGGTTGAAAACAGGCAAGTTTAATAATATCTCTAAAAAACTCACCCTTGGCGTGTGCTTCCAGGGTGACGTAGTCCTGCTCAGCCCTCTGAAGTTGGTGGCGGACGTCGCCGAGCTCTGCAGCTTGGTCGCTGTTTTTAGCCCGAAGGTCCTCGATGATCTTGCCAGTAACATCGAGGGCCCTCTTCTGGTTAGCCGCCACCTCCCCCAGAGCGGCGATATGGGCTCGAGCCTTCTCCTCCGCGACACCCAGCGCATCGCGGTCAAGGGAGACGGAGTCAACATCCGCCTGGAGTTCCCGGACCCGCCCCTCGAGGGAGGTGCGGTTGATAGCCGCCTGCTTCAGGTCGGCTTCGAGCTGCCGGACACGTTTCGCCGCTCGAGCCAGTTCCTCCCTCAGCTGGGTGGACTCCTCCTCCGCCTTACGCCGGGCCTCCCGGGCAGCGTCCCACTGCTGCCCGACCTCGACAACCTCTTTGAGGGCGGCCTCTGCCCTCGACTGCGCCCGGGAGGCCACCTCCTGGGCGGCCTTGGCCCCCTCCTGCGCGGCCGCCACCTCGACCTTCGCCTGGGTGGCCTCGGCCTCCGCCTTCTCTAGCGAAGCACGGAGGACGGGGAGCTGGCGCCATTGCTCCTGTGTTCGCAGGATGAACTGGGACTTGTCGTGCGACCTCTCCCTCAGCATCTACCAAGGATAAAAAGGAAGGTCACAACAAACGACAGTAAAATAACCAAGGTAAATCGAAAGGGAAAGGACGAAGCTTACGTTTATTCCTTTGTACAAATCTTCGGACGCGACTCCCACAGCCACACGCATCATGTGGTCGAGCCACGCCCGGAACTCCTCCATGTGCTCCCATTCCCCGAGCTCGGCTTGGTTGTCGAGCTGGAAGAATCTGCGCCCTGGATCTCTGGGGTCGGGCAGCTCGAGCACCTCCTGCCCCCAGAGATCGCTGGAGCGGTCGACCCTCCTCCTCACCTCGTCCATGATGCCCTGTCCCATCTTGAGGGTACCTCCGTGGGACATCACCCGCTCGGATAGGTTGGGGAAGTCGGTCGCCCCCTCGAGCTGGGCGATCCTCTCCTCGAAGTGGTCTTGGAGGGCCGCCATCGACGCCTCCGGGTCATCACTTGGAGGTGGAGGGGGCCCCCACTGCGGGAATAGCCCTGGCCGGTAGAGGAAACTCATGTTAGCCTCCAGCACGGTGGGTTCGCCACAGTCTGGCAGCACATCTCCTTCCTCCACCACGACTGAGCCAGGGGGTGGAGCACCTCGAGCAGGCGGCTGCCCGACCTCGACGACAGGCCGAGCAGCTACCTCAGACATCGTCACGTCCGCCGCGCTGCTTCCTTGCAGCGCCACAACGGTCCCATCCGGCTCCTGCTGAGGGGTCGTCACCACCACCATCTCCGCCACCGTCGCTGTCTCCGCCGCGGGCGTCGCCTCGAGCTCCTCGGCCCGTCCTCCCTCCTCGGCAGGCTCGGGAAGCGGCGCCGAGGCCCCTTCGATAGGGGTCTCCACCGATGGCGGCACCTCCGGCGCAACGACAATCACTCCCTCCTCTTGCCGCGCCTTCTCCTCGCACTCGCGCCGCTGACGCGCCTCCCACAACGCGAGGTTCTCGGGCCACTGCTTCGGCACCGGGCGCTCCAGCGTCTCTTCGTCACCGGCGGAGGTCAGGTCGACCACCTCCAACTCTACGAAGGCTTGGGGCTCGACCCCTCAACCACGACGTCGTCGACGCCGGCTCCATGCCTTCCGAGGATGCTGGCGCGCCCCCCTCCGACGGGGCGGTGAGCACAGCCTCGACCGCCACTCCGGCGGACCCTGCCGATGCGACAGGTCGACCCGCCTCTTCCTCCACTCGAGTTCGCTCCGTGGCAGCCTGCGCATGCCCGCGCCCTGGCCGCTCACGCCGCACCTGGGGCGAGGGTCGAAGGGGACGAGGCGGCAGGACTGGCCCCGACGGCCATCTTGGCCGCGACCTCCGCCTTCAGCCTCTTGGCCGGGGTGAGGGTCGCGTCCTCCGACGAGCGCTTCGCCCTGAAAAAGGAACTCATACGCGACGGTAAGCACAAATCATAACCAACGAAAAATACTCAGGATCGACAGGGAAGCAACTTACCCCAGCGGAATCACGGGGGTCCGACTAGTGGACCTCGAGCCGCTCGAGGGCTTCTGTGACACACATCGGGAGTCACTTCTCCCGCCAGCGCTGGCCGCGGCAGGGGTTAAGGCTGCTCCCGGCACCGTATCCTTGGCAGGGGCCAACGGTGTCTTCGTCGCCACCGTCCTGGTCTCCTCCTGGGTCGACGGGCCTGATGCCCGTGCGCTCGACCGAGTAGGCGCCGGGGGCGTGCTCGACCGACCCCTCGACGGGGACCGCAACGAACAGCTACGCGTCTGCCGCGGCACTTCACCTTGAAGAGCCGCGGGGCGCTCGTCCCGCGACTCAATTTCGACAGTTGGGGCCGACCTCGACATCGACCCCTCTCCTCCTCCAATACCGGCGGCTGCCCCCTGATGCATGGGCACCGCCCTTTCTTCCTCGAGCCCTCGCTGCAGCTCGGCCTCCTCCTCCTGCTCCGGCTCCTCTTCCTGCATAAGGACGATACCTGTCATGTCAAAAGCGAAGGGCCTAACCCGATACCATCACGTTATGACATCATCTTTAACAACCTCGTCGCTACTCGACCCCTCGTCCTCATCCTCCTCAGAGGGGGACTCCTCCTCGGAAAGGTTGGCCCGCCTCTGTCATGCCCGGCGCTGTTCGCGCTCCTCCTTCTCTCGGGCCTTTTTGCCCTTATCTTTCTTGGCCTTGTTTTTGTCCTTCTTGTCCTGCTCGACCCGAAGGCGTCTCACCTGGGCCATGTGCCGCTCCTCCTTCACCAGTGGAAGCGACTCCCAGAAGACGACGTTCCCCTATGGGAACGCTAGGCGGTTAGGACGCAGGCAAAGGAGACAAACAAGACAGACAAGAGGGCATTGACAGAGAAAGAGGTGTCGTACCAACTGGGCGTGCCCCTGATCTGGCATCATGGGGACGCCGGCGACGTTCTCCACCTTGAACGCACCGGCGAAGGAGGCACATACTCGGCGGACCACCCTCTCGAGGGGCAGCTTGTCCTCCACGAGGCGACACCCCGTGAGATCCACCCCCGGGTGCATCTTGTCGAGGCGTCGCGGGCGAGCCATCAGCGGCACGACTCGCCGCTGGTGGAAGGCCGACACGACGATCGCCGCCGTAAGTCCCGCCTTCTTTAGACGGGAGATCGCGCCAAGCAGGTGGTCGAGACGCTTCTGCTTCTTCTGCTTGACGTCGTACCTCCAGTGGTCGGGCCTCGAGTCGATCGTCCTCTCGGTGTAGGCGGGGAACAAACCATCGTCGTTCCTCAGGTAGAACCACCCAGAGTGTCATCCCGAGTGGCTCGATGTGAGCTTCGCCGGGATCCAATGGTCCGCCCTCTTGAGGGAGATGCTGCAGCACCCTGCCCTGACCATCATGCGGCTACCGCTCCCGGCCAAGGCGTGGAACAAGCCCGCCTCGAACAGGTGGATCCACGGCTCCCAATTCGGCTCCATCCCCAGGTACCCTTCGCACACAGCGGTAAAGACCGCCACGTGACAGATGCCATTTGGGGAGAGGTGTTGGAGCTCCACGCCGTAGTGGTGGAGGATCCCGCGCAGAAGACGGTTGGGGGAGGGATCCCAGCCCCGCCTGGTGGAAAGCTTCGAAGCTGACCACATAACCCTCCGGCGGGTTGGGCTCAGCATCCTCCCTCGGTGGCACTATCCACTCCGGCCAGTCCGCGGAGGTGATAGGCCGGAGAAGACCGCTCTCCACCAAATCTCCCAAGCGCGCTACGGTCGCCGACGATGGAAGCCAGGCGTCAGGGCCGCGCAAGCTGTAGCTGGCCATGCGAGCAGGGAAGCGGATGCGCTCGGATGCGGGGGTGGAAGGTATGTTCCCGATCTCTCCTCTCCCTACTCTCGCGCGTGCAGAGATCCGACTCGCTGGGCGACAAAGGCAATGGCGAAGGGAGAAGGAGTCAAGGGAGGCAATGGCGAGCGTGCGGAAGCCAAACCCCCGTCCCCGTATTTATAACCAGAAGCCCAACGGGCGGGTCCAACAAAAAGACAGGTAAATCTCCGCATTTAATGCGTCCACCTACCGCCCCCTCGCATCCACAGGATAAGGCACGCCCGTCGCTTCATCGGGCTCCGTGCCGCACTCCACGCCGCACCCTACGGCTGCTACGGCTGCAGTCGAACGGACATCTCCTAAAAAGGCGTGCCTACGGCGGACAACGTGCAACAGTGGGCATTATCTTCGGAGGTAAGCAACGGACATCGACCCGTCCGTCAAAATCTCGAGGGAGCGAAGGCTAGCCCTCGAACAGGGTTCGACAGCCGCCCTCGAGTACCTGAGGTCAAGAAGGACCCAGGGTTATGGACTTCGGTCCGCCCCCCAAATCTCGAGGGGGCGAAGGCTGGCCCCACGAACAGGGTTCGACAGCCGCCCTCGAGTACTCGAGTCAGAGATGACCCAGGGGGGCCGGCGCGAGCCCCTAGCTCGAGAACGAACTCTCGAGGCCCCCCGGGACATATCCAAGGCATAACCAGGGAATACCCAAGGATCCCTACAACGGGAGGCATCGAGCCACCAACTCCCATCGACCAGAGTTGGCACCTAGGTAATCCATGCGGTCTTGCTTAATGAGAACGCCTCAGGGCTTCTATCGACCCCTATCGAACAGGGCACGAGTTCTCACTTGGATTTCTACCCGTTATGGATTTATACCCATGTAAACCAGCTCACAGAGGACTTCAAGGTTCGTCCTAACGAGGATAGCACGATGCTCTTCGCCCCACAATCCGAGCGCAAGGATCCGTGGGAAGGACGCTAGGAGGTAGTGAAAGCCCAGCCACACGGGGCTCGAGGGCTAGACTACGCACGACACCCCTTGACGAAAGAGGGTCGAAAACACTCGTAGCCTGGCAGACAGAGTTGACCCCTCGATAGGGCGCTATGACTCCAGTTTAACGCTCGAGGGAGCGAAGGCTGGCCCTCGAAAGGGTTTCGACAGCCGCCCTCGAGCACCCCCTTCCCAAGGAAGTGAAACGCTCGTAGCCTGGAGAACATAATCGACCGCTCGATAGGGCGCTATGACTCCAGGTAATCCTAACTCCCCTCCATAGGACACACGTCAAAGCTCCCAGAGGAGTTCTTTATCACTCCTCTGGGACCTCGGAAGCTAACCCCGTGGGGTGCGCTCGCGCGCACCCCACGGAGAATCAGACCTTTTACTAGCCCTGCAGATCATCGGCAAAAGCCCCTATATGGATTCTTCTTATCCGCATAGAGGCTCGGGGGCTACTGTCGGGTACAAAGGTAAGGGGTACCCTAAACATGTGATAATCTAATGCTTAACATAGCAACCATTTTTAAGGCAGGATCCAATCAGCTGTTCAAGACAATGGAGAAAGGCCCATCACGCAAAGGCCTCCCTCACCAGCAACAGTGACCAGTCATGGGCCGGCCCATTACTGGAAAAACGGTAGGAGGGATCCCCCTCCGTCTCTACCTCGACTGACGGACAGGGGTCGAACGAACGACCCCTCCGCCTCTACCTCGAATGACGGACTGGGGGTCGAATGAACGACCCCTCCGCCTCCGCCTCGACCCTTCGAATGATGGGCAGGGGGTCGAACGAACGACCCCTCCGCCTCCGCCTCGACCCCTCGAATGACGGACAGGGGGTCGAACGAACGACCCCTGAGAAGGAAGCTCGATCGACTTACCTGCTCCCGGTATGGGGTAAAGGGGATCCAATGCGCCTACCTGCCCCCGCCTAACGCCATGGGCGCCCACTACCACAGTCAAATCCATCAACTCGCCGCCCATGCCCGGGACCTCCATCAACCGTGCGGCCGCTGTAGCCACGTCGCAGGTACGGAATCCAGAGGCACCCCCTCGAGCCATGAACAGGACGGCCCTCGACTGTGTCTTGAGGGATACGACAGGGTCACGCTGGCCTCGACCCCCCTCGACCAGGGGGCTAGACCCTCATCTCCAACCACTCCGACATGACTCCCGTCCAGTCCGTTCCGCGTCAACTGTGGAGCCTGCACCCGTCTACAGGAGGCCAACCGTACTGCGCCATGACGTTCGGCAACGTCCAGTCTGCTATCACCATGCCCTGAACACCGGAAGGACGGGAAGGCCACGCCGCTACAGCGATCGACGTCCCATCGCAAGCATGGCGCCGCGGACATCTCTCGCATGCCTCTACAATATAGGACCTCTGTACTCTCAGGCCTCCCCTTGATCTATAAAAGGGGACGCTGGGATAGAAGAAGGGGCATGCGCATTCGTATCGGCTCACGTATTCGGACATCAAAGATCTCTCAACGAGCCGAGACATCAGCTCTGACCCGCATACACCAAGAGTCAAGTCGCACACACCGCACCCGATTGCTTGATCGACACCTCAAGCAATCCACCAACCGACCACCTAGGGTAGCCCTGCTAGTCCTAGGCCTCAGCTCATCCCGAGCACCCCCGTGTAAACCAGCTTGTACCTCCCTGTACGAGCACTTCGGTACAAGATAATACAATCCATCCTCCCCCGCTGGACGTAGGGCCTTCTTTGCCCGAACCAGGATAAATCTTGTGTTCTTCTTGCATCACGTCTGGGAGAGGGAGCACGCAATATACAAATTTACTAGTTGGTGGTCTTGACCCCCTGGGTCATAACACCGACAGTTGTGTATCATCATATCATCTACATGTGTGACTTTTTTGATGAATTTTTTGTCATAGTTTACACGGGTTTTCACAAAGGTTATGGTTTGCACCTGATACGTTGCCTAGCTTTTCTCCGTTGTAGATCAATGATTTTAAATAATTGTTTCATTATTCTCTTTTCTTATTAAAATCTCATTTAAGCATTCATGGTTGTACATACCCTTAGTTGCAATGGCACGGAAGAATATCAAGGCAGTGGTGGGTTGGGCCTTGGGGGCGCTGCAGGGAGGGAAGAGAGCAGGACCAGCGAGGCCAGATATGTGAAAATAGAAAAGAAAATTGCAGTGTTTCCTTTTATCTCCCGGTGCTTCGTGCATTTATCATTGCTCGATTGACTGACTGTTTATCAGCAGTAGCCATTCTTGGCAAATTTAGGAGTTTCTTTACTAGCTTTCCTCACCGAGCAAGGTGAGCTCTGGAGCCAAATCCGCTCACACCTAGGCTAGCAAGGGAAATCCATGCTTGCATTGGATAACGAGGCATACGAGGAAGAAATCAAAACACATCATCTGTTCTAATTTCTCGCCATGAGGCGAGCACTAGCTCGAGGGTCGAGATCTAAACACGTCCTAGTTGGTTGGATACTTGAATCCGCACTAGCTTATCTAAAACATAGTAGGTTGTGTGATACCCCTCTAAATTATGTGATACCCCTCCAAATTATAAGATATATTGATATTTTTCTTGATATGTAGTTTATATTATACACTTAGATATACACACTATGTCTAGATATAGTAAAAGCAATATATTAAAAAAACAAAACATCTTATAATTTAAAACGACGGGAGTAGCAATCAATGAATATCTTTCTAGCTTTCTCGACCTATCTAACTCGTTGCTTTCTCAGCTGCAACGACTATTTATTTATGTTCCTGTGTATGATGAGCTGACATTTGAATATGCTAGGTCATTGCTGATTCACCCATGTGTTACCGCTCGTCTTTGGAGAACTTAAAAAAGATACTTCTTTCATTCTAAATTATTATAAGTCAGTTTGGTATTTCTAAATATATAGCATACTATGTATCTAGAAAAATGAAACAAACTTACAATTTAGAATAAATGGAGTATATGTGATTTGTAAGGAGGGGGCCTCTCTATCTCATGATACCATATGGCATGGTTTGGTTTGAATAGATTCACTCGAACTTAACAAATTTAACAATCAATAGTTGGTCTCATAAGTCAACGGATAAAATCGTCCATGTATTAGTAGCTTTGTATGAAAACAACATATACTACGTTAATTTTGCATTTTTTTACAGCCCACGTACCTAGGAGGCATTTTTTAAGTCGTTACTCATTGTATTGCATATATATATATGAACTAATAATCCATCTACAAAGAACAAATTATTCAGTTTATTTAATAAAAATTTTGCATATATCATTGTCATACAGATAACAAGCACTTTAAATTTTACCCAATACATATTCAAAATGAGTAATAACACCAGTAATGAGTAGTATGGGCATATCCTGAATGTTTCTGATAGAAAAAAAAATTATGAAAATAAATATATTAAATTTGATTGAACTTGACACTTTAGTTTTTGTTTTCAAAAAAGGAAAAAAAATAGAAATGCATCTAACCTACTACTCCTAGTTCATAGGAGATAATTATTATATTTAATAAAATTTTGTGTCGTGCAAAACACAAACAATTCTATCTTTCACTTCATCACAAAAAATATGCAACTAAAGGATTCGAACCTTCTAATATATGCGACTAAAGGATTCGAACCTTCTAATATGTTCCACAAAACATGGACATCTTGAATGTCACATTAAGGGCCCTATGTGGCCCGGCTCATCCTCAAATGCTCCTCAAGAGTCAAGAGCCACTTTTCTAGCTTTGACACTTTCACTAAAAAACAACTATAGTATAAATTTGGCACTCACCCAAAAATAACTCTAGCTCCTAAAATACGGTTCACTAGAAAACTATTTAAAAACCCGATAAAACGGCTCTAAAAAAATGAGAAATTAGTTCATCCTTAGGGCTTGTTTGACATGACTTCTCTTGAGGGGCCTCTATGGAGGAGCGGAGCCGTTTTGGAGGAGCACAATTTGTGGTTTCTCCAAAACGACTCCAGCTCCTTTGTTTTTCGCTATAAAATGGCTTCTTAAAACGTATGGTAGGCCTCCTCAGGAGAAGCCAGAGTAGGTGCTCCTGCTCTAGCTCTTTCGGAAGAGCCATGCCAAACATTTTCTAGGAGAAACCGTTTTTTAATAAAAAAACAAGGAGCTAGTGCCTTTTAGAGGAGGCTAAATTGTGACTTCAAAATAGCTCATATTCTTCTAGAGGAACCCTCTAGAAACTCCTCTAGAGTACCCTCTAGAAAAGCCATGACAAAAAGGCCTAAATGTGTTTGGTACGGCTCACTAAAGAAGTTTCCCTCGAGTAAAATTTTTACACTGGCCTCTTTTGCAGTGATCTGAATATAGTAACAAACAGAGGACCACAAAAAGGAACAACTAAATGCATATCCATAGGTCCAGGCGTCCAGCAATTTTCAGGAAGAGTCCTCTATCAAAATAGTGTAGAGAATGATCAGACTTCAACTTGTTAAAATTATATACAGTGCAAGCACGCCTGGCAAAACTAACTTGACGCGAGAAGCTCAAAAGCAGCCCAATCCCAATTCCCAAGTAGTTGTGGTTGGATCCAGTACAGCAAAATCAACGTTTAGCACCAAGCGGATGATAACCCTCCTGATTGTCAAACACTCCAGAGTAGTACTCACAGGCTCACAGCCTACCTACACCTAATGATTGCTATCCACAACTTCAATGGTTTAGCTCATCTACTTTGAGCGCCCATTTGTTTCATCATATTCTGCAGCCCAACAAAGCCACCAAACTGATTCAGCAAATTCGGAGGGATGGCATTGGCTATGGGCCTTATGTCGCGGTTCGTATTTAATTTCCCGTTCCTGGACGGCAGCGGCAATTTCTTCCACATTTTGGCAATTCGCTTGTACTCCTCGAGCATGTGCACCACTTCTCCACGAGCCTGCCGGATCCCCGAGCGATCCGGTTGATTCGTGACTGGTTCATCAGCTTCGGGTTTCTCCCGTCAAGCTCTAAAAGTAGACAGTAAGAGACAAATGAGTTTCGCAGTGCCTGTCCAGACTGTGGTTACCCAAGAGATGCCTGTCCAGACTCTGGTTACCCAAGAGAAAGTATTGCGCAAACTCACCTGCATCAGTCATGGAGTCCATCATCGTCATGTATCGCTTAATCTTTGCTTGACCTTCCTTCTCCTTTCCTTTTTCAATAAACTGAGCGCTAAATCCAGGTATCATAGAGACCACCTACAAGAGAATTTCATATCTTCCTATGTTGTTGGATAATTTCATTGAATGCAATCACATTTGTAGCAATAATAAAAGGATAGCTAACCTGTCCAAGAGGACCCATACTCTGGAGACTTTGGAACATCTCATACATAAGCCTGAGTGTAAAGGTGCCTTCCTCAACCAAGTCGATAATAGTAGATTTCTTATTATTAGGCATAATAATTTCGTAGATTTTGTTCACCAAGCCAGATAAGTCACCCATACCTGACAAGTACACTGACGTTAGGTAAACTGTAAACTGGAAAGAAGAATCACAAAGTTACAGAGTATATTGAACATATTTTGCTGACCCAACAGACGGCTAACAAATGGATTCACTTCGAAAACCTCAAAGTCTGGAATATGTTCTCCAGTTCCAATAAATATCACAGGGCTTTTTGTAGCTGCAACCCTGAAAATAAAGATGTAAATAGAAGTTCATAATTTTCACCTATTTACTCGAAAGCAAGAACCATTACTTCATTTTAAGAAGTAAACAAGGATTGTTTTTTTAAAAGAGAGCACATATTACATGCGTAATAGTTTGAACTTTGAACACTAAACATTTGTTCTCAAAGAAAAATGTACATTAAACATAACTGAAAGTAACCTAAAAACAGTTGCATTTCCTTTTTGAATTTAATGTCCCGTCTGATTTTACTTGTATATGGAATTTAATGGAGAGAGAGAGAGAGAGAGAGAGAGAGAGAGCTTTTAAGTGTGCAGCTCAGTCTAAACAATACCATTTGCCAGCAATATGACGTGTTAGGAATTAGCCTCCCACAGCGACAAGCTGACTGCTAATCTCCACGCGCGGAAACGTCGATTGAATCTACCGAGACGAACATGCAAGATCACAGACGACACCAGAGGCACGATATTTGTTGACGAGGTTCAGCCGAAGCCTAATCCCCGGGGCATGACTATGGGCGCTCCTCCCCAATACCAGCAACACCGATCGCCCTAGGGTCTCGGCAACGTGCCGCCGCCCTCCCGCGAACCTGTCGCTATGTCGTCATGGTTACAACAGCAGCCCTCCTCTCATATTTATGAGGAGACCGGGTTACAGAGTCCAACACCAACTCTACCCTATACTGCCAAATACAACTCAGAGTCCTAGCGTAACCAAACTCGTACATAATATTCGACACATATCCAACAAACTTCACCTTGACGAATATTCCGCCATATTGAAGTCATCCATGCGCGAACCTCCATGTACAACTGACTTGAGTAGCCTTCACACTTCCACAAGAGTTGTCCGATGAGTCAACACAGACCCACCACAAGCAAGAGCCTCCGTTATCCTGCAACTTCACGCTTCATGACTCCACCTGCAGCTGTGCACCCTTCTCTTTTATCACCAGTCTCAACCAAAATTAGATTCCTCTCCAGCCTTGACATATGCTTGCCTCTCCGAAGCGTCCTCCCTGATAGGCATCACACGAGCTAATTGAATCTAATATCATGCTCAAACTGACTACACACGTGACACTGAGAACCTCATAGCTGCTATCCGAGTCAAATAAAGAAATTGCATCATTAGCCTTGCTCTTCCGTTTCCACTGCAATGCTACGCCCGACGTCTTACACCGTAGCCTCCTGCAGCCCTGACCAACCAGATTACTCTAGTTGCAAGTACAGACATCCACCGTCTATACTTCCTTCCAGTTCAGCCCTTGAAGCTTCTTCACGTCATTCGATCCACACTTCAGAACTCGCACGTGCAATTTGAATCGATCCACGCCCTTGCTGATTTGGAAGCACGCAAACTCATCCAATGCAAACCTGCATTGAGCTCACGCCACGTGTCACCACGCCACAGAGATCGAGAAACCCCATCAGCTGCCACGCTCCTATGTCGTCATCATTGATCATGTCGTCGTCTCTGCCCACGGTATGACTAGCCTGTCGCCGCTAGCCTCTCCGCCATGCACCACAGTATGTTCGCCCTCCAAACAAACTGTCCGTCAGCCATCCTGAACTGTTCGCCTTGTGCGCCACGAACTGTTCGGCCCCAATCCATCAATCACAGACAGATCACCAATGAGCTGCTCTTCACCTCGACCCTGTCACCAGACTCCGTCGCTCCCGAGAACACCCGCTGAAAATATTATTGTCGAACTCTCATCAGTCGCCATGTGCACCACGACCGAACACCGTCGACAATCTCTGCTCACCGCCAACGAGCACTGCAACACCGGCTCTGAAGTCTGGTCAACCAAACGCTACCTCCTCCAGCGCCTGTTGCAAAATTCCATCAGCATCCACAACATCCAGTCGCACCTTTGTAGCTCCGTTGTACGCACAGCCCTGCCACAACTCCTGCGATATACCTTGTTGTCTTGTATGCTGATCCAACTAGCAATACCATGCTGATTACCAAACTGTTCGTCCGAGTTCATCAACCGAACTGACATGTTGTCCTTGCAATTTGCAATGCCATGCTTCAACTCGCAGGTTCATGTCGTTGCTTGCCCGAGTTGTTCTGTAAGTACGTATTAGCCACTCCAAGGGTCTCTCCACGTTGAAACAACCAGTACAAATATGCCACCGGGAACCATCAACGATTACCATTGTTCGATCACCGAATCAACATGGCTTTTCTACCTGATTTCCCATATGTTACTTTATTTATTTTTCTTGCTTTCCGACTTGAACTCCGACTCCACCATGAAGTAGGATACGTCCACTTCGTGAACTCTCCACCGAGTTGGATGCAACAATAAATAAAAATAACAACCTTGGTTTGTACTAGTATTGCTCTTACATCACGTGAACACTAGGAGACCGGCTCCGTCACGGTCACAACTCATAGCGACACATAATCCCTTGTCCGTCTTGTCCCGTGACGACCCACGAAAACACCAAGCATAACAAAATTTGAAGCACCATGCTTGCCATACCCAAGCCTTGTACGAGTACAACACCATCATATTTCCCAATCTAAGGATCCGTCATCTCTTTGATGGTGAGTGCTGGTCGCCTGTACCCAAACAATCTCATTGGCGCCGCAGAAATCACATCTTCCAATAACAACATCCAGCTAAACAGTTTCGCTAATGTCGATCTTCCCATCGACACGCTGTGGTCGTATGCATGTTGTCCATGCACCTGGCCACAACCATGCTCTATCTTATGCCGTATCCGCTTCGCACCACATGTACGCTGCAACGACATCTCGTAGATGCATAATCCTCGAACCTCTTGATGATCTTCCGCACAGCCTCCAGATCCAATCCAACCATAGCTTTGATACCAATTGTTGGAACCACGCAGCGATGAACGCTCTCAAGTTCCCTGGAGCCGACCCGGCCCGTCGTACGCGACCGGCACCGCTCCGGCCCAGGTCCACCGGAGTCACAACATATACAGGTCTTGGGCCTAACTCAACCCAAAAGACTAGCCTTATAGGTGAGGACTGCCCCACCTTATATGTTGTGCTCCCCACCTACGGATGCCCCCGCCATACGGGGTGCCCCCCGCTAGTGTGTGACCCACTGAGATTTGTTGCGGGTCGTTAAACCTGGCTTTGATACCAATTGTTAGGAATTAGCCTCCCACAGCGACAAGCTGACTGCTAATCTCCACGCGCGGAAACGTCGATTGAATCTACCGAGACGAACATGCAAGATCACAGACGACACCAGAGGCACGATATTTGTTGACGAGGTTCAGCCGAAGCCTAATCCCCGGGGCATGACTATGGGCGCTCCTCCCCAATACCAGCAACACCGGTCGCCCTAGGGTCTCGGCAACGTGCCGCCGCCCTCCCGCGAACCTGTCGCTATGTCTTCATGGTTACAACAGCAGCCCTCCTCTCATATTTATGAGGAGACCGGGTTACAGAGTCCAACACCAACTCTACCCTATACTGCCAAATACAACTCAGAGTCCTAGCGTAACCAAACTCGTACATAATATTCGACACATATCCAACATGACGTATAAAATAGCATCATGTGGATTATGCAAGAGATAAAGAGTGATACTTACGCGCTAAGTGCACCCCCGCCTTTCGCATGACCATCCATTTTTTAACAATCACGGCACCAACCGAAGCACTCTGTTTAAACGCTTGTGCCTGATCAAATGCAGCTTGACCAATACTACCATCCATAACGAATATCACCAGGTCTGGTTTCTGCATAGAACGCACACAAAAAAAGTTTGGTTAAATTCTCATTAGCAGTGCAAGGCTAAATTGAATATTTCGGAGACTAAGAAAGTGGGAATACCGTAGCCTCTGAAACTTGGCACATTTCTTCGAAGAGGGCAGCCTCCTGCTTGTGGCGTCCACTTGTATCAACAATAATGAGATCACACTTTTCTTTCCTGAACATGTCCACGCCCTCAACAGCAATTTTCACAGGATCTGATTCGGTATAGCTGCAAGAACAAAGATTTCATCTCTGTCAATTTTGGATGCAGGTTTCTAACCAAGAAAACTTTTAGATAAGCACCTTCCGTAGAATGGTACCTTGGCTTTTGTTGCATTCTGTTTCAGTTGATCAAAAGCACCAGCTCGGAATGTATCAGCACAAACCAGTGCAGGATTAAATCCCTTCCGCCGATGATAATCTGCATACTTGGTGCAGGTAGTGGTTTTCCCAGAACCTACAATAATAAAATGTTACTCAGTGAAAAGAAAACTTCTATGTTTGATCTTAAGAAAAGAACAGAACATGAAAACAATGATAAGAAGAAAATATTAGTATCTGAAATAGGAAAAGAAGAAAGGAAATGTCATGTGACAGTTCACAAGTCCAAACCAGTAAACAGAAAATAAAAACAAGAGGCCCAATTACCCCCTATAAAATGTCTAAAACTAGTTTTACAAATGCCGGAGCAAGTTTTGTCGCAAAATAAATAAATCAACGTAGTAAAAATCAAAGTCTTGTTGTTCGTTTTTGTCTTTGGGATCCACCGGTAATCCTAGGATTACTTGTGAGTCCTTTGTATCAGTGTTCCGGCCTTTCTTATGGCCTTTCCTCTTAAAGAAAAACGGGTAAAGACCCGCTCGCGAAAAAAATATCAAAGTGACAATTCCTATCGGTGCACAGGTACAACATAACACTAGTTATGAAGTTGACAAAGAACTAGCTTCTGATAAATACTTCAAGTGTATTTCATTAAGAAGAGAAGTATCAAAGACTTAAGAAAAAAAAACAAAGCAGCCCAAATCACAGCCATTCATACTTTTCTAACCCATATTCGCTGATAAGCCGACTGATGTTGTTTTTTGTTGTTTTGTTACGAGATAAAAACACTGTTTCGGTGGTTGATAAGCCAAGCGATATATAGCTTCATAGATTCTTCTGAACACTGTCCGAAACTTTTGAAAATAACATCTCCAAACATTTGAATTATTATACATCTATAATAATCAGTGGCAAAGACACCCAATAAAAACAAGAAAAGGAAACAACTACATCAGCACTTTGCTGCTTATATAATTTATCAAGCAAACACCATGCAATATTTTATCCCAGGTGTTCGAGAGAGAAAAAAACACTGAACGCAGACAGGCATCTTCTACGGTAAGTGTGTATGTTAAGTTCCAGAATTCGAATACAAATATTGCTATACAAATATGAGTGCAATCAGTGGCAACGAGCAATTCAACATTATATGCAAGATGTAACGAGCATTAGGCAGATGAATGATACTGACCCTGCAAGCCGACGAACATGACCACATTGGACCTCCCTTTGCTGGGGATGAAGGACGGCTTCCCGGGATCCAGCATCCTGCGTATCTCATCGATAACGGCCTGCAACCAACCAGCAACTCCGAGAAATCAGCCCTCCGGCGCCGCCCGCTCCGTAGGTTACGAATTTGGGCCTGCGACTCGGGAGTCGAGAGGGGGCCGGGCGGATCGAGGGAAGTTAGCTATGCATACGATACGACACGCGTACGTACCTGCTGTATGATGCGGCGCTTGTTGGTGCCGGCGGCGAGCGCGTCGAGGTTGACGATGCGCTTGATGTTGGCCTTGACGTCGCGGACCGTCTCGAAGCGGACGTCGGCCTGCAGGAGCGCGCGGCAGATCTCGTTGAGGCAGTCGGCGAGCACCTTCTCGTCCACCACGGTGGCGTTGTTCATCCGCGTCAGCGCGCGGCCGATGCTCCCGCCAAGCTCCGCGAGCACCATCTCGGCCGGCCGGTAGGTCGGTTGGACGCACGATCGACCGCGAGATCCCCTCCCCTCTTCGGCGGGAAGGACGGTGGACGGACGGGACGGGTCACCGAGACGAGACGAGACGATTGATCACCGGCGCGGAGTCGCGGCGGCGCTTTTCTTCGTGACTCGTGACTCGTGCGCCGCGCGGCTGGCGGGCGATGTGAGGTTGCCAACGCAACGAGCGGGGTAGGGCCGTTGGATCAGGCGACCGGCGATTCTGAACGGAAGGGATGAGTCCACGAACGCGAGAAGGCGGTTGCTTGGTTTGCGCCTTTGCCGGGTGCGGCTGTATCTATACGGCTTCGTTTGGCAACTGGTGGAGCCAACCCAAGGGGGACCTCACCCCGGCGTGGGTGGGGTTGATCCACGGGGGCCACCCGATCCACTGCATGCGGAGGTTTGAACCCCCGACTGCTAACTAAACTATTTGGATGAAGACAGTGGATTGGCAGGGTTTTTGTTCGTTGGCAAGAAAAAATTAGACCTGCTGCTTTTCTAAAGCAATGACAAGTTGTATCACCCGTACACAACTTCAAGTAAAATTTATATACATAGAAAAGCACACAAATTTGATATAAGACTTAGAAACTAAGAGCGCTAACTATTAAAAAATCACAAAATATCAGAAAAACTGAAAGATGAACCAAAAAATAATCTCGAAACAACAACAAAAATCAACATAAATTCAGAAAAAAAAAATGCAAATTACTAATATGAAATGTGGTGGACAAGCTCCATTTAATCCAATCCGGAAAGAAACATTTGGATATAGAACAACTTATCATGCCGGTCCATATGTTGGATACAGACAGTGCACATGTTCTTTTATCTCGATATAAAGTCATAGTTTTAACATGCTAGACTATATGCATGTCGTATATCCCTCCAATATCAATATCATGTTGCGGAATCATCTTTCATTCCTTTAGCTCCTTGTACCTATTCCAAAAGGCAAGCATCAAAGACAAGTAGGTTATATGTCTGAAATTCAGTGGTTAAACCTCACACGATAATTCATAAAAATAATGTTTTAAGCTCTTACTGGATAAAAATAGACTAGCTTAAATCTTTTTAACTAGAGAAAACAAATATATGTAACAGTACAGATCTACCAGAGCTCTATGGCAAAATAAACATACCGATAAATGAACGAATATAAGAGAGAAAAGCATAGAAATCCAAAGTTCTAGAATTGAGTGGCAAAATAAATACATTTATCTTTTTAACAATAAATGTGCAAGCTTCCTAATCCTTGGAGAGCAAGGAGCTCCTCTCTCAAGTTTGGAAAGTTCTAGAATTGCTCTGGGCTTGTACTGTGCTTAGTCAGTCTCATTTTCTGTCTGTATCCTGTACTCTACTGTTCAGCCCATAAAGACTGGCTGTGTGCAGTGTGCTGCTTGGCCTCTGCTATTCAACCTCCATGGTAACCATGGATGCACTGCCAAGTGACAACTGTGCAATGTAAAGAACAAAGTAGTACATATATGGGAATAATCAGCCACCTTTGCTGGTTACTACAAGAACAATGGCGACCAGCACACTGCCTAGTTTTTACTAATGTAATTCTTGATGGAGTATTCATCCACTTCTGATCCTTCCTTTGCTTTGTCTGCCTTTGCTTTTGTCTGCAGCCTCAAATTCATGTGTCAGTGCAAGTCTTCAGGAAGGCAATTGCAAGAACATGCAGATCATCAATTACAGGAAGTCTTTAGTTACAAAAATTTGTGTGCAGGTTTTAGTCAGTTTTAGTCGTCACAGCGCTAAGGGTAGAATACACGTTGACTGAATAATCTGAACTCTCATAAGACGACTATAAGCAGTCAGGTCGATAGTTCTGGACATGGCAAGCGATGTGACACAACACATGCTGATTGAACTAACGCTGAAAATACATGAGACAAACAGCTGGTCTGAACAATTCATGTAATTTGACAAACAGGTGGTCTGAACTATATATAATTGACAGGTCTGAAACTAGTTTGAGAACTGCAGGCATAGATGACAAGGATTTAGTTGGGCTAGCTGCAAACATTTGGCACCACAAAATAGATTCACAGATTATAGTATAAGCTTGCAAAGATCTAGAAAATGTATGTGCCGTTTTCACAGATAGATAGATATACATTACAGTACCTGAATTTTTTTAGCTAGACAACACCAAACAAGTCATCAGTACGAGCACGCTTATTACAACAAAGATATATTTTTTGCACGTTTTTTCGTCTCAAAATAAAGATATATTTTTCGGCTTGTTTTCAACACACAGGTAACCAAGATAGCTTATTTAAAAATTAGTGAAATCGAAACTGCCTAATTATTTTGAGAGCAGCTGACAATTTTAACAACGGCTAATTTAAAACAGTGAAAACTAACAGTGTAACACAACAAACTAAAGATAAAATCATGCCACCAACAGACCAACTGCAAAAGGACATCACTTCACGACGATAAACATACATTGCCAAAATGCCAGGAGAAAATTGCTTCCACTAAGTAATTTCACATATATATGACCCAAAATGGCAAACAACTTCCACAAGCACATACAAACAGCTCCAAAGCTCAATAGAATTCAGTGTCTTAGTTATAAAAGTAATATTTTCAAGCTAGCTAGCGATGGCACCATGCCATGTGTTTTGTTTGCCTGAACCTGAATAATGGCGTCTCGATCGCTAGCTATTGGAGTATTAGGCAGTCCTACAGCAGCAGCAGCTCATCCGTGTACTACTCCTACAGTCCTACTAGCAAACTGAACATATGCTAGCGCCGATTAGTGAGCTACTAGAGTGGTACTTGCAGCTGCCCATTGTGATTGGCACCGTACCGACTAGGCAAGGCAACAAGAGTTATTTTTTCAAGAAGCAAACTATCATCGCATGGGCTGTAATCCAACAACAGAAAGCAAGAAAAGATAACACTGGAAGCAACTGTAATCAAACAACAGAAAGCAGAGGGAGGGAGATCTGGTTGGACCTGGAAAAGAATGTGCCCTTGTCAATATGGTGATGAGATCCTGGACTAGATAGCTCCGTAAATCCAGATTTTGGAGAAGATAACACTGCACTCTAGGTCGGATCTCGATCGAACTCCAACCCTAGCAAGAAAAGAGATCCGGAAAAGGGGAAGGGGGAAGGGATTCGAAGGAGGACATGGTGGACGTGAGTTGGTGGAAGCGCACCTGATCCGACTGCCAACGGGAGCCTCACTCTAGACCGGAGCTGGAGCAGTTCGTCGCCGTCTCGATCTGATGCCAACCCTAGCAAGAAAAGAGATGAGGAAAAGAGAAAAGAGGAAGGGATTGGGAGGAGGAGATGGGGAACGGGAGGTTGTGGTGGCGTACTTGATCCACCGGCAGCAGCCGCCGGTCTGTGAGTTGCCGACGGGAGCGGTGGGAGGAGCGGCGGCGTCGCCTTCTGGGAGCCGAGCGACGCGAGAGCGACGAGGACTCGTGTGACTCGTTCCCGGCCACGGGTGGAGATGTGGGAGACCCACGTGGTTCGAAGGGGATTGGGTTGGAATGGATCCCGTCCACGCTATTGCCAAATGCGAATTTTGGACTCGCGTGTATTGCCACCCCGACGTGGATCAGATCCACCGGTGGCGGGGTTTGGCCACCAATCCACGCGAATCCCTCCCTATCCAAACGAAGGCTCAAGTGACAAAAGATTTGTCAAATTCATTTGTCATTTATCATTTATCATTTGTCAAAGAATTCAAACACCTCTTTAGTATACTACAAGTAGGCGCGAGGCGAGGCGAGGGTCCTAAACTACTCCTGAGCACCACGACTGCAGCTGGGTCGTCGAAGGTGAGCGACGAGTGCTTTAGGAGATGCATCCTCCTGAGCATCGTCCCAGCATGCATCTGCATGGAACGCACGTGTCCGCCCGCTTGGTACGTGCAGGATGTCTGGATGTGTGGTCGTGGCATACAGAATCCGCTTCGTACTCTGTTTGTGCACCAAGTTGCAAGTTGCAAATAATGGATAACTGATTCCGTGTACAGGGACACTGACACGTTGTATAAAATGAAATAAAACTTAGATAAAACACTCATTATTAATAGAGAATTTTATTCTATACTTTTATATGTATTTAATTTTATGACTCATAAATAGTTAATATTCGTATTAAGAGAGTGATGAAACTTATTTTTCCTCTCTCTTCATAAATATATTGTCATATTATTAAAAATGTCTATGTGATAACACATTTAATGTGAAGAAAGCTCTGATAAAACTCCTACTCAGACTGGTCTTAGGCCCAAAAACTATGGATGAGCAGTGGCGGATCCAGGATGCGACCGAGAGAGGGGCTAAGTAATAATATCATGATCAACAATGAAAAATTTGGTGAATTTTATAGAGATTTAATGGAGAAATGAGTGATTGTATAGAGATTTAATGGAGAAATGAGTGAAATTTGTAGAAATTTAATGAACAAATGAGTGAACTATACATATACTTAATGGAGAAATGAGGCCAGAGGGAGGGGGGCTTGCAGCCCCCTGGATCCGCCACTGGATGAGGAGTCTATAGACCAGTTTTAATGGAGTTTTATCAAAATCTATGGATATTAAATATGATAATGTAGTATTATATTGATGAAAAAAGATGATAAAAGTTTCATTGGCATTAAATATGCTGATGTGACATTGTATCGATGAAGAGAGAGATGATGGAAATTTTATATATAGTGTAGAGAGTTTTGTAGTGTTTTTAAAATATGACCGCGTTAAAAACTAAGACATAGGATGTCTTAACGTGTTGAATCTATCAAGTCTCTAGAATCTTCATGGATTTTTAAGTAAGGTTTTATAGTGTAGAAAGTCATAGCGGAGTTATATTAGTGTGGCGTTTTTGTTTTGCGTCTCTAATTTCCATGGATTTTTAAGTAAGGTTTTATAGTGTAGAAAGTCATAGCGGAGTTATATTAGTGTGGCGTTTTTGTTTTGCGTCTCTAATTTCCATGGATTTTTAAGTAAGGTTTTATAGTGTAGAAAGTTTTTTTTTTCTGAATCCACCCATTCTCGCGGTCTAGTTTGAGTCTTATTCAGTCTCTATTGGACGAATTACACTGCTGGAGGTAAAAAAAAAACCTCTTCTATGTCACCTTACACAAAACATAGGTTTGTGGTAGTAGCCTACATATGGAATAACAAGTTTCTATGTACTTCTCCGTCCTACGGAGAGTGTTGTTTGAAAAACATGTCTATGAGAAAATATAGTTTTTTCGTGACATTTTTAATAGGACGGAGGATGCATGTGCATAGATGGTTACGAGAAGTTCCTATCTATATATGGTTACTTGATTCGAGAGTTTTCTTATATATATAGACTAGATAAAAAAGTCATTATTATATTAATAAAGTAAATGCTCGAGCGTATGTTACAGTCTAGTTTTTTTTAACAAATGCAAATATATAATCTATATCTATATACCCCTAATAATAAAGAGGCAAAATTTCTAGCCATTTTTTTGATCATCCATTTTTTTATTTGTCTTTTCCTGTAACTACCGGATAATATATAGTCCGTACTCATACAAGTTTGAATAGATCATCTCTAATATGATACAGAGTTCGATTCCAAGACTTATTGGGTCGTGTATGTGATCCGGACTCGAAAACAACCGGCTTTCCATAGGAGTCCTATTCCATCATACCTCGTGACGGAAAATAAATATATTATATTTTTCATAGAAAAAACAAGCAATATATCATATCCCATATAAAGAAAAATCTATACCTATACCTAATAAAAACATATATAAAAAAATAAAGCAAAGTTGTAGCACCAAGGAAAGTGCAACTCTCCGACTTAATTTTTTTTCTTATTAAATTTATTTGGCTCCGTGTGCCATGTCCGTGTCATGTTCCATTTTATTTTCCTTTTTTGTTCCATCGTGCTTGAACTCGCAGCAGAGTCGAAGTTCACGTACAATACAACACGCCAAAGACATTTCTTCCATCCCTGTAGACTTCAAATCCCTCTCTAGATTGATATCAAATATTGTGCTTCTTAATGAGATAACAAAAAATAAGAATAGGAAATCGAAATCGACGAGAACACAAAGATTAGATAACTATATAAATCAAGTCAAACTAAATAAGATGCAAGTCAAGATGAACTTGTGATTGATCTTGACGACACTTGAACCAAATTTGATCTCGACATAAAAAACTAGATTTGGTACAGCATGTAACTTCGCGAACGGGCGTACCAAACGACCCCGCAGCTCCGCTTCAATGTTGCAGCGCCGGTTTCTCCGTTGAGACAAGCGTGAAACAGAAAAATAGTAGTTTTGCATCGCTCACGAAGGTCGTGGCACGACCGTAGTCCAGTTTGCAGACGTAGCAATCAAGGCGGGGTGGAGGGGCAGAGCAGCACGATGGCGCGACGAGCTCTGACGATGACGACGACGTGCAAGCTATAAGGATGACGGCGTGGAGAGTTAACTCTTAAGATGGCGGCGTGGCGAGCTTCAAGGGAGGCGGCTCGGCAGACTCTAAGGCTAAGGACGCCAACATAGAGATGCACCTCTAAAGATGGGCGTGGCGAGCTCCGAGCGATGTGGCTCGCCGGCTCATCAGTAAACTTCGAGGGCCCAGAGTTCGGTAGGGCAGGCGTGACTACTCCTGAGAAATCGACGCTGGCGAGCGTGATGGACTCTCAAAGGCACTAGCAGGAGAGAGGTATAATAAGTGACGAAGAAAATAAAGAAACAAGCAAAAGAGAAAAGGAGAAAAAATTTTAATCATGTCTTCATTCTTAGTATATATTAGAGAAAAGGAGAAATTTTTTTAATCATGTCTTCATTCTTTGTATATATTTGATAGAGATTTCTCCGATTGCAACGCACAGACATTTTTGCTAGTAATTAAAATGCCACTTCCTGCATACCCGTCGCCAATTCTCTGTTCACTCCTTCGGAGGTGGGCCGTCGAGAAACTTGAAGGATGGAACCTTCCGAATTTTTTTTTTGGCACGTGCAGGCAGCCGAAGGAGATCGACCTGCTGCATGCCTGTCGCCAATTCTCTGCTCAGTGCTCACTTTGTATAATCCTTCGGCGGTGGGCCGTCCAGAAACTAGAAGGAAGGATCCTTCCGATTTTTTTTTTGCAAGTTCTAGCAGCTGAAGGTGATCGACCACCTGTGCGAAAATTCATGGCCCATCATAGAACTCGGTCGATTTGCACGCATGGATGTGCGGTACCGACGACACAGGTACGCTGGCTAGTGTTGATCCCAGATCTTCAGGACCATTTCGGGAACCTGCCACCTGTCCGGCGTCCGACACGGTACGGTGCACACGGGATCGATCGTCCGATCGGTGCCGTGCGCGCGGCCGGGGTCGGGCCGCGTATCTTGGCGTGCCGGGGCGGGTGGATCGACCATCCGATCCTGTCGCGCGCTGTCCTCGGCGATGATCGAGAACGAAAGCCTTCTTCACGCTGCCGGCGGAACGCGCCAAACGCCAGGTCGGGCGCGGCCACGCGTGCGTACGTGCCCCGGCCGCGCGGCCCGTGACCCCGCCGCGGCGCGGGCACATGGCCTGCGCGCGCGGCCCCCGGCCGGGGCGGGCGCGAGACCGTGTCTCAGGTACATACGGAAGAACAGGGTTTGGCGCGGCTCGTCATCGCCTAGCAGGTCGATCGGCGCGGGGCTGGGCTTGGACTGGAGGCAGACCATGGGCGAGGCGTCTGTTCACGGCACATGCACGTACGCCAGCGCGCCGTGATCCGGGGCCCGTCGTGTACGTACGGTGAGGTCGACCGGGAGCATGTAGGGCTCCAGGCGCTGTGAAATCTAGGGTGCATGCATGCTGGTGTCCTGTCGTCAGTCGTCGTCCATTCAGCAGCCATCCTGGTGTGTGCACAGAAGAGTGTTAGCAGGTGGACGAGACGACTGGACAGTGTGTCATCACTGTGTCGTTGAGTGTGAAAACAAGATGACAACTATTCGTACGCATCTACTCCTCCCTGGTAATAAGGGCAGGTAACGACATGCGTGGCTTCCATTGCCATTTTTTACTGGTGTTTGGGGTGTTGGGGTAGAGAAAACGACACATTCAGCGTACTCTCATACTAGAGCTGATGGGAGTATGAGAAGCTACTTTTTTTTTCTTCACCTATTTCCACGGACTCTGTAAGATGAGCAGAGATAAAAAGAGAAAAACAGTTCTTATGAACATTATTGTACAAACAATAAATACATCAGAAAGGACGACTTAACTATACCACCTTGCTTGGAATCTGCAAAGCTGACGACCGACGATCTGCTTCAGTAACATGCTAGCAGTAGTGTTTGGGACCTCTTTGCATTGTCTTGTCCTCTCGGTGAGCTCCCCGGGTGCAGTTTGCCAATTTCCATTCGACGGGCAGGGAGACATTGACGAGGCCCGGGAACATGGCGAAGACCGACCGTCGACCGAAATCTACGGTGGCACGACCAGTGATGCGATGCCGCGATGGCTACGGCCAAGGCTTGGTCTCGATCGGCAACGTCCAAGCGGCCCCAAGCCTATAGGCATGGAAGTGCGGTGACTGGTGAGCGAAGGAAACCGGATGAAGCAGGGAAAACCTTGCCACCTTTTTCTCAGGTCAAACCAAATGTTTTTTTCTTGTCCATTACCTTGCATCCTAGAGCAATTCTGTCAACCCAAGCGAGATCCAAGCATTCAGCAAAACAAACTCACCACAGAGCCTCTCATCTGGACATTATACACGAGTTGCTAGCCTGCCCAAGTGCCCAGTGCCAGCAAAGCGCAAACCATAGATAGAGGTAACGTGACTACATGAGCGAAGTTAAAAATTCAGTGATTAGAGCCAACATACCAAGCATATGAAACCCAATTCCAGGTATAAAATCAGAAACGATCTGTTATTGCTTCCAACAAAAAAAATTATGGAGTTGCTTCATACACGGAAACTCTTAGGTACGTTCGAAAAACTAGGAGAAAGAAGTGGAAGCAGAAATGCGGTGATCCAAGTTTTACTGCATCTTCCAATCAAGAGTACAGGCTTCTGCTGATACTCGTACCTTCATAACAGTTACAGCCATGTGAACCGCGGCAGCCATCAACGCAGATCATAGGCCTTCACCAGCTGGTGCATTGCTCAAGATACAATGGGCCTGGGCAAATCACAAAATGTCAATCATCGATCAGAGCTAAGCAATACAATCCAGAGGAAAAGACAAGCTGTCCATTTTTTCCATACAAGAAGCAACCTAAGTCCAGAGGGACGAGGCCCCAATTGTTCCCCTGCTGGTATCTATTGTCTCCCTCTACCTTTGCTTGCTATCGCTTTCCAGCTCTATTTCTATGCTTCTGCTGGTTCACACACCTTGCTTTCATGAGCACTGAAGATGGACATTGAATCGGTGCGGTGTGCTTGCTGTAGCCTCAAAGAGGACTGCACCCAGGAATACATAGACAATGTAAAGGCCAACTTTAGAGGGAAATGGCTCTGTGGCTTATGCTCAGAGGCTGTAAGGGATGAACTCAGTAAACACAGGAGCAGCCAGGATGGAATTGAAGAGGCTATCAAGGCTCATATGGAATTCTGCAGGATCCCGCTGTCAAGCCCAGCTGTCCGGGTAGCTGATGGCATGAAGGAGATGCTTAGGAGGAGGTCAGGGGAAAAGAAGAGGCCAGCAACACCATCAAAGCCACACCCAGAATAGCAAGGTAGGTAACAAATTTCACAGTTGAGGACTGTCAACAGAGATGCTTTTAGTCGCCTCAAAGTCGGCGCATTGATGTGAGAGCCTCTCAATCTACTAAATGCTTTTGTCCTATAAGTGTATTTTATATATAATTACAGGCGGCATGTCAAGTGTAAATATGAGCAATCTTATTAATCTGAGTTTTCATGATTACTACATGAATCAAATGCCGTCCACAGGAGATACATCTAGTTTCTTTTCTGTTTTTATTTTCTTCTTTTCTAAATTTCGGTCCCTTCAAATCTAGAAAATAAATTTAGTGATTTGTTTCTTTTGCTCGATTTATATATTCAGATAATTTGTTGTCAGGAGTCAATTCTTACTATTCAGTTCTATATGGCGAGAAGAGTGAACAGTATTTTTACTTGATTAATCATAAGGTACTTGAAGATAGTACTGGAAACAAAGGGTACTTTTTTTACTAAAAGAAAGCCAACATGATGATCAAGGAGGCCTGGATAATGACAGATGTGCATCACAAGGAAACGACAGTAGCACTAAATTACACAGAAAGACGTTTCATTAAGGGCTCAAATATTCTGCAGATATGTAAATTTGGCACTATAAGCTAGAGTTCAAACGAATGAAAATGCAGCCAGAGAAGTAAGCAAGAATCACTCTTATACTAGTAGTGCTGAGAATAAGAAGAACAAACATACTCAAACTTGCCTCAAGCTAGAAGCATACTCCTGGCATTCTTAACTATAGCTAGAACAGTCCTTCTCCTGCAACCAAAGACTACTGTTATTATCATTTGCACGATTGAAAACTTGGACTAGAAAAGGTAGCATATGGATGGCCATTCGCATTTGTCAATTGTATGATTAAGTACTAATGGCTTTCCACATTTCAAATGTTTGGAGCTTCTCATGCTGTTAACTGTATTACCAAATCATGAATTTAGGTGGACATTAAAATGGTAATTATAATTCCATACATACCATTCGAAAAGGTCAGATTTGATAGATCAAACAGCTTTTATTTGTTTGTCTAAGAAATCAAACACATATGTTTAGTTGCTAGTGTGTACTTTCTTACGATATCAAAATCTTAATATAATCAGTGAACTTACTTAGCTCATCTAATGATATGTTAGCAGCACTGTCCCCAGATTTAACCAATCGAATCTTTCCTGCACATAGAATAGATGTCCAAACATTAGGTTTTTGTTCAATGGAGAGACATGAAAATAAAAGGTAGATGCAAACTACCATACAAGGACATCCTATTTCAACTGAAAAAAAGCATAGCTTTGTGATTGTTAGCACATAAAAAATGGTCATTGCCATTGAGTTACCTATGAAAACTACTTATATAGAATACAGTCTCACTAATCAACATACTAGGAAAGAAGATTGTGTGAATCAGAATACCATCACGTCGAACACAGATCTCAGGTATGTTTTTGACTTGATCATTAACACTGTCATTGTAGACCCTGGTTTCAATATCACCCTCAACATAGACTGCAGAACTGGCATAAGGTAAAAGAAAAAATATATAAAGCAGAATCCCTGGCGAAAAAGACAGATATAGTTGTATTCAAGGTAAAAAGAGGATATTTTGATTTAAACCACATACTTCTTCACCAGCTTCTGAACAGCATAAGCACCTAGCTGCTCATTATGAACAGCTATGCGATGCCACTGAGCTGGCTTCGGCAAATCCTTAGGCCCAATTACCCTCTGGTCAAACATGCCACCAGTTCCAACGGTAAAAACAGTTACTGTATGCCCATTCCTTAAAATTTTTTGCACAGGCACTTGTCCAACTTTGCCACAGATGATGGCCTAGAAAAAGTAGAACAGATTATAAATGTAAATAGGGCTCCTCAAGAAACAAAACAGCAGACAGAATTCCATATAAATGATATAGGATATCTATTTTTTATGTCCATACCCTGTGCACACCACGGAATTCCCAGCCCTTTTGGGGATCTACGGTTTGGGGTCGTAACTCTCTCTTTGAATCTGGACGATTATCGTCATATTCCACATCACCCTTCTCATCAGGGTCAGAAAAGGAAACAGTAGAGCTCCAAACTCGTGGTTGTCTGCAGAAAACTGCAGAGAGAAAGGTTTAATATATCTTGCACGTCAGTGTAAATTTATATATCATCTAAAATGATTGATCAGTGACCACAGTTTCCATGTTCCTATGTTAGGTGAAACATGTGAGTAACATTGAACCAGATACCTACCAGTTGAAGTCCTTTGCTGTTCCATGACCCTCCTCAAGCCCTTCAGCAATCCGCTGCTGACACGAGTCATGGTGAATCTACATGAACAGAGAAAAAAAAAGTAAGAAGATATAACCACAAACACAATAATGATATTTTCTTGTTTCATCCTTGAACTTAAAGAAAGCAAACATCAGAGCAATTTTGTTCAAGCTAACCGTCTATCATTTAAAACTTTTTATGACCTTAATGTAACACTTAACAGTAAAAAAAAAACAAGACGAAAATGATATGTCAGGAAAAAACTGACCATGGACAGCGTGATCAGAATGGTGAGAAATTATTTCACAGGAGAAGGTTCAGAATAATTAACTCAGAATTATATGCATACGAGGAACACTTCGTATGTAAACTGCAGATAGCCGACCACAAAATAATAAATGTCGATTGCGGTCTGCCTAATTTGATAAAACATTAAAACTAGAGTGAACCGTTTGTATTCTCAGAAAGCACATCTTTTCATTGAACAACTATCAAAAAGTGAACAAATTATTAGGAGGTATATAACCAATAATGGGGGGGACAATACAAACACAAGCCAAAGGATAGAAATTTGAGTAGAGATGACCCAGTCACTTATTTTCCCTCCTTAATGAAGTTAAACACACTGTTCTAAATCTCCGGCTAAAGGGATTAGCGGCACCATGGTCGAACAGCTATAGCCGCTAAGATCGCCGCTAAGGCGCTACCTCTGTTTTGCTTTTGTCCTGTTAATTGCATCAATCAGAGTCTGCACGACGCTGGACACAGAGGAGTTCTGAAAGAAGGGATGAACAGCGGTACTATGGGGCTCCAGGGATGGCCGCCGCCGCGTGATGGAGCGAGTCTGCGAGGCTGAGAGCCCAGTTGGGCAGTTGGGCCGGCTGTTTTTGGGGACGTGGCGTCTTAGCTGCTGCTAAATTAAGGTTGTTTTAGAGGCTATCTCCGCCTAAATCCGGCTATTAGCGTTTTGGATTGTTTACCGCTAAAATCCAGTTCTCCTAGCTGTGTTCATCCTCAGCAGCTCCGGCAGCTATAGCCGGAGATTTAAAACTTTGGTTAAACATGAGCATTGTCTATTGAACACACGATACCAGTGTCGGACTGGACAGCATAATGTATTGCAATACTAAATAAATATGCCTAGCACACTACTGACCAGTGTCCTCTCAGGGTTTTTTTTTGTTTAAATAGCAGGCGCTCTGCCTTTTCACTTAGTAGAAGGATAATCAATAAAGTTACAGAGTTCAGAACGGAAAACGGATCAAAATATAAAAAAAAAATAGAGAGAAGTCTACAACGAAGCCAGTGAGTCATGGCAAAGATCAAAGGACAAGGTTCCACTGAGGCATATGAACGAACACCTCTCGTGCATAGAAGTTGGCTGCTGCGCCCTGAGATGGGAGACACGAACTGTGCAAGACAGATCGATCGATCGGAGAAACCCCCTCTCCGATTACATACAGAAGCATCCAGCATTTGCGCGGCGGATGCCTTCGCAGCAAGCCAGAGGTGGTAATTGTTTTACATGGGGGTTGCAGTTCATACCGAGATGGAGAACGTACGGTTGTAGAGGGGCCTTCGGAGATGGGTTTCGGAGTGGCGCGTCCGGTACGGCGGACAGAGGCGCCTCTCCAGCCTCCACGCAGATGGGGGAGGGAGAGGGAGAGGGAGACGGCGAGCGGGAACGGCGGCGCTCGCTACCGTTTCTAGAGAGGTACGTTTGTTTTTCCTTTTCTTGGGGTATGTGTATGTTTGGTTTTTTCTTTGAAAAAGAGCTTCGGAACTTTGAAAAGACTGGTCAGCTGGGCTACGTTTTGGTCAAGAACTGCGTTCACAGAAAAAAAAATTAGGCCCAAACGCCAAAGGCCCGTCAACCAACGTTCCGTCAACGGACCGTCACTCGCGCGAAGGCGGCGGCCGGAGCCCGGAGGCCGGAGGCGCACCCCGCAGACGACGGCGCTGTGAGCCTGACGACAGGGAGCCCACGGCGGCGGAGATAACCCAATTCCAACCCACTGCTTCCTGGCCACGGCCCATGGGTTCCGTCAACCACAGGCCGCACGTCTTCACCACAGGATTTTTTTATATATATTTTTAACCTTTTTAAAAAAGTAATTTTAAATTTAACACGTCCTAACTTTATATTTTAAAACTAACCATTTTAGCCACGCCAACTGCCGTAGCGCGGCCAAAACATGCTGCCGCGCCACAGACATCTTAACGATCTTAATAGAAAAGTACCCAAAACTATAAAGTTTTAGATCTCATCAAGAGTTATAACTTTCATATATAAAGTATCTTTATTTGACACCGTATAAGAAAGATATAATTTTTTAAAATCTACAAGCACTTGTACACGAATATTAATATACTACTGAAATCTTAACGATCCTAAAATAAAAAACTCAAAACTACAAAGTTGTAGATCCCAACAAGAGCTATAACTTTCATATACAAAGTATCTCCATTTGACACCTTATAACAAAGATATGATTTTTCCAAGAAGACAGACACTTGTACGTGTTTAATATACTGTTAAAATTTTGTTTAATTTTTTTTTAGTATCTTAACGACCTTTAATGGAAAAACTCAAAATTAAAAAGTTGTAGATCTCTTCGAGAGCTACAATTTGCATATGAAAATCATTTTCATCCAAGATCGTATGAAAGAGATATAATTTTTTAAGATTGCATCTTGTCGCGCCAGCCTGTGCTACAGTGTCGCGTCATGGGAGGTGGCGCGGCAAAGATTTCCACGTGGAAATCACCGTCCTTCGTGGCGGATGGTGTCGCGTCGATGCATGTGGCGCGGCAGCATGTTTTGGCCGCGCCACGGTAATTGACGCGACCAAAAGCGTTAGTTTTAAAATATAAAGTTACTCCGTGTTAAATTTAAAATTAGTTTTTAAAAAAGGTTAAAAAGATCCTCACCACACCACTTCGTTCCTCGAACTCACAGGAGTATGACAATTTGAGCATGTTGATTGTTATGTGGTGTTTTATGCTCAGTTAGTTGAACACCATAGATTTCTGTGTGTAGCAATGTCACTGACTGGCTGCTGAAACTTTTGTGTGATCTACTCATCTGAGGTCTTATTTGAATGCGCATGGATTGGAATGGTGTCGGGTACAAAGGTAAGGGTACCCAAAACCTGTGATAAACTAACGCTCAACATAGCAACTATTTTTAAGACAGGATCCGATCAGCCGTTCAAGTCAATGGAGAAGGACCCATCACACAAAGGGTTCCCTCACCGGCAACGGCAACCAGTCGTGGGCCGGCCCATTACTGGAAAAACAGACGGACTAGGGTCGAACGAACGACCCCGCCGCCCCCGCCTCTACCTCGACTGACGGACAGGGGTCGAACGAACGACCCCCCGCCCCTACCTCGACTTACGGACAGGGGTCGAACGAACGACGCCTCCGCCTCGACCCCGATTGACGGACAGGGGTCGAACGAACGACCCCTCCGCCTCGACCCCTCGAATGACGGATAGGGGGTCGAACGAACGACCCCTGAGAAGGAAGCTCAACAGACTTACCTGCTCCCGGTATGGGTTAAAGGGGATCCGATGCGCCTACCTGCCCCCGCCTAACGCCATGGGCGCCCACTACCGCGGTCAAATCCATCAGCTCACCGCCCATGCCCTGGACCTCCGTTGACCGTGCGACCGCTGTAGCCACGTTGCAAGTACGGAATCCAGAGGCACCCCCTCGAGCCATGAAATGGGAAGCCCTCGACCGTGTCTTCATGGATACGACAGGGTCACGCCGGCCTCGACCCCCCCTCGACCGGGGGGCTCGACCACCGTCCCCAACCACTCCGGCATGACTCCCGTCCAATCCGTCCCGCGTCAACTGTGGGACTCGTACCCGTCTACAGAAGATCAACCCTGCTGCGCCGTGACGTGCCGCAACGTCCAGTCCGCCATCACCATACTCCGAAACACCGGAAGGACGGGAAGGCCACGCCGCTACAGCGATCGACGTCCCTTCGCCAGCATGGTGCCACGGACACGCCTCCCATGCCGCTACAGTTTAGGACTCTGTACTCCCGTACCTCCCCTTGATCTATAAAAGGGGACGCCGGGATAGAAGAAAAGGCGCGCGGGGACACGGAGATCGGCTCACACATTCAGACATCAGCTCTGACCCGCATACACCACACACCCGATTGCTTGATCGACCTCTCAAGCAATCAACCGACCACCTAGGATAGCCCTGCTAGTCCTAGGCCTCAGCTCATCCCAAGCACCCCCGTGTAAATCAGCTTGTACCCCCCTGTACGAGCACTTTGGTGCAAGAAAATACGATTCATCTTCCCCCGCTGGACGTAGGGCCTTCTGTGCCCGAACCAGGATAAATCTTGTGTTCTTCTTACATCACATCTGGGAGAGGGAGCACGCAATATACAAATTTACTAGCCGGTGTTCTTGACCCCCTGGGTCATAACACCGACAGTTGGCACGCCAGGTAGGGGGATTTGCGTGTCGATCAACTCCGAACTACTCTCCCAGATGGATTCTACGATCCCATCACTTCCATTCGCCACCACCGTCTGGTTCGGGAGTCTAGAGTTCTGTCACACCCAATTTTAAGGATAAAATTAAATATGAATAACTCATGTGTGCCCAGAGATCAATCACACACATAAGCCGACAAATCTTTAAATAGTACCATCACTGAGTGCTTATTACATAATGAATAATATTTAAATAACATAACAGCGGAATATAAAGGTAACTCTCGCGACGAAGCTCCACTTCACAGGGAACGCCGACTGGTTGACCACTAGCCTAGTACTCCTCACGGTAGCCTTCATAGCCATCTGAAGGGGTTGAGAAAGCAAGAGTGAGCACTTACGTACTCAGCAAGAGTAACATAGGGTTATGAAGCTCAAAAGGTTGACACTGTCTGTACTGCGGCTGCTTTTATCTTGGTCAAGTTTTACCAACACTTAGTTTTAATTATGCATAGCCCAATTGATAACCACATGATAAGATTAATAACCATCATTAACAATTAAACAACATGATCATCTACACTGTGAGTTTTCCAGGCCGCTCGTAACTGTGAGCACGGCTATCATGATAGATTTACACTCTGTAGAGGTTATACACTTTACCCACAAGCCATGTTACCCTTATGCCCGGGTTTATAACTCTCATAACACTTCCAAGGTGAGTGGGCAGGGAACACTATGAAGTCTTTCAAAAGTCTTCCTAACATGTTGCCAGACCCTACGGACCCAAGGGCAAGGGATATGCAAAGCCTCTACTCGATGGTACCTTTCGAAGCGGTAACCACCCTAGAACATGCCCTGCAACCAGCTCGGCAATGGTGCCTTTCACGAACTGCCAACATGCTAGTACGAATCTTTATACTTGACTAAAGCCAGAGCCATTAGACACATGCAATCATGACTAGATTGAATTATGGTGAATAGGTAACAAGGATGATCCCATGTTAAACTTGCCTTGATTACAAAGCTCCTGGTGATCCTGATCTGCTGCAAAGAACTCTTGGTCAACGAAGATCTCACCGGCTGTACTCGATCAACATCACCACGCAATCATCCGAATAATCATACACGAAGCAAATAAGACATGATTAGAACATTACACCATAAACAATAAAGAGACTTTGAAAAGGTTATAAAACAGATCTATACTTTACTACGATCACAGAGACACGAGAACCACGCTAATCGGCTCTAAAACGAAGAAGTTATAGATTAAACGGGATTTTGAAAAGGGCAAGATTAAAACATTAGCAAAGTAATTTTCCTTGATTTTCAAAAGTAATTAACATAGGTGAAAACTATACTACTAGATAGAGTATAAAATTACGGATCTAACGCAACTTGAACGGGTCGATTTGGATTTAAAACGAAGAAAATATAAACATTTGAATATTAGAGGCAAAACTGAAAATAGGAATTTTCTTTTATTTTCGAATTAAACAGAATTAAGAAGGGAATACGTTTTCCCGAGGGGAAAACGCAAAGGCCAAAGGCGTTTTGGACTGCGGGTTCAGAGGGGAAAAAGAGCAGGGTCTCTTTAAGAAAAAGACCACCCGAAGGGGTACGGGTGTTCTGGGCCGTTGGATTCGCGATGGATGGATCGGATTAGATCGGGGAGGTGGACACGGTGGTTCTTCATCGGATCAGAGCAGAGTGGCACGGCGGACGCCATGGCCGGCGGCCGGCGCACGGCGGCGCGAGGGGGACAGGGCTCTACGGTGCTTGGTTTCGCAGGCCAAGCACACCGGAAGAAAGGGAATGACGCCGCGAGCTCGCCTGGGGCACTGGCGAGGCTCGGGGACGGACGAGAGGCGTCGGCGACGGTGAACCGCGGCGGCGGACATTCTGTAACGGCGGCGTGGGTCTTCCAGTGCGCAAAAGAGAGGGAGATAGAGGGGGAAAGGTGTTCCGCACTCTCGTGAGGCTAGAGCGAGGCACGGAGAGGCTTGGGGATGGCCGAGGACGGCTGGCCTCGACGAATCGTGGCGGCGCGACCTCGGTGCACGGTGGCGGGATGAAACAGAGCACAAGGGAGGGAGAGAAGAGGGAGACGGCGTGTCCGGCGCTTACGCGAAGCTGCTGCGCGGCTTGGCGAAGCCCCTGGGATGGCCGACGATGCGGAACGGCGGCGGTTCGACGGCGGAACGCGGCGGAGCTCTGCGGCGGCGCTGCTGCGTTCACGGGACGGGGCGAGGCGATGGGGGCAACCGGTGCGATGGCGGCGCTATTTAAAGGGGCCGCGGCGAAGTCCGGGGCGGTTACGCGCGCGGGGAAAACGGACGCGGGGCGAATGCGGCGCGTCGCGGCGTCACGGCGGTGTCCTGCTCGGACACGAACCGAGGGAGGAGAAGGGGGTACTGACCCGTGGGCCTGGAGTGTCAGTGGAAGAGAGGAGGGCAGAACGGTGCCGACACGCGGGCCCGGGATGGCAGAGGGAGGAGAGGCGCGGGCGCGGACTGGGCCGGCCTAAGCGGAGGGAAGGAGAGAGAGGGGGAGGGAGGCCTGTTGGGCTGGGCCACTGGGCCAGAAAGAGTGAGGTGAGGGATATTCCTTTTTCTTTTTATTTTCAGAATTGAAATTTGATTTTGCAAATTGACAAAATAGATTTTGAAATATAAATTCTAGGGTTTTGAAAACCAGGCCACACAATAAAAATGCAAGGGCATGAGATGCACAAACATGTGGAACCCTAACATGATATTTAATTTTAGTTTTATATATTTAATTCTATGCTTCACAAAATGATTTGAAATTAAAACAAATTAAACTCAAATTTGAATCTAATTTCTAATTCAAATTTTAGGGTGTTACAAGTTCATGTCCACGGGCCACGGCCACGACATGATTCTACTCTCCAGCAGTGGCATGGATAGCAGCAGCTCCGGTATGCCGGGGCCAAGGAGGACCAGACGACGGTCCCACCACTCGCGCCTGTCGCCTACGACCAGGAGGAGGCATGAACGACGCTGCCGCACTCTTCACCGCGCGGATCCCGAGACGCCAGATGCCGTCTCCCCGGCCTCAGCTGGTGACACGGTTCCTCCCTTCGGGAGCCTGTTTGACCCATGCTTGCGGGTCGGGGCGGGTACCTCGCTGAGCCTGACTTTGGCTTTGCTATACCGTCATCTCAGAGGATTCCCGTGGCTTCTCCGACATACTCGGCCGCACCACCGCACAACCTGTTTCCACATGGGCTCTACAACAACGCCAGACTCTGTTCTGCTTTTGTAGGCTCGCAGATGCAGGCACGTTACGGCTCCCCCAGGGAACCTGCTACGTACGACGATCAACCTCGTCACCACCCCTCCACTGGACGAGCGCCCGGAGTCACGACGAGCCCCGGCCCTAGGGTGTCACACCTGGTGGACGACACAGCGATGGCTGGAGGAAGAATACTGGGGAATGTTTCCACCCCGACTCGGACTCCCTCGATGAGGATTACGATCCCACCCGGGAATGTTTCCACCTCGACGGTCAGGTTGACTCCCAGGACGACATCAATGACGTCGCGGCCACGGATGAAGGAGGAGGGGGCAACGCTACACCGACATGAAATGCCGACCCCCCTGAGTCCTGACAAGCCGATCCACCTCAAGACGTCCAGATCGCGCAAGTCCGAGAGCTGCTCGCCAAGCTCGAGGAAGAGCGTCTGCGACTTCAGCAGCTCGAGCACGCCCTCGAGCGAGATCGCGGGCAGCACAGGGTGCAGGAGCCCGCGAGCGGGCCCGGGAAGTCCATCGACAGATCGTCGAGGAGGGGGCAAACGAGCGCCACGTCTACAACCGTGCCAGCCAAAATGTCGTGGCAGCCGCGATGCTGCTTCATGACATACCGGCACCATCGACGCCCCAAGCGTGACGCATCAGGAATGAAATCCAGGGGCTTCTCCAAACCGCGGTCGTACAACAAGCGGAAAGCTCGGCCTCGAGGCGCAGAGGAGCTTCTTCCGAGCGGCGGGACGTGCCTCCTCGACAAGATCGAGAGGTATCTGTCCACCAAGACAAGGCGCCCCAAGGCGGAGCGAAGCGGCAACCAGTTTGAGACCGCATCCTCGACGATCGACAACCGCGAGACGCGTGATACGACATCAACGACAACAAACGACGCCAACACGGTGACGCCGAGGCTCGAGGTTATAGTTCTCATCGAGGTGGGCCACCAGGGCCCCGGAACCACCAGGGCCACAAGTCTTCAGCAAGGCAATCCGGCAAACCGCCTTGCTTGTTCGTTTCCATCCGCCCACTAGCCTGGTCAAGTACAACGGCGAAACCAAGCCGGAGCTCTGGCTCGCTGATTTCAGGCTGGCATGTCAGCTAGGTGGAGCCGACAGCGACCACATCATCATTTGGCAACTCCCGCTCTTCCTCTCCGATACCACTCAAAGGTGGCTTGAGGAGCTCCCCCCGGACTTGATCCATGGCTGGCCCGACCTGGTCAGGATCTTCGAGGGGAACTTCAAGGGCACCTACATGCGACCGGGAAACTCCTGGGATCTCCGCAACTGCAACCAGAAGCAAGGGGAAACCCTCCGCGACTTCACCCGACGGTTCTCCAAGCAACGTACTGAGCTCACCCACATTTCCGACCACGATGTCATCACGGCGTTCGTCGCCGGGACAACCTGCAAGGAGTTGGTGCGGGAGCTGGGACGGAATACCCCCAAGACCGCCAACGAGCTCATGGACATCGTCGCCAACTACGCAGCCGGCGAGGAAGCCATTGACGCGGTCTTCTATGCATCCCCCGACAAGGGGAAGGCCAAGGCGGACGAGCCCGGGGGCTGGAACAACGGGCCCAAGAGGAACAAGAAGAAGAAGAAGAACCAACCGGGTCGACGCAGCGTCGAGCCCGATGATCTTGTCGCTGCGACAGACAAGAAGAAGCCTCGAGGGGGGCGTCTTCAACAAAATGCTGAAGGAGCCCTGCCCCTATCACAAGGGACCGGCCAACCACAACCTCGAGGACTGTCGCATGCTCAAGAAGCACTTCTGCTCTCTCGGCCTCAAGAGAGACGACAAGAAGGAGGACCCACAGGATGAGGGCGATGGCAAGAACGGGGGCTTCCCCGAGATCCTCGATTGTTTCATGATCTTCGGGGACCCTCGACCCGACTCAACACACGTCAGCGCAAGAGTGAGCGTCGGGAGGTCTTCTCCATTCGAGCTCAAGCTCCTCGATACCTCGACTGGTCACACGTGCCGATCACCTTCGATCCGGACGACCACCCCGAGCATGTCCCCAACGCAGGGGTCTACCCACTCGTCGTCGACCCGATCATACTAAACACCCGCCTTTCCAAGGTGCTCATGGATGGGGGAAGCAGCCTCAACATCGTCTACGCCGAGACCCTCGACGTCCTGGGGATCCCAAGGACCATGCTCCTGCCCAGCACGGGGGGATTCCACGGGATCGTCCCAGGAAAGAAGGCACTCCCTATCGGCCGCATCAAACGACCCGTCTGCTTCGGTACCCCCTCGAACATCCGGAAGGAAGATCTAACCTTCGAGGTGGTCGCATTCCACGGTACCTACCACGCCATCATCGGTCGACCGGGATACGCCAAGTTCATGGCGGTCCCGAACTACACCTACCTCAAGCTAAAGATGTCGGGGCCCAAGGGAGTCATCATCGTCGACACCTCCTACGAGCACGCTTACGACTGCGACGTCGAGTGCATGGAGAACGTCGAGGCGGTCGAGGAGTCAGCCATCCTCGCGGCCCTCGACGACTTCTCCAAGGAGATCCCCGACCCCAAGCGACACGCCAGCAACTTCAAGCCTGCGGAGGACACCAAGACCATCCCGCTCGACCTCGAACACGCGGATGAGAAGGCGCTGACGATCAGCGCCATCCTCGAGCCCAAATAGGAAGTCGTGCTTGTCGACTTTCTCCGCGTGAACGCTGATGTGTTTGCGTGGAGTCCCTCGGATATGCCGGGCATTCCGAGGGATGTCGTCGAGCACTCCTTGGACATCCGGGCCGGATCCAAACCGGTGAAGCAACGGTTGCGCCGCTTCGACGAGGAGAAGCGCAGAATCATCGGGGAGGAGGTCGACAAGCTTTTGAAGGCCGGATTCATCAAGGAGGTACATCATCCCAAGTGGTTAGCAAATCCTGTAATTGTCAAGAAAAAGAATAGAAAGGATAGGATGTGCATAGACTACACTAGTTTAAATAAAGCATGCCCCAAGGTTCCTTTTCCATTACCACGTATTGATCAAATAGTAGATTCCACTGCGGGATGTGAAACTCTCTGCTTCCTTGATGCGTATTCTGGCTATCACCAAATAAAGATGAAGGAGTCCGATCAGCTCGCGACTTCCTTCATCACCCCCTTTGGCATGTTTTGCTACATCACTATGCCCTTCGGTCTGCGAAACGCCGGGGCCACATATCAAAGATGAATGCTCCATGTCTTTGGAAAACACATAGGGCCGACTGTCGAGGCCTACGTCGATGACATCGTGGTCAAATCCAAAACAGTCGGGAGCCTGGCCGGGGACCTTGAGATCGCGTTTGGGTGCCTTAGGGCAAATCACATAAAGCTGAACCCAGAGAAGTGTGTCTTCGGGTTCCTCGAGGCATGCTCCTAGGGTACATAGTTTCCCAATGCGGGATCGAGGCCAACCCTGAGAAGGTAACCGCAATCACCAGGATGGGCCCGATCAAGGATCTTAAGGGCGTACAAAGGGTCACAGGGTGCATCGCCGCCCTCAGCCGGTTCATCTCACGGCTCGGGGAAAAAGCCCTCCCCCTTTATCGCCTCCTTAAGAAGACAGAACACTTCACATGGACCGTCGAGGCCGAGGAGTCGCTCACCAAACTCAAAGCCTTGCTCACCTCACCACCTATCTTGGTGCCCCCGAGCCTAGCCGAGCCCCTCTTGCTCTATGTCGCAGCAACTACCCAGGTAGTCAGCGCTGCCGTAGTGGTCGAGAGGGCGGAAGAGGGACATACCCTGTCGGTTCAGAGGCCTGTCTACTTCGTGAGCGAGGTACTTTCCGAGACTAAGACGAGATACCCCCACATACAGAAGCTGTTGTATGCCATCGTCCTCACTCGGCGCAAGCTCCAGCACTATTTCCTGGGCCACCCGGTTACTGTGGTCTCAACTTTCCCCCTCGGGGAGATAATCCAGAACTGGGAGGCATCTGGAGGAATCGCCAAGTGGTCGGTCAAGCTCATGGGGGAAACTCTCTCCTACGCCCCTCGGAAGGCCATCAAGTCTCAGGTATTGGCAGATTTCATTGCAGAATGGACCGACACCCAACTACCCCCGGCGTAAGTTCAGACCGAGCTCTAGACTATGTACTTTGACGGATCGTTGATGAAGATGGGGGCAGGCGTCGGATTGCTGTTCATATCACCCTCAGGGGTCCACATGCGCTACGTCATCCGCCTCCACTTCCCCGCCTCCAACAACGTAGCCGAGTACGAGGCCCTCGTCAACGGTCTGCGCGTCGCCATCGAGCTCGGGGTCCGACACCTCGACGTTCGGGGGGACTCACAGTTGGTAATCGACCAAGTGATGAAAGATTCGAGCTGCCACGACCCCAAGATGGAAGCCTACTGCAAGGAGGTCCGAAGGCTCGAGGACAAATTCTACGGCCTCGAGCTCAACCACACCGCCCGCCGGTACAACGAAGTTGTTGACGAGCTGGCCAAAATTGCGTCCACTAGAGGTACAGTCCCTCCCGACGTCTTTTCGAGGGACCTTCACAAGTAGTCCGTCGACCTAGGCTCGGGGGCTCCCACCCTCGAGCAAGGGGTCGATCCACCCCCCTCGACCGATCCCCCCTCGAACGGGGAAGAAGTCATGGAGATCGACAGAATGGCCGCAACACCAACCCCCTCGACGGCCTGGCGCACACCCTACCTCGAGTATCTAATATGGGGCGAGCTCCCCAAGGACCGCACCGAAGCCCGACGCATAGCCCGACGCGTCAAAACCTACGTCTTGTATGGGGATGGTCGTGAGCTGTATCGACGCAGCCCTACCGGTATACTTCAGCATTGCCTCACCCTCGAGGAGGGGAGGGCACTACTGAAGGACCTACACTCGAGGGCTTGCGGCCACCACGCGGCACCAAGAACGCTGGTAGGAAGCGCCTTTCGACAAGGCTTCTACTGGCTGACAGCCGTCACCGATGCTACCAAACTTGTTCGATCTTGCAAGGGATGCCAATTCTACTCCAGGCAGACCCACCTACCCGCCCAAGCTCTTCAGATAATACCCATAACTTGGTCATTCGTAGTGTGGGGGCTCGACATGATCGCCCCCCTGAAGAAAATAAAAGGTGGCCACACCCACCTCCTCGTGGTCGTAGACAAGTTCTCGAAATGGATCGAGGCTCGACCCATCGCCAACATTCAATCTCGACAAGTTGTGTTGTTCTTCACCGACATCATCCACCGCTTTGGGGTCCCCAACGTCATCATCACCGACAACGACACGCAGTTCACCGGCCAAAAGTTCCTGGACTTCTGTGACCACCACCACATCAGGGTGAACTGGTCTGCAATCGCCCACCCTCGAACTAACGGCTAGGTTGAGCGCGCCAATGGTATGGTTTTGCAGGGCCTCAAGCCAAGGATCTTCGACGGGCTAAACAAACACGACAAGAGATGGGTCGATGAGCTGCCCTCTGTGCTATGGAGTCTCCGAATGACACCAAGTCGAACCACGGGGTTCTCCCCGTTCTTCTTGGTCTATGGGTCTGAGGCTGTCCTCCCCAGTGACCTCGAGTACGGGTCCCCTCGACTAAAGGCCTACAGCGAGCAGGCCAAGAGGACTCCCTCGACCAGCTCGAGGAAGCCCGGGACGTGGCCCTCTTCAACTCGGCAAGGTACCAGCAGACGCTGCGGCGCTACCACGACAAGCACGTACCCAAAAGGGACCTCGAAGTCGGCGACCTCGTGTTGCGTCGTCGACAAAGCAACAAGGGGTGTCACAAGCTGACGCCACCTTGGAAAGGACCCTTCATCGTGACAGAGGTGCTAAAGTCAGGGACTTACAAGCTGAAGAACGACAAGAGCGAGATCCTCACCAACGCATGGAACATCGAACAACTACGTCGCTTCTACCCCTAAGGCCTCGAGGCCTCGTACATTTTCCGCATTATGTACATTTATCGCATTATGGATGAATAAAATGTTCTCGAAATACATTTCACATTCGTTCATAACTCTGAGGTAGCCTCGACATTGCTCCTGCAAAGTCAAGCCTCCCTCGGGGGCTGACAGGGGGGACCCCCCTAAGTCCTCTAAAAACTGGAACGTTTTTTCGAAACTCGACCTTCTCTTTCCACCTTTGCCCCGAGTACGCTTCATGGCTAAGTAAAAAATGCCTCGAACTCCCTAAGGGTCGAGGGCCGTCGAGCCGGGGACTCTCCTACGCCTCAGGGCTACGGTACCCCCACTCGTTCCCCCCCTCCAGGGATACGAGCGTGCGTCGAATACTTAGTCCACAAGCAACGACTCATGCAAAGAGAAATAGAGACAGCTTGAGACATAAAAACACCTAGATGCATCTCGAATAAAATGCATTAAAATTAAGAAGCCCCTAGGGGCTCGACATCATATTGTAACAAAAGCTAATCTATTACATGGACCTTCTTGTCCAGATTCGGCACGCAGGCCTCGACTACTCGTCTCCATCTCCATTCGCCGAAGGGAGCACTTCAGGCTCGAAGAGCTTCGCCAGCTCGCCTCCAGGAACCTCTACGGCCTCGATCAGCTCGTGGCATCTCGCCACGTTGGCCTCATCTTTCAGCCCTAGGTCGACGACGAAGCCGCTCGCGACGACGTTGAGGTTGTAGATGTAGCCCGAGCAGACGACCGCGAGCGCCCGCTTCGCGCCCACGTGCAGAGCAGCACGGACTTGCTCCGTCACCTCTTGGGTCATGGAGTAGAAGCGGCACAGGAGGGAGTCTCCTCACGCGTCACCTTCGACCGCCGGCTCCGGCTCGACCCCCATGTCATTGCAGAAGGCAGAGATGGCGCCCTCGAGCCTTTCGTTCAGGCTCGTCTCCGCCCCAAGGAGGTTCTGAAGACTGGTCAAATCCTCGTGGGCTCAAGCCTTATCCCCTTCGAGTTTTGCCAAGACAAATAGAGGACTCCGTCAAAACCAAAAAAGCAGAGGAAGGGTCAAAAACAGGCAAGCTTAATAAAAAAACTCACCTTTGGCGTGTGCTTCTAGGGTGACGAAGTCCTGCTCGGCCCTCCGAAGTTGGTGGTGGACGTTGACGAGCTCTGTAGCTTGGTCGCTGTTTTTAGCCCGGAGGTCCTCAATAATCTTGCCAGTACCCTCGAGGGCCCTCTTCTGGTTAGCCACCACCTCCCCCAGAGCGATGCGGTCGCGGGAAACCGTGTCAAAATCCGCCTGGAGCTCCTGGACCCACCCCTCGAGGGAGGTGCGGTCGGCAGCCTCCTGCTTCAGGTCCACCTCGAGCTGCCGGACACGCTTCGCCACTCAAGTCAGTTCCTCCCTCAGCTGGGTTGACTCCTCCTCCGCCTTACGCCGGGCCTCCTGGGCAGCGTCCCGCTGCTGCTCGACCTCGGCAACCTCCTTGAAGACAGCATCGGCCCTCGACTGTGCCCGGGAGGCCTCCTCCTGAGCAGCCTTGGCCCCCTCCTGCGCGGTGGCCGCCTCGACCTTCGCCTGGGTGGCCTCGACCTCCGCTTTCTCCAGCGAGGCGCGGAGGATGGGGAGCTGGCTCCACTGCTCCTGCGCCCGGAGGATAAACTGGGACTTGTTGTACGACCTCGCCCGCAACATCTACCAGGGATAGAAAGAAAGGTCATCAGAAAAGAGTAGCAAAATAACCAAGGTAAATCGAGAAAGGAAAGGACGAAACTTACTTCCATCCCCCGGAACAAATCCACGGAAGCGACCTCCGCCGACACGCGTACCACATGGGCGAGCCACGCCCGGAACTCCTCCAGGTGCGCCCTGACCATCCTGCGGCTGCCGCTCCCGGCCGAGGCATGAAACAGGCTCGCCTCGAACAGATGGAGCCACAGCTCCCAATGTGGCTCCATCCCCAGGTAACCTTCGCACACGGCAGTGAATACCGTCACGTGGCAAATGCCGTTGGGGGAGAGGTGTTAGAGCTCCACACCGTAGTGGTGGAGGATCCCGCGCAGAAGACGGTTGGGGGGGATCCCAGCCCCGCCTGGTGGAAAGCTTCGAAGCTAACCACGTAACCCTCCAGCGGGTTGGGCTCAGCGTCCTCCCGCGGCGGCACTATCCACTCCGACCGGTCCACGGAGGTGATGGGTCGGAGAAGGCCTCTCTCCACCAAGTCACCCAAGCGTGCCACGGTCGCCAACGACGGAAGCCAGGCGTTAGGGCCGCGTAAGCTGTAGGTGGTCATGGAAGCAGGAAAGCGGACGCGCTCGAATGCGGGGGTGGAAGGTATGTTGCCGATCTCTCCTCTCCCTACTCTCGCACACGCAGAGATCCGGCTCTGTGGGCAACGAAGGCAACGACAAGAGAAAGAAGACAGGGAAGGCAATGGAAAGCGTGCGGAAGCCAGACCCCCACCCCCAGTATTTATAACCGAAAGCCCAACGGGCGGACCCGACGAAAAGGCAAGTAAGTCTCTGCATTTAATGCGCTCACCTACCGCCTCCTCGTATTCCGCACGCCTCGCCACGCCCGTCGCATCATCAGACTCTGCGCCGCACGCCTCGCCGTACCCTATGCCTGCTACGGCCGCAGTCGAACGAACATCTCCTAAAAAGGCGCGCCTGTGGCGGACAACGTGCAATAGTGGGCGCTATCTTCAGAGGTAAGCAACGGACGTCGATCCGTCCGTCAAAATCTCGAGGGAACGATGGCTGGCCCTCGAATAGGGTTCGATAGCCGCCCTCGAGTACCTGAGGTCAGAGATGACCCATGGTTATGGACTCCGGTCCACCCCCAAATCTCGAGGGAACGAAGGTTGGCCCTCGAACAGGGTTCGACAGCCGCCCTCGAGTACCTGAGGTCAGAGATGACCCAGGGTTATGGACTCCGGTCCACCCCCAAATCTTGAGGGAACGAAGGCTGGCCCTCGAACAGGGTTCGACAGCCGCCCTCGAGTACCTGAGGTCAGAAATGACCCAGGGTTATGGACTCCGGCCCACCCCCAAATCTCGAGGGAGCGGAGGCTGGCCCTCGAACGGGGTTCGACAGCCACCCTCGAGTACTCGAGTTGGGAATAATCCAGGAGGGGCCGGCGCGAGCCCCACGGGCGGACCCAACAAAAAGACAGGTATGTCCCCACATTTAATATACCAACCTACCACACCCTTATATTCCACAGGACAACGTGCAACGGTGGCCGTTATCTTCAGAGGAAAGCAACGGACGTCGACCCGTCCGTCAAAATCTCGAGGGAGCGAAGGTTGACCCTTGCACAGGGTTCGACAGCCACCCTCGAGTACCTGAGGTCAGGGAGGACCCAGGGTTACGGACTCCGGTCCACCCTCAAATCTCGAGGGGGCGAAGGCTGGCCCCACGAACAAGGTTCACAACCGCCCTCGAGTACGCAAGTCAGGGATGAACCAGGGGGGCCGGCGCGAGCCCCTAGCTCGAGAACGAACTCTCGAGGCCCCCCGGGACATATCCAAAGTATAACCACGGAATACCCAAGGATCCCTTCGACAGGAGGCATTAGGCCATCGACTCTCATCGAACAGAGCTGGCACCTAGGTAATCCACGTGGTGTTGCTTGAATGAGAACGCCTCAGGGCTTCTATCGACCCCCATCGAAGGGGGCACGAGTTCTCACTTGGATTTCACTTGAATTTATACCTGTTACCAGCTTGCAGAGGACTTCGAGGTTCGTCCTTACGAAGGCTCACAGAGGACTTCGGGGCTCATCCTAACGAGGATAGCACGATGCTCTTCGCCCCACAATCCGAGCACAAGGATCCGCGGGAAGGACGCTAGGAGGTAGTAAAAGCCCAGCCACACGAGGCTCGAGGACTAGACTACGCATGACACCCCTCGACGAAAGAGGGTCGAAAACACTCGTAGTCTGGCAGACAGAGTTGACCCCTCGATAAGGCACTATGACTCCAGTTTAACATTCGAGGGAGCGAAGGCTGGCCCTCGGAAGGGTTTCGACAGCCGCCCTCGAGCACCCCTTTTTTCAGGAAGTGGAACTCTCGTAGCCTAGCGAACATAATCGACCACTCGATATGGTGCTATGACTCCAGGTAATCCTGACTCCCCTCAATAGAATACACGTCAAAGCCCCCAGAGGAGTTCTTAATCACTCCTCTGGGGCCTCGGGGGCTACCCCCGCGGGGTGCGCTCGCGCGCACCCTGCGGAGAATCAGACCTCGGACTAACCCTGCAGATCATCGGCAAAAGCCTCTATACGGATTCTTCTTATCCGCATAAAGGCTCGGGGGCTACTGTCGGGTACAAAGGTAAGGGGTACCCAAAACCTGCGATAAACTAACGCTCAACATAGCAACCATTTTTAAGACAGGATCCGATTAGCCGTTCAAGTCAATGGAGAAGGGTCCATCACACAAAGGCTTCCCTCACCGGCAACGGCAACCAGTCGTGGGCCAGCCCATTACTGGAAAAACAGACGGACTGGGGTCGAACGAACGACCCCTCCGCCCCCGCCTCTACCTCGACTGATGGACAGGGGTCGAACGAACGACCCCCCGCCCCTACCTCGACTTACGGACAGGGGTCTAACGAACGACCCCTCCGCCTCCGCCTCGACCCCGATTGACGGACAGGGGTCGAACGAACGACCCCTCGAATGACGGACAGGGGGTCGAACGAACGACCCCTGAGAAGGAAGCTCGACCGACTTACCTGCTCCTGGTATGGGTTAAAGGGGATCCGATGCGCTTACCTGCCCCCGCCTAACGCCATGGGCGCCCACTACCGCGGTCAAATCCATCAGCTCACCGCCCATGCCCTGGACCTCCGTTGACCGTGCGACCGCTATAGCCACGTTGCAAGTACGGAATCTAGAGGCACCCCCTCGAGCCATGAACAGGGCAGCCCTCGACCGTGTCTTCAGGGATACGACAGGGTCACGCCGGCCTCGACCCCCCCTCGACCGGGGGGCTCGACCACCGTCCCCAACCACTTCGGCATGGCTCCCGTCCAATCCGTCCCGCGTCAACTGTGGGACTCGTACCCGTCTACAGAAGGTCAACCCTGCTGCGTCGTGACGTGCCGCAACGTCCCGTCCGCCATCACCATACTCCGAAACACCGGAAGGACGGGAAGGCCACACCGCTACAGCGATCGACGTCCCTTCGCCAGCATGGTGCCACGGACACGCCTCCCATGCCGATACAGTTTAGGACTCTGTACTCCCGTACCTCCCCTTGATCTATAAAAGGGGACGCCGGGATAGAAGAAAAGACGCGCGGGGACACGGAGATCGGCTCACACATTCGGACATCAACTCTGACCCGCATACACCACACACCCGATTGCTTGATCAACCTCTCAAGCAATCAACCGACCACCTAGGATAGCCCTGTTAGTCCTATGCCTCAGCTCATCCCGAGCACCCCTGTGTAAACCAGCTTGTAACCCCATGTACGAGCATTTCGGTGCAAGATAATACGATTCATCCTCCCCCGCTGGACGTAGGGCCTTCTGTGCCCGAACCAGGATAAATCTTGTGTTCTTCTTGCATCACATCTGGGAGAGGGAGCACGCAATATACAAATTTACTAGCCGGTGGTCTTGACCCCTGGGTCATAACACCGACAAATAGATTAGAGTAAAAATTGATTTAAATACACTCCAATACATATGATTTAAAGTATATGTACATCCAAACAAGATCTGATATAGACTATCATCCAATTCTCACGTACACATGCGTGTATCAGAACAGAGAGAGAAAAAAAGCGAAATGAAAAGGTAATTCACCAAAAGGTCACGCGGGATAATTTGACAGACGCATAAGACCCAATAATTGATATGGAGTACTTGGTAGCAAACAAATCAAGATGCAGTTGAGGATGGGGAAGATGTTCTCAACGTGATTTGACACCACAGTTTGAAAATGTTGGGATATTCAGTGATGCTGGGAAACCTGAAATAAGCACCGAACAGTTGCAGGAGCATGTGGCAAACTCAGATGACACTGACAGCACATATGCTCAGTGCTGAAACTGGCCGAAGCGGATCACACACAATTCACCACTCATGCATCTGCTGACAACTCTCAAGATTTAGCACAAAGTCTAGCTCTACCAGATAGAACCAGGAAGGTCGTCCATTATCTCTGCATTAAGTGGCTAAATTAGATACCCGAGAAGCACATTTGTCCAGAAATTCAGACTCTTTACATTTTGTTTCGATTCTCTTTTTCCTTTCCCTAAACAAATGTGTATCCAGCTTATATTGTTACAAAAAACGCTTCTTTAAGCATACAAATTATACTGGATCACACTTGCGTTTGTGTGACCTGAGATACCAACAGAGGTCTAACGATTCTACACGTCACACCAACAAGTCGTCAGTCATCTTCAAGCAGCGTCCGCGTCCCCTGTGGATTTCTTGTACTCTGGCTTGAGCTCATGCGTTCCCTGGTTTGGTCCTCGTTTATTATACACACAGAGATCGTTCAATATCTCCTTGAGGAATTGCTGCATAGAGACAAACATAAATAATAACAACATGAGCAGTCACAGAACAATAAAAGAAATATCTATAGTTGCAATCTGCTTATCTAAGATGGATTTCCCCACTGACATATCAGGAAAGAGCCAAGGAAATACCTCTGGCTGGTCAGTTTCTATCACTAGTGCCTTCAGGGCCCAATTGGGTTGCCTTTCGAAAAGCTTGAATATAATGTTTTCCATCTCTGTGCGATCCCTACGAGTTCTTTTGACATCAGATGGTTTTGCTGGTGCTGCCTTCTTCTTTTCCTGGCAAGCAAAAAATTCAGTAAGTCACAAGATGTTATAATTGGCAGTGCAAGTCAAACAGACTGACGACATGACTGAGATCAACGGTGTGATGAAAGACCTTAAAAGGAGAGTAAAAAACAATGCAAACTTCTTCCCAAGCAACGACCATATTTAGGTAACAAGGAAAATGTTTCTCATTAAAGGCAACAGCAAAATGAATAATTTCAAGTGTTGAAGTGGAAGATGAAACTACCTTTGAACCAGAAGGTATGAGACCAACCATGCCAGGCATTGGCCTCATGCTCATTCCGTGGTCATTGTCAAGTACCTATAAGAAAACAGAAAATGTCTTATTGGTAAACCACAACTTAAAAAATGTCATAATATTTCCACAAAAAAATGTCATAATATGATAGGATAATATAATACAACCATCAAAGCACCAACCTGCACTTGTCTAGATTTAACCATGTACTTTTGTGTTCTTTCACGGCATAACTTTCCATAGTTCGCCAAATTATCACTGTGAGGTTCCATGTCAAATTTATGTTCGACTTTTCCTTCACATGAAAGTTTCCCTGCAACAAATAGGGCACTATTAGAAGAACAAAAAAAAACAATCAAAAAAAGGGGGAAAAAAGGTGCTGGAAAGCGGTAAAGTTCCTAACTGGTTACAATCAGTAAACTGCACGCGAACAGTTACTAAGTAACACCCACTAACGCCAGCTGGTTATTCAAAAAAGAATACTACCTCTGGTTGTTTATATATCATGCTGCAACACAATTTAGAATGATCACAGAAACATGATGTTTGGGTGTTTGGCCTGTCCAAATTTGTCCCCACAAACTTGTATGCCAGCTCAGATTTCTCACTTTTACGTGGTTCTCCAGATGAGGAAAGGCAAACAAGCATCTTGAACTTTCTCACGTCCCACACAAAAACTGACAGATTTCTCAGACGTCCACAGACAATACATGCCTGAAGACCAGCTGGTTCACAAAAGCTTCAGCTTAAGCGAGTGCTGCCCTTGAAAAAAATTGAAGTAGGGTTGGGCACACCAGGTCTAAGACTTAGGCAGAAATTACTCCATGGGGCAAAGAGGAAAATCAGCATCTGCCTATTGTAAGATTTCAATGAGGGCAGAGGAGTTTGTGGATGGGCAGTGGAATGCAGATCTCAGGATGCTAGAGGAGATTGACAACCATCAACAGCATGCAGTGCTTACAAAAGGTGGATTCATTGCCACATATAAGGATGAGTGACTGTAGAATCATAGGTCAGCAAGTGCTGGAGGCAACCAAAGCCCTAATTTGAAGGATTGCTCCTACAGATCGTCACAGGTGTGTGTATGAGGGTGGTCGAAGTCGACAGATCAAGCTTGTAGGCTACAGAAGCAGTGTGTGAAGGGAGGAAGCCAATGAATAATGGTTGTAGACCATGACAGCGACACTAGGTAGTGCATGGGTGGAGGCGGAGCCACACTGGCATTGCTGCACCGGTGACGTTTATCTGCTAGGACAACCTTCTGAGAGATTCTTCGTGAATGGAAAATGGGGCAAAAGAGTAAAAACACTGCCATTAATTTCTTCTACTAGGCTGTTGGGTAAGCATAATATAATAATTAAATCAGTCTGGAAACTGTTGGCTCTGATGAGTTTAACTGATTAAGGGAAACTTAAGATATATCCTTATTTTCCTATATCTTTCCAAATAAATTTCAGACGAGATAAGTCAACATGCACTGATTATGTGCAAGTTTCTTAGCATTAGCATAAATTCCCCTATATGAAAATAACATATGAACCAAACCTACTTGTGAATCAAATGATCTAGAATTCTAGAAATATTGATAAACAAATAACAATCAAACCACATTTATTTATGTCAAACATGTAATTGCACATCTGCCTAACTGCATGAATTTATTTCAGATGACTAAATCACTATCACTATAATGTAAAAGGTAATATAGAAAGAGATGAGAGATTTTATTGAGTGTGTGGTTTGGAGAATCAACCCATTCTAGATGGGGTGATGCATCATGAGTCCATTCCTCAAATTTAGTGGAATGAACATATTCCTCATAGAAGTACTAACTATTAGCTTGTAAGGAATGAGATGGTGATGGATCAACTCATTCTATTCAACAAACCAAACAAAAAACTAAGGACTGAGATGATGATGGACTACTTCACTCCAAACCAAACACTCCGTTAATGAATTCCTATCCCACAAGAATGTTTCAAGAATATTGCCAAAAATGTACAATGCTAAAACATATGAGGATTACTATTCTAATTGTACCAAACAAAATCATTGTGCTAAATAAAAGGGTATCACTAGAACTAGGCATTAATAGATATCCGCCATGCAAGAACAGAGGCAAATCATGTCTGTCTGGGCAGTAAACTTGATTTCAATCATAGATAGAGAGGCGTGCATTTAATCAGCGTAAAGCTGGCAACGACAAGCTGTGAATCTGGATCCTACCTTGGTTAGATTCGGAGAAAACACACATAGGCACGAAATCTTTGAACATATTCAAATAGTAGCTCTTAGGTGTATTCCCAGTGTTAGGTTGAGCCATCTCCATCTTGAACTGTCATTGCAATAGCATGATGTAAGAACGATATGTGCCAAAAGATATACATGAAACAAACCCCACAATGAGCAGCATCGACACCAAGGAATCCGATTATGGCATCTGCTCTTAAAATTAGTCACCTAACGATTTACAGTCACTTTCAACAAGACCAATGTGTGGTATGTACTATGTAGCGTATGTAGACCGCAGTAACTATGCAATCAACTGGAATTGGAACACTTGTTTTGTTTGCATAACAATCTAGTTTGTCCACAATAACAGTGGATTCTTCCTCTCGTTCTTCCTGCGGTCCAATGAGTCTCTACCAGTTTCATGCCAAATATACAGTCCACCCAGTATTCTCAAAACCAGTCATGCAATCTAGAAACAAATTTTAAGACTCCCATCCCAATGCACATTTCTCACCAACCCTTGGAGTAACTCGAACAGATACACAATTTGTTCGAGCATACGCCTTCAGTGTGGCAGCCAATTAAATTTAGCAAACGCATGAATTTTTTTTTAAAAAAATCCCCATCAGTTCGCTCGAGGAGATTCTAGAATCTATAACCGAAGCAAGGGGAAGGGACCAGCGGGGTGAAGGGATTGGGGGATACTTTTTACCTTGAGCGTAGGCTCTTCGGGGTGCTCTTCTGGGAGTAGATCGAGGGAAAGGACGACCTTGGCGACGACGGGGTTGGCGTTGGCGGGGTCGGAGGAAGAGGCGGAGGCGGCCTGCCAGGCGCGGGAGACGACCGGGGGGCACTTCATGAGCCACACGGAGCGGTCGGCCCGCGCCGTCTCCAGGTACTTGGCCTCCTCGGCCATCGTTCTTGCCGCCGCGGCGCGACTCCGATCTGCAAGGCTCTCGTGCTACTCCGGTTCGGACTGGGGTCGGCGGCGCTAGGGCTCGGCGAGCGACGGGCGATCTGGCGCTGCGGACTGCGGAGGGACAGAGGGACCGCGAAGACGGAGGCGTAAAAGGGGGGAGAGAGAGGGCTCGGTGCGACGTGTATATCGTGCGTGCGGCTGTGCGGGACGGTTCGGACTTCGGAGCGGAGCGAAGCTGCGGAGGGCAAGTTAGGGGAGGCCTCCAATGGGCCCTTACTGTCAGAACTAGAAAAAAAAGTTCCGGTACACTTGTCGGTAACGAGACCGCCTTTTTTTAAGAGTTTCTAATAAAACCTTTCAATTTTGAGAACGATAGATAAAAAATCTGTCTCCAAACCACCTTCCAATCTGTTGATACTCGAAAAAAATCGACGATTGAGCTGATATACGCGCGTCTTCTAATCTAAGGTGAAAAGACGTAAAACAAATAAAGACTAAGAGTTTGTAATAAAAATATACAACAAAAAAATATTATATAAAAGTGGTTAATATAATTTAGAAATAATATAATAATTTTATGTAAAATCATCTTTAATATTTTAGGAGTGTTTTTTATAAAAAAAACTAGTAAATATGGTCTTATTTATTATTTCTAATACCTTTTGACGAGTTAAAAACTCTAAGATTTTGGAAGGAAATTTTTGAGAACTCTTAGATATGCTCTTAAAACTATTTAATTAGACGCCTCCCAGACATCCTCTAGCCAAAGCATCATCAGTCTTAATTCTTCGCCTAAAGCTTCAAAAATAGATGTCTAGTATGATTTATGACTGGGCTCAAACCAATCAGGTTCTTAGGATTTGCATGGTTTGTATGATCCAAACCAGTATACCAAGGCAGGCAGTGATGAATTAATGTCAAGCGAGCATTTCTCATCAAGACTTATATGTTCGGAGAAGTCAAAAATTCAAAGTGTGACAAAATTTATGTAATTTATATAAAATATACTAATATTTGTGATGTATAATAAATATTATTAATTGAGTATGATCCAATATACTTAGCATAAACTTATTTAAAGATACCAATGCGTATATTATCTGTATCTATATACATCTATAATAAAGAGATAAAATGTTCGGTCATTTTTTTCTATCCCTTTTTGTTTATCTCTCTCTAACTATTAAACAATGAAGAGTTTCTTATATCCGGACTTATATACTACAACACATTCTAATATGAGTTAGAACAGAGTTAGATTCCATGATAGTAGTCTTCCATATTTGTGAACCAGAGTTCAATTCCAACCCGTATGCCTAGCTCTTCAATTTATTTCGGTTCGTTGTTTTATTTTCGTTTTTAGCTCAGAGCATGTTGTGTTAAGCCGTTCCCACCCTTTTGGTTTAAGAATCAATAGCATGTTCTCTTCAGTGCTTGCTTAGAATCATGCATGCATTATACGACCAGGACTCGGGGCTATTTTAGTTGTGTCCGTAGTTTCTACCAAACCGTGCGATCATGCTTGAAACTGGATGATAAACAAACAGTAAGGAAGTATCAAGTATGCATGTATTGGAAAGCTCTGTACATATATGCATGCACGTTTCTGACCTCGCTGAAATTTAGCATATGCTAAATGTATATTTTAATTTGTTGTGAAAGAAAAATATTACTCGTTCGTTAAAAAGTAATGCAGATAAAGAGGGTCGAAACCTGGACTAGGCGGAGGACCTAGAGGCTGGATAGTTCATTACTTACTGTTTGTACGAAAATCATATAATAAATCAATCAACCGGAATGGGTATTTGTCGAACTTTAAAATATATAATTTCTCAAGAAGTGAGATGTGTACGTATTTTATTTGGGACGGAGGAGTCAACTAATGCTCCACCGTGCATGCAAATTGCATGGAACAGCGATTAGGCGAGAAACAGCATGCTCAAAACGCAAGGTCAAAGCCATCCAAAATGGACTTGTGGACATGTTGCAAAGATGGGACATACTCTACTCTCTTTGTCAACGACAAATATAACACTCTGTGTTGTAAAACGGATCGAGGGGCAAAGAGAAGATAAAGCAGAGGTTACCAGATCGGTGATTCCTCAGCTTCTTCTCGCTGTTCTTCAAGAAGAATGGATTGGTGCGATGGCCTGCGGTGAGAAGTGGCGTCTATCCGCGCGGCGACAGGCCCTCGAAAGTCGCTCACCTGACACTGCGCTTCCCCAAAGGCGGGACAAAGGCGGTGCCTAGAAGTCTGGAGCCCAACAACAACCGCGGGGCCCAACAATAGGCCTGGGCATCAGCTTCGTGGCACCGTCTGGACCACGTGGACCAAGCGTGTGCAACGAGCGCTGACGCGTCTCATGTCTTTTTCCAATTGATCTTCATCCCTCCCCATGGCTATGTGATTCTGATTCTTGTACAGCCATTGCGGCTGTTGCTTCTTTTTTTTTTGAACTTGAAAAACCAAACCCCGGTAGACCTCGGTGAAAGGAGGCGTCGTTTACCGCCTGGTACGGTACCGCGCTGTTGCTTTGCCGGGTTCGTGGGCTTCAGCCGATGCGCCGCCGTTGGACCGTTCATCAGATCGTCCTTTGCGAATTGCGATGGCTTGGCTTCAATGTCACTGCCTCACTGCCGCCGCACCAGGCTGTTTAGTTTAGTTTAGTTTGACACCGGTGTAGTAGCTACTTGTTACGATGCTTTGCTTATCTCGCTCTAGCTTTACTCAACGCGGCAACGCCTACGTACGACTCGTCAACACTGTTCCGTGGGCATTAGACATCATCATCATCCAAATCCAATCTCAACACATCCGTTGCTTCTCCCGTTGCGTTCCCGCGCCTCGCTTGTGACCCTGGCGGACGGACGGCGGATCGGATCGAATCGAATCAAATCAACCCACCACAGATGGCCGGCAGCCCGGCACGTTGGCGAGCCGCGAGCGTGTATAAACTGGGGAGCTCTCCCAGCACGCGAGGGCGACGCGAAAGCGATCGCCGACATCTGTAGCGAATAGCCATCCACCCCCACTTGCCCACTTCATAAACCAAGCTACTGCTGCTGGCTGCTGCTACCACCACCACCAACCAGCCCGGTCGTCTCCAGTCTCCACCCGCCACTGCCGCTATCAAGTCAGCACGCGTGTAGCCGCAGCACGCCGAGGCCGGCGGAGCCGTGTACTACTAGCGAGGAATCACCAGACAGAGAGAGATGTCGCCGCCGCCGCCGCAGCAGCAGCAGAAGGCGGCGATAGTCGGGGAAGAGTACTGCGAGGGGGAGGACAGGGAGCTAACGGTGCGGAAGACGACGCTCTTCACCCCAGGGGACGGGCTAGAGGCGTACGACCACCGAACAGGCGCGCTGGCGTTCCGCGTCGAGACGTACGGCCGGGGCGGGGCGTGCGGGGGCGGCGCCGCCAGGGGTGACCTCGCGCTGCTGGGCGACCGGGGGCAGCCCGTCCTCACGGTACGCCGCCGCCGCCCCAGCCTGCACAACCGCTGGGACGGCTTCCTAGGCGACGGCGGACAGAAGAAGCCCGTCTTCTCCGCGCGCCGCTCCTCCATTCTCGGCGCTGGCACGGGCGCCGCCGCCGTCCTCGTCGACCTCCTCGCCCCCGGCGCCGCTGGGGAGTTCCGCGTCGATGGCTCCTTCCCCCGCCGCTGCTGCCGCGTCGTTGCCTCGGCGAAGGCCTGGGGCGTTGGCAAGGAGGAGGAGGAGGAGGACGTGGTGGTGGCTGAGGTGAGGCGGAAGGTGGACGAGGACGCGCATGTCATGATGGGCCGTGACGTCTTCGTGCTCTGGGTCCGCGCGGGGTTCGACGCTGCCTTCGCCATGGGGATCGTGCTTGTGCTCGACCGGATCACCGGAGACGACGTCGTCGATAGCGATCTGGGAGAGGACCTCCTCAAGGCCGACACCTCGCCGGCGTAAGGCCACGCCGGTCGCAGGACCCCGACCTCCCGCTCGCGTGCTCCGCGTGGCGTAGTACAATCCACAAACAATTTTTCTCATGGTTCTTCTCTTCGTCGTCAGAGTTTGGATCTTTGGCTTGTGAATTGAGCTCGTTGTATTTTACCTTTGAGCATGATGTGAATTACTGTATTATTATCTTCTCAATTCGGTGCTTCTTTTCCCTTCCATCTACGTACTTGACATCGGATCATGAAACAGTTGCATCCCCGATTTTTGTGGATCCACCCGAGTTGCCTTCTTCAGAGGGTTGTTTTCGGAGTCAAAAAGGTGGAATTTCTGTGTCGCAGTGGAGTGAAGCTGGCTCTTTCAAGCCGAGAAAATGGACGTCATTTACGTGGGTGGCAATGCACGGACTGCGGCTGGTCGGCGGCAAAATATTTTTCCCTTTCGGTATGCACTGGCACTGCTGTGGAAAACAAGACAAATTGACGTCATTGATTTTTCGGTTGGGTACAATAGCAACATCAGAGCAACATATCCAAACTAACCAAAAGGCAGGTGATGCTAATCACTAACGTATCAGAGGCGACGTCAGATTTCATCTGCCGCACGGGTGACAGGTTTGCAAATAGAAATGGAAGGATTAGTACTCCCTCAGGTCCCTCTCCGTTCCTTCTTTTGATTTTTTATCCCAAGTTTAACCAGTCGTTTTGTTCAGAAAATTTATATAAACTTAGTCAAAAATTTAGCAAACCATAACAAAAAAAACTATGATTCACACAATTTTTTATAAATAAAATAAATGATCAAACTTGAGATTAAAAGTCAAACAAACTATAATTTAGAACGGAGTTAACAGTAGATAATAGATTCTCCCAACGAATGACCTTGCCCGTCGATCACAAACAAACCACATGTGACGCTGACACAAGTCCACAATATGACATCGAACATAAATATATATTTGAAATAGACATTTTAATAAACGTAATGAAGTGGTGATGTAATGGATGTATCTGTGGAGCAGTTCTACTCATATCATCCTATCAGCAAATGTTTGCTCAGCATCTAGAAGATATTTGACATCAAAGGTACATTGACCATAAATATCTATCTGTATATTTTGTAAACCTAATGAACTTTTTATGAAGCCGTGGAATTATCTATGATGCGGTCCTACACATGCCATCTTATCAACATACATTTGTCAGCATCTAACCACCCAAAAAAAGGATCAGAACAATAAATAATAAAGGGCATGTATCTCGTGCATCCCAACTATACACCTTTTGAATGTCAGCATGTACAAACAAGAAGATTCTGCTGCCATGTCCTGAACACACACTGTCAAGAAAGAAAACTGGGGGAAGCCCCTTCTATGTCCACGGAAAGAATCAAATTGAATTGCCAGTCTATGTGTTAAGTGAGATTATGTCTTTCATAACCTAAGAACCACCACCACTACTGTTGATTCCGAAGTAGATGGTCTTGCGATTAAATGCATTCATAGCGTAGTCGACACGGATCTGACCGAGGTCAGTGTTGAAGTGAAGTCCATATCCAAATCCAATACCAAATCCTGGTTTCCCTTGCCGCAGAGCTGGATTGCCTGCAGTTATGTGTGAATAATTGTTCATGTTACTGCCGAAAAATGATTTCCATAAGAACATAGAAACACTGCATCTGATGTAAAGAACTCTTGAGGATGTTGAAACTACATTTTCCATAACCAGAGATGAATATGCAATCATCAGTTATCGATCACGTATTGTTGCCTTGTTTCTCTAAGTGCATTATCAGATGCCTATCATGCAAATTATTGGTTGTCATTCTTCGTTCTATATTATATGTTATCTAGGCATTTCCAGAACACCCTGCAAGAGATCTTGATTGCATCCCATATAGCAGGGCAGAGTAATTTATTTCAGCTTCTGGTGAATTACAGAGTTAGCAATCCCTTATCTGAATTATGGATGTTTACAAAATTCGATAAAGCTTCCATTGTTTTTCTAAAAAAATGAAACTAATTGCACTTAGCTTAAGAAATTATGATGTTAATTTCTTGCGAAGTATTCAATTAAGTAATGAGCCTGAAGCCTATTTTTGAAACTAATAGAAATTAGTGAACTAGTATGAGCAGAGGAAACAACACCCTTACCAGGGACATGACGAGCAGATCCCAAGTCACTGCCACAGTCCATGAAAATAGAACCCTCCAGATGCTTCACCTTCACAAAAACATGTCTCAATACTTTGTGGTTATGCCAAACAAACATCACTATTCTGGATACTAGGGATTTATTGGACAGCACGAAGATAAACAGAATATCAAATATTCACAGTAAACTGATGTTGGTGAGACATTTCCATGGAAAGTTCTTAATGATTGCCGGTGATATCAAAATTCTTAGTGATGCTGTTTCTTGAACATTCTTAGATACTTCCTTGAAAAAATTTTAGTGATATCAAAGATTCTCAACACTAGATTTTACAAAATGCTGGAGCTAGATTGGTGATGCTGATTTCTTGAAAATTGTACTGATCATTGTTTCCCTCCAACTAGAGACTGATTGCTGATTTCTGTTTTAACTGCAAATTTTGCAATCCCACATCTTGCTTAAAGGATTCAAGAAGGCTTCCAAGTTATCTTAAACTGTGTGGTTAGTAGAGTTGTGGGTGGTTGCAATGTACCACCATAACTTACAAAATTGTGTTTCACATTCAACTAAATCCTCAAAAGAAAACAATCCAGTGCAAGGGGCAGATGTTACACCACTCAACATCAATGAGGGGAAGTACATGGAATCAGCACTTGTCTACTGATCAAACAGTGTGCAACTCTAAGGCCTTGTTCATTTCATCTCTAGACATGGGGATTGAGGGGGGTTTTAACTTGTAGGGGATTTAATCCCCCTCAATCCCTCCTGTTCCCCTTGGTTCTACGATAAAACGAACAGAGCCTAAAGGGATGGTGTGTAATAGCAGCAACTCTCAAGATTCAGATCTTGTAGCATAACACTTCAATGATCAACATGAAATACTCGAAATTATGTGTAGAACAATCAGATCATTAGTTTTTACTAACACAGAGCACTAAAGGCCTTTGACATATGTCACATGATAAAGTGAGAATAGTCAAACATGTCAACATGTGAACAGAAATCAGTGATCCTCAAGGTTCGGAAACAGTAAACCCAAACTCATAATCAACCATTTGTTAATCAGTAAACTAACTAGCTAAAAATAAGCTGCTATTCATTTAACGAGTCAAAACTCAAAAGTAAGTGCTACGGCTTTCATATGTGGTGTCAACTGCTTGTCTATGTCTTTCTCTAGCACAGTTTCCATTCCCTTTGCTATAAGTACCAGGTTTTTTCCAACTATTATAAGCACCAAAAAATCCATAAAATAGATTGGGTCTATTTGACATTGACATACCAAGGGAATTTTATATTCACAGTTAGCAATTAGACATAGTCTTCCTGAACCAACAGCGCCCTCACCATAGCCTCGGACACTACCAAGTCCGCCTATGGCAAAAGCTTGATATGGTGCCATGTCCCCCACAATGGATCCGCCTGTCAAACTGTGAGGTAGATAGATATGAACTGTCAGAGAAGAGCTTTCTAGAGAATGAATAGTAGGGGTAGGCATTACCTAGTAACCAAAAATGTCGGACCCAACTTTATGCCTTTTGAAACTGCACATTTAACTCTATTGAAGGTCAGTGACTTTGGTACAAGTGGCAATCCTTGTTCCATTTGGAAGTTAACCTACCAATAAGGGTTACTGTATAAGGTAGGCATTATGGTAGAAATAGATCATAAAGTAGGGATAACTTACTTTAAGAAGCTATTGTCATTGACATCTGCATAACCAGATTCTTGCTTCAAGATGATCATGTTGTCATGAAGGTTACCACTGTACGACAATTAACAAGAGTATTAATAAGAACTTTTAGTTGTAATTTAAAGAAAACCCTAAAAATTCATCACCTGCATGTCAGAGGAAAGCCATCATGGTCTCTGGCAATGGAGTAGCCCTGATTATTAACAGGACGGATATGCTGTGGGGAAAAGGAAACAGATGAAGAGTGTGTATAACATGAAATTAACGATAATCAATTGAAATTAAGTCAATGCCCACCTCAAATTTAACACTGGTTCCCGACGTCCAGTTTGATGTGGCTGGTTCATTAAGCTCCAAACCAAATGACAAACGACTAAGGTTTATCCCTCTGCTCCCTGATCGTGTGAAGTTATCAGCCGGGAATCCATGGACGGCAACTTCTGGTGTCATTGAGTGCTGATTGCTCAAAACATAGGAAAGTGAGAAAAGGTGTAAATTCAGTCAAAAGATTACAACAACGATAGGTTTCCAGTGCTTCAGCTTTACTTTAGATAAGAAACATAAAAGGATAGCCAAGATACACAACCCAAACCCAACCTGAATTACAAATGATTGTTGGGATAACAACTCAGGCCTTGGGCGTCTATAGGCAACAACAACATTGGAGTCATTGACTCCTTTATCCAATATCACATCCAACTTCTCACTTCTCCCAAAGAGGTTTGGGTGTTTGAGAGAGATCCTGCAGGCCAAACTCTAGATTCACAAGGTAGTAGTGAAATTGCAGACAATAATGAAGACATACACCAACATACATATACACACTCGCAGAAAGATGCATAGGCATGACACCCAAATGCACAGATCTGGTATGAAGATAGTGTAAGAATCTGCATGTGCATGAAGTCATGAACTTGCAAGACATTGATGTGCATGCACAAGAACGTGCTAGGACAGACATGTTCTAAGCACCAGGCATCAAAGGCATGCGCAAAGAGACAGGGAAACACCGGATGCTAAAGTACAAGGTGCACTTGAACAAATTTACAGTGGATGCAAAACATAGACACGCCTACCTTCCAACGATTTGCGATAAAGTGACGCCAGAGCTTCTGAAACCACCCAGAACAACAGCAGGTCAGGATTATACGCAAGAAAAACAAAGAGGGAAAGCACACATCCATTAGAGGGCTCCCTAACAGGCAAAGTACCGAGCACCTGAGGGGCGGTAGCAGCAGCGCCTCGCACAGCATGTGGGTGAGGTCGACTTGCATATCCACTTTGGCTGCGGTATTTCAACGAACAGATGAGCGACGCCAGCAAATTACCAACACGCGCAACAACAGCCACGAACAAAAAAATCAAAAGAAAAGAACAATGACCTTTCCCTGCGTTGACGCTCTGCTGAGCTCCCATGGCTGCGGGCGCGAGGAGGCACACCTCATGCGAGCTCGGGCACGACGGCGCTCCGCGCGGCGCGGTAAGGATTTTGAGCGGGAGGTGCCGAGGCGGTGGGGCCGTGGGTGGCTTGGGTGCTTTGCGTGGGCAGAGGGAGAAGTGAGCTGTGAGTGGGATTGCTTCGGTGGGGTAACTAGCTGCGCGGCTTCCTTCCGTTGTCGATGTGATTACTTTTTTTTTGGAAAAAAAGAAAGGGAAACCTATTGGAGTAACTCTAACGAATAGTATATTGCCCGTGCTAACGCTCGCTACGGTGACGTCTAAAAAATAAATTATAAAACCAAAATAAATCTAGACAGACCATATAAATTCCATATGGAGTAAAAGCATAACGAAAAATCTAGACAGGACATGGAACCACAATCTATAGAGGGGGCATGAAACCACAGTTGTAATGGTATTCCTGATTTCAAAATCAGTTAGGTGTTCCTCGAATATGTTTCACAATTCCCATATAACATGTTCACAGTTTCAAGTGTTGTTGTACTTAAGAATAATTACATACAAGCACCTTGAAAGTTAAGGTACAGTTGCCACATCATTTTCATAATGTTTCATCATTTTCTAAACTTTAGCTAGGTTTGCTCACATAACCCTTCAGAAAAGTAAGATCCACTTTTATCTGCATCCTTGAGACCTTGAGGTAAAGCTCCCAAATAGATGTAGCATTGATCGTTATTGCTAAAACCTGAAACATCAACCATATACAAAAAAAAACATTGCTAAGTATGTCAAGGAGAAAAGAGGAAGCCACAGAACCAGACTTCAGAATGGACAAGTATGTCAAATGTAATTTCAAAAGAGGTGACTTTATTTGGTAAGGAAAAACAAAGAAATGGTCAAAAATGCTTGCTCTAGGATCCTTTATTTGGGTTCATTTTCATAGCTTGGTTGTACTATACTGTACTGCTGCTTCATGGTATTTCTTCTACTTCAAAAATGTTGAGCAGTTGTATACATGTACACACTCCACCCCTTTTTTTTTTAAGAATGGCAGTAGCTGATTAATGATAGCAGTTGGGAAAACAAATACCTGATCTATAAAAGCGAAAGAGTTCCGTTGCCAATTTGAGGATCGTGGCTGACCATAGACCTCGTCAATCCATCAGGTGTGTAACAGGCTCAACAATCCTCTATTAGTGCTGATTTGCCACTATTTCCTCTTATCCTTCTTAAGTCTTGCTTCTTCTTATGATATCTCTACAGTGATATATATAGATCATATGAAAATTTAGCTAAGATACAGTCAATAGAATCACACTACATGAGTTCATTTGAAGATTGAAAAGAACTGATAAGAGTAGCTACTATCCCAAAGAATAACCTACATAAGCAATGGTTTTATTCTGTATTCTGAAATATATCAAAATTAGTATTTCCGTATTGACTCAAATATCTAGCCAAACAGTACAGCATACACCATCTCCAAATTTAAGGTTGGCTATGTACCTTCTCAAGAACTGAGGCCTCAAACTATGGCATCTCACAAGTCACAAGCTTCATGCTGCCATCCAAACTTTTCAAATGCAAAATTTGTTCATTGGGTTAATTTGTAGGACCAACTCTCTGAAAGCATGTTTTTCTACTTTACTTACTGTCAGGCAATGGATCTGCACTTGGAAGTTTTCTTCTGAGGATGTATGCTGATCTGCAAACTTCGAGTTAGATGCAAAAGTTGAAAGAAAATGAGAATGAAGGTAGGTGTGATAAAAAGAAACTTTAGAGGTATTGTTTCTGTGTAGACCTGGATGAGTCAAAACCAATGGATCTAGTTGGAGGATTTCAGAATAATTTATGTGCCCTTCTCCCATTTCCAAAGAATAAACAACATGAAAAATGCAAGAATCTGCCAAAGTTTTTTTTGTTTGATCAAGTGTCTGAATATTGAATGCAGATGGTGCACGTGCTATAGGTTGACCTTCACTCGACATCATCAGGATGTCAATAGAATATTTCTGTAAAAGGTGAAGCCATACCATTTCCTTCAAGAGGGTGTTCCCATCCTTAGTCAGCTTCATTTCACCAGCTACACCCACAAGCCTGCAGCCAAATTAAAATAGGGCTTTAAATTGGATTAGTTCATGCCAAAAAGAAATACGAAGAAAAATCAACCAGCACATGAAAGAGAACAAAAGAAATCTTTTCAGCCAAATGTACTCCTCAAAATGAAGAGCGGTGCCACTAATTTTGCAATTGGGTTTAAGAAAAAAATTGTCAGTAACTACGATTGAGTATTATAGGCTATAGATTAGATGGAGCACTGGAGCCCAATCAATACACACATTCAACCAGCCACCCTCCACTCTCCAGTCTTGATCTTTGAGAGAAGAGTAAAAGAAAAAATAAATCTGAGCACACAAAAGCTAACTATGGGTACAAAGGAGAAGAAGAGATACATGGATTAAACAGGCTACCAACGAAGGGAAAATTTTATTGCATGTGTAGAAAAGATTGGCCGTGTTGTTTCAAAAATTTTGTTGTCATCTCATTTTATTTCTTGCATGTGATTAGGTAGCACCTACTAAAAAGATAAGGATCTTCTCTGATGACAAACAGAAGGTAAAACAAGTATTGGTTTAGAAAACCGCAAGGACGGTATCTTTTACTACTTACCAAGTTCTCGGATGCAAAACGATGGTGGCTGAGGGATTCTGCAAGCTGAGCCTGAAGCCTCTGTATGTGTACACACACAACTAAACTGAGCTATGAATGGCAGCATATCAGTTTGGATGAAAAGTCTAGGTTGCGTTAGCAAGACGATACCTGTAGTTTGCATTTGCTCCACATGGGAAGAAAAAGAAAATGCTACGACAAATAAATGCAAGCGACAAAAAAATTTGAAGGCGAGATCAGAAACGACATGAAACTGTGGAGCCAGAATGATTCCATCCAAACATTAAAGCTCCAAAAAAACAGAGCTTTCTGAAATCAGGTAGCCATTAAAACAGGAAGCTTGTAAAATACAAAGAAAGGAAAAGTGAAGAACTCACTGAGGCAACAAGAAATTTGTTTCCAGCAATGACGGACCTAGTATATAGCGACATTGAGTCCAAAGTTAATTCTATGGAGAGATACTGGTGTACTTACATGAACATGCCTTTCTTTTTTATGCCTTTCTAATCTATTGCCTACAAGACTGTAATTACAAGGCAATAAATTACCTTAAGCCATACTGATCACGAACCATACTTTTCAGTATTCACACATCATAAAAGGTAACCCAAACAAACAACCTATCTTGGCCCTTTCAACGATGACATCAACTAATTAGGAAGCAATATTGGTTTATTCTTCATTTTAAATAAAGCAAAATTCTATTTATGTGATAATCCTCTAGATACCTTCAGTTAAATAGAACAATATATTCATCTGCTCTACGCCTGGTAAATTATTTGCTGGAATAATCATGTTGTTGTGACAAAGAACAAAAGAGAGCATAGGTAGTTTACCTCTTGACCTGGTGACACGATCTTTGCTTGTCAGGATCTTTTCACCTTTCTAAGTAGTAGCTATTGTTTCATGTTGTCTCTACAAAATAAACACAGACAAATAAAAATACAAAATCTAAGAAATTAGAACAAATAATTCAGTCTAACAATCTAATTAAATTATATAGAATATTTAACGTAGGAACTAAAGCACTTAAGATAGGCTGGACACGTAAGTAATAAATGGATACATCATAGACCTTGAGTTGCTATAGACCGTTACAATCTAGTTTCTTTAGTTGCCTGATTAGCGTTACATACCTGGCTTGGCCTTGGGAAGTTCAGAATTGGAGTTGGTTGCTGCAATGCGCTGCCATATGTTGTGATTTAGCCACTCCACCTCAGTCCTCACCGGCAATGGGAAAAGATGACAGAGGTATTCATGCCCAGCGCCAGTGCCTGCAACTGCAGCACGCAAACCAATAGAGCGATTAGATTTTCGTAGGGAAAAAGAGGTTAGAGGAGTGGTGCTCATGCGTGCCGTGTAACTGCGGCCAATCTGCCGGGAGGTCGGGAAAAAAGGAAAGCGCCAGAGTGGAGAGATGCTCACCAGGGTCAGGATCGCGTGCTCACCGCCAGATCGAAAACAGATGTGGTGATCGAGGGGCACCAGAGATCCGTACCTTGGCAGCCTGGTGGAATGCGACGACGTGACCTTGTCCTCCATGGGCTCCGACGCTGATGAGCTCGGCCGTGCGGATCTGATGGAGTCCGTGTCGACGAGCTCCCGGTGGTTTGCCTCCGAGGGTGGAGGCCGCGCGCGGGCCGCGGCATGCACCGACACCAGGAGGCGAGGTCGGAGGCGACGGTTGAGGGATAGAACAGGAGCACGGGGGCCAGTAATGGTGGGGGCGGAGGAGGGGAAGCGGCGACGGCCCGGGAGGAGGCGGAGGTTGGAGATGGAGCGCGCGCAGAGGGGCCGCTTGGAGAGCGGGTTCCCCGGCGGAGTGCGGGCGACCAGCCTCGGGAAGCATCGGCGGGGCTGCGGCCTGTAGCGAAGAATGGGCGTGGCGGCGGTGGCCGATCCAGGAACCCTAGCGGGGAGGGAGGGGGAGTGGGAGGGAGCGGGATGGGTGGGATCGGCATTTTTTTTTTTTCGCGAGACAGGTGGGAGCCTTGGTTGTGTAGGAGCTTGTGGGGTCAGGAGGTAGACTTCCCACACTACAAAGAAGATTTCAATTATAGTAGAGATGAACTCTCTATAATAAGTAATAAAGGAATTGAGAAAAAAAATACTCCATTAATTTTCTCTTTTGATCTTCTTTCCCTAAATATTTTTTCTGACTCCTCGAAACCACCTCTCTCTTTTGAGACAAAGAGAAAACACCAATAATTTTTTAGAGTAAAGTGTGTTAGCGGTCCCTAAACTTACGCCTTTGTGTAATCTTGGTCCCTAAACTCTCAAATCGACCGTTTAGGTCCTTAAACTTGTCCATATGTGTCATCCTGGTCTCTGAATTTACAGATCGACCGTTAAGGTCCTTAAACTTGTTCAGCCGTGTCAACTTGGTCACCTTTCAACTCACACACGGTCATCAGGTCCACATGTTGTTATAAATTACCAAAATCCAAATAAGACTTTCATGCAGGACCAAGAGTTATGTCAACCATCTATGCCTTTAGTAGATGACGACCTTGAAAAGATTTGTAAATATTTGTAGTTGTCCACTGGGGTATCCTGATCGTTGGGAGATGAACCTATCCGAGATAACCCATGTGCTACTAATGTAACCAGCTTCTTCAATCCTCATTCTTCAGTTGATCACTTGTTTACATTGTTGTCTTATGACCGATCTTTTCTCGCATAATGACGCAACAAGTGCAAGTGCAACCAACGAAGCTCAGAATGACCAAGTATGCCCTATCGCTAGTGTGGTAGATGCGATGCTCATAGATACACTATATGCACAATATAGTACCAATAAACGCCCACATATCTTGTTCCACCTATTTACCCTTTGGTTGCTATTATGAGTGATGTACTTATTTAACTATGAATATGTCCGATTCTGGTAGCCCCAAATGGTACCACGGTGTAAAGATCTTTTGGCTGCAACACTTATGGCCATGACTTCTTAGATGCACGCAACTCACGTGACTTGATCCTTGCGTACTCTTTAGGTATCTAATCAGATTGTGAGCTACTAGATGTTGTGTTGCTCTCCAGTATAACATCCACCATCAACAGTGACGGTAGCAAAATGCATATGTAGATCGTGTGATCTATCATTTTTAAGGAGACAAACTATCTCAAGGATGCAATATAAATCTACACAAACAACCTCAATGAGTGATATCATCGAACCTCTCAAGACACTCATGTACTTGGAAATTCGTTGCTATAGAGGTCTATTTGCTATTTTGTTAGCTGAAAAGCTAATGTGCTATGCATCTGAGAGATCTCTAGTGTTTTGGATAATTGATGAAATCTCAAGTGCTAATCTAGTTCTAAGTGTTTGAGTAGGTTTAGTACACACATGAAAGATGGTGACAAGTGGTGGAGCAAGCAAGGAAGCAAAGTGATTGCAAGAGCCCACACTTGGAAAAGAAGGAGAATAGAAAGACCCTAAGCTAAACAAGACAAAGGTATATGCTAGAGCTTTTCTTTTAGTGGTCAAGACACCAAGTGGGTGTGATCACATTTAGGTTAGACAATCGTACTATTAAGAGGGGAAATTCAAAAGTGATTGCGGTTTGTCAAGTGCCACTAGGTGTTATCTATATTGCATGTGCATTTAGGACCTAGTGACATACACCATACTTAAGTGACAAGTGAAACATGCTAAGACAAGCTCATCTAAGTGGATACTTAGTGCTTGGCAACTTAGAGCAGAGGTGGAAGAAGCAGAGACGCACAGAGGGCGTCAGACGCTGAAGAAAAGGGCGTCGGACGCTGTTCGACGCAACGGACTATGGTGTCGGACGCTGGGACTGGCTCCAGAGAAATTCCAGAGCGCGACAGACAGTGTTCGTCGAATCGCCGTGGAGCGTCTGTCGGGCTTCCAGAGAGCTCTGCAAGCGAGCAGTTTGAAGAAAGGCGCCGGATGCTGGAGGACCGAGCGTCGGACGCTGGCGACGGAGCGTCCGTCGCCCGTGAAGCAGCCCAACGGCTAGTTCTGACAGTGCGTCGGACGCTGGCGACGGAGCGTCTGTCACCCCTATGAAAAGCGTCTGCCGCTAACTTAACAGGGCAACGGCTAGAAGACTTTGAGGGAGTTATAAATATGTGTTGGCCGGCTCTAGGGTTTCTCTCTCGTACATTTGAACATCTTGAGACTCCTTTGAGCTGAGCAAACTCCCTCCCACTCATCTACATGCTTGGTTAGTGAAAACCTAAAAGAGATTGAGTGATTCAAGAGCATTTCGCATATAGCTTGCATCTAGTGGCACTTGGGAGGCGTTCTCGCTGCGGATTTCTTGTTGCTCTTGGTGATTGCCATCACCTAGACAGTTTGGAGCAGCGGTGGTAGATCGAAAAGCTTGGTGATTGTGCTTCGTCGACTACAAGTTGATTGTGAGGGGTTCTTATGCCTTCCCCGCGGGAGATCGCAAAGGCAACTCTAGTGGATTGCTCGTGGCGGTTCAATAGCCTCATCTTGTGTTGGTTGTGCAGCACCCGGTGACGGGTTTGAAGTGTGAAGCCAATTAGCGCGTGAACCTCCAAGTGAGTGTCTTGCCACAACGAGGACTAACTAGTTGGCAAACTAGTGAACCTCGGAAGAAAATCAAGTGTCAACCATTGTCTCTTGTGATTGATTGATTTCATTGGTATTCACTTGATTGGTTCATCCCCTACTACTCCTCGGCGGTATAAACTCCTTTCCCATCTTCGCATTACCTTATTCATCTTGTCCTAGTATACTAGGTTGTGCCTAGAGGGCTACTAGAATTGAGTAGGCATTGAGTGATCCTAGAGCCATTTAGGATAGAAATTGTGGTTAGGTGACTTTGCATCCCCTAGTAGGCTAGTGCAAGTCAAGCTTCGTTTCATTGCTATCTAACTTGTTGTTGAGATTGTTTTTAGATTTCGATTTAGGCTATTCACCCCCCTCTAGCCATCACTTAGGACCTTTCAGCATCACATTGAATTTTAGAACAAATGACCTGCATCCTAACCACCACCATCGTCAAAGAATGACTGCCTAAGTCTGAATTAGAGATGGGGAGGCCACATAGCGATCCTTATTATGAGCATAGAAATCGGTAAGGAGGAAGACTCATAGTGACCACAACTAGTGCCCATTGTTGGTAGGACATGTTGGAGGAAGAAAATCTTAATACCAATGGTTGATACGAGGTGCAGTTATGCGGTTATGCAGTCATACTCTTGGTACAATGTGTCTCGTCACATGTTAGTAAATTATCTAATCGATGTCCTTATAGCCCAAATATAATGTTTGGTGATTTTTGTTTTTTTTTCTTTTTATATACATCAATTGCTTAGTTGTTTAATATTTGTCTTTGTTACCAATATCTAGTTTTTTTTTCACTTGAGCAGACATTTCTTCTATCGCATTGTCATGTTCGATAGCTGGTTTTTGCAGTCGTTGATCTCTACCCGGTCACCCGCTGCACCAGCCGAGGCTCAGACCACCGAGCCCATCGCACAACCTGAACCAACTCGGCAACTCTTCACTCCCCTCTCTTCCGAGCTCGAGTTCCGACCCCGAGGGAAAAGACCAGACTCCTCGCTTCCCTCCCTCCTCTCTCGTCACCCCGTCGCCGTCCTGTTGCTCGATTCGAAGGCGCGAGCCTTCCCCATCGCTCTTACCCCGCGTTGCCAGCGGCGCCGATCCCCGCGCTCGCGCCGGGAGTGCCAAACTTCTCCACGGTGGCCGTTCCTGCGCGGCGCCCGCAGGTGGGCGATGCGATCGGATGAGTTGGCGGCGGCGGCGGCGGTGCTTCGTGGAGAGGAGGAGGAGGGGGGCCTTGTGCTTTCCCGCGGCGGTGCTGTCCCCGCCGCATCCGCCCTTCGGAGCCGGTGATGGCCCCGACCGCGGAGCCGTCTTCGCCGCCGCCGCCGCGGCGCCCCCGCACGGGCCCACCCCCGGGGCTGAAGAACCTCGGCAACACCTGCTACCTCAACAGCGTCCTCCAGTGCCTCGCGTCCACGCCGCCCCTCGCCACGTTCTGCCTCGCCTCTCGCCACTCCAACCTGTGTACGAAACCCTAGCCCCCGCTTTACCCCTTGCGCCTTTTTTTTTTCGCAACTCATCAAGTGGTTGATGTTTGTGTTGGTTTGCTTGCTTGTATAGGCAAGAAGGTGTTCCCGAACAGGGACAAGGAGTGCGCGTTCTGCGTGCTTGAGCGGCAGATCGCTCGGCTGCTTCGGGCAGATGCAGGGGCGCTCGATTCCCCAGCTAAGGTTATCCGCTGCATGCCCCTATTCGCCGAGCACTTCAGGTGGGGGCGCCAGGAGGACGCGCACGAGTTCCTCCGTTATGTCGTAGATGCTTGTCACACTGCTGGCCTCCGCGTGCGCAAGCGGGTACTTGCAGCAGGTGCCAATGGTAACTGTGGTGAGGATGGCCCGAGGCAGGGGCCGTGTCTGGTTATGAGGGAGACATTTGGTGGAGCATTGCTGAGTCAAGTGAAGTGCCTTGTGTGCAAGCGAGAGTCTAACAAGACTGATGAGATAATGGACATCAGTCTCGATCTGCCTGGGAGCAGTTCTGTTGCTGATGCCCTTGCCCGCTTCTTTCAGCCGGAGATATTGGAGGGTGCAAACAAATATAGTTGTGAAAGGTATGCTATTCTTTATCTAAAAAGGAACAAATGATTTCCAGAGGAAGGTTTCATGTACTGTTAGAATTTTAACTGATTACTTGTTATAGGGATGCAAAAGCTTTTTAGGACACTTTAGGGTTGATCATAATATTTTCAGTGGAACCAAAATCATGTAGGAAGTTTCACCAGCCCCTTATGCAATCTAGTTGTCCCTGTAAGCAAATGGTGCAGTTTTTTTAGCCTTTAATTGGATGTAAATGTTATTTTGAACCTCTTGAAATTACCCTACTTGGCTACTTGTTTAGAGAAGGAAAAGCTTACTATTACTTTCTTGTGAAATTTTATATATTGTCTTTTTCACCAAGGCAAAGACAACTCTGGTAATCTCTCCAATTTATGTCTGCTTGTTATAGAACAATGTTGGTGTGATCCCAACCATGGACCCTCACGAGTGTTCTAAAACTGGCCAAAACGCCCTATAAGCTCTTTAGACTCTTTCCAAATTGAAATTGTCAAAATGTAAAGCAGCCAATGTAAATTTTAGTATTTGTTTACAGTATATGAAAAGCTTATCTCGATGTCGCCTTTCTTGATGTGATGATAATTTCATGTGCTTCTTTTCACTCATCCAAGTTCTCCTGTATTCCCGACTCTTGTGTTCGGAACAGGCTTTAATTATGATTTTGGTAATGGCAGATGTAAAAAGCTCACCTCAGCACGGAAGCAAATGTTTATGCTGAGGGCACCTAAGGTGCTTGTCATACAACTCAAGGTTATTGACCCTCGGTCATTTTTTTTATTCTGTATTTGGACAAAACTTGTGCTTGATTTATTGGACATGACTTGGAGCTGTTGCTGATGACCTGTGTTTTTCTTTTTCTGGAATGATGATATTAGAGGTTTGAGGGGATAAATGGTGGAAAGATCAACAGGAATATAGAATTCAAAGAGGCACTTGGTCTTTCTGATTGCATGTACAATAAAAACCAGGTAAAACATCAAATTTTGATTGCTTAATCTTTGGATTTTTCTTAGGCATGCAAACTTTTGTGAACACAAAGCTGTCTGTGAATCCAATCTATTCACCTGTGGTAGGTTGCGCATTGATATGAAACCACATGTTAACTGCCATCAGTTTCTAGTTTGTTTAAGGACATTGTTTCTGATTGTGTGGATCAAACTTCTTTAATGTAACCACACCAACTATCAAATCATGGTCCTTTAATGGATATGAACTAGTTTACGGTAACTTTATAATTTAATAATATGCGACATCACTTCCAGGGTTTCTGTTGGAGCTACTGGTTAATTTCTTGGGCTAACCACTTTTTAGGTCAGGCCTTTATTTGTAATTGTATTTATTCCTTGTATATGAGGTCTAGTCATCTGAAATTCGAGTTACAAACCTTTTTTAACACTAAAATGGCTCTCCTGAACAAGTAAAGATATCATTGCCACATTGATCTAACTTGATGGACAAAGCTAGCTTACCAGTTCCGAAGTCCTACCGAACTATTGTCGTATCGAAAGGGGAAATCACCAGAGTTTGCTGCTGAATCACCACCGGGAATTGCAGGAGGTTGTCACGGCCTCCTGGGCGGGTGGGCAGCCAGGTGGGAGGCGTCATGTGGGCTGCGTCGTCGGTGCTTGTGAGTGCAAGCACGAACTGGCGCATCGGGCTGTGGTGCTCATGCTGCCGTGTGCCCGAACTTGAGGCGTTCGTGCGGGATCGCGGGGTGCGGGTGTGTGGCAGCGGCGCCGACGCTCGTGCGTATGGGCATGCAATGACGCGTTTAGGCCAGTGGTTGGCTGTGATTTGCATCCAGGCGGAGGTGGAGGCTCGTCGCTGGCAGCCGGCGGCCAGCGAGCGGCGATGCGGCGTCACCGTGCGGTGAACGGAGATGTGGTGCGAGGAACGGGCGTGCGACTACAGGGTGTCGGGGAGAGAGAGGATAAGGCACCTTATTGGTGGCTTGGCTGTATCGACAAGGCAAATACGTATCAGCTCACGTATCCAATATTCGTGAAAATATGAAAAAATCAGATACTCCGAGGATACACATCAGTGGCGTATCGGACGCGTATCCGTATCGGATATGTATCCGATACGCGATATGAGGTCCCAGGGACGTATCCATGTAACATAGGTGCTGTATTTCTGATTAATGTTGTTTTAAAAAAGTATTTCTGATAAAGGTAGTCTTGCTGATGTGGTAGCTATGGAAGCTGCCTTATGGTTTTGTGTTGGAATTGCCCTTAGTAACCGTGTTCAATAAATATTGAGTTATGAAATAACTGAATAATTATTGTACTTGAATATATGAGCCAAAATTGAAGGCTCCCAAAATGATATTACTTGGGACATAGCTTAAATGGTTTACAATTTGGAATGGAGAGAATACTAAGTATCATATATATTTAATTTTAGTTATCTACAACTGAGCTATCTATCTCTAGATGAAGTTGTAGGGAACCAATTTTTTTACGCCTCCTAACTGGGTACAGCTGTAGTATCTGAACATGTGCGAACATACACAAACTCACACACATGCACACACCAACACCCATACGCACATATCAAGTGCAACTACACACAGCTTGAATATCATGTCCCTAGTGAGATCGGCAGTCAGTCCGCCACACAGGGCTCCTTAGACGATAGGCACGTCGTTCTGACCATTGTGGCACCACGCGAAGAGGCAACAAACTTTATTTTGGGGGCATGCCCGGTGAGGCGGTGAGACACCAGCTGATTTCAACTGGAATCAAATGCTGGTGGGTGGGATTGGGATGGAAACCACTGATCCCAACCACTGGACTATCAGCCCATCCTCAAACCAATTTTTTATTTGTTTGACCATTTTGTGTATTTGTTTTGGTGATAAGTCGATTGACTTTGGCACGTCCATACCTTGAGTGCTGTAAGAGTAAGGTTGAATTTAAAATTTAAAATGCCCCCTGTTATGTCGTAACAATTGCTTTCTGTAGCAAGTGTCAGTAATAGCTTGTACTCCAGTCTTGAGACTCAACCACACAAGGCCATTAACTACATGAAACTTTCACCAAAGTACGTCAGTCTAGACAAATACTTGTGTTTCATTTAGTTTCAAGGAAATCTTTTACGAGGTAGGTTTTATGGGTACCATTTTGTCTATAGCGTGGTAAAAGCGTGAGTATGGCAGCGGTGCAATGGCAATTTGAATTGTGAACTGTGAGATTCCTTGGCAGTATTTTATCCACTTAAAACTCTCTTTCTATGTATTTGATTGTATCACTCAAGCTTCTTTGTGAAATCATTTTCCTTTGTTGTCTTTTATCTTTGCTAACTTCTAGTTATAGCGTGCCACTTCTGTCTGGAATAAAAAAATTCATTTAGTTAAGGCATGATGCTTTTCCTAACCTTGTTGACTGAAAACAGTTTTTTTTTTTTAAATTTTCGCACGTATATCTTATTAGACTATATCAGTTACCCCCTTGATTGATGTGAAATATATCTTGGCTTGCATGGAGCTGCAGGATCCGCAACCAGTATATAATCTTTTTGGTTGTATCGTCCACTCAGGGCTCTCCCCAGAGTCTGGTCACTACTATGCCTATGTTAAGGTAATTCAATCAGTATGTAAATTCGTTCAATCCTGTTCCTGTACTATATCTGAACATAACCTGGAACATGCATTATATGCAGGATGCTATTGGTCAATGGTTTTGTTGTAACGATTCTCATGTCTCCCAATCAAGCTCTCAGAATGTTTTGTCTGAGAAGGTCTATATCCTATTTTATATACTGAATTCAAAAACTCAAAAGCCTAGTACAAATGGTTACTCTTCTACTGCAGCTAAACCTGTCAGCACTAATGGAATTGGCATATCAAGCACCTCATCTAGTGAGACCTCAAAGATACCTTTGGTAAAACAGAATGGCCTATGTTCTACCAAAGGTAATGTGCTGATGCCCTTGAAGAATGGCAAGACTGCATCAGGTCCACTTATCAAGCCGATTCACTTTAAGAATAGCGCAGCAGAAAAGGTTATGTCAAATGACAAAGTAAACCTTACTTCAAAAATTAATCCAGAGGTTAATGAAACTGCTAAATCATCAGAATCAAATGGGTGCAAGACTGGACAATTTGTGGGACCCAGTAAAAATAATGGTGATAATACTATTTCTTGTGGAGAGAGAGGCCAACAGTCAGGAAGAATACTGCAGGATGCAAATGGAAATGGCCAGCCAATTCATCATTCCCAGTATCTTGGTGAGACCAGTAACGGCAATGCTATGCCTACTCAACAAGAGACCAGTAATGGCAATGCCACACCCTCTCAACAAGAGACCAGTAATGGCAATGCCACACCCTCTCAACAAGAGACCAGTAATGGCAATGCCACGTCCTCTCAACAAGAGACCAGTAATGGCAATGCCACGCCTGCTCAACAGGAGACCAGTAATGGCAAGGCCTCACATGCTGAACAATGTTCTGACCAGTCATCTCATGCAAACTCTTCTGGAAATAAACGCCAACTTGAAGAAGATAACTTTCAGGAAATGTAAGTCCCTAATTGATATTCTTTTACCTTTTTTTATATCTTTCTGCTACCTGTGAACACTGACCCATATGAACAACACTCGTGCGTACTATAGCAACATGTCCGCCCTCCTAGTAGACAATGGTTACTGGCCCATTATGTTCGGTAGAATTAGACTATGTAGAGTCCGGAGTCGTCCAATACTCAGGCCTTGTCTGGTTTGTTGGGGATTGAAGGGAATTGGGATTAAATGCCCAACAAGTCAAAATCCCCCTCATCCCCTCCAATCCCCTTGGGGAGGGGATTAATCGAACAAGCCCTCAGGGGGTCATGTCATAGGAACGGGATCCTAGGAGGAGCTGTAACTATTTGAAGAAAATAGGAATTGCAGAGTTAATCTCGTCATGGCGCTGCCCGCCAACGCAATGCTGGCTCTGCTGCTGTCACACCCTTCATCACATTCTATGTGTAACACTTTTCATGAAATATGGGTCATCATGCCTTTCAGTTGCTTTTTGCACATTGGCACCTTCCAAGTTTGGTCATGTATTCATTTTATATGATCCAACTCGACATATAGCACAATGCGAACTAGAAATATGTTAACATGAGATAATTCATACTACCTTTGCACAGATAAAACTTTGTATTCTAGGCTAGTAAATCCAAGACTAATTTGGATGTGTTGTTTATCCTTGCAACTCTAATGGTGCTAATTTCACATACATGCATGGGCTTTGAATGGTAACTTTGCAAATATCCCTAGCATTTAGCAACCACACATGAAGATTCTTGCCTCATACCTCTAGATCTAATCCATTTGACATTGTTTAATGACCCATGCATGAAATTACTGTTGGCATTTTTGCACTAGTTATCTTCACATTCTAAAACCTTATTATTTTAATCCGTTTGATGTATATGCATAATATATTATTCCTTTTTTTGTGTTGATCATTGTCTCATTTGTAAATAATTTTGTAATGCTAATGGCATGTTTTGTTGAACCCCCAAAAAACAGGCTTGCTAAGTCAGCTTCTTCTGAGCTTCGGATGTCTGGATGGATGGATGATGTCTACAATTTTATGCATTCGCAAAAGAGACGTCGAATTCAAAGTTCAGACATTTCTCAAGATTTTGATGCAATGAGGTGATGTGCTTTGCTGTAGTCAATGGTGGAAATTATCTAACTTTGGTTACATGAAATTTGTTGATTAAGATTTTGTACTTTTTTATATATATATACCAAAGGTCTACTATTCTCAAGATGTTTATGGATTCCTGTTCTGACATCGTTTGCTTTTCTTGTGTAACGCAGAAAGCAGCTAGCATCAGATTCTGCAAAAATATTTAGGTCAAAAGTTCCAGAGTCACTGGTGGAAAATCTCATTAAACGCCTGAGATCATACTTTGATGGCAAATATTCACCAAATGCTTAGTTTTTCATGCGGCAGTTCTTCAGAAGCTACGTAGGTACGGTTCTATAGACTACGCTGTGGGATTCTGTAGTTTCATGTGGAAATACTTGATTGCCCTGGTATATGTCCTTGTTATTATTTCCTTATGCTTGATTGCCATTAATATTTTTTTTATTGCCCGACAATTTAGGTGCCAATTGGCTCTTGGTGGCCAACTCCCCAACTCCTCGCGCGGCTTATTTTTGAGGACAGTTTTGTTTTCTTTGCTGAGATTAAGACGAGGAGTTCTAAGTTGCATGTACAATATCCTTTTTGTTGTTATCCCTGATGTTATAGGCACCACACCACCATCCCCACCGCTTCTGTCTAGAATGTAGAAGATACCTCGTTTTCTCCTTTTGTAAGATACTATAGCTGGCAGATTAAAGCACGACTTTATGTTGTTTTTGACCCTTCGATTCTATAGCAACATTTTTAGATTTGGGGGTGTAATCTCCGGAAGCAAATTGACTTGAGAATATAATTTTTTTTTATCATTCTGATGGCAATCGATGTTTGATCATGAGAAAATACCTCAATAGCAAGTGAAATTGTGTCATGCTCTTGCGCGTCGCCGGCCCTGTTGCTGATGGTAATGTATCAGCTGGGCCGATAAGTCGATATGCCATGTTACGGCAGAAATTCAATTGGCATGTTATCTCTGGAATGAATATCGAACAGCAAAACAGCAAAACGTGTTTACCTCCGGTCCAAGCACGCAAGTGGCCAGTGAAAGGATTAAGATACCCAAGAGGGGGGTGAATTGGGCTTGTTTTAAGCTTCTAAAGCAAATATGAAAACCTATCAAATGTCAATCACCCCTTAGTGCCTACGATCCGTGTGTCCTAGCTAGAAAGCAGTAGCAGTTCATAGGAATTAAAAGCAACCTAAGCAATTCTAGTAGATAATATAAAAACAAGACGGAAAGTAATGCGGAAATGTAAAGAGCTAGGGAAAAGGAATTCTCAGTGAAGCAGCGATTTTTTCCCGAGGTATCGAGGTGTCGACACACCCCCCTAGTCCTCGTTGGAGCACCTTGCTTTATCGCTCCCCCTCTACCCGCGCAAGGGTAGAGTGCTCTCTACGGGCTGATTCTTCGCCACTCCGGCTCGGTGAATCGCCCACAACCGATCACAAGAGCTTGGAGAAGAGCCGTCAACAATCTTCCGGCGGTCACTTCCTCCGAACACCACCAAACCGTCTAGGTGCTGTCGAACACCAAGAGTAACAAGCACAAGACCTTCACTTGACCCACTCAAGGCTAGGAAGGTGGATGGATGCACACAAGTCACTCCTAATCACTCTGGGAGGGAAGAACAAGATGAACTCTCTCTAATCTCTCCCTCACTAGCCTCTTGACTCTCCAAAGGATTTCTCAAGGTGTCACCAGCTGAAACAATGGCCAAGAGACCCTCTAAGGACGAAGGGGGCAATTATAAATAGTCCCCACCTCCAAAACTAGCCGTTTTTTTACTTTTTTCTTCTCTCTGCGAAGCCACCGGACTAGTCCGGAGCTCATACCACCGGACCATGCACACTGGTCCGGAGCTCACTCTCGATTCAAACTCAGGCACCGTCGGACCACTCTGCTTGGTCCGACGCTCTGGTCCGACGCACTGGTCCGGGCCTCGGTGCTCTCTGAGTGAAAAACTTCCTCTCTTTTTCATAGCACCGGACCACTCTCCTTGGTCCGGTGCCCTAGTCCGACGCTCTGGTCCGGAGCCAGGGAGCTCTTTGCATAAACCCAAACTCCTGTCTTGAGGCGTCGGACTAGCCGTCGGACGAACCGTCGGACTAGTCCAGAGCCTTCTCTGTCTCCGAACCAAGTCACCGGACCACTCTCCTATGGTCCGACGCTTTCCAGACAGGTGGTCCGGAGCTCCTCGAGCTGGAATTTTGCCTAAGTCAGGGACCGTCGGACCACTCTCCTTGGTCCGACGCCCACTTAGCAGAGTGGTCCGGAGCCTCTTTCTCCCTCTATATCAACTGTTTTCGCTGAGGTTTCTCAAGGGATTTTGCTCCTACCATTTCTAGGGTTTACCAAGGGCTGAAAGCAAGGTCTCTAGGACTAGTTGTGACAAGTGTGCATATACCCACTTTCCTAAACTCTCCTAGGTCAAGCTACTAATCTCATACCCCTCTTTATAGTACGGTCAAAGGAAAAACAAAACCCTAGCTATACTTAGCGCCCTTCTCTTATGGCACTAAGAAATAGCCTAGTCTTCGACGTGTATCTTCATCCTTTGCAATCGAAACAATTTCCATCTTGGGGGCATGAATATCCATTAAGCCCATTCAAATTGCATCACTAATGACCTAACATAAATGACTTTGCCTCTGCAAAACACACGTTAGTCATAGTGACCTAGTATTGTCGTTATTCGCCTAAACGCAAGGGTCCATGATTCTACAATCTCCCCCTTTTAGGTGATTGACGACAATACAAGCTCGAGTAGAGAATAATGAGTGAATTTTGATAAGAGAAAACATGACTTGACATGAGATAGGCATGGGTTAGTGATAAGAAAGACAAGTACATGCCTAACCATTCAAGCCATGACAAGCACAATAGATATGAATTGAGCATAGTACTTGATTTCAAAAAGGATATGCTATAGCCAAAAGATCAGAGATTAGCGCGGAAGCAATATAGCAAAACCAAGTGACATGATATATATAGATGAAAGTCCACACATGTCACACAACCATCAAGTCTCAACCATCACACATATCATACAATGCATAAAGACGGTAAACGTGATGCATGATGCAATAGAGTTTATACACATCAAAAGAACAAGTCCTACTAGCTCTCCCTGAAGCTAGCCCATCTACTCGACTCTCCCTCTCCCCTTTGGCGTCGAAGCACCAAAACTAAGCGTCTGGAGGCGGAGTGGAAGCAGCCGTGGAACGGTCGAGCACCCTGAAAGCTGCCAGATATGTCTCATCATCTGAATCCTCCCCCTGAGTGTCTGTCGCTGGTAGTGAAGCGGTCTGGGGGGCGGAAGCGGACAGGTCTGCTGCGGTCGAAGACTCTGGAGCAGTAGCTGGAGTAGAAGTAGGATCAGGAACCGGTGCCAGGGTCTCTGCGGGAGCCTCAGGAGCGGCGGTGTCCGGTTGTGCCTCATGCACGGACTCAACGGGAGTCTGAAGAACTGGAGACTGCAGAGGCTGTACTGGAGTGGAAGTGACCACTGTGGCATCGGTAGCAACTGCAGCGGTAGGAGTAGACACGGCTGGAGCCCGACTGTCGTGTGTAGCCTCTGAGGAAGCTACTGAGGAGCGGTGCTGATCAGCTGTCGGTGCAACAAGCTCGGCCTCAACCTCTGCGGCTATCTGTGGACCAGTGGGGGACGACTGCCCGGTAATGTCGCTGAACGACGCAGATAGATCTCAAGCAGTAGCACCCATCGTAGTAGTGAGCGGAGTGAAACCAGTAGTGAGAGGGGTGAACTGCTAAGTGGGGCCAAAGGTGTCCAACCACTGTGTCATCTGAGTCGCCGGTGACTGGAACGGGGTGGTCAATCCGGCACCCTGAAGTCCACTGGACTGTACGGCTGGGGTGGGAGTGACTGTCTGACCAACATAACTCGTAGGGGCCACTGAGGGGCCAACTGAGGGTCCAACTGAGAACTATGGGCCTCCTAGCTGCCCAACTAACTGAGAAGGTTGTGATGTGCTCATCATCTGTATCTGAGGGGCTGCAGGAAACTCAAGAGGAGGAGCGTCAGTCCACTTCATCATATGGGCCATAAAGGCCATGTTCTGCTGCAGCAGCTGCTGAGACTGTAACTGAAGGCGCTGTGACTCTAGCTGCATAGCTAGCATCTGTCGTTGCATCTCGAAGTGACGCTCCTCAGACTGTCGCTGCATCTCATCCTGTCGCTGCTGGACCTGTGTAACTACAGTGACCAAGGAACTCTGCTGCTCATTCATTCGGTCAAGAAGCTTCGGCATCATGGTCTCGGTGGCAGAGGCAGAGCCGCCGGCCTCAGTGTCGTGAGCCCATGAGGGCATCTGTGGAACTGACTAGAAATCGGCGTCTGAGCTGTCTGAAGTAGTGTCCTCAGGAGTCACATCAGCTCCAGTGTCTAGACCATGGAGCTCCTGCTGCTCAACACTGCGGATTGCCTCATCCTGAGCATCAACCTCAGCTCTGTCAGCTGGAGCAGTCCTCTCTCTGACAAGACGGAGGACCCCGGTTTCCAAACCGGCTGTCAAAAGACCCAAGGACTCTGTAAGCTGGGAAAGAGGTCGGTGACTGGTCCAGCAGGGCGCGGAGTCCAGGGTTCGCTCCCTCAAGCTCAATAGCAATGATCGATGAAATCCAATGAGCATAGGGAAACTGTCGACGTGCCCTCATACCATCTGCTATCACGTCCTCTATCTCTGACACAAGAAAGTCTGCGACGTCGAACGGTGTATGAGATACTAGGGCCTGAAGGAGAAGCTGCTGCATGTTTGTCAATCCTTCCTTGTAACCCATGCGAGGAAGCAAAGTACGACGGAGGACCTCATTCAACCTATGGACGGTGGGTCTGAGCTCTGCTGGGCTACGTCTGGAGCCCTCTGAGAAAGGTGGCTTGAAGAAAGGAGCCACCTCCTGAACTGACAATGTACGTCCACCTCGAGCTCTGCGAGGCACTGAGGCTCCTCGGTAGCACTCATAATGTAAATCGAGCTCGCCACCCTGCTGACGGAGGCGAAAGATCTCTCTGAGTCTAGTCAAGTATAGCCTGTATCGCTCGCCTCTGAAAGTGTACTGCTCAAACTTGTGCTCTGGATCAACCCACATTGAGGCGTAGAACTCTCTGACCCATCTCTCTATGTAGTTTCCGGAACGGCCAAGTAAATCGGCGAGTCCCGGAAGGTAAGTAAGGAATGGTCTGATCTCCTCACCAGCTAGCTCAACTATGCTCTCTAAGGAGCAAACCCTGTGCGGTCAAATCTGAATGCTGGTCAGCTGAGCTGCTCTATAGAAATCCTCCATGAGAGGTGTGTGCCAACCGGGTGAGGCTCTGGGGTCATGCTGATCCAGACACCACTTCTCTAAAGCAACAAACCGGAGCTTCTTCACCTGCTTCGCTGTAAGATTCCTTAGATCGAGGTGAACTGAAGCTGAAGCTGCTGTCGGTGCTGCTGACTGAGGTGACTGAGCTGACTGGGAACGAGTAGAACGCCCCCAGGAACTAGGTGCCAACGGAGTCCCAAGAGCTTCAGTGACAAGCTCTGGCTCCTCTGGAGTATCCCCGGTATGTGACCCAGCTGGAGGAGTAGAAGGTAGATCCCGCGGAGGGGTGCCAAGTCTGACTGACCCTCGGCGACCGCCTCGCTTTGCGCGGTCTGCTGCATCAGCCACTGCTTCGGCTTTCTCAGCCTCTGTGAGCTTGCGCTTCTTTGTCTTTGCCTTTTCAACCACTGGCTTCTTACCCTTATCTCTGGAAGGACGTGGAGGAGGCGGAGTATCATCACCTGACCCAGCTGCGCGAGCACGAGTACTGCGAGTCATACTGAATCACACAAAGTGTCACTGTCAACTAAAAGCAAGCCACTGACAAGAACACACTGACAGGTCACTGCCACAAGAACCACTGAAAGGTCACTGCCACAAGAATCACTGATCACTGCAAGTATCAACTGTCAACTGATCAAACAAAGCACAACTGACAGAGGGGCCTCTAAGCCACTGGACTGAACCTCTGAGGCTTTGCCTCAATCCGTACTCGCGAGCTTTGCCCCGAGTTTAAGCTGCCACTGACTGCTGCTGGATAGAATAGATAGGGTATACATAAGCATATAAAATCTAGAGATAAGAATCCGTATAGAAGCAAGCATCTAGATAAGTGATAGAAATGAAATCTGACATGGTACCTGAGGTAAGAAAGCGTATCTATTCAGAGCAATTCAAGTACCAAACCACGCTCCAAAGGATGTATTGCCAACTGACGAAATGCAATTGACATTTGGAATTAGTGAATTGAAATGAATTGCTTAAGAGATATTCAAGGAATGATCTAGGACATGACTCTATCTCGACTCGACGAAACGCGATATCGAAGATGAAGATCATACCCTAGAAGCGAAGCAGCGGAGTCAACGACGACGAAAAGAGTTCGGTCGAGGACGAACGCGTCGGAACCCTCCTAGGGTTAGGGCAAACCCTAATGGGGAAGTGCTTCCTTGGTCTTTGCAAGAGGTGCCAAAGGATAGGGGGAAAGCCCTAGGTATTGCTCAGGCTGGCAGGGATGTGAAGTTGGACGCCGGCGAGCAGTTCACGGCGGCGAGGTGGAAGGCGGCGGCGAAGACAGAGGGCGGCGGTGGACGGCAGCGTGGCGGCGATGGTGAACTGGGAGAGCAGCTGCTCGGCAGAGGAGTGGTGGCGGAGTGGCGGCGGCGCAGGTGGAGGCCTCACCGGCGGCGAGGTCAGCTGCGTGAGCACTAGGGAGGAATGGCGGCGGAGAGCTGGACGGCGTACGGACGGCGGAGGTGTGACACACTGCCGAAACAGAGCCGCACGGGGGGGGGGGGGGGGTTATCCGCAAATTTTCAAAGCGTCGGACCACTCTGCTTGGTCCGGAGGCTGGTTCGACGGGTAGTCCGACGGTGCCAGAGAGGGAAAAACAGTGAGCACCCGACCACCGGACCAGAGCGTCGGACTACGCACCGGACTGGTCCGACGGTGCACCGGACTGGTCCGACGGTGTATAGATAGAAATGACAGAGGCACCGGACAACTTGTCATTGGTCCGGTGGAGCGTCGGACACTGGTCTGACGGATTTTGTGGCTGGAAGAGATTTATGCAGTGAGGGACAGAGCGTCGGACCACTGCGTCGGACCATTGCAGAGTGGTCCGGAGGGTGGCCCGGTGCTTAATTTTGCTCTGAATTTTCCTATTTTTCTCTCCAATCTTTTCTTTTAGCCAAGTACCAACACAAAAGAGCAAAGAGGAGCACTTGTTGGACTTAACATAAGAACCATCTCTCAAGCCTTCAATTTTAGAAGTAGTTTGCCATAGGCTAGAATTAATTTTTATAAGAAAATAGTTCAATAAAGCTCCAAGGGTCACCATAGGGGCACAAGAGGGGTATTAGCTGAAGCTAGAGCGTTGAATTGCTCCCCCTAAGTGTTGACCCTAATAATGACCAAAAAACTTAACCGAAAAGAAACGAATGAGCAACACTCATGCATATGCAATGCAAAACAGAATTTGAATCTAGGTTGCTTGCAAGTTTAAACTGCGGTTAAGCTTTGTCACACGCTTTGAGGGCAGTTATCTTAACCGCGTTAGCCAAGCCTATGTGCATTACCAAATTAAACAAGTTATATTACATATGAATGCATGATTCACACAAGCTCATCTTTTAGTGAAGTTAGAGTGATCAAGCACATTCAACTCGCTTCTCAACCTACAAAAGGTTGTTTCATCGAGTGGTTTAGTGAAGATATCCGCCAATTGATCTTCGCTCTTAAATCCATGTCTTTCCTAGCCACATGATCTCTAAGAAAGTGATGGCGAATATCAATGTGCTTGGTGCGAGAGTGTTGAACCGGGTTGTTAGCAAGCTTTATGGCGCTTTCATTATCACACAAAAGTGGAACTTCTTTTAAAAACACGCCGTAATCAAAGAGTGTTTGGGTCATGTATAAGATTTGTGCACAACTTGCTCCCATGGCAATGTATTCCACCTCGGCGGTTGACAATGCCACACTATTTTGCTTCTTTGAGGACCAAGAAACAAGTGATCTTCCTAGCATGTGGCACCCGCCGGAGGTACTCTTCCTATCAACCTTACACCCGGCATAATCCGATTCGGAATAGCCAACTAGTTGGAAGGGAGCTCCTTTGGGATACCAAAGACCCATGCTAGGGGTGTGCCTTATGTACCTAAGGATTCTTTTAACCGCACAAAGATGCGACTCCTTAGGGTTTGCTTGAAACCTAGCACACATACACACACTAAACATGATATCCGACCTAGATGCGGTGAGGTAAAGTAAACTACCGATCATAGAGCGATAAAGAGTTTGGTCAATCGGTTTACCTCCCTCATCGAGATCGAGATGCCCATTAGTTGGCATTGGGGTCTTGATTGGCTTGCAATCCTCCATCTTGAACTTCTTAAGTAGATCATAAGTGTACTTTTCTTGAGAGATGAAGGTCCCTTCTCTCATTTGCTTCACTTGAAAGCCGAGGAAGAAGGTTAGCTCGCCAATCATTGACATCTCGAACTCCTTGGACATCAAGTCACCAAACTCCTTGCAATGATCTTGGTTTGTTGACCCAAATATAATGTCATCGACATATACTTGGCAAACGAAGATCTCTCCATTAAGCTTCTTGGTGAATAGTGTAGTGTCGACAATCCCGATCTTGAAGCCCTTCTTGATTAGGAAGTCCCTTAGCCTCTCATACCAAGCTCTTGGAGCTTGCTTCAATCCATAGAGTGCCTTGGACAACCTATACACATGATTAGGCAAGTTTGGGTCTTCAAACCCGGGAGGTTGTGAGACATAGACAAGTTCATTAATGAAACCATTTAAGAAAGCGCTCTTCACATCCATTTGAAAAAGTTTCATTTTGTGATGTGAAGCATACGCCAAAAGGATACGAATGGCTTCAAGTCTTGCAACCGGAGCAAAGGTCTCTCCAAAATCGAGTCCTTCTACTTGAGAGAACCCCTTTGCCACCAATCTTGCTTTGTTCCTCACAACCACGCCTTGATCATCTTGCTTGTTCCTAAACACCCACTTGGTGCCAATGATTCTTGCATCCTTTGACTTCTCTTCAAGAGTCCACACTTGGTTCCAGGTGAAGTTGTTGAGTTCTTCATGCATGGCATTCACCCAATCCGGATCCGCAAGTGCTTCTTCTACACTAGTAGGCTCAACAAAGGAAACAAATGAGTGATGTTCAACATAAGATGCAAGTCTAGAGCGAGTCATTACTCCCTTTGATGGACTCCCTATGATTTGATCATGGGGGTGAGCTTGAAGGATAGATGTTGATCTTCTATTTGTCTCTTGAGGAAGGGGATGTGGTGCTTCAACATTGCTTGCTTCGGCCTCGGCTTGATCTTGAGGAATGTGAGTGTCTTCTTGAACTTCCCTCACTTGATCTCCTTCATCAACTTGAGGTGTGTGAGGTGGAGAAGGATCTTGATTTGCTTCATCTTCAACTTCTTCTACCTCTTGCGGCTTGATAGCACCAATTGACATATTCTTCATTGCCTCCCTCAAGGGTTCATCACCTACATCAATATCCTCAAGCGCTCCTTGGGAGCCATTAGTTTCATCAAACTCCAAGTCATACGTTTCTTCAACTAAGCCGGTGGCTTTGTTAAATACACGGTATGCCTTGGATTTAAGTGAATAACCAACAAGAAAACCAATGTCACACCACCGTTGGAATTTACCCAAGTGTTGGCGCTTCTTGTAGATGTACACCTTGCAACCAAACACCCGGAAGAATGAAATATCCAGCTTCTTCCCATTGACAAGCTCATAGGGGGTCTTCTTTAATAGCCTTTGGACGAAGAGACGGTTTGCCGCATAGCACGCGGTGTTGATTGCCTCTGCCCAAAACTTCTCGGGAGTGTTGTACTCATCAAGCATAGACCTTGCTAGAGTTATGAGCGTCCGGTTCCTCCTCTCTACGACACCATTTTGTTGTGGAGTATATGTGGCGGACACCTCATGCTTGATCCCAACTTCATCACAATAATCTTCAATCTTTGTGTTCACAAATTCGGTGCCATTGTCACTTCTAATCTTCTTGATCTTCACATCAAATTCATTTTGAGCTCTTGTAGCAAACTTCTTGAAGATGCCTTGTGTCTCTCCCTTGTCTTGAAGATAGAACACCCAAGTGTATCGAGAGTAGTCATCCACTACCACTAAGCAATAGAGATTTCCTCCAAGACTAGCATAGGTGGTAGGGCCAAATAGATCCATGTGAAGCAACTCTAGAACTCTTGAGGTTGACATGAAAGCTTTGGTTGGATGAGTGTTTGCCACTTGCTTGCTGGCTTGACATGCACTACAAAGTTTGTCCTTCTCAAACACCACATCCTTGATTCCTCTAACCATCTCTTTCTTGACAAGCTTCTTCAAGGTTGACATGCCCACATGTGCCAATCTTCTATGCCATAGCCAACCCAAAGAATTCTTGGAGAATAGACAAGCTTGCAAGTTTGCTTCATTTGAAGTGAAGTCCACTAAGTAGAGGTTTTTGTGTCGAAACCCTTTGAATATCATTGATGAATCTTCAATCTTGGTCACAATCACCTCATTTGGAGTGAAGAGACAATGAAAACCGAGATCACAAAGTTGAACAACCGATAGCAAGTTGAAGCTCAATGATTGTACTAGCAAGACATTGGAAATTGATTGATCTTGGGAGATAGCCACTTTGCCTAAGCCTTGAACTTTGCCCTTTGAATTATCCCCAAAAGTAATCTTGTCTTGATTTACACAATCCTCATCAAGTGTGGTGAACATCCGGGGGTCGTCGGTCATGTGTTGAGTGCAACCACTATCAATTACCCAATGGCTCCCACCGGTCTTGTAGTTCACCTACACACAAGCAACTTGGAGTCAAGCATGTTGTTTGGGAACCCCCTTAGTGCGGGGCCCCATTGCCTTGTCAACCAACTCCTTAGCAACCCAAAGAACCCTAGGCTTGTTCTTCATTGGTGGTCCAAGAAACACCACAAGTGGTCTACCCTTGGAATCTTTCTTGATGACATAGTGAGCATCATGAGCAAATGGCCTAGTGTGCTTGGGCAAGGTCTTGGGAAGTGGAGTCTTGCATTGAAATGATAGATGACCAATTTGTCCACATCCAAAACACCTCTTAGGCTTGGGCTTTGGCTTCTCTTGATTGTAGCCATTGTATTTGTTCTTGTAGTATTTCTTGACTTCAATCTTGACCTTGGCCTTCATCACTTGGTTCTCCTTGTACCTAATACCGGTCTTGTCATTCTTCATGACGGTGCTCATTAGAAGCTCACTTTGGAGATTGTGGCCCTTGGTGAACTTTTCAAGGCCACTTGTAAGCTTGGTCTTGTCATTCTTGAGCTTGGCAATTTCTTCTCGAAGAGAGTTGATCAAAGTGATAGCATCTTTGTCTTCTTCTTGAGCCGGCTTGATGGTGAAGGGCTTGTTAGCCTTGAGGTTGATTAGCTCTTCCTTGAGCTTAGAGTTCTCTTTACTTATCTTCACATAATCATCATACTTGTCGGCTTCTACAACTCTCTTGCCCTTGCATTTTGCACTTTGCTCAAGAGCCACATCATCAAGCTCGATATCACAAGAGGTAGCACTTGCACACTTAGCACACGGGTTAGTAGCAACATGTGTAAGATCTTGAGTAAGTAATTCATTTGCTACCACTAGTGTACCATGATCATTTTTCACTTGATTGTAGTCATCTTTTAGCAAGTTAAACCTTGTGAGGAGCTCTTGGGATGACCTCTCAAGCTTATCATGTTTCTCATTGGCTTGCTTAAGAGAGGCTTTGAGCTCCCTAGTGCTAGATGTGAGAGGGTTAATCTCAAGCTTCAAATCATCATTAGCACTAGACAAGTTGTCAAACTTATCATGCAAGTTTTCTTTGATTTCAAGAAGTTTATCATTTTTACTCTTGTACTTCCTTATGATGCTAGCATACTTGTTGCAAATTTTAATTAGCTCATCAAAGGAAGGTGCTTCTTCATCATCACTATCATCACTAGAGAGGTCATCACCATCATCCTCTTTTTGTACCTTCTTGTCACCTTTATCCATAAGGCATAGGTGTGTAGAGGATGAGCCCGGCGATGAAGGAGGAGGTGGCGGTGGCATCGAAGAACCAAACACCAAAGCGGCCACCTTCTCTTCTTCATTCTCATCATCGGAGGAGTCACTTGAATCATCAATATCGGTGAGCCAATCATCCACAATGTAAGCCTTGCCATCCTTCTTCTTCTTGTGGAAGTTGAAGTTCTTCTTCTTCTTGTATGGCTTGTCTTTCTTCTTGTCATCATCACTTGAGTCATCATTGCCGCCCTTGTTCTTCTTGAAGTTTTTGAACTTGTTGTTCTTGAACTTGTCTTTCTTCTCTTCGGGACACGCATGGGCTAGATGACCAAGAGTGCCGCAATTGTAGCACTTCATTTGGGAGATTGGCTTCCTTAAAGAGCTTGTGAAGAATTTCTTATTCTTTGAGTCAAACTTGACTCCATTCTTGTTTAGCCTCTTCAACATCTTGGCGGTCTTCTTCACCATGAGAGCGATGTTGTCTTCATCATCATCATCACTTGTACTCTCAACGACATATTGAATCTTGCACTTCTCCTTGGAAGATGCCTTGAGAGCCAAGTCCTTCTTCTCCTCCTTCTCTTTCTTCTTGGAGGATGATGAAGTTCCATCATGGATCTTCATGTACATCTCATGAGCATTGATCTTGTCCAACACTTGCGTTGGTGTAGTTGCGGAGAGATCGCCTTGATGAAGAACCGTGACGATGTGGCTATATTTGTCTATTGGGAAGACACAAAGTATCTTGCGCACCACATCGGCCGGTGTCATTTGAGAGAGTCCAAGGCCATTCAACTCCTCTACAAGCACATTCAAGTGAGAATACATTTCATTAGCATTTTCATGAGATAGCATAGTGAAAGCATTTAACTTAGCAATGATGAGGTGATAACGCTCTTCTCTTTCACATTTAGTGCCCTCGTGAAGAGCACAAATGTTTGTCCAAATCTCATGCGCGGTTTTGCAATTCCGCACACGGTTGAACACATCCTTGCAAATGCTACGGAAAAGAATGTTCTTTGCCTTAGCATTGTTCTTCTCAAAGTATGGGTCCTCGGCGAACACCGATCCACCTTGGGCGGCGACTTTGTGAACGCTGACATCCACGACCTCAAGGTAGGCCTTCATCCGCACTTTCCAATACGGAAAGTCATCCCCATCGAACATGGGTGGCGGTCCATCCCCATGGGACATCTTGCTCTAGGCGGTGAAGCCTAATTTAGAGCAACAAGGCTTTGATACCAATTGAAAGGATCAAGATGCCTAAGACGGGGGGTGAATTGGGCTTGTTTTAAATTTCTAAAGCAAATATGAAAACCTATCAAATGCCAATCACCCCCTAGTGCCTACGATCCGTGTGTCCTAGCTAGAAAGCAGTAGCAGTTCATAGGAATTAAAAGCAACCTAAGCAATTCTAGTAGATAATATAAAAACAAGACGGAAAGTAATGCGGAAATGTAAAGAGCTAGGGAAAAGAAATTCTCAGTGACGCAACGATTTTTTCCCGAGGTATCAAGGTGTCGACACACCCCCCTAGTCCTCGTTGGAGCACCTCGCAAGGTATCGCTCCCCCTCTACCCGCGCAAGGGTAGAGTGCTCTCTACGGGCTGATTCTTCGCCACTCCGGCTCGGTGAATCGCCCACAACCGATCACAAGAGCTTGGAGAAGAGCCGCCAACAATCTTCCGGCGGTCACTTCCTCCGAACACCACCAAACCGTCTAGGTGCTGTCGAACACCAAGAGTAACAAGCACAAGACCTTCACTTGACCCACTCAAGGCTAGGAAGGTGGATGGATGCACATAAGTCACTCCTAATCACTCTAGGAGGGAAGAATAAGATGAACTCTCTTTAATCTCTCCCTCACTAGCCTCTTGACTCTCCAAAGGATTTCTCAAGGTGTCACCAGCTGAAACAATGGCCAAGAGACCCTCTAAAGACGAAGGGGGCAATTATAAATAGTCCCCACCTCCAAAACTAGCCGTTTTTTACTTTTTCTTCTCTCTGCGAAGCCACCGGACTAGTCCGAAGCTCATACCACCGGACCATGCACACTGGTCCGGAGCTCACTCTCGATTCAAGCTCAGGCACCGTCGGACCACTCTGCTTGATCCGACGCTCTGGTCGGACGCACTGGTCCGGAGCCTCGGTGCTCTCTGAGTGAAAACTTCCTCTCTTTTTCATAGCACCGGACCACTCTTCTTGGTCCGGTGCCCTGGTCCGACGCTCTGGTCCAGAGCCAGGGAGCTCTCTGCATAAACCCAAACTCCTGTCTTAAGGCGTCGGACTAGCCGTCGGACGAACCGTCGGACTAGTCCGGAGCCTTCTCTGTCTCTGAACCAAGCCATCGGACCACTCTCCTATGGTCCGACGCTTTCCAGATAGGTGGTCCGGAGCTCCTCGAGCTGGAATTTTGTCTAAGTCAGGGACCGTCGGACCACTCTCCTTGGTCCGACGCCCACTTAGCAGAGTGGTCCGGAGCCTCTTTCTCCCTCTATATCAACTGTTTTCGCCGAGGTTTCTCAAGGGATTTTGCTCCTACCATTTCTAGGGTTTACCAAGGGCTGAAAGTAAGGTCTCTAGGACTAGTTGTGACAAGTGTGCATATACCCAATTTCCTAAACTGTCCTAGGTCAAGCTACTAATGTCATACACCCCTTTATAGTATGGTCAAAGGAAAAACAAAACCCTAGCTATACTTAGCGCCCTTCTCTTATGGCACTAAGAACTAGCCTAGTCTTCGACGTGTATTTTCATCCTTTGCAACCGAAACAATGGGGACATGAATATCCATTAAGCCCATTCAAATTGCATCACTAATGACCTAACATAAATGACTTTGCCTCTGCAAAACACACGTTAGTCATAGTGACCTAGTATTGTCGTTAATCGCCTAAACACAAGGGTCCATGATTCTACAGCCAAATAGGCAGTGGGCTGCATATTTGCATGACTTTTGCTACGGTACTTCGGAATAAATATGGATCGTCCATTTATTCCGATCCAACGGTCACGATCATCTATTAGTATTTATTGAATTTTTATTTTATAAAAATAGGTTGCCGCCGTCGGCGAAGGAGGAGCCTTTCAACGACGTTAGCGGGGCAGTTCGTGGCGGCGGAGTCTCCCTCGGGCTGCGTCGTCCAGGCGGGCAGCGCGTACAGAGCGTCGAGTGGAGGCGTCAAGGCGGCGGAACCTACGGATGGCTGCGGCGGCGTCGCCGTGGTCCGGCGATGCCGAGCAGGACAGTTCGTGGCGGTGGAGCCTCCCTCGGGCTGCGTCGTCCAGGCGGCAGCGCGTACGGAGCGTCGAGTGGCGGCGTCAAGGCGACCAGCAGCAGGGGCGTCCGGTGGCGGAGCCTCCGGATGGCTGCGGCGGCGGCGCCGTGGTCCGGCGGTGCCGAGCGGGGCAGCTTGTGGCGGCGGTGCCTCCCTCGGGCTGCGTCGTCCTGGCGGCAGCGCGTACGGAGCGTCGAGTGGCGGCGTCAAAGGCAGCGGGGGCGTCCGGCGGCGGTGCCTCCCTCGGGCTGCGTCGTTCAGACGGCAGCGCGTACAGAGCGTCGAGTGGCGGCGTCAAAGCAACGTACGACGCGTCCAGCAGCGGGAGCGTCCGGCGGCGGAGCCTCCGGATGGCCGCGGCGGCGTCTTTACCGACCACATAGTGTTTTATTTTTTGGTTTTTTATTCATTAATTTATTTAGTAAATTATTAAGTTTAGAAAAATTAACGGTCCAGATTTGATTTAAGATATTATCTCGGGAGGGTAACCGGAATACATGAGCATTGGCCTTGGATTGCATTTCCAGTTATTTCAAAGCTTTGTTTTGGAACAGCTTGTCATCCCCCCCCCCCCCCCCCCCCCCCCTGAGTCGAGAGAAAACAAGGAGACGTGAAAAAGAACGGTTTCGTATCTGGTCCGTCTTTGGAATTATTGGTTTGTTGCTGCATCGTTTTCGAATCAAACTGAGCCTTCGCATCAGCTGTATCTTCCTCTTTGGTTATGGATACATGGACGGATTTCTGGCTAATAAACTGTTACAAGGTTTGTTAATTGTTATGGGGGAAGCCTGAATCATTTCAATTTGTTTGGGTTTTGGACCGAGAGTTGGCAGCAGGCTTTCCGATCTCCGTTCGGTATTACCGATCGAGCATTAGCTAGACCGACGGCACGCGACATGACCGCTCTTCTCTCTGTGTCCGTTCCTTTGAATCCTATAAGAAAATTTCATATACGTCCTTTGGAAGGAACAAAGGATTAAATTAATCCTATAAAATTCCTTTGATTCACATGGGATGTATAAAATCATAGGGATTTTGGAGAAAAACATACAGACATGAAGTTGAACCTTATGAAACCTTTTCTTTGTGTGTCTCTCTTTAAATTTCTGCATTTTTTATGTCTTGTATGCAAAAGGCCACAACAGAAACTTTCTTGTATTTTGAATTCTTGTAGGATTGTAGTAACTCCAATCCCGCGCCTTCTTCTGTTGCTGTGTTTTGAGAATAAATATTGAGTTCTAAAATAGGACCGTCTTATTTTTCCATTTTGTCCTCTGCTCTCCCTTAAATTAGAGTCCACGTGAAATGTTATTTTAGCAGGCTTTGAGCGAGATGTTTCTTAGAAAACATTGCTAACTTATTTTGAACATTTTTTTTAATAATTTGGACAATGAAACACCTATGCAAGTCCTTTTGTTTTAAAAACTACTGTACATTATTAAACCCATATTATAGAGATCGAGAAGCAATTCCAATTATTACTTTGCAGCACCGCATCGGTATATATCATTAAACTCAAATAGCACTAGCACAAAAGGAAAAGGACGAAGAAAGGTGCATATTCAGCTTGCGGTCCTAAATCATATCTTAGGTTAAATATAAAGACAATTGGACAACGTTAAAATGATGCTGTCCCTTTAGTTGTCGATGTTATGGAGTTGTAATGTCATCATCAATCAAAATTAAGGAAGATTAACTTTCCCGGACAAGGCAAGGTAAAGGGGTTCGATCATGTTGGAGGCCTGTCTTTTTACCAAAACTTTTAGGAGTTCAAATAAATAGGCACAGGCCTTTGCCCTATACGGAAGTCATATATGAAGAGAAACCTAGGCCGCCATCGGTCCTCTGTCTCTGCTAATGCAGTACTTCTTTACCCTACTATGTGTGCATATCAGAGGTAGTTAATATCTTGTTAATTAACCGTTACAAATATGTGCATATTAGAGACGGGGAATAAGTGTAACACATGACCAATGTTGTCCAAATCGAAGATGTAAGCTTAAAGACGCTTATTTTCCTGTTGCTAATATACATCTTGAACGGTATCACTAATGTGTTTTTCTGTCGTAGTGATAGCTAATTGGGAGAAAAAGAAGGCTGACAATGTTTTCTTTGCTGCACGTAATAACTATAACTATTAAGTAGCAGGAGTAATTCCTAATAATAGAAGATTTTTTAAAAAAATAGACGAAAGCAGCCACCGGCCGGCCGGTCCCCCATTCGGTAGGCGTGTACGTCAGGCCGCAGTGCCGTACGCCGAGACGGCGAGGCCGCCACCGGCCGCCCGGTGCCGATCGAGGCCGACATCCGACGGGCAATATACATATCCAAACAGGCGGCGAAACAGCCGACGACGACGCGATGACCAGACCAGGCCAACCACACCGCATCATGGGCGATGGTGCGCGCGGTGCACATCACCGATCGAATGCAATGCACGGCCGGGTACGCGTACGTGATGATAGCTAGATAGTGTCAGGCAGTTCGAGCTCGGACGACGACGACGCAGACGCAGCGACATGATCATGTACGCTCGACACACGTTGACACGTACTGCCAGGACGCGTCCCACCGGACGGCCGGTGCAGCCACCGTTTGGGACTTTGGGTCCCTGTGGCGTCCACGTCCACGCGACTCCATGTTGTTGTCCTCGCCAGCGCCACGGAGCACGTACGCGGCAACGGCCGGAGCACGTACATGCACCAACCGTTGAAGCCCTGCTTGCATCCTCTCTGCCGTTTTTTTTTCTTGAGTTGCATATATAGGAACATAATGCCCATCTAAACATCAAACCGGTTGTCATCCTGCAGTAGCTCGATCAGCAGACAGTAGGTAGCCTGGTTGTATTCGTTAGGACATATCTTCTGCAGAATGCGCAAATGGGAGAATAATATGTGCAGCAGGGTTACAACCGGCAAGATATATGGTCTATGGAGTTAGCACCATTGCACACTCTTTCTTATAAAAAGGTCACTATGAAATTCGTGATGATCAAATTTTCTAAAAATTAACAATGTTCATAGAAAATATTAGCAGTACTTATCTATAAAAGTTTATTGTTAAAATATAATCATTTAATCAACGATCTATTTAATAATATTAATTATGTACTGAAAATATTAATGTTTTCTTTTATATATTTGGTGAAATTTAAAAATACTAAGTGAGAATGATACAATTTATGGGACGGACCGGATAATAGTCTCTAAAAAAATATTTCTCTTCGTTCATATCTTTCATATCTTTCGTTCATGAACACATAGACATATAGATAGATAAACAAGTGGAACGGTACGGCATTACTAGTAGGCACGACACTATACCACACTCTATGGCCTACTAACGTGTAGTGCCGCTTACCTAGCCACACTCGCATCTGTTGGCAATGTAGACCTTGGGCACATGCTCACATAACCCCCTATAGCACGGCTATAAGTTTGCAGGTTGACACAGACAATCAAATCACAAAAGGAGCAGATACGACAACTCTTCATATAAAACCAGCCAACCAAGGTAACCCAACTCCCCAAACAGGAACTCATGCCACACAAAACCTCGTCCAAAACGTTACCTGCTACATTGATGCGTCCCTGGATCCGGATCAGCCACATTCAAACATCAGGAAGGCAGGTATCAGAATTCTTCTCATCAATTCACAAGTACAACCCACACAATCAATCCACCTACAGGCTAAAGATGAGCAACGGGTCGGCCCGGTCCGTACGGATACGGACCATAATGGCCCGCATGCCGCCGTGCCGTGCCTGCTCGTTAGCCCAGGTCCGGTCCGTGGGCCGAAATACGGGACGTGCCGACCCGGTGAGTACGGGGCCCAAACAAATTCGTGCCAGCCCGTAGCCCGGCCGCCGCCACGAGGGAGCAAAGGGAGCCGCCGCGAGGGAGCAGCTGCGAGGCCGCGCGAGGGAAGGAGAGGAGCCGCCATGGGAGCGTCGGGGAAGAAGAGGAGCCGCCATGGGAGGGCGTCCGGAAGAACTGGCGATCGGGAGAGGGAGGGCGTCGGGGAGGAACTGTCGGTCGAGAGAGGGAGGATCGGGGGAGTGGCGGCCGGGAGAGGGAGAACCAAATGAGGAACACAGTGAAACCGGGGGAGTGGCGGACTTGGGCCTTTAACCGGGCCTTCAGTTGGAACCGGACCGGGCCGTGCCGCCCGACGTGCCGAGGGGCAGCCCAAGTCCGGTCCACTATGGGCTTCGGGCCGGCTCGGGCACTGTGGGGTACGTGCCGGGCCATAATCGGACCGTGCTTTTTAATCGGGCTTCGGACCATAATCGCGAGCTTTCCTAGTTGTATGAAACTTACTATGAAACGAGTCTCTCTCAATGCATAGTTTCATGTGGTTACCAATGTCTTTCTCTTTCTTTTCTCTCTCATCTCCACGATATATTTACTTTGCATGCATCCCAAGAAACTAGAAAATGCTCTCAATGGGGATTTCACACGGTTTCCAACGTTTTGGAAACAACGCTATATAATTTCATCACCATGAAACTTTCTCTCTCTCTCCTCATCGTTTCATGCAAAAAGTGCAAATCTATTGATGTGACATCTTATTTAATGTGCATAAAACTTTCCATGAAACCCCATTGAGACTAGCCTAAGCTTACAGCCAGCTTGAGCACAAGAACCAAGAAAAGTTGTGAGAGAGACATGTAGGTCATATATTAATTATGAAGAAGCAACTACTATATGATTGAGCTATAAGAAGGCTAAAAAAACCCTTACATTCAGCAGTGAGTTGTATCTATTAAACTTGCTCTAATTTGAAAAAAAGGCTAGTATCGGGCATCACTGTGCCTCCGCAGCACCCCCGTAACATTCCAACGCATCAACAGCCCGAGACCTCAAGTGCTCGACTATTTACATGTTGGACCAAGACAAACACACAAAGTAAGGAGAAGGAATAGATCTTCGATTAGCAAGCCGCTTATACGTGTTGTTTGGTTCCTTCAATGGTCACGCAATAGCATATCTTGTTGGAACGTCCATAGCTCTACTTTGTTTCCACTTGCGTTCCTGTTGACGAACCAAACAACAAGAAGTAGCAATTAGTTATTAACTTTTTGTCTTCGTTCGTGTAAAACCTCTATTATTGCTAACGCATTACTTCCTTCTCTTTTCTTTTTATATTAAGTGAAATCTCATCTTGATTCATGAACTCCTAAAGTGAAGGGTTGATTTCTCAACTTTACAAAGTATTTCATTCTAGATTCCATCATGGACCTAAATTAATAACTTAATGATCGAACCACTTGGAAAATCAGTGAATTAAGTGAAATCTATCGTTGGTCCTTAATTTTTCTAGATTCTCATTTTGATTCATGAACTCTTAAAGTGAAGGTCTAATTTCTCAATTTTACAAAGTAGTTTATATTCTAGATCCAATCATGGACCTAAATTAATAACTTGATGATCGAATCACTTGGAAAATTTGTGAATTCAGATAATTAATTGAGAGTCTATGGACTTATATGAAAATATTAAAAAATAGAGCCTCGTGGTACGTTTCGCTCCAATTATACTTGATGTCCGCTAGCACGATTTTATGCGATTACAAACAAAACCGGTTATTGCTTGGAAAAAAAATGCTAGATAAATTTTGTTTTTCTTTAAACTGAATGTGCTCTTCCATCCATCGGGTCTGTTAGGTTATTTTTATCGTGGTTGCGGCTATATTTTACTCTCTGCGTAACAGTCGTAGCATGTTGAAGCCAACACATCCACTAGTGTTATTTCTCATCAATGTGTCACTTTTTGCGTGTTGGGTGCTCTTGCCTCTGCGTCCACTAGCACATTTTACGCGGTTCCAAACAAAACCAATTATTGCTCGGCAAACAAAATGCTGGATCGATTTTGTTTTTCTTTAAACTGAATGTCCTCTTCCATCAAGGCCCTGTTTTTATCGTGGTTGTAGTTATATTTTTACTCTCTGCTTAACAGCCGTAGCAAGTTGAAGCGAACACATCCTAGTGTTTTTTCTCATCAATACGTCACTTTTTACGTGTTGGGTGCTCTTGCCTCTGTGTCCGCTAGCACATTTTATGCGGTTCCAAACAAAACCAGTTACTGCTTGGCAAACAAAATGCTGGATCGATTTTGTTTTTCTTTAAACTGAATGTACGTCCTCTTCCTTCATGGCTTTGTTTTTATCGTGGTTGCAGCTATATTTTACTCTCTGTGTAACATGCGTAGCAAGCTGAAGCGAATATCCTAGTGTAATTTCTCATCGATGCGTCACTTTTTACTTTTTAAGTGAAAATTCATGATATAAATTTGGTGTATTTCACCTGAAGAAATTGCTGGGCGTTGGGCGTTGGCAATATGAACCACGTAGCTTGCCATTATTACTTACTCGCTTCATCTCAAATTGCAAGTCATTCAAAAATCTTAAAGAGTCAAAGTTTCTCAAATTTGATCAAACTTATAACAATAAAATAATATTTCTGATGTCAAATAAGTATCATTAGATTCGTTATCAATTATATTTTCATAGTATACCTATTTAATGTTATAAATCTTTATAGTTTTGTCTATAATTCTTGGTCAAACTTGAGATGCTTTGACTCTCCAAGATTCCTGAAATGACTTACCATTTGAGAGGGAGAGAGTATTAGTGTAGTTTCTCAGTCCACTGTAATATTAGGAAGGTCCAGGGGCTTCCTAGCATCTTTCCTTCCAAAACGAGAAAAACAAGAGAGTGCGAGCCCACCACCTCTCTCCCGTTCCTCTCCCTACGCTCCTCGTCGCGTGCCCACGCCTCCCTCCCTCCCTCCAGATCCGGTCTGCCCCGCCGCCGCCGCCGCCACCGCCGATGTCCGAAGATCCCGCGGAATCCCGCCGCTGGCGGTGCGACCTCGGCGGCGACGAGCGCTGGCTCTCGGGGGCAGCCGGCGACGACCACTTCGACCGCCTCCCCGACGCGCTCCTCCTCGTCATCTTCAACCGCATCGGCGACGTCAAGGCGCTCGGCCGCTGTTCCCTCGTCTCCCGCCGCTTCCACGAGCTCGTGCCCCTCGTCGACTCCGTCCTCGTCCGCGTCGACTGCGTCATCCCCGACGAGCCCCCGTCCTCGTCGTCCTCCCCGTCGGCGCCGTCCTCTCCTACGGCGTCCGTGCGCGCCCGCGGGGTCTTCTCACAGATCGCGCGCATCGTGCTCGGCGGCATCGTGAAGCCCATCCAGGCGCTCGGTCAGATCCTTTCCCCCGCCAACTCCGTCTCCGGCTTTCCGGCATCCTCCGCTTCCTCGCCGTCGTCATCCTCCTCGCCACTGCCTGCTGGGGACGTGTCCCACCACTCGCCCTCGGAGGTGCTCCGCTCCTTCAAAGAGCTACGCCACCTTCGCATCGAACTTCCCGCGGGCGAGCTCGGCATTGACGACGGCGTGATGCTCAAGTGGAAGGCTGACTTCGGGTCCACACTGGGCAGTTGCGTCATGCTCGGAGCATCCTCGGCAACGACCTCGCCCTCCTCCGCTGGCTCACATTCCGCTGTCCCAGATAGCGCGAGCACCGCTCCCTCTGGTGATGGTGGCAGCACCGAGCCTGATGAATGTGACGATTCGGGAAGCATCCCTGAGTCGTTCTACACAAACGGGGGGTTTAAGCTGCGGGTGGTTTGGACAATCAGCTCATTGATTGCGGCCGCCGCAAGGCATTACTTGCTACAGCCGATCATTGCTGATCACATGATGCTTGAGAGCTTGGACCTGACAGATGCTGATGGCCAGGGAGTACTCACCATGGACAAGTGCCAATTGCAGGAGCTGAGGGTGAGACCGATATCAACATCTAGGGGTTCACACCGGACACTCATGCCAGAGCTTAGCATGTGGCTGTGGTACGCGCCATGTATTGAGCTGCCTGGGGGGTTGGTGCTGAATGGCGCAACACTGGTGGCCATCAAGCCAAGTGAGGAAGGAACAGGAGACACAGTTTGGAATGGGGCTGCTGGTGCAGCTTGGGTGTTGGATGCATTCGAGGAGCCCTATAGGACAGCGGTGAGTATGCTTCTCAAGCGGAGGACCTACAGCCTTGAGATGAATTCATTCTAATCTGTGGGGAGATGCCATTTTAGAAGCTTCAGATGTGAGAGGTACACAATAGTTGTCTGGTTTTTGTTTGTAATTTCTGTTTGGCAGATCATGTTTTAGTATTCCTGCATAATTGTGAAATACTGAAATGCATACAACCAGTTCACCTCGACATGCATTTTTGTAAACAGCATGAGTCAAAATATCTTGGTTGAATTTGTGTGCCTATTTGACTTTAGCTTGTGTTGCATCCTAGAAGTACCCAAATGTCTGTTTTAGACATTTAGTTCATTCAGATTCAGGTGGAACTAAGTTTTGGCCTTTTGGGCAGTAAGGACCAGTAATCAAACATGTGTCCTTTTTTCTGCCGAGCTGAGCACCCTTCACCCATGTTGATTCCAAGTGCTATTTGGTGTGCCCTAAAAAACTATTTCCCACACATCAGCCGCTGTATGGTGGGACTGAAGCTTATTCTAAAGGCCATATAGCAAAACAAAAGCGTAGGAAACAGAAGGACCTGGGCTGAAAACTGAAGGGCATGACTAGCTAGTTTGCACAAATCATCAAAACATGGGCTCCTTATGACACTTTGTATTGCTTCATTGGTAGCTTTGTGTTAACGACCTTGCTCTGCTCATTAACCTTGCGACATTCAAATGCTGTGGGCACATGTATTTGTTGTGATCTCACCACAAATCAACCTTGTTTAGTCAAGAGGGGTCTTTGCTTTTTTTGGCAATTTGATTTAGTTCCATAGTTAGTTTTGCAGAGCATACAAATTCATGTTGGTTACTCGTATTAGTCTGTTCCTGGTTCCGCTGCTGGACTGACTATGACTGCCAAGTATAGTCTTCTGCTTACTCATTTTACGCATCCAACATGTCTTTCTGGTTATTGCTATGCAATGGCACTTCATCATTCTGAGTCCTCTTCTTAAAGCCTTCCAAGCTTTGAGAATGCACCGTTATACCTCTCATCCCAATAGAATCATAGCAAACTCTTGGATGCCCTAGACAGTAGTCCAGTAGTGACTAATGGATAATCCATCATACAGTTTCTTGGAGATGTACTCTACAATTGAAAATTATTCTTTTTTTCTTCTGGTAAAAGAGTAACCTCACATTCATCGAGAAGCAAACAGGTGTAGCTGACTAAGTTTAATTTCTTCTCCCAAATCCATTGATGGTTTCTAAGAAGCATGTGGCTGTGTTTGGCTTATTCTGTTTGGTTGGACTGTCACACTCGCTTGACTAATCTGTGGAATTCAGCTGTGTTTATAATATTTTCCCAGTTTCTTAACTGATAAGAGCTGTACAGCACGACCCTTAAATAATTGCCATACCATTACTTGTCTCTTATCCAGTTAAGGAACTGGGAAAATATTAAAGACACTTGAAGCTTTTGGAATTCAAATTTGCTTGTATGAGTAGATAGATGGTATTGTTCAGCTTTTGAAAGGATGTAGTGTCTTCATCTCTTTCCACCATGTGGATCTTCAGTATGGTACTATGGTCTAGTTGTCCCATTAGGTCACTATTTTTTGTTGTAATTAAGTGATTAACTGCTTCTGGAGATTTTCCTTGTCAATTTGAGGAACCCTTTGCCCCATGACTTAATTCTCATTGCACGAGGCAACAGTTGCACGTCACTCACCAAACTTCTTTAGATTTTCTCCGAGACCTGTTTTGTGTTGTAGTGATAGGAAATTTTCTTTGCGATGGAAGAGAGGGTTAGGAATGACCCACCTGAATATAGGGTTAATCAGTTACTTCATGGGTCCTAGCAAACTTTGAAGCCCTCCTGAGTATTGTCCCAAGTTGATCTTGTAGTTTTTTATGATTAAATTTTGTTAAGTTTACTTCATTTAATGTCCATTGCCATGTTAGCTCACAAACATATGCATGCCATAAGCCAATAAAAAGCAAGAATGAATGTATGCTATGCTTACATTATGCCTATTGGATTTAGTGTGGTCAACAATTGTTCCAACAACACAAGTAGTCATTATGTTTGGCATGGAGTCTTTGGCCAGCAGTATTGTCTGGAAGCCCTTAACTCCCACATTTAAGTTAACATTTCTGGCCTGCTACTTATATCTTCTTATTTTCTTTTGCCAGATGTTATAACTACTGATGTGGAGAAGTTCCTGGATGCCTTTTATGCACCAATCTGCACCTATTTCGGATGTGCCAAGTATGTGTTGTTGTATGCCTTTTCTTGTTGAGCATCTGTCAGCAAGAACATGGATGAAATAGAACAGAAACTTTTAATTTATGATGCTGGAGTTAAATGGCAAAGCCATAGTTGAGTGGATATTGTCTGAGATCAGATGCGGCATAGATAGTTTTTTTCTTCTATATGTATCCACATCAAGGTACTAACCTTATGTAATCTTTACTTTTGGATTCTGGCATTGTGCTACTTGTTTGCAGTAGCATCCAATGTGCTCTGTACATCAATGTGTGTCAAGAGTGGACTCGTAGATTTGGCGTCAGCGAAAGCTATAAAATTGTTACTGGTACTTTAAACGGGTTTGGAAATGTTGTATCCTTCTACCGTGAATCTGGAAATGTTGTAGCCCTATATGATGTGAATCGGTGCAAGTCTTCCAGTATGTTATTTGGACAGGGTCGAGAATGCTGCATCAATTTTAAGGATGTTATCACTTATCAGAAAGTGAAGTTCAGATTAGGTTCAGACTTGTGTTGCATACGCAGATGAATGCTACAGCTAGGTAATAGCTCTATGGAGATTCATGTGGAGAAATGAGAGAAGCTAATGGTTAGGTAGAGATTCATGTGGAGAAACGAGAGAGAATCGATTCAAATTGATCCAAGCCACAGGCCGGCTGAACAGCACCTTGGAAATTCGCTACCTTTGCTCGTTTAGAAATCCCCCCACCCCCACCCTCACCCCCCAGAAATGGTGGTCTGGCTCTATGATTTCATTTCTTTCCCAAAGCTTTTCTTGCGCAGCTTGTTTTGCTTGGTAAATCGTATAGGGAACTTCTTTGGCTTTTCTCAGATTTTGCTGCTGCAAATTTCGTTGGTAAACAGGGTGGGTAAGACCAAGTAGTACGAGCAAGCATATGGAATGGTCAGGTATTTGAAAGTTTTGAAACACCGACGCACCCCACTCCAGCCTGAGTGAGATCCCGTGTTGTTTTCAGTGCCATCTGGGAAACTCCATGAATCATTAACGTCAATGGGGAGGTCAGCTCTGGCTTCACGATGAACAATGCGACACCTTGACACCTTATATTACTGTAAAGGCTGAAATGAACTACTCCTGAATCGACAGATCAACAGGAAGTGAAACCAGCAAGGGAGAATATGCAGATGAGTCCGCCTGTCATGAGCAACAAGTGAAAGAATGCCCGCTTGGAGACGCGAAGCTACCTGATCAGTGTCTGAATCCTTAATGCACAGACAGAGGAAGTGAAGGATGAACATGTGTCAGACGCGGTTTCGAGGCTACCTGATCAGTGTCTGAATCCTGAACACACCAAAAAATGAACATGATAAGATGGAAGATGAACACGTGTTACGAAATACAAGCAGTGTTGGACGAAGTGAAAGATGAACATGTGTTGCGAAATACAAGCAGTGCTGGTTGGGTGTATGGAGGTGAATCAATCCTGGATGGTAAGAGCCGAAGAGGATGGCATCCTGGTTGAGAAGAGGATGGGCGGGACAAATCTGGGGTGGGATGTTATTGGTTGATTGTTTAGTTACCTGACTATTCATATATATTTTGGGTGAGATGGTATAGGTTCTTTGGTTACCTGAAGATACATGATTTTTGTTTGGATGGCTGTATGGTATGTATGAGTTGGTACAAAATCATATGTGGTTGGTTGTATAGGTCTATCCACACATTGGGTGAAAAATATTGTTTGAAAAAAACAACAATCGATAATAAAGAATAAAATTAAGCAAGACAATTCACCAGTGATCTACATTATATTATATTAAAAGGTCCCTGCTATAATCACATTCCATACTGCCATACAACAAAAGAGTACTCTGTAGTCTGTGCAGGTTGTTCAATAGACTAGAGTCACACTACCACCCTCCATACTACCAAACCATCACATCGCACAAACTTCTTTTTCCCATCCCTAGTGATTAGACCAAAATACCACCACATCATCGGAGTACTTACATTAGTTCGGACCTGTGATTCTTGATGTACCTAGCCACCCATATCACTTTGCTAGAAAGTTGGGGCAGTGCATAAAATGCCCTTGCGATTGGAGGATTCTCACACAGATAAGCATAGTAGTGCTCAAGATGTGCCTCATCAAACCCTGGGATGCTCTTTAGCTCTTCATACAACCCCTTTGGAACAGGAAGGTCAGGTTGTTCCGAAAGCTTTTTTATAGACGAAGCAAGTTCACTAAGGGTCCGACTCATAATCACAACCAAGTCATCATCAGTATATATCCTCTGCTTCTTTGATGGTGGCTGTTTAGTACCTGATGACTCTGCACCATTGTTGCCTGAGCGTGTTCCATCATCAACACCAATTTGTTCGCTTGGCTCACTAGACATGGGTTTCGGTGCATTATCTGTTCCAGTCACAGTTGGTGCATTATCTGTTTCAGTCCCAATTGGTGCATTACCAGTTTCAGTCACTTCAACAAGGGGTTCATTTGATCCTTTAACATATGCATCAGTTTCAGTCACAGTTGGTGCATTATCTGTTTCAGTCACTTCAACAACAAGGGGCTCATTTGATCCTTTAGCATATGCAGCAGTTGCCAAACTGTTGCCACATATAGTGGCCATCTCATTGTAGTGCTCAATTGGAGTGTTCAAGTAGTTGGCATCTTCACGGTGGTCCTACAAGTCAAAAGTCAAAACCATATCATGTTAGGAATAATATATGCTCCACCTAAAATTGCAAAATCAACTGTAAGAAGATGCTGATTACTTGCCTTAATATGATTATTGTAATGCTCTGCATCAAGACTGATTATGCAATTATGTTGATCCCAAAGAGCTCCATCCAAGTTCTTCAGCTTCTCAATCTTGGGGTAAATCCTTTTCCACTTCCTAAGATGGTTACCAACCTGTCCGCCGGTGCACTGGACGCCCAGCTTCTCATACAAAGCTCTAGCACAACTGTTAAGATGAGCTTGCTTGAAGCCGCTCGTGGTTTTAGTTCCACTCGCAACTAGGTCAGCCAAATATTTGAGTACAAAACTAGACATTGCGTTGGACCAATAGACCTGTCCAGCTCCACCCTTGCCTGCCATGTTGTCCCCATGTTGCTCTAGCTCCATCTCCTGTGAAGTTGTTAAAATATGACAATGAGCACCAAGATAAATTGTTACAAATACTCAATAGGAAAAAAAATGCAGGGATGCAGTAAACAAGAGAAAAAGCACACTCATTAATTAATATAAACAGCCCAAGATCCAATTATTGCAATGACAATACTTAAGATTTGTTCACGACATCAGTAGTACATCACATTAAGAAAACAAGCAGGACAAGGTCCATGTCGTTACTAGATAACTATTACATAAAGCAGCACATGTTGCCACGGTGATTTTAACCATCTGCCCACATTCTCTCAGCAATCATTTGTCTCTTTTCTATCATTAACCTATGGCTATTTGCTTGTTCTCGTGCTGTCCTACGTGGTTTTGGTGTCCAATTGTACTCTTGTAGAATGAACATCAAGATCTGCCAACAAATTTTGGGATGCAAATGACTTCCTACGACGAAAGAAGACATACTAATATATGCTCTTATATCTGTCCCATCATTAGCCTACCCCAACTTGCTTGGGACTAACAGGCTATGTTGTATGGGCTATATCTGTCCCATCATTTGCTCCAATACAATCCTATATGGTCAATATATTACAAAATTTTGACCACATATGTAGAGGAAAATTTGGATTGTCATACCTTAAAAGATGTATCTCATCTTGACAATTTAGATAGTCACAATCCTATTCGTATTGCTTTCGTCAAATGGATACGATGCCTTTGTCCTCTCAACCTATACCGAAAAAACAAAACCATCATACAAGCAGCTAAAAAGTAGCCGCGCTGATTTGCATAATTTCTTTTTCCGCCTAATCTGCCTGTCCTCCATCCACAGCGTCCAAGGGAATGCAAACACTATATAAGTTTTGGATTAAAAAGAGAGAAAAATATAGTGCTCTATTAACAAGGACTGAATGACATCCGCACTGATGCAACACATGAGAAATCAGAGAAAAGAATCCGGAATCTGTAATCCAACAAATCAGCATAGGGACATCATCACCCAACTGCAATCGGGCAGCACACCACGTAACCCTAGCGCAACTAGAGACAGGGGTGACGAAGAGGAGCCGGTCAATCACCTGCGGAGGCGTCGCCATGAGAGAACGGCCAGGCGCCGGCAGCAGTAGCAGTCGGTGCGGCTCCGGTGGGTTTCCCGCGGGAGGGAGAGCCGAGGCGCCGAGAGAGTGGGGAGGGGTGGGGAGGCGAGCGAGACGCTCCGTCTCGTCCTGGACGGCGTCGTTCGGTGAGGATCTCTCCGCACGGGACGGGATGATTCGGCATCTAGAGAGAATATCCGATCCATGGTTCGGTGCGGTCCCAGCTCAGGAAAGACTGGAACCACCAGTCCACCACACACGCTGACGCTCAGGAAAGCCTGGTGGGCCGGGCCGTTCCCACCGCGGACTGCTCCAGTCCTGGTCTGTTTTTCTGAGCAGCCATCCCGCGCACCGGAGATTGACGCAAGATCAAATGTTTTGAATCTCTGGCCACTGCTGCCGGCCCGCTATAGGCCCTGTTGGTACAGTTTATCTGGGAAGTGTTTCTCAGATAAGCTGCACAAATAGGATAAAAGCAGTTGTTAGAATAAGCTGGTCTGATCCAGCTTCTGCTTATTAGTATAAATAGGAGCTGTGGGAATAAGCGTGGTCAGAATAAGCTGCTGAAAAACGTTGTGTTTGGGTATTCATTCTAGCTTATTTTGGTCATAAGCAGTTTATAAGCTGTATCAAACAGGATCATAGTGGACTATATAGCGTTTAGTTTGATGTATACAGCTTTTTAGCGGCTATAATGGCCTCGTTTACCTCTGCTATTGGCCGTTGGAGTCTTGGAGAGGTTATCCTCTAACCTCTAAACACAAACACAGAGATAATTTGTACAAGAAAAAAAAATACACGACGCGCTGCAGCATGCAGAGATGCCAATATGGCATGGCATGGTCTGCGTCGTCTCTGCAGTCGCGCACTCGCGCACCATATATAGGTGCACGGAGCCGATCCGATCTGCATGCGTACGTATTAATATTAATTAACCAGTTGCTCGTAGTAGCTGACAGCCTCGGTGATACTAGTGTCAGCAATCGTATATCTGTCATTCTATTCATGGCTATGCTGTGCTGTGGCCAGTATATACGACATCCAGCGTCAGATACTGCCCGTGCTCGTGTCTAGCTAGTGTATGTATCTTATGGATCAGTCTTCTATATATATATATATCTCCGAATGAGCGATCCGGCCAGCTGCTTAATTAGCTGGCTCCCTGATCTTGCCGACGTTTTGTTCACCTGTTCACCACGGAGTACAAAAATATAATACATATATCTATCTATTGTAATAAGAAACATATAACTAGTACACAGTTGTAATTGGTTTCACTGTACGTTCCAGGACAATCGACAATACGTTCCAGGACAATCGACAACGCTATGTTCGTTTGGCTTATCAGCCAGTGTTTTTGTCTCACAGAAAAACAGTCAAAAACGCATCAGCCACCGAAAAATGATGAAACGAACAGGCTGCAACATGAGCAATTAGAGAGAGAAATTGTAATTATAGGACGCTAAACAATACGCTTTGTAATTATATGACTCTAAACGTCGACTTGGCACATATTTGCGAAAAAAAAAAGTCGACTTCAATAAAACGACTCTTAAAACATTAGCTTCTTATTATACATGATGTTTGGTGTGTTAAGTCTTTTTTCTCATCTAAATACATATATTTATTATTTAAAGTGACCCTTTTGCCCTTCACTCGTTACGTATCGTTGATCCATCCTTTCATCTGCCCGACATGCTGTAACTGAGTGATCGTTCATCTCTCGTTCGCCCTTGACCCCGACATGACATCTCCCTCGACGGAGATGGATGCGCCACCGCCAAAAGATGAAGATGGCTGCCCGATCGCCCATAGCCTTGGCGACCTCGGGCTCGTCGCGCCAGCTCAGTTCCTGGACGCGTAGCCTGATGGCCAACGTTACTGCCCGCTGCTCCTCTTCCGACTACAGTAGAGTACAATCTTCCTGTTCTTGAAGTGCAAAGGTATCATCCTTAATATGATTTCTGTTTTTTACCACAATAGTGGTAGACACTAGTAAAACTTAATTTCACTTGTTTATAGATCTCAAAGTAAGTGAAAGTAGCTTACAGCCTCGGTGTTAGTAGTGTCAGCAATCGTACTATATCTGTAATTCTGTCAAGGTTGTGGACAGGTATATACGACATGCAGCGTCAGATACTGCTCGTGCTCGTGTAGATTGCAATTGCAAGCGTCCACAGGGCGATCCTGGCTTCCTGATCTGATCTTGCTGACGTTGTTCACCTCTTCACCACAGAGTATAAAATAAAAGAACTAGCGTCTAGTTCCGCGGTAAGCTAGCAATATATGATATATAATAGATTTAGGGATCTATTTGACACAGTTCGGCTTTACTAGTGCAACAGTTTTTTTATATAAAATAACTATATGAGCAGCTTTTTAGATGAAATTGAGTTATTTTAAATAAAATGTTTGACAAAACAGTTTCACCCAATGGATATGATAGAGAAATGGAGGAGATAGTCGAGTTAAAATACTTTTTTCAGCTTTATCCTATTTCACGTCTTTGTGAGGGAGGTAGAAAAATAACTTTACCGATGAAACTGTTTAAAAAAAACTCACAACAATTTATGAAGTTGTTATGAGTTGTACCAAATAGGCCCTTAGATGCAGTGTCAAAGGTTGTATGTGGCAGGCAGTTATGATTGAAACATAATATCTACGGAGTACTAGTTTGTCTTGCAGGAAGGGATAAATTGGGTAATACTTGATGAAGACTAAACAAAAAATATCAAAGAACTGAACTCGTATGAGTTATGCAAAGGTAGACATCAGTAAAAAAAATTGTCACCGTGTGTATAAAAAGATTACAAATAACGGCATTCTTAGTGCGTGGAGAATAATGGTTCTATTTGGCTGATATAAAAGTCGGCTGATTTCGCGTTATTGAATAGTGTTCTATAAGAGAGAATAAGCTAAAACTGTGAACGGATATATGACTACAAAAGATCCCTGCATGGCGAGATTGATCACTGTGGATGCCCTATCCTCTGTTGCCGGTTGCAGAGAGGTCACACCAACAACCAACAGGGGTTGCCTGAACTGAACAACAAAGCCATTAGCCATTTATTTTTAGTTTGCTATCCAAAGACGAAACGGATAAATTGGTATCCAAATACGCTTGAATACATGTGATAAGGCAATGCAACCTCTGTTGAAATGAATAGCTTTTGAACGAGAGAACAATCTGTACTTGCACTCAAGGCAGAAAACAACATATCCTGATTCCATTGGCACTGCCTATCCAAATGCCATTAAGGCGGGTTGGATGAAGAGCGTAAGGGCTAGGAACATTCAATGCGAAGCACACGGAATTGCAGGCGCAGATCCAGTAAAGGACAGGTCCAAGTTAGCAGACATATATATGTACACACATTTAATTAGATCAGATCGTATAATTCAGAATTGTTAGCTATATATATTATGTGGAACACAAATAGTTGAATCTATATATCATAAAAGTAATGAAGTAGTGCATAACAAACTGCAGTGAAGGATCAAAATTGGAAACATAACTTTTTTAGGCCAAGTAGAAACAAACATTGTAGAAAAATGGAGCGCACATGATTATCATTACATATGATGGGGTGCTAATTAGTAAGGAGCTGGTTGAACTGGGCTGAAAAGGAGTTATTTTAGGTTGAACCTCATAGATTTTCTTGGGCTATCAAAGGCCCGTCCGTAAAAACTTTGGTCTGCGCCCTGGGCTACAGCCCCCCACCCCTAGCCCGGGGCCTGGATCCACCCCTGCGTGCCAAGGCGGGTGTGCGCTTTGGCGGGTCGCATGGCACCCGGTCGAGGTGCTTGCTTTTTTTCTCGTCACACAAAATTTTTGGGTGTTTTTGTATTATGATAGAAGAAGTTGTTTGATTACAAGACGGACATTACATGATAAACAACACAACCTTGGTCTACCCAGATCTGATTACAACATAGCCTTGACCCGGCCGTGGTGCTTGCGGCGTGGCGGCGAGGTTTCTGTGCGGGTTTCAGCGGCGGATAGGGTGGACCGGTGGAAAGATAACCATCGCGCCATCGCCGGAGGGCGTAAGCACGCCAAGGCGAGGCAACTGATTTTGGATATTTCTTTGCTGGCTGATATGCAATCATGGCGGGCATCCAGTTTGCTGGAGGTAGGATCGGACGGCTAACGGAGAAGAATTGTGGATGAACAAGATTCTAGTTAGAGGAAACACTGAAACATATTGTTGATCTACAAGAAAAGAACTGTAGATGAACAAGACTCTATGGGAGGAAACGGCCGGAGACTGTTGATCTACAAGAACATCAACTAATACTAAATACTTTTTTTATTAAGATGTATCTATCTACTGTAAGGGCGTTGTAGATGAACAGGACTCTAGGAGGAAACGGCCGGAGACTGTTGATCTACAAGAACAGCAACTAAGACTAAAGATTTTTTTTAATTATGGATGTATCTATCTACTGTAAAGCCGTCCGCAACGGAGATGTTGAAATCGACAGCTGACGTGGAGAGATTAGTAGCCTAGCCCACATATTCAAATTAATCAAGTGTTTTCTTCCTCTGCCGCATGCATCTGATTGGCCGTTTATATAAAAGAAACATCATGCATGCACTTTGGCCGGCTCCGTCCATGGTCAGTTGGCGACTTCTACAACTATTGGGAATAGCCTAAAGGGCAAGGCAGCCTCACCAGGTCGCTAATACCTTCTACAAGCGGCCACGTAGTAGAGAGGGAAAGAGAGAGAACACCATAAAGGGAAAGGCAGCCTCACCAGGTCGTTACACTGATTGCACCGACATCCGCTATTCAGTACTGGAGGATGGGTTCCGGTGCAGCGGGTACGCTGTCATCTGCGGGACGCAGCTGACGTCTGCTATTTCCAGCGAAGGAGCTGGTAACGCGCCGTCATCTACTATTTTCGGTCCGTCGTCTGCTATTTCCAGCGAAGGAGCTGGCAACGCTTTCCGACGAATGATCAGCTGGTGTTTGGCATCGTCGCAAAAAAAAAAAAAAACTGGTGTTTGGCATAGAGGGAAGGCAAGTACATGCATGAGACCTGAGGCAGCGGTTACTATTTCAACTAAGTAAAAAAGTTTTATAACTCACAAAAAAAAAACAAATTAAATTATATTTACACCATTAAATTTGTTCTAAAAAATCCTTCAAAACAAATCTTACATGGATATATTTAAATAAAGTGATAACTAAGTTCCAATATTGATAGTTGGTATAGAGTAATGAGATATAAAGGATGATGGATGCGGAAGAAAATATGTATAGATGAAGATGAGTACGACAGATAGAGGACATATTTAGAGGATGATGAGTACAGACAGTCTTAATACCCTTCTACTCCTTATGTCTCTAAATGGGTGTCGTTTTCTCGTTTTCCCGGAAAACAACTTTAACTAAATATATATTAAAAAATATTAATATTTATGATGTATAAATAGTATCATTGGATAGATATTTGAATCTAGTTTTTTAATAAATTTATTTAGAGGTTCGTTATTTCAATAGATCGAGTTAAACTTGTCGACACGCAAAAAAAACGTGGCGACAAAAACATTTAGGAACGGAGGGCAAACGGCCACGTAGGAAGGAGAGGGAAAGAGAGAGAAACAGTTGCGGATGAGGACTTGACGAGTGCTATTTCATTTTCACCGCTTTTCATGTGCAGCCTCACATCCGGCCTTGGCATTAGCCAACACGTGCGGGTTGATGTATTAAACAGCTCAAACCTTTTAATTTTGACTAACTATACAAAACATTATAAATTATATTTATAATATAGAATTAATATTATTAGATCGTTAAATATGTTTTTATAATAATCTTATTTAGAGATAAATATTGCATATTTTTACTATAAATCTAGTTACAGCTTGAGAAAATTTAATCCGTACGTATTTTATAACAATTTTTTTGGGGTACAGTTTGGGACGGAGAAAGTATGACGGTTTAACGCCTGTTTGTTCAATCATATATGTTTATACATCAATTTATAGTATTGGATATAGACCACTTATAAATCTGATTGCACTGAGACAAATCTATTAAACTTAATTAATCTATAATTTAATAATATTATGCTACATTGAAAATTTATTAATGATGGACTAGTTAGGATTGATATATTCATCTCAGTTCCATACAATTAGTTTTATAATTATATTATGTTTAGTCCTCCTAGTTAGTCTGATATAACATGAATGAAACTTTATGCCCTGTATATATAACCACTTTCATACATATCTATATCTATATAATAATAAAGAGACAAAATTTTAGCCTCTTTTTTCGGTCCATCCATTTTGTTTATGTTGGCCTCCGTCTAACTACCGAATAATGGATGGACTTTATATATATAGCGCGTGTTCATACGAGTTAGAATAGCCCTTGTCTAACACGATATGAAGTTTAGTTCCAAAACATATTGGATAGGTTCTTTAGGTAACACATAGGTTGTATAGCGAGGACTCCTAATAATAATATAAATAGTTCCTTATTTGATTTAACTCAAATAGTCCTGTAGGTTCACGTTTGAATCAATATCATTGCAATCCGTATTCCGAACTCTCTTGGTTCAAGTTGTGTCTGACTCAAGATATACTACATAGCTTTCTTGTCCGGGACTCTATTGGATGTGCTTCAAAATCTTTCGGTGCACTATAAATACCCTCATATCGATGATGTCGGTGACAACATAGTGCACGCTGACGTCGAGGCCACCCTGCTTTGCACGACCAGCAGCGCGCCGCCCTGTCTCATCGTGGTGAGAATGAGCAGAATATATGCAGGCCGAGAAGAAGAAGAGTTGCGGGAGCTGAACGAGGAGATCAGGGACAAGGAGCTAGCATAGATCATGGTTCGTGATGCCATGCCGTCACCCTCGCCAACAAGTGAAGACAGGCAGGCATGCAATTTCCATGTTCAGACCTGATGTACGTGTGGCCGCCGCATGCACACATATGAGAGCCAGCGTGATATATGATACTATTTTTGTCTATGTATGTTCCTTTATGAGTTATACATGCGCGTGGTAAGTTTTGCGTTTGTTTTTTTTTCCTATTATGGTTAGGTTTGCTTTTATATCTTCTGTTTTTTTCTACTTTTTTTATTTTATCATTTTTCTTAAATTACCTTCCCTATAAATATAAGGAAACTAATGATAAATACAATATTATGATACTTAAACACTTAATATTTTCACATTAAATTATTGATGGAGTAAATTATTGTTGCAGTTTAAACTAAAATAAATCTATCTTATTACAACATGATAAAACGATGATCCAATTAATCAAACCATAAAGTAAATCCTATGAAGTTTCCTATCCAGTTTGGTCTAGATAAATATGGCTAAACTTTATGTATGTACCAGTGGAATATATGACATGGACTACTATATGAAAAACAAGAGAGATCTTCTATTATAGTTATCAGATAAACGAGTTCACTACTACAAAATCCATTTTTCGTGGCGGTTGAAATCGATTAACCGTGGCGGTTATTCCAACCGCCATGGATCAATGATCATGGTTAATAGGACCATTAACCGTGGCGGTTGGAAAAACCGCCACGGTTAATCGAAATAAAAAATAAAAAAGCTCAGATCCAGACCCGTTAGGCCCAGATCTGGCGCCGCCGCCAGGGACCTCGCCGGATCCGCCCACGCGCGGCAGCGGCCACGCCACCCGAGCTCGGCCTCGCGCTGCTCGCGCAGCCACGCGCCGTCCGCGCCGCCACGCTGAGTAAGGGCGGCCCCGCGCCGCCTCCGCGCGGCCCAGCGCCGCCTGCGTCGCCCGCTGAGTGAGGGAGATGGAGGGAGAGAGGGAGGGATGCTGCTGAGAGAGAGAGAGAGGGAGCAGCCGACGGCTGAGTGAGGGAGAGAGTGGAGGAGAGAAACCCTAAGTGGTTGAAAACCCTAACTTCTATATTTATACTCAAAACGATATCGGGCCTCCTGGGCCTGTTGGGCCTCGGCCTTTTTTCCGTGGCGGTTGTTATAGTGTGACCGCCTCGGTAAATTGATTTTGCGAGGCGGTTGTACGTAACCGCCTCCGTTAATGAAAAATGACCGTCACGGTTAATCCCGACATTAACCGTGACGGTTTTTGTGTTTAACCGCCACGGTTAATAAAACTCAAGTGATATGCAAAATAAATTTTGTAGTAGTGGTTTTTAGCATGTCAACTATTAACTCCTTGTCGATTTTCTCTCCTGTTGCAACGCACGGGCATATTTGTTAGTATAATCTAAAATAAGAGATTTGCTAAATTTTAGAAACCTAAATTTTAGTTTTGTTTCATGCGACGGTTATTACATAGTATATATTTTATATTAAAACTGTTGTTTTCAATTGTTGCAATTTTATAGACATAATCTGTAAAAAATTTCTGAAATTAAAAAGCCGTTAGACAAAAATCACAAACACGTCAGAATCTGATATGTGTTGGTATAAATATAATTTAACAGTTATAATTATTTCTATAGTCAAATATGGACAAAAAATTGATATATTATGACACAAAGACAATAACAAATAAAAAAAACGACAATTTACTTGTACTAATTGGTACTACATCCGTCCCTAAAAAATATAAGAAACAATATCATGGTTTAATATAATCAATTACAAAATTTAAAAAATATAAATATTTTATATTAAATAAACATTATTAGATTAACTATGAAATATATTTTACAATAAATTAACTTATGGCCATAAATGTGAATATTATTTACTCTAAACTTGATCAAACGTGAAAGAATTTAGCTAGCACCCATACCATAGTATTACATAAGAGTGTTGCATGAAATCATTTGGTACATAAAATATAGGAGAATTGCTAAAATAAAACTACAAATAACCACAACATCGTGTGATCATAATTATTTCAACATGACGAGGCAATATAATTCTCGTCTAGGTCTACCCAAGAGAAAGAGGCTGGGGCGTCGTCGGCATATCGGACTCCGCGACACAATCACGTACAACGCGCGCGCCGAACCGTCCGCCGGTTCGTGCGCGCCGGCGTCGCGGCAGACAGCAGGATAGCTGTGGCCTGCTCTTGCACCACGCTCCACGCCTCCCGGACGTGCCGCTCCTCGGTGAGCGAGTTCCCGATGGCGCAGCGCAGAATGTAGATGCCGCCGACCACGGCGGAGCTCATGTACACGCGCCCCGTCGCGTTCACCGCCTCGAGGAGCCTCCGGTTGAGCTCGTTCGTCCCACCAGCCGCCGCCGCCGCCTCGTCGACGTCGACGTCGCGGGCGCGCCGCTTGTCCCCGACGACGACCACGGCGGCGCGCAGCCGGAAGCAGACCAGCGCGAACTGCCTCGGCACGGGCACCTCGAACCGCGCGTCGCCGCGCACCATGCCCTCGAACGTGGCTGCCATGCGCACGTGGGCGCGCACGAGGCCGCGCAGGCCCTCCACGCCGTGGCAGCGGAGCACGAGCCACAGCTTGAGCGCGCGGAACCGGCGGCTGAGCGCGACCTGCCAGTCCTTGTAGTCCACCACCGCCGCCGCCGCGCCCTGCTGCGCCGCCGACGGGTCCTTGAGGATCACGTCGTGGTCGCTGCCGAGCGCGGCCGTGAGCGCCGCCGGACGGCGCACCCAGAGCGCGCAGCAGTCCATGTTAGCGAGAAGCCACTTGTGCGGGTTGGTGCTGAACGAGTCGACGGCGTCGGCGCCCGCGACGACGGCGTGGCGGAGCTCCGGGCACACGCTGGCGGCGCCGGCGTAGGCGGCGTCCACGTGCACCCACACGTCGCGCCCCGGCCCTGCCACGGCGGCGCACAGCTCGCGGAGAGGGTCGACCGCCGCCGTCGGGGTGGTGCCGACGGTGGCGCACAGGAACAGCGGGACCCTGCCGGCGGCCTCGTCGGCGCGCACCGCCGCGGCCAGCGCCTTGGGCGAGAGAGCGAAGCCGGTCTCCCTGGACGTGGGTATCTCGCGGCAGTTTCCCCGGCGAATGCCGGCGACGCGCGCGGCCTTCGGGAAGGAGAAGTGGGTCTGGTCGGAGCAGTACACGACGAGGTCACCGATCCTCTCCTCGCCGACCTCAGCGAGCTTCCGGTCTCTAGCGGCGACTATGGTGCAGAGCATGGCCTCACACGACGTCCCGAGAAGCGTGCCACCGCCGCCTCCGGAGAAGAGCAGGCGTTCCGGGAGGTGCAGCGCCTTGCCGAGCCAGTCGGTGACGACGACCTCGAGCTCGGTGGCGGCGGGCGAGGCGGCCCACGTGAAGGGGTTCACGTTGAGCCCCGCGGCGAGGGCCTCGCCGAGGATGCCCACGTTGCTGGCCGTGGCGGAGAAGTGCGCGAAGTGGCGCGGGCTCTGCCAGTGCGTGAGGCCCGGCAGGATGAGGTCGCGGACGTCGCGCAGCGCCGCGGCCAGCGCATCGCCGGGCTCTGGCCGCGCCGGCGCTGACCCGGGGAGGTGCTGGGCAAGGAACCCCGGAGCGACGGCCGGGCGCACCGGGTACTCGTCGATGCGCGCGTAGTAGTCCGCGATGAAGTCCACCACGAGGCGCCCCTGCCTGCGGAACTCGTCGGCGTCCAGGGGCGCCGGGTGATGAAGCGGCGAAGGCATGGTAGCAATGGCGACGGTGGAAGCCGGGGTGGTGCCAGTGCCACTGCCGCCGTTGGCTGTGGTGGTGGTAGTGTCGGATCGGTCCAGGATGGCCATGGTGAGTGTTATAGCTAGTGTGGTGGAGGCGTGGAACACGTACGTACTCTTGTCTTGCCTCTTGGTGGGTCGGGTCGTTTAGGGCGTGATTGGTTGGGAGATTTTGGCCCGGCCAGACCCTTCGCATGCAGGCACGCAGCGTTTGGACTATGCAGAAACGAAAACGAAATCCGTTTCTCTCGGGCCTGACTCGCGCGGGCTGCGAATGAACGAGCGGTGTGGCTTTGATGGCTGCGATTGTTGCATTTCATTTACAGACATGTATTGCATCCTACCAACCAAACAATATCTCAAACGAGTCAGGTTGAGTGACAACAAACAAGCAATCAACTAGTACTTGCATGCATAGGACCTGACTGTCTAGAGCCTGACTCTAGAATACCTCGAACCAGGCTAGCCAATTCTCCCAACCAATCACACCCACATGCAAGAAGCAAGACGCAACAGACACAGTGAATGCAAAGGGGTAGGAGAGGCGGGTGTGTATTTGATGGCGCAGCGGCGGCGTGCATGACGTGGGACAAAAGGCTAGGGCGTGGCGCCATACTCCAAACATGATGATGCCACGTATATACGATACGAGGCGTGTGGTGGATGCATGGTACTCCGTACAACACGGAGCCAAAGTTTGAACGAGCCACAGAAGTGCATAGCTAGCTAGCCAGAGAGGACACTGTGTGTACATAACCAATTTGCTCATCGATCTACCCTACCGAGAGACACCGTCGACAACGAGACGTGAACAAATGACAGCCGCCTCGTATAAACGTGCATGATTGCATATCGTGCTAATTAGGCACGTGTGTGCTAGCTACGCTGTCATTTCACACGGACGGCACGATCCTTCACCCCACTCACAGTGACGGATCCTTGGCTGTTTTTCCTATCCTACATACTCTTCTTATTCTGCCTCTTCTTCTTTGTCCTTCTTCTACAACAGTGTTATTCTCCTTCCTCTTAAAAAAATATTGAAGCCATGCTCTAGCAGTCCCGCTACTGTCTCATCTCCTCCAATGGGGAAAGTAAAATTTGCCTTTGAGGGTACATGTCATCGAGATATAGTATTGGACTGCCAACAAGATACACACATTTGTCAGTAATATGCTCAAGTACTAAAGATGATATTTTGTCGACCAGATTGAGAACCCCCCTTTTTTTTCTCTACAACCAATGATAAGATCATAAGAAGAATCCTTAGAAAATACTGGCTTCAACAAATTTCCTATCTAAATCCTCTTCACGTGCATTGTTCTCAATCACTCAAAACCTCCCATCGACCCCTTGAAGAAATTAAAGGAGAACAACTAGAGAATTTTCTCAATTCCTTCTTTTTTCCCCCTCAACTCACAACCACTACTGGATACCCGCACCAATACATGTCATGGAATATACATTTTTATAATATATTTTTGTTTGGTGTTATAGATGTTTTAACCTTCTCTATAAAGTTAGTCAAATTTAAGTTACTTTAATTTGAATGGTTCTATTTTTTTTATTTTAGAACAGAAAATTTACATACACAGTGTCCCTTTGTTATTTTGCACACAACTTAAATACCTATATGTATATAGACTATATCTTACAACTCGATTATCTTTTACTTTTGTGTCAATACAGTTTAGCCACTTCCTTCTTTTTAAATTATACCTTTGTACTCTGTATTTTTACTCTGCCAGAGCATAAGTATTAGAACTACTCGACTGTTTTACAACACTATTTTTTCTATGGTAGGCCATGTGCTCGTCGACAATAATACACAAAAGATAACTATGTCGATCTCAAGATATACTGGCTCGTCTTTTTTAGTGTTTGTATAGGAGTAAGACAACACGTGTATTTGTAGGGATAAATGTGCATTCATATTATGTATATGCATACAAAGTGTATACGTCTACTGTGATTTTAACAACGTGTTTAAATTATTAGGCTATATATGCAAATGGAGTATTCATACATACTAGACCAATCCATGTACTAGCAGTAGTCAGTACGTACCACATGCCTACTAAGCCGCCGCGGCGCGGAGCCCTCGTTTCACGCCATGCGCGCCGCGCGATCAAATATAGACACGCCTCTCCTCTACTAGTCCTTTGGACTCACACGGCCGGAGTCATATACGGCGGATGTTTGTCCGGGCGGTTGTTTGCTTTCCTCTCTTCTTCTTCTTCTTCTTTTCTTTTTTGCCGGGTGAGTGTTTGTTTTCTTTTTTTTTCCAGATGTTTGCTTTCCTATAAAAAAGAGAGAGAGAGAAAGAAAGTTGGACGGTGTCGATGGGGGGCGTGGACGGCTGGCGAAACAGCCGCCCCATCGCCCCTTCCGTGGAACGTGGCACTAGTCGAGCTAAGCGACCTGACAGCCACAAGACTGCTCCGACTGCCCCACACGTACGTCCACACCTAAGATTAGCCTCCATTTGCTTTGTGACTGAACTTGCAGCGACATACAATATCTTCGTGTTATTAGATTTAGCCAGCACAGTATCTAGCTAGCACAACCTAAAATGCTATAAGCTAAGCATATACAATATTAGAGCAACTCCAACAAACTGACTAAATGTATTTGTGAACCTATTTATAGCTATTATGCTCTAAAACATCACTCCAACAGCTTGTGTATACCGTTTTCTATTTTACCCAACTGGCTATCTCATCATTCTCGCTGTCCATATTTACCTAACGAATCATGTTTGCTATACATGTTTTCCATTTATCTAGACTGTTGTAAAACTTTATATTCAGATGAGTTTTCTATTTTACATAATGACTAAATCTCATAATTTAGCATCTAATTTTAGCAAGTCTCTTGGAGATGCTCTTAGTTGTGCTACATATAGCTAGGCAAGCCGTGTCCGTTAAATTATGTTTTTATTGTATATAGTCACCTTATACGTTTTATTAGATGTTTTATATTTTTAGTATAGATAGAGAATGTGAAATACGTGTAGATTATGCTAATATGTAATTTCAATTATGAAAAAAATGTTACAAACAAAATTGATGCATTAGCTAATAATCTAATATTGCATTGTTATGCTTTGAGTATTGTGCAAGCTTCAATAAAAACCTTTATTAAACCAAATATGAGAAAATTGCACTACACATGTCGAAATACAATGCAGCCTTATATAGGCAATCAATCTGATCCCCATGTTTCTACTCAAACAATACAACACCATTCCAAAATCCACATTTTTCAAATTCAAATTCAATCATAGAGTTAAAAAATAGAGCATCACACAATCCCATTTTAAATTCCACTCGCACTCCCTCATTCAAACAAGCCCTATACTCCCTCCATACCCATATTAGTTGATATTTTAGAAAATATTTGAGTCAAACATGGAGAATATAAATCATTAATAATTTTTAAATTATTAAGTTTGAAAAAAAATCATACCAATAGATTTGTCTTGAAAAATAGTTTCATAAAAATATAAATATATTATATTTAAATAAATATTTTTCAAAATATAAGTAGTCAAAGTTACATTTTTTAAAATGAAAGCAAGTAATGCACCTCGGCACCTGGCTATTGGTGGACCGCTGCGTTGTCAGCTTCCGGCAATCTTTCAGTCCAGACAATCATGACCCAATCCAGCCCAGTTCGGTGTGCTGAGGATGGCTGCGGACTAGTGGGCTGCTCCTCCGAAATTTGGCCCAGCTTCGTCCTTCGCGTTAACAAGGATCGGCGGAAGGATTCGGTGGTCGGCGCCGATGATTCCCGCAGGCGCGCCCGCGATTCCGCGAACCCGCCAGCTTGCGAAAGAAGGAGCACAAAAATTCGAACCAAAACTTTGGAGGGAAAGCTCCCGCCAAGATAAATACCATTCCCCCGAAATCCACCTCTTTCGTCCTTCCAGTCTCCAGAATCCAAATTCCAGACCCGAGATCAGATATCAGAATTCTTCGAAGCCGCAAGGATACGAGTCGTCGAGAGACCCGAAGCGAGGTGGAGTCAGAGATCGAGATGGCGGACGTGGGGAGCCTCGAGAGGATGGGCCGGGAGCTCAAGTGCCCCATCTGGTAACGCCGCCGCGCTGCGCCGCCCGCTTCCTCTTTTTCTTTCATGGAGGACTGGATTGGAACTCTCTTCTTCTGTTCGTGTATCTGACAGCTCGTGATCTTGTGGCGAGATTTGTGAAATATTTCTTGGTTTTACAGCTTGAGCCTGCTCACTTCGTCGGTGTCCATCACCTGCAATCACATATTCTGCAAGTGAGTCTCACTCCCATCCCCCGTTCCTCCCCGGTGGATCTAGTTGTGGCCGATAGTCTTGTTCAATCTGGCCTCACATGTTTCCTGTTGCAGTGCCTGCCTGACGGAGTCGATGAAATCTGCCTCCTGCTGCCCCGTGTGCAAGGTTCCGTTCCGCCGGAGAGGTTAGTTCGTTAGTACAGTCATTTTTTGCCATATCTGAATTTGCATATCTTTGATTTTGTAGAGATTAACATGCTTAAACTAACTGAAGAGATCCCAAATCCCACATTAATATAATCTGCACCATAATGACCTGTTAGTCTCCATTTGGTGTATGCCATTTCCAATAAAATCCAGCATTATCCGATTTTGATGAAAGTTGAAATGCTTGTGTAAAAATCACTGCATATGATGGCGCCTTTTACTTGCAGAAATACGGCCAGCGCCTCACATGGACAATTTGGTAGCTGTTTTCAAAAGCATGGAAGCTGCCGTAGGCACTAGTGTTGTGCCAACACAGTTGACTCCTGCACCCAAAGTTGCAGGTAACTAGAAATATTTTGTTTCTGTTTCGTGGCACATGAGCAAGCTTTAGTTTCTTACACTGGTCGTTTTGCATCTGTCTTTATACCACATATGTTGAGTATATGAACATCGTTGCTGTTTAAGACTAACAATCAAATTTCAAAGAAAATGAATGTTAGTATTAGACTGACTGTCTTACTTTTACTTGAAATGGTCAGAGTGTGGTGGGAACAGTGCTGGGAAGCCTAAAAGGTCAAATAAAAAGAAGCCAGCATCCAGGAATGAAAAGAATACAGTCAAAGTTACTAAAACTTCTGCATCTCGTCTTACTGCAAAGCCTTCAATCTCCAAGAACAAAAGAATACACGTGACACCATTCCCTGAATCTGAGACGCCGATAAGGCCCAAAAAGGTTATGAAGTATGATGAGCAAAAAAGTAGGCTGAATGGTGATGTTAATAAAGAGGATAAAGGTAAAACACTGAATTCTGATATACCAGAAAGTCCTTCATTGTCACCTTTTTTCTGGCTGAGGGAAGAAGAGGAAAACGAAGGTGGCACTGCTGAAACTTTGAGTGAACCACCATCATTGGACACACCCTTGCGTCACAATGCACCTACCTTTAGTGATATCAAAGATTCTGACGATGAAAGGCCTTTTGTTATGACTCCTAATGTAAGTTAACATGTTTTTACTTTTTTTCTTCCTTTTTTTTGGTTTCTTGGTTCAACTGTTGTGCTTGTGCTTACGGTTTGGTTACATGTGTTGCAGAGCAAAGCTGAGGTTTCAGAAATATTCGACAGTGAAGTCTTTGAATGGAGCCAAAGACCTTGCTCCCCTGAGTTGCGTTCTACCCCACTGAAAAATCAGGTATTTTGGTGGACTGAGGCAGAGGCTTTATATTTCCAGTTCTTCTCCCACCTTTACAATCTGAAGATATACATGTATTTGACTCAGCTGTTTTGTTTGTTCAGGGTAAATTGAAGAATATTCTAGATAAAATCACAGAGGTGGATGTTGGTGAAGATATGAATCTTGGCGGTTCATTTGATAAGTTGGATCATGAAAGTAATGTAGCTCAGCCTTTCAATGCTGGAGAAGTTAAGAAGAAAAAGTTAGCAAGACCCAGGAAAAGAAAGAATTCAAAACTGTCCAGTTGTGGCAAACTATGTACGGGAGGATCTGATGCTGAGCACCAAGTTGCAAATATCCCAGAAAGCAATGCTGCAAAGCCACGGCAAAAGGATGGTAGTAAAAAAGAGAGAAATACTTCAAATGGAGGAAACAAGGTCTCTGGCAACAACAATAGAGCTGTCTTCTCTAGTGATAAATCTATGAATACATTTTCCCCTCAAGCAGGTGGTTTGGGCAATGAAGTACCTGAGAATCAGCTTTCAGAAAGGACCCCCAGAAAGGATAAAAACAGTCGAAGCAAACTTGAAATAGTAGGGGATAGTTCAGTGAAGACTGCAGAGAACAAATCTGAACAAAGAGGGAAGCGGATCAGAAGAATTTCTCATGGTGCTGTAGCTGAAAAGATAAGAATTGTTTTAGAGGCTGAAAATGAAATAGAATCGTTTCAGCTTCAGAGCCTCACAAAAGGCTGCACCCAACATAAACCCTTGGATGGTAGAAGCAAAAAAAACATGGAATCAAATATTGGTCCAAATACACCAAGCATATTACCTGGGAAGGACCAATTTAACATTGGTCCAAATACACCAAGCATTTTACATGGGAGGTGCCCATTTAATGAGGCCATATACACAGTTCCTTCAGTAAGGAATGCCTCTGTTAAGAATGGCAGTGCAAAACCTATTGAACAACAACATTACTCAGGAACTATCAGATCATGCACTGCATGCAATGCTGGCCTGAAGAAATGCGAGGGTAAAGCTTCTAAGCCTTCGTGTGCTTTCTGCCAGTCTGATGATATCACAGAGGTATGTGCACACACTCACCAAACAAGTCGATTTGCAAAGAAACATTTCCTTAAAGTTACAAATCCTTCCTTTAACTAATGGAATAAAATAACCAAAATTTCATTTTTGTTCTGAAGGGATCTGGAGAGATGGTTCACTACCATAATGGAAAGCAAGTACCTGCAGCATTTGATGGAGGAGCTAGTGTAGTACATTGCCACAAAAACTGTCTGGAGTGGTATGCTGCCCCTTTCTAATAGAATTTAATATTGGACGAAACTTTTATTTTAAGTATCCCTAGCTAATTCATGTATATGATTTTTATACCATCAAAGGGCTCCTGATGTCTACTTTGAAGATGACTCTGTCTTTAATCTTACAAATGAGTTGGCTAGAAGTAAAAGAATCAAATGTGCTTGCTGTGGAATTAAAGGTGCTGCACTTGGATGCTTTGAGACGACTTGTCGAAAAAGCTTCCATCTCACCTGTGCTAAATTAATCCCAGAATGCAGATGGGATAATGTAAGTTCATATCATGTTGTTACACTAGTGTTTTCAACTAGCTTCTTAAAGTTATTCAAAGTCCAGCACTGTCACCTTATTTCTGACTTTTCTCTATTCTTTTGCTGGCAGGAAAACTTTGTGATGCTATGCCCTTTGCACCAATCTTCAAAGTTGCCCAGAGAAACTTCTATGTTGAAAAAGAAGTCGCATAGGAAACTTACACCAAAAGGGTACTTTTCTAGTGTTTACACTTTACAGCATGTTAGTTTAAAATCTAAGGTTGATGAAGATATGGATGTTTACTGTAACATAACCTTTTTATAGGCCATCTCAAGTAAACACTAGTCAATGTCCTGGTAACAAATGGACTTGGCCATCTGGATCACCACAGAAATGGGTTCTCTGTTGTTCAGCCCTTTCTGCTGCAGAAAAGGTGATTTCTAGTGTCCTCAGTTTCCTGATAATCTTTATTATACTTGTTTCATATGCATTTCAACTGAAACTAAATGAACAAATCCTTCAGGGTATTGTATCAGAATTTGCAAAAATAGCTGGTGTGCCTATCTCAACAAGTTGGAGTCCAAATGTTACCCATGTTATTGCATCAACCAACATGTCTGGTGCTTGCAAGCGCACACTGAAGTTTCTGATGGCAATCTTGAATGGCAAATGGGTTATCTCCATTGATTGTAAGTCTGTTTTACTATCTTCTGGAACGATCATTAATTCATTACATCTGTGTAGAACAGTTTGCGCTTGACAAATTGCTGTGCTTTGTTGCTAAATACTAACTTTATTTCACAGGGGTTAAAACTTGCATGGAGCTTATGGAACCAGTTGATGAAATGAAATTTGAAGTTTCCACTGATGTACATGGGACTGCTGAGGGTCCCAGGTTAGGCAGACAGAGAGTTAACAATAAGGTAAGAGTATTTGCCATTGTTATGTACTTCATCTAGTATTCTAGTTGTCTCATGATCTACACTGTCACTGTCAACAATATTAGTATAATGCTATGCTAAGGAGCAAGGACATTGTTAGCACGAGCATGATTATTTGCAGGGATATTTTATAGTAACAACATTTTTTCCTTATTCTGCAGCAACCTAAATTATTCGACGGCTTTCAGTTCTATCTCCATGGAGATTACACCAAGTCCTACAGGGGCTACCTGCAAGACCTTGTGGTTGCAGCCGGTGGAACTGTCCTGCAGAGGAAGCCTGTATCAAGAAATCAGCAGAAGTTGCTTGACGACAGCTCCCTCATCCTCATCGTCTACAGCATCGAGAATCAAGACAATGCAAAACCAAGATCAAGGGATGGCATCAGTACTGGTCATAGCCAAGCTGATGCTCAGGCTCTGGCCTGTGCCTCTGGTGGCAAAGTTGTGAGCAGTGCATGGATCATCGACTCCATAGCAGCTTGCAACGTTCAACCTCTTTGAGTTATAAGGGAGCCTTCCATGCTGCCCTAAATCTGTGCTTGCATGCACGGTAGATTGAGTAATAGAGGAAATAGTGTATGTACTCAGAATGAGACTTCATCTTCTTGATGAAAGTGCCAGTTTTTTTTTCATGCCATAGTTAATCCTGTTTTAATTAAAAGCAGTGCCATAATGTTGAGTTTGTATGAGATCGTTATACATGGTGGCCTCAGTTGAATTCAAACTATGGTGAAATAGGTTAACTGTTCAAATAGCATGGCTTCGGCAGCCAATTGTATATGGGAGTTTGTATGGAACTCATTTAACACATCTACGAAGCTGCAAGCCCCCTGTTACTTGATGAAAATTGTAATGCCAACCAAGCGTAGAATTATATAAGTCGTGAATAAGTGCAACACTTATCAAGAGTGGTATCAAAATTATGATAAGTTACATTGCAGCCGCCAATCAAAGCTTGTATACGAATGCCATGCAGCTAGCTGGCTAGTATTTGCACCCATGTAGGCATGTAGCAGACTCAGCCTCAGTGCAGCCAATGTCAAGGTCCACTTTACGGTATTGAGCTCCATCGGCAAGTGTCATCACTCACAAGTCAACGACCAAAAGTTCTGTCATTGTGTCTATCGAAACTATCATCATTTCTTGTTCAGAAGAATGAGGACTGGAGCAATTGGCCTATTGACCATTTGAAGTTTGCAGGTTGCCCAGGTATCAACAGGAAGGCTTGATGCAAATGATTCAACAAAATCGAGTTCATCCCTAGGGATCAGAGAGAAGAAAATTAATAAGTCCACAACCCACCTTTTAAGTGACATTTGACTAGAATTGTTCTGTTAAACAACAAGGTTGTGCGGGCAAGTAAATCATGCAGAACAAACAGCTTATTTATATTCATAAAAGAAATGCATTCCTTGTCCAGAATCTAGAGTTGTGAGTACGCTCGTAAATGTTATTGGCCATAAATAAATGAACAAAATATTACAGCACATGGATACAATGTTTGCAACTGGTGTTTACCTTCCACCTGGATGCCCAATGTAGACAAGAACACTTATGAGTCCACCAAAAGTGAGAATTCTGCTGGCTGGCTGCTTGCAATGCTAGCTCAGTTGTCCTAGGCACTGTGATTACAGTTTTATCTCCTCCTGGATGGTAGCCCAAGTTGAAAGCAACAAGCCTAGAGTGCATGTGCCACAATGAATCAGCATGTCTAGGATTGTTAGTCTACTTGAACTGGCATTTCCACTTCAGGAAACTGTTTTGTTGAATTATTATAGTACTAAACGAGTAGAAATTTTCAAATAGCAATGAACTTAGGAAGGCCTTGATCACCTGACAGGAGCATCTTTGGGGACAATTTCTTCCATTCTACTATGACATATAGGAAATAATTTTTACTAGTCCCTGCTGCCACATAAAACAAATATAGTCACAATTCACAAGTACAAATATAGTAAATATTCAGTGAGAAGATGACTGGTATCCTCTGTTTCTAATTATTAAGGTCAAATCTGAATATTTTGTTTTTTTTATTCATTTTTTTTATTTTCCTTCTTTAACTAGGTACAGACTTCATAGTTCAAATCCACACCTGATGTTCATCATCCACAGCCATTTTCAGAAATGAGGAAGTATTCTCTATCGCCGAATCTTGAATGTCCATCCCATAAACACGTCCTAGTGCAGTTTCATCAGCCACCATCTTAAGCATAGCGAGCGTGTCATTGCCATTCCCACATGTGGCATCAACCACGGTATCCCCTTTTTGAACAATATTTCTCCACACCCTAACCATAACACATACACACAAAATTAGCTATCGCCCATCAGAGAAACATTGAGATAGTTCCTCTTACACATCTCACTTGAGATACTGTATCTACATGCAACGGAACGATTTACCTCTGCAGCAGCTCAGTAAACATAGGGCTAAAAGTGTTCTAGGTGGCTATTTACCTAGCTTCAGAAGAATTCCATGCTGCTAATTTAAGCGTTGGAAGAGAAGTTCACAGTATACACATTTCAACACTTAATCGACAATGGGGATTAGTACCTACGCGTGGGCTACCTCGGTGGCCTTCCTCTTACCGCTGACAAAGCCCACCACCGCCTCCTCCACCCCTGCGACGGAAACGCACCCCGCAATTTCAGCAAATCCGCCAACCAACGCGGACGTCAAGAAGAAAAAAAAACAGAAAGAGAAAAAAAAACCCACCAAGTTCAGGTTGCTGAGCCGTCGCGACGCCCGCTGCTGCGAGCTGTGCAGCGGAGGCGCGAACGGAGATGTACCTCCTGGTCCCACAGAGGGACGCGTCGCAGCTGTGTCGTCGCCGGAGTAGAGGGGTTAGGGTTTGGGAGCGGAGGAGAAGGTGAAGGCGCAGCGACGGCGGCGGCATCGTGTCTGCGCGTCTGCGACGGCGGGTTGGTGATGTGCTTTGTGCCTTTGCCACTGGAAAATGGAAATTGCTGCGGCTGTACCGCTGTAGTGAGACTGCGTTCGTTGGATTGCAAATCAACGGACCGAGTTTGTCTGTGAGGCCGGTGGAAAAAAAAATAAAAAATTGAGGCGAAACTCAGAGAAGCTCGTATCATCTGCGTAGATGATAAAGTCGTGACGACCCATGTGTCAGAGAGCGTTTCATCACAGTTGCGCCAATTGGGGGCTGAGAGTGAGAGACTCGAACTCTCGACCTCAAGAAATCTCCACAGCATGCGCTAGCCAACCGCGCAACCACCCTGTTGTGTCTGTTTCCATTACGAGAATTTATTTATTAGAAGAGTTCTTTGTTGCATTTTTCTTTTCTTTTCTTACATGATGTATTTCTTTCTACTGCTTTCCAATATAATTAGGTGATTTCGATTGGTTATCAATTTTTATAAAAATAATAAATATGATACTAAATCCATACCTTAATCCAACTTTATCAAATTTAGTTGATTGTTGATTAAGCATGTTCAATTTGTTAAACTTTACTTAAGTTCGAAATGTCTGATTTTTTTTCTATAAAACCATTTTAATTTTTTGTCTGAATATATTCATGTCAAAATACAGGTTAAAGTCACGTAGTACTAAACCCGGGTCAAATATACATAGGAAATAGTGGTAACTTTATCTTCATTTAAAAAATGCAGACAAAATCACAAAAGTTAAATAAATAATAATGTTAGACCTCAAAACAAGGGTGAGAACCCATGAGCTATGGTTAGAGAACTGATAAACAACCTTAGTTATTTTCTCGATGCATCAAAGAACTAGAAATTACATCTTTTTTCTTAAATAATAAAGTTTGTCTACCTCTCACTCAGGTGTCGCTATACTCGAGTCACCCTTCATCTTCCACCTCGGTATCTCGAACCTGTCACCACTTGGCGCCCCATTACGTTGGCTGTCTTCTTCACCTTCCCACCATCGCCGCCATCTTATCCAGCTCCAGCGAGCCTTGCCTGCCCCGACCTGGACCGAGCACCAGCTCCCATAAACCATCCACCAGCCATCCCCACCACCTAACCTACCTACATCCCGTGGCCGACCTCTTCTATACTCGGGGGAGGGAGGGAGTTGGGGAAGAGACGTGAGGGTCGCCAAAACCCCTAAGTGGCTGATCTAGAGGAGTCGTCTACTATGTTGGCGTTGCCACCACCATTGAAGAGAGATAGTGGAGAGAGTGCGTGCTCGTGTGGACAAGATTTGGGCGTTGGAGAGTGGCAAAACACTGTAGTGAGGGATATAATTACGGTCATAATGTACACCATTCAAACCTGACAAAGTATCAAAGCTAGCTAGCTGACATGATTATATAAAAAAGCTAGCTTCAACATGCACTATTCTAAATGCTAATCTTCACGAAGCTAGTAACAGTAGTTTGTTTGGTGTGCAAAGCCATTTTCATTGCGGCAAGGCCTCGCCATGGAGCTTAGGAACGCCGTCTCAACCTCCTCCGAGGATCCTCTCCTGAGCAAACACAACACATACTCCAGCACTGCCGCGTCGCAGGGACCTCGCAGGGAACGGTGATCCTCCTTCCGTCGGCTCCGCCGGTGACCAGAATTCTTCCTGGGACATTCGAAGGAGCTCTCCGAAGATGGCCGTGCCAAGGTACGCCAACGGGACCTCAAACCGCCTGCCGTCAGCCGAGTACACGACGCAATGGCCCTTGATGGCCACCGCCGCCGGCACCGACGTGCAGCAGGATCCTTCGGTTTCTTCGTCCAGCGTCGACGGTGGCGCGAGCCTTTTCCTCACGAGGGCCGCCATTCTTTGCCACTTCTTGGCCATCTGGACGTATCTCTTGGCACTGATCATGGTCATGGCTGCTTCGATTGGAAGTTGAAGGCTCGTCGCTAGGTATGGTGTGATGAAGCTTGCAGCTTGCTAATGGAATGATGAAAAAAAAAATGCTGGCGCTAAGATGACGAATTTATAGGTCGGGACTCCTCTAAATCATTGAGTTGGCAAGAGACAAGGTCATAAGGTCAGAACATGTAGTGTTGCAAGGAAAAAAAAACAAATAGTTTATAAGACGCACGAGGCATGCCGTATGACATGAGGACCACATGTAATTTGAGTCCCAATGTGTCAGGACAGGACCTGTCTCTGTCTGATTAGTAATGCATCTATTATTTTTTTGGTCAGTTCTTGTTCATTAGATTACCAGCATCTGGATTGGATCAGCATCCAGATTGACATCTGACAGTTGTTCATGCCCATAACACATTGTATCTGGACGACCACATTAAATGTGTTCAGCTTCAGTGGTTCAAAAAAAAAAAAATCTGATCGACAGCTTCATATAGCTTCAATTGGCTGTCCATTAGATTACCAGCATCTCATGTGAACTCCATGTCGTTGCTTCTTCTTCAAAGCACTAAGCCATGTCCCTTCAAACCTGGAGGCTTACAGCATAAGCAGCAGTGGTATCAAATTGTCAACTTGCTATTAGTACACACAATTGGTCTTCAATTCAGGCAACTTTCTCCTGTAGCGAGAGTGTTACTCTAAATATTATTTGCACTTTTTGAGCAATATCTTGACTGAAATATTCAGTCCATGGCCCCTTCTCTGTATTTCCAGTGGCCAGTATTCTGGTTTAAGTTCTGAAACTCCTGAGCAGACCCAGCCGGGACACCGGTAAGCAGCATAACGCTGGAATCCAGATCATCAAGTACATTGATGTATCAACTTCAACTATGGATGCTCAAGGTGATGCCATCTAGGAAAAGGAATCAGAGACATGCTACTCTGGTTGTTTGAAGTAAGAGCCAGTGGTGCTGCATTAAACCGCTCAATATCTGATTGCGCTGATTGCACGACAGCTTCGTCTGTCCCTCTCACTTCACCTTGATTTCAATTAACATGGGGTCCTCGTGTTACTTCCACGCTAGACCGCTCAGAATGGATGCCAATCCAAGCAATGAGAGTGCACCACGACTGGCTCCGACACATGCCAAACACTTGGTCTTGGTCCCATCAAAATCTGATCCAAAGCATACACACATGGCATGTTCATAGTCTTATCCCTTGCCAATCATCCCAGCTGCCTGGACTCCCTGCTCTTTCCTTCATCTATATATACATGGTCTAGTGTCCTCCAATCCTGCAAACACCATCACTTGCAGCTAGCTTCACAAACAAAGGATCGCAAACTCAACCAAGAGCTCGACAGTTTCCAGACCAAGCTAGGGAGACGAAAGGAAGAAGAGAGTAACCATGGTCAGTGCCAAGATGATGGCTCAGCTGGTCAAGAACTGGCAGAGGATGACATCACTCGGAAGGAAGAAGCACCTCACTAGGGGGACGGCAAAGGAATCCGACGAGTGCTGCACCTCCTCTGTGGCGGGCAAGGGCCACTGTGTGGTGTACACAGCCGACGAGAGGCGGTTCGAGGTGCCACTGGCATACCTCGGAAACAGGGTCTTCGAGGAGCTCCTGCGGATGTCCCAGGAGGAGTTTGGCTTCACGAGTGATGGGCGGATCACGCTACCTTGTGATGCTTCAACCATGGAGTATGCCATGTGCTTGCTCAGGAGAAGTGTCTCTGCAGAGGTAGAGAAGGCATTCCTAAGCACCATGGAGTTGCCATGCATCTATGCAAGCTGTGTGGCACCATCTGCAGGAGTTAGTCAGCAGTTTGCTGTTTGCAGCTCCTAAAATGTATGCAAAGTATTAGTATAGGTTGTAGTTGTAGGACAAGTGCAGAGCCTTTTGATCCTGCAAGCAGTCAAGGAGGATGGCAACATAGCAAGCCAGAGCCATTATTCTTGCTATTTGTAAATATGCCTCATTGTGTCGATAAACGACTAATCACATTTTAGGAACTTTATTACGAGGCAACATGTTTCTTGAGCAAAATCTTGCACGGTGCAAATATTGCCATTTCCCATAGTGTCTGGATGTGGCACGGTGCAAATATTGCCATTTCCCATAGTGTCTGGATTAACATTCCACTGTTCCTCCTCCAGGCCTTGACAATGAATCCATGGTGAACAGGCAAGGATACATCATAGTGTTCAACCAAATATGAAACTGAAACTATATAACTCAACCCTACACAATTGCAATTTTTTCAGTAAATAATCATGTCCATTGTATCCTAAGCCCACAGCTTACAACTGTGAAAATAGTCATGTCAGGTAAGGATACATCATAGTTTTCAACCAAATATGAAACTGAAACTATATAACTGAACCCTGCACAACTTCAACATTTTCTGTAGATAATCATGTCCATTGTATCCTAAGCCCGCAGCTTACAAGTTCAAAAAAAAGTATTGCAGGGAAATTTACATAACTGCAGTGCGAACAGGGATTTACATAACCTTCATGGATTCACAACGAAGGTCTGAACTCTCCAGCAAAAACTAGACACGTCTAAGCAGAATTTGACTGTAGGCCCACTAGGCCACTAGCCAATGCATGCACCATGCTAGAATTATGCAGAGCATGGATGGAAACAGAATCATTGAACTGTCGATCAAGTTGCAAGATTTGCAGCATCCAAAGCATTGCTCACAACATCTAAAATCAGTGAATTGATTAAGTTCCCTAACTCTTGAACCATATGCTGCTGTGTCCCCGACTCCCCATTGAGGCGTTGATGCTAGGTCTTTCTCTAATCTCAATCACATCAGAGTTTGAGAGGAAGAATTAGGATCTCTGATAATTCAGAGATGGTTGCTTTTGAGCAAGCCTGACCAGCTTATATCCGAACCATGTGACACATGACACTGAAGCAGATACAAGAGGTCCATAAAAGCTGGACCCGGTATACTTTGCACTGTATATATCTCTGACCAATTCGGCAGCTGTTACTGTAGCACATATCCGATTGTCCAACCACTATGCCACTATCTTTCTCATCGCCGTGCAACAACTGATGGCCCAGCAAAGTCCAATCTGAATCTCGATGTCTACCACTGCAGCCACCAAAGCACGCAGGAAGCTCATGGCCTTGTCCCTAGACCACCGCCGAGGCGTCATTTCTTCACCTGTATATCCAGGAACTAGAAAGTAAGGCACCATCACAAGTTCACACAACCACGTAGCCACAAAGCAGTTCTAAACGACTAAACACACCGTACCTCCGAAGTCCGAACCAAGAAGAACCAACCATGATCCATCCCATATCCCAAGAGGATCGTTTCAGTTAGCAAGAAAGTGGCAGAGGGTCAAGACAGCAACCAGAGACGAGGACAGATGCTGTGCCATTTCTTCATCAATTGCAGACAAGGGTCACTGCGCCGTGTACACTGCGAACGGGAGGAGGTTTGAGGTCCCATTGGCATACCTCGGCACAGTAGTCTTCAATGAGCTCCTGAGCATGTCAGAGGAGAAGTTTGGGTTCACAGGTGATGGCACTGGCAGGACAGGATCACACTGCCTTGTGATGCAGCCGTGGTGGAGTACGTGATTTGCTTGCTCCGCAGAAATGCACCAAACGAAGTTGAGAAGGCATTCCTGAACTCTGCAGTGATGTCTTGCCGGCATTCAAGCGGTGAAGGAAAAATCTGAACGGCAGGTCTGGCACCTGTGTGGTGAAAAGAAAAGAGAAAATTGCGGAGTAATAATAATTAAAAAAAATTAGGCCAAAGCTCAGAGGTGCTCCATATTTATCCTGAGAGGATGACATGTGGTGACGACCCATGTGTCACAGAGCGATTCATCACAGCTCGACCGAATTTTATTTGGGGTGAGAGAGGTTCGAACTCTCGACCTCAGGGATCCCTCATCAAACAGCTATGAGACCTACGCGCTAGCCAACTGCGCCACCACCCCATTGTGATTGCTGTGCAGATGAAAAGATATAAGTAGAGTGCGCGACAGACTGAGGATTCCTTTTGCACTTCACTTTTGCTTATGTTGTGACCTTTTTTTATACTGCCACAAAAGGTTGGTATGAATACTGTGACTATGGAATATGAACAAAAACTTTAAATGGTGGCCAAATTAATGAGGAAAAGAAAGTCTAAGGCACTCGCAATGTCTCACTCATTAACGACATCTAAACATTTTTTTTGTATATTTTAGTAGAAAATAGAAAAAAAATAGGTTTTGGTTGGTAGGCTCATATACATATTTTAAAATTATGCGATAGTATTATAAGACTGTTCAATGTATCGGTACTGATTTTTTAAAAAATTGTCACCTCTTACCGATGCCCGAACTACTATATCATCACAACATCGGCATCAATGCTTGTCAGAACAGCATAGGAAAGAGATACGTGCAAGGTGTACCCGTGCTGGAACAATATTTTTTTTATTTACCAAACACCGGGGAAGGGACATGCCTATAATTTTAAAGTCTCAGCATCGACATTGTCGCTACAGGCCTACAATGTGATGATTCGATGCTTGAAGACTCTCTTTCTTCTTTCAGCATCTTTCAACATCGACAAATTCATACATTATGGTCATTCTAACTGTTGCGAAAACTATTAGCTATTACGAATGCCATACAATTTTACACCATGCAAGCCAAACAAAGTATCGAAGCTAGCTGACATGGTTATAAAAAGAGCTAGCTGACATGCACTACTCTAAATACTAATCTTGTCAACGCTAGTAACAGTAGTTTGTTTGGCCTAATCCAATGAACTGGACCGAGCCATTTCCATAGCGGCAAGGGCTCGCCATGGAGCTCACGAACGTCGTCTCAACCTCATCCGAGGCCCTTCTCCTTGCAAACACACCACATACTCCATCAGTGTCGCGTCGCAGGGCACGGTGATCCTCCTGCCGTCGACTCCGAACCCAAATTCCTCCGGGGACATCCGAAGGAGCTCTCCTAAGATGCCCGTGCCAAGGTACACCAGTGGGACCTCGAACCGCATGCCATCAGCCGAGTACACGACGCAATGGCCCTTGCTGGCCACCGGAGCCAACTTGTTGGCTATCAGATGATTGCAGAACAATCGTTTCCACACAACTCTCGATGCACACAATGTAACAATTATCAGCGTCAAAACAATCGTTTCTGCACAACTTTCTTGGTGCACACAAACTAAACTACATCTGGCAAGCATCATCCTTTGCAGCCTATTACAAAACAGAGATAAATGACCACAGAAAATGCCATCAGGAATGAACAAAGATCAGCCGATAGTGACACCAATATATAGCTATATACTAATAACCATAAAAACAAGAGTAACTGCAGCAAAAGGAACATGTTGATTAAATTGTTCAAGCACATCACTCCAGCACCTTCCATATATCCAACTGAAGCAAGCATCACAAGAAACAAAGGGGGGTGTCTAGTTTGAGGAATATAGTCCAACTTTTCACTCCTCACTTTTTTTGTTTGGTTTACGAAGGAACAAGTTGGTCCATCACCACCTTTTTTCCTCACAAACTAATAATTAGTAGGAGGAATGGGGTCATTACATAAAATTTGAAGAGGCGACTAATGATGCACTACTTCATCTAGAATGAAGTGGTTCCTCAAACTAAACACCCCTGAAGCTGTTGCTATCCACCCACTAATGTTCTCTTCTTTGGGAGAAAATAAGTCAGCTAGCTTACCTCCAATAGATGTTCTGTTCACCACTACACAGTTAAAGCAGGATACATACATGCATAATCTATTATAACCGTCATGACGGCGATATATGAAAAGACAGACCTACATAAAGTTGGTTTTCAGTCTACAAATATAATAATATCTCGATCCTACAGTCATACCCTGAATGCTAACTTCACTGAGCCAATGGAACTTCTCCAAGCTCACACCTTATGAGATCACATGTCTCCAGATATAAGAATTGCCATCTGAAGACAAAGTGCCAAATAAATCAAAACAGAAGAGCATCATATCACTTCAGTGGTGTTAACCTGGAACTGATTCAGAATTGGTAAGTCCACGGGTAGCATTAGGACTGAAACCAGGTACATGCGTAGATTTCCGAGCAAAATCTAGCAGTGTCTGACGATGTTGTTCATTAGTATGAGGAAGACTTGCACGTAACAGCTCAACAGGCATCTCCCTGCTGACAGCTTTGGTGGTTTCAGGTCCTCCCATGGAGTTGGATCCCTGCATGGTAAACCTCTGGACAATACTTTCATACTTGCTGTCACAGTACTTTGTCAGCAGTCCAAAGAAGGCATCAAACGATGCTTGCCAAAGTGAACGTGCTGATCTGCTGTAGTTGGCTGCTGAATGAGGATCAGCCAGTAGCTCAGTTGCTCTATCCAGCACAGATTTGATTACCAGAGAGGCCCCATCACCAGCAGCACTACCGAGTGGTCGGAGAGGTGGCTGCTGCGATGAACAGACAACGGCTGCAAGACAGGCACTGAGAGCACTGAGTTCCATATGGTGCACACAAGAGGAAACAGTCTTGGCAAGACCAATGGTTGTTTCTGCAGCACTAGTGTCTGACGGCAAGCCCCCAAACAAGCTCCTAAGATGTCGGAAAACAGCCATGCAAACTATCCGGGTCAGCTCACTTCCAGAGACAAGAAGTTGAAGATAGCGTGCCAAAAGCTTGCGTCCTTTGGGCAGAGAAACAATACGAAGAAAAATTAGGTCATCCTTAGGGGGCCCAATCCACCCGAATGGCCAGGTTTGTTGGGGCCAAAAGGGTCAACAAGCTGAAGTGATGTAGCTAAACCTTCAAGCAGGACCTGTCGCCTTCGCTTCAGTTGGAAACTGCTGTCCTGTGGCTGGCTAGACTGTAAAAACCGATCAATATCATCAACATCCAGAAGAAGACGAAGAGAATCTTCAACGGTTATTCTGGCTGCAAGCATTGGTTCTTTCTCCAACGGCCTTTTGGATGACTTGTGATCATAAAAACCATCACCAGATCCAGGTAAATCAGCTTCAAGAAGAGAGCGAGGTCTACGAATAGCAGAGAATGAAACTCCTCCATTAGCGTCAACCTGTAGATATGAATGCTGATCAGCACCAGATCGGGATTTTGAGGGGAAGTCCTTTATTGACATAGGGCAGAAATTGGACTTCTGAGAAGTTACAGATCTTTTGGCTTTGCAAGCTTGGTGGTAATAGTCATCGATGTAAGGATCGTTGCTGTGATTTCCAGAGTGCTGCATTTTTAAGATACTTTCAATCTCTTCAGATGACATGTACTTGGATCTGAACTTTATCCCTGAACTCTCACTATTCTGGCTACCTGCATCAGAAGGCTGTTGAGAAAAGCGTATGTTGTGCTTTCCTCTTCCTGACCTTGATCGCTTGTCTCTTGGTGAAGGAACATCAGGAGATTGGTGGTGATAGAATAGGTGAGGCTGCATGTTTACGTAATTCTGAAGAGGCGTCTGGCCTGGTGGTAATCTCTGGTGCTGCTGAGAAAAAAACAATGAAGACATTGAACTACTTGGAAGAGATAACTGTGGCTGCAATAAACTGGGCCGCCGGTTAAGATGATCAAAAGCAAGTGGGCCAGCTTGGTTTGACCACTCATTTTGTAGGACATTGTTCGTTGACAGATCTCCAGTGGTGTAAGACACGCTTCGTCCATAAGGCAGTCCATGAGATAGACCAGTCATGTGATATGGGGAACCAGAAAGTGATGAACTCGGAGAACCCATGTGGTGACCAGCACCAGGTGATGGAATGCTCGAGTGCCGTGTAAGACCTTGAGCAGGATAAGGCAATCCAGGATTTCCACCTGGTGGCGGATAGGATGTAAACGAAGTAGATCTGTGTAAAAGAATAGGTTCACTTGAGCGGTGCTGTAGTGGTTGATTGGGATACGAAGATGTACGAGACAGTGGTTTAGCCTCTCCAAAGTGAGGCGAAGATTGCAGCTGTGAGCACCATTGTTTGCTGTCCAGGGATTCTTCACCGTCTAGTATATCCTGATCTACCCAATTGGATAAATCAGCATCTTGAACCCAATCAGCAGTTAAAGAACCTGAAGGAAGACATTATATGGCATAGTGAATATTGGCACGTAATAAGAATATAAAAATGAAAAAGGTGAGATCGCAAATTCTAAACAAGGCAACATATTACTATTGCATCGATAATAGTAGAGCACACTTGCAACAGGCTGATGGTCAGTCCAAGCTCCTAGACATGAATGCAGTTTCTTTTTCTTTTTCTTTTAGCAACGGCAAACTAGAGATTATGTGCATTTTCTCGTAAATATTATATATAAATATGTGGTGTGTGTTCTGAAAAAATAAGGATGACTTTGGATTGCCCATCAGCAAAATATCTAATCCTCAGAATGCCATGTAACACATTTACATTGTCAAGAGCTATTTTAGACTAATAAGAATATACAGTGTTCAAGATGTAACTGAAACCAGATACAAAATGAAACCATGCCATATCAAAGATGGGTAGCTAAAGCAAGGTGAGTAAATCACTAAATCATTTGCAGTGCAAAAGTAAAGATTAAAAAAATCTTGTCCTCGACTTGTGACGTAAACTTGTGTGATGTTAAGCTTTAGTGGCAATGGAGGGCAGAACTGTTACTTACTTTCTCTCGAAATTGATCGTCTATCACCAATGACACCAGGGTTCCTTGTTCCGCTAATACTTCGGTTTAACTGAATATATGAAATGTAGGAAAACCGAAAAAATAATTATAATATTGTAAAAGAGTATTGTGAAGCTACTGACCAGATAATGATTTTTTAAAAAAAGAACTTTAAGGGAGAGGGCAATATAATTTCAAGATCCATAACATAATCTGTATGAAACTAGATGAATTCGACTATTCGAGAATACTTTGTCACCTAATTTCTTTTATGTGCAAGGCTAAAAATGAAATGGGTTGTGAAAGGTAGTATACAGACATTTTCTTATTTTTAACATTTTGACTTCTATATTAAAGGGAAGCAAAGCACTATAGTGAGTAAATGGCATAGCTTAAGAAGCTTTCAAACACCTGCTAGCCAAACAGACATTTACTACCATGGATACAGTAAATATATGAAACAAATATATCTTCCATACTTAGGTAAGCAGAAGACACAAATTGAAGCGATCACTGATCAAGCTAGTGGAATAAGGCACTAACCATTGCAAAAGTGTTTGCAAGATCATCAATTTCCGACAAGTTACTCATACAATCAATCTGCAAGAAGACAAAAGGCAAACAAATGATCATGATGAAATATAGAAAGAATAGGAGCAAACAGAAAAAGAAACTGAGGGGAAGGAAAGAGGAAATGCCCCAAATAGTTAGGGTTCGATTTGGTGAATAATTAATTCTTAGGATTACCTATGAAACAAATTGGTTGCACGACCTTAGCTCTTCATCAAGAATCTAATGTTAAAAGTTTAGTAGCTAATCTTCCATATCATTATACTGTAAGTCTAAAACCCAATTAAAGCAATATAACTGTGTTCAAACTTCAAAGACATGCCCAGAGGTATGTTATCCAGATCTAGACAAGTATAAAAGCTCAAACCATACTGATGAAATTGATGGCAAGAAAATGAGAAGTTTTGCTCATGCACAGTTCCTACTTCCTACAATAATAATATCTATCAACACCTCCAAGTGGCACTTATACCAAAAACACTAATTGATTACATCATATTTGGTTGGGGTCCTAATCCCATGTGTCCTCCAATCTCAAGCCACAGCCCCTAGCAGTTATACTGAACATATTTGTTGAAAGAAGAGGGATTTGCATGATAGAGAAAAGGTAACTACAACAATCAAGAACTGAAATACAATGGAAATAAGAAGAAAGGTTGAGTAACAGCATCTATATAAGGTTTAGCGTTGAAAAATTGAATGTAACTGTGTTTTAATCCCTGCAGCAACAGAATGGCAGCAGCTAAAGCATCTACTCCTTTCAAGATGGAAATTTTATTGAAGACTGACGTCTCCTAGCTGAATGCTCTTACAATGGAAATGGGCTTAACAGGACAAAAACAATTTTACGGAGTAATCAAACATTATCAGGTACTTTTATGTGACAAATAGTTAGGAAGGCGGAAGGCTAAGTCAGAAATAATATCATTAAAAATATTTTTTTTTTTCTACTTTCTTCCACTACCTCAGCCAGACATAAAGCATCATACCTGATGTTATTTATTTATTATGTACTTTTGATAATGTTCAAACAAGCCCTAATAACTACTCCCTCCGTTCCAAATTGTACGGCGTTTTGGCTTTTCTAGAGGCATTGTTTTTACTATGTATCTAGACATAGTGTATATCTAAGTCCATAGCACAAGCTACGTTCTAGCGTCCTACAATTTGGAATGGAGGGAGGAATGGAAGGAGTAGTGACTAGTGAATAACAGAAAAAAGAAGTTCTATGTTTCTTATCCATTTGTCACACATGATTCTATACTCATAATTACCCATAAGAATAGGATTACTTTAAATGTATATGGGCTTTGCCTCCTACACAAGAGATATGAATCTCAATTCCACCAAATATTGAGCTTGAAACCTGAAAGTTAGACTCCACAGTTTGATCTATGTGGTGCAAAAGTATCCACTACCACGGTCAAAATCACATGCTGCCACTCCTACCGTAGAAAAATATCGCTCAGGTCACTCTCGCCTTTCGCTATTCATTCCAATAGTAACACAAACAAAACCTATCTGTAAAAAACATTAAAAGTGACAAAGTCAACTTCAAGACATGAAGTTACCGAGAGCGCACCTCTTCGACTGTAGAAGAGAACGGGTAGCCACCATCATCAGGTCCATCGAATCCGCCACCATCACCGTCGACACCTCCATCCAAAAATCCACCGAGCTCCGCCCCCTGCATGGGCGCCTTGCCGAAGAAGGAGTACTGCGCCGCGTCGAAGCGCGAGTTCTCTGAAGAATAAGGAAAAAGAAGTGGCGAATTTAGCTAATCGAGTCTAACAACCAGAAAAATCGTAAGGCGGCAAGCGCACCAGAAACGACGCAGCAAGGACACCGCTAAAATCCCGAGGACGCACGCAACAATCAAAACGGCACTAGACAAAATCCCAACAAATTCACTCTGAAAATAGCCGCAAAAAAGGATCACCTGCGGTGGAAGACGAGGACGCGCCTCCGCCGCCATCCGCCCTAACGCCCCTCATCCTCTCGTCGCCCTCGCGAACGGCGCGAATGAGCGCTAGGGTTTGGGTTCCCGCGTGGGGTTTGGATCTGACAGGAGCAGGGGAGGGGAGAGGAGCAAGGCGCACGCACAGCTCGCCTCCGCTCAGTCTTGCTTTGCTTCCCTTCTCTTCTAGTATTTCGGACTAAACCCACGAGGAATATAGAAAATCGAAAAAAGGACCCAAATTACGGCAGGAAATAAAAAAAAAACTGAAAATCTATCCCTTTTATAGAACATCTGAAAACGATATGGTAGGAAGGAGGCTGAATATATGGGATTTTCGGGAGACTTTGGCCGCTCGCGAAACGCGAGGATTATGTGGAGTGACAGATTGATTGATTGATTGATTATTAGCGCTAAAATATGGAGAGGACTTGGTCTTGGTTCGCCTCTTACTCTATCTAGCTGTGGTTAGATCCTGGAAATGGGTGAAAAAAAATCTTGTAGCACTTGTCACGTCACACTTTAGTAATTTTATTTTTATTTAGTAATAATTGTTCAAATATTGATTAATTAGGCTTAAAATGTTCATTTCGTAAAGTACAATAAAACTATGTAATTAATTTTTTATTTCATCTATATTTAGTACTCCATATATGTGCCGGTATTTTGATGTGACAGAGAATAAGAATTTGATGTGATGGGATATGATGGAAATTTGAGGATCTAAACACAGCTCTAGATTTCTTTATGAACCCTCTTGCGTGTCTGTTTTTTTTTCTGGCTTTCGCTGTTTTGTTAGTTTCCTTTCTCTCCCTTCGATGGTCATTAGTCACGCTAATCACCCGCCTTTCTTCCGATATGTTAGGGCAAATTGCTTCAAAATAGAATTTCGGAATAAACAAGGATCAAGTTTGTATTCACTACTAACTCCGTCCTTAAAAGAATATGATTCTCGTTTTTTAAAAAGTCAAATAATTTAATTTTTGACTAATTTTATAAAAAAGTACTAACATTTATTGTATAAAATAAGTATCATTAGATTATTTATAGTATATATTTACATAATAAAATTATTTGAAGATATAAATTTTAGTAATATTTAATATAAAATTAATCAAACATGAGTTATCTTGACAAACACGGTTCTCATAATTACATTCTTTTTCATACATAGATACTATTTAATTGTAAGAGTAATCACTACTAGTAGCGTACCCGTGCGTTGCTACGTGACAATAAATATTATGTTAAAACTACACAGATCGCACGATAAGATAACAATACTAAGAAATTAAATATCAACGTTAAAGTGACATTTAATTAAAAAATCAAGGTTCATAAAATTAAGTCACGTAGAGTGACGTTGTAGCCTCATAAATTGGTGTCCATGTGTTGCTACGGGACAACTAAACTTTTATACGAAAAACACATGATCGCACGATAAAACAATACTATTGTGACATTAAATATCGATGTTAAAGTAACAAATCCAAAAGACAAATTAAGTTCGTAAAATTAACATAGTCACAGATAGCACGACGTGGCATGCACACAAACTCAAACATATACAACTTTCTGTGATGTGGCTAAGATAATGTTTTATATTGGGATTAAGTCCATTTTTGACCCCTCAACTATCACGCTCGTCTAATTTGAGCCCCCAACTCCAAAACCGTTTAGTTCAGGCACCCAACTTGCAAAACCATTCAACGAAGACCCCTCCGCACGATTTAGGCGGTTTTTGACCGTCCACGTGGCGTTGATTGCCACGTTGGCGCGTGGCCTCCCACTGACATGTGGGACCCACTTGTCTGCTCTGTCTTCCACCTCCATCTTCTAGCCCCGCCCGTTGCTGCCCACTGCGCCAAGCCACTGCCGCCCGCCGCGCTCGCCACTGCCGCCCGCCGCGCGCGCCTCGCGCTCGCTCCCACGCCTGCCGGCGGTCGTGCCCGCTGCCGCCCACCGCGTCGAGCTCAAGGCCGCACCCGCTGCCGCCCGCCGCGCCGCGCTAGTGTTGCTGCCCCCACCGTCGCGCGCTCGAGGCCGCGCCCGTGCCCGCCGTCGTGCACGCTGCCGCCCGCCGCGCCGCGCTCGCGCTGCTGCCCCCACCGTCGCACGACCGGCGTGTAGAGCGAGATCGACGAGAGCTCCGGCAGCGACACGCCGGGGTCCACCATGCCCGCATGCACGCAACCCGACCACCAGAGCACAACAGTGGCAGGGCACACGCGGTCGTCGCCGCTGCCGATGCACACGTTTCAGGCTCATTGAATCGGATTGATTGGCACCCTGGACAAGGACAAGAGAGTGTTGGGGAGCAGCTGTAGGCATGGCGCGAGCAGAGAAGAGAGGTGACGGAAAGCGACGCCTTCATGCGGCTGCTCTCTCTTGCGTTCGAGCTCGCGGCCGCACCTGCTGCCGCCCGCCGCGCTCGCGCTGCTGCCCCCACCGTCGCGCGCTCGAGGCCGCGCCCGTACCCTCCGTCGTCCGCCGCGTCGAGCTCGCGGCCGCACCCGCTGCCGCCCGCCGCGCTGCTCCCCCCACCGTCGCACGCCGGGGTCGTAGCGGTACGCCAGCATCGCTTGAGGGTGGCCATCTAGAGCACCTTGGACACAGAGCCTCTGGGGAGGACGAGCGCGGTGCGGTTGACGCGGTGTCGGCGTCGGCTGTGGCCACGGCCATGCATCGACAATAGAAGATGGAGCTAACAGTGGCGAGCGCGGCGGGCGGCAGTGGCTTGGCAGCGTGCACGACGGCGGGCACGGGCGCGGCCTCGAGCGCGCGACGGTGGGGGCAGCAGCACCAGCGCGGCGCAGCGGGCGGCAGCGGGTGCGGCCTTGAGCTCGACGCGGTGGGCGGCAGCAGGCACGACCACGGGCAGGCGTGGGAGCGAGCGCGAGGCGCGCGGCCGCGAGCTTGGCGCGCGGGCAGCCGCGCGAGCGCGGCGGGCGGCAGTGGCTTGGCGCGGTGGGCAGCAACGGGCGGGGCTAGAAGATGGAGGTGGAAGACAGAGCAGACAAGTGGGTCCCACATGTCAGTGGGAGGCCACGTGCCAACGTGGCAGTCAACGCCACGTGGACGGTCAAAAACCGCTTAAATCGTACGGAGGGGTCTTCGTTGAATGATTTTGCAAGTTGGGGTGGCTGAACTAAACGGTTTTGGAGTTGAGGGCTCAAATTAGACGAGTGTGATAGTTGAGGGGCCAAAAATGGACTTAATCCTTTATATTGATAGGAATAAATCTCCGATATCCATTTATTAGCGCACCAATAAATTCATGAATAAGTTATGTCATGTATCCATATCATTCTCCGAACCACGATCGCTCAAACACAAACGCACGATATGACATTGGGAACACAAACATGATATGCATTGATGATCCGAAGAGCTAAAGGATACATATAGAATAGATAAAAACCATGGAAGGAAACAGCCACAAATGTAAAAAAATTCATTGTCTTATACTCACTCTGTTTAAAAAAAATCATTTTGAACGAGGTTTTAGTCAAACATTGGGAATAAATCATGAGTAACTTTGAAGTTATTCAGTTTAAAAATGTGAACACTATACAAACAATTTTTTCTTGAAATATACTCTCATGAAAGTATACATATATCATTTTAAATAATTATTTTAATAGAAATATAAAGTCAAAGTCATGCTTTGGAGACCGTATCATTATCCAAAACGACTTCTTTTACAACATGGAGGGAGTAACTGTCATTGGAGTGCACCAACATACATGACAAATAAGTTAATATCAAATGGACTCCACCATCATACATGACAAATCAGTGTCTCCCTCCCATTGCATAAAAATTAGATTATGCCTCTAGAAGAAATAAAAAAATCATGAAAAACTTCAATACTTGATTATTTTTTGGAAAGCTGCAATCATCTGCAGTGGAAGGGCGAAACGATTAATTTGTCGCTAACTAATACTCTGGATACTTATAGGAAGGATATAATAAATATATGCTCCACCTAGTGGAACTTGACAAACCGTACTCACTTTTGAATTTCCCCTCTTAATAGTACGATTGTCTATCCTAAAAGTGATCACACTCACTTGGTGTCTTGACCACCAAAAGAAAATCCCTAGCATATACCTTTGCCTTGTTTAACTTAGGGTCTTTCCACTTACCTTTTTCTCTAAGTGTGAGCTCTAGGTCTCCACCACCTTTGCTTGCTCCACCACTTGTCATCATCTTCAATGAGTGTACTATACCTACTCAATCACTTAGAGCTAGGTTAGTATTTTAGGTTTCATCAATTATCCAAAACACTAGAGATCTCTCACTGGGGCGCTACCCTACTTCTAATGAACGGGCTATGTTTGCGCTGTTCCAGGCGGCAACTTCTTTCAGAATTGGCAATGGCACTTCCACGTTATTCTGGACAAACCGATGGCATCGCAGTGCAAGCCTTCAGTTCCTGGCACCAACAATTTTCGCTGGAGTCAGACCTCGCTTTTTGAAGGCATGTGTTGATGAAGCCATGCACAACAACACCTGGGCAACACACTATGTTGCCCCTGTAATGATGCAAGCTGCTGTTGAGATCGCCTTGATCTGTGATTTACTTGATCAGGTCCAGCTCACTCCTCAGTCAGACATTATCATTTGGAACTTGACCTCGAATCAGTGCTATTCGGTCGCCTCGGCTTACGCAACGACCTTCTTTGGCTCAACAATCACCTTTGGCGCAAAGAGGCTTTGGAAGACTGCTGCTCCCCCCGGGGGAGATTCTTCTTCTGGCTAGTGTTACACGGTCATTGTTGGACGACGGATCGGAGGTTTCGCCATGGTCTGCAGGACTCCAATGTATGCGTCATGTGCGACCAAAGCGCCGAAACTATTATCATATCATTATTGGTTGCTGCTTTAGCAAAGAGGTCTGACATGCTTGCTTGTCCTTGGTACAACTTCAATCTGCCGTCTTAATCAGGGAAGAGCTGGTGCTCCCACGGTGGATGCTTCAGCGACGTCGCATCCCCAAGCTGCGGCGAAGAGGTTTTGACTCTCTTGTGTTCCTCATAGGTTGGATGCTATGGAAGGAACGAAACGTCAGGACCTTCGATAATCGACCCTCCACCGTCGAACAGCTGTTGGCGGTGATTCGAGCTGAGGCTCTGATTTGGTGCGCTGCAGGGTTCACACAGCTCCGAGAGCTGCTTCGCTCGTGTTCGTCGCTGGGCGCTTGAGCTTTGGTTGTTTCGCGATTGTTGCGTTCTTTTGCTTTCTTGGGCTTCAGTAACCTTGGTTACCGCCCCGTCCTGTATTGAACCTGCAAACCTTCTGCCTGCTTAATGAATTACATTCTTAGGCATGTTCTAAAAAAACAACGACTAGACGGTTCTGAGGCAAATTCGTCCACCTGTAGTAACTCTTTACAAATCTTTGGATCCTTGAGGACGAGGATCAAATGGAGATAGCTGATGTGTCTAGCGGTTTGCGCAAAGGTCAATTCAATCATGTCATAACCTAGTGGACTCTTGAGCTACACGAAGATCTACCAAGGTTTGTTTGGGGAGTGCACGACCCTAGTGTTGTAAATGTCTATAAATATATTGAATCTGATACTAAAAAATTACAGGGTCTCTCATTGGATCAATTGATTTTTCTTGGTTGTGTGGGATCTAAACCGCTTGTGTCGGTGACAAAGGTAGGATTGTAAAATATGGTTATTTATCTGGTTGATAATCCCTAAAAAGTGCAATGAAGTTTTGTTGTCACCATCTGTCCCATGTCTCCCTATGTTCATAACTATGGGAGTGACAAGAGATTTTTGCTTATTTGGAGATTACCCACTTGAAGCCAATAAAAGTAACGACTTGAGTACACGTAGAATGTTGTTTGTGATGGTCAATGATGCTAGGACTGCGAACATTATTGGTGAGAAGACGAAGGAGTTGAAGGAAATTGTGGCAGAAGAGGCTACAAAGATAAAAAATAGTCACACAATGAGGAAGCGGGGCAACAATCTCAATAAAGAAGTGTTGGATAGAACAATTACTCAATTAGCCCAATCAAATTTGTTGTGGAAAACACTAAATTTTTCATACCTTCTATTCATAAATGACAACCTTTTGTTTTGAAGCATTGACATATTATGAGCATGTTTGTCAGAGCTCCATTAACTTCAGATCCACCGTGGAGTAGCTCACGTTAGATCTGATTTTCATCCAAGTGTTTGGTACAACTAAAGCTTTTAGTTCACTTCACTGCCACCCAAACACGGACATAACAATGAAAAATGCAAAAAAACAACTTCCTTTTCTTATTCTTCTTCACCAACTATTTGCGCGAGAAGGGTCAAAGCTTGCGGACATGGTGGTGCTGACGCACAACCAGTAGTTAGGCACTGCAGTGGTGCTCCTCGGCGCTCGTAGGGGAGAAGCTCGATTGCAAGAAAGAAGAAAATAATGAAGTATTTTTCTTTGTAGCCAATATCTTTGTTCAATTTCACCAAACTTGAGTTGTTGGAGCACCCTTGAGGTGCTCAACGAAATCCATGGATTTGGAGTCTAATACATAGTTTTCGTGAAGTAGCTCTATGGCGGAGGTGTATATATATTTGGTTGGAGAAAAACGAATGCTTTCTTTACTGGAGTTGATAGAGTTCTATCAAATTGGACCTATATATCTTATGGTGCTCAACTAAATCCATGAATTTGGAGTCAGATCCATAGTTTTTGTGAAGTAGCTCTATGCCAGAGGTGCATATATATTTGGTTGGGGGAAAAATGAATTTTGATATGTTTTCTTTACTGGAGTTGATAGAGTTCTATGAAGTTGGATCCAGAGGCGGACCGACCTATAGGGCGAGCTTGGGCGGCCGCCCTAGGTCATCTCCGGCGAGCACCACTACTACCCCTCAGTTCTCCGACCGGCAGCTGCGTTCCTGAGTTCATCGAGCGGTTGAAGCCGAGGTAAGCGCCGCCGTCCAGAGGTTGAAGAAGACAAGGCGTCGTTGGGGGCGCCAGCTGGGCCAAGGCCCACTTTCTCATTCTGGCCCATTTCGGCCCTTTAGGTTTAGGCGAAGGGGCAGGGCGCTGGGGGCTGGGGGCGCGTTCGCCTGCTCCAAATCGCGGGCGGCGGCGCGACACGCAGCGGGCGGCCCTGCTCGGCTGCTCCCAACCTCCCGTGCGACCGTGCGCGCATGGCCCTGCTCTTTGTTTTGCATCTGAAAGGTCAGCACTCAAATCCCCAATCTCTGCTTTGTGCTTCCGATTGGGATTGGCTTGGAGTGTGATTAAGATTGGGGATAGATTTCAGAAGCAAATCCCCACTCAACCGGTTGGATGGGGGAGAAGATGAAGGCATTGGGGGAAGAGGAGATGAAGCTACAGCCAGCGCCGGCGATGTGTCTAGCACAGCGAGGTCCGCGAGAAGACCTCCATTGAGTGGCCAGAAGCGGTATAAGAAATTAGGTAATGTCTCATTGTGATTTGTGAATTCTTTGTCAATTAAATACATATAGATTGATCTCTAATTAGTGAAATCAATTGAATTTTTAATTGGTTTTGCAGATCTAAAAATCTTTTTTCGTAGTACAAATTCAGCAAGTGGAAGCAACTCGGGACCAAGCACTCGTGAAAGCGATAATAATGTTGTTGCTGAACCTGAAGAACAGGAAGAGCCAACATCCATTAGAAACAGTACAAGGTGTTGATCATCAAGAACCACAATCACATGAGCAAGATGTAGATGTTGAAGTTACTATTAAGGTTTTCAACCAAGATGTTCATCTTGTTTCTGATCCGACCCTTCGTGTAGCAATTGATCAATTCCATCCAGACATTAGAGATGATGTTAGGAGGACTTATTTGGTGAAGGACTCAACCAATTTAGTACAGATGTTGAAGGGACTATGGAAAAAACTTACTTCATGTGAAAGGTAATCAATAATCATGCTCCAACATCTTCTATGACTTTTGTTTCTCCAGTTACAAATTGGAACATAATTGTTACATGATATTATAATATATATATATATATATATATATATATATATATATATATATATATATAATATACCATATTTAAACTGATATATCGGTGAAGTTCTGTATCTGTACATAGTGATCCACCCTAAGTGATATTTTCGGCTGGGTCCGCCACTGGTTGGACCTATATATTTCATGGTTTGAACTTGTGGCTGTTTGCTAGCGGAATATGAGATACCATCTCTACAGATTATCGGGTTAGTTTGTCTAAGTTAAATTGATCATAAGTTAAATTGATCAAGAGAATGATACTTGATTTAGGGTTGAGTTAACTTGAGAATGGGTACTCGCCCTCATCAGACCAACAATTCCCATCGAAAGGTAGTTTTCCTCGTGGGCTAGCACCGTCCGTCCGTCCGTCCGTCCGTCCAGACACACCCGCGTGTAGACGGCAGCGCGTCCGAGCAAACAAATGGACCTCCATTTTATTTTTGTTTTCTCTACCCAACTTCCGAAGCACCGAGCAGCCCAGCAGAATGAACAAGAGGATTGGATTGAATTGAATTAAATTGATCTGATTTTATTCGATTTATTATATTGCCTGGGGCGCGTTGTGCGCGGCAGGTGGCCCCGCAGCGTCCAACAAGAAGAGAAGATGGCGCAACGGCAACGCCCCGGCGGCCAGTAGAGGTCGTGTACTATACTGTAGATAGAGAAGCGGCCGGGAGCCAGCGGAAGGAAGCCTGCAGGAAGTTTCGTTTCGGCGAGTCAAAGCCAAGACAAGCCGCTACTATACTCCCCTCCCTTCCTACACACGGACACCCACGCGGCGCCTCTCTCTACTAGCAGCAGTCCCTCTCACACTCTCTCTCTTCACACGGTTTGCCTCGCCCACGAAAAGACAACCAACCCAGGTCCAGGCGGGGGCAGGCAGGCAAGCGGAGAGCAGGGGGAGGAAGGAAGGAGGGGAGAGGAAAGGGGAAAGCGGGTCGCGACTCGCGAGTGCCCCCCGCTTTTGCTCCAATCGGCGCCGCCTCGTGCGAGATCCGCTCCGCGTGCCCCGCCGCCGCCGAGGTGAGCTCTGTCCGCCCGCCCTCCCTCCCTCCCTCCCCCGCTGATCCGCGCCGGGCTCGGCTCCTGCGCACGCCCGATTTGGCACTCGGTTTCCTTTCCGATTCCCCCCGCCTGCTGTCCGCGTCCGCGGTTTGGGTCGGGGCCGCGTGCTGCCGCGGTGGGTCTCCGGTGGCGGCGGATTGCAGTGGCTCTGGTTCTGGTCTCACTTCTCAGGGAGTCGCCTGGGCGGGTTGGTTTTGGGTCAGTCGATGGGTTTTACGGCTGCTTTTAGGCAGTGATTTTTTTAGGGTGTCGCGCCACTGGCCGCGGCAATGCGATTCCCGGACCAAAATTTAGATGTCCCGTGTGGAAATGGAGTTGTTGGACTAATTTTTTTTTTTGGGGGGGCGGGTTCATATTTGGAGCTGAGATCTTAACTTCTTTCTTCCTGGTCTGGGAATCAGTGCTTTTGCCACTCCTTTCGACGGACAATTCGAGTTCGGAGTCGTCGAATTCTGAAACCTGGAGTAGGTTTTACATGTGCCGTGGGCAAACGGGGTTTGAATTGAATTATTAAAGCCAGAACTGTTCCGCTGACATTTTCAGTTCCATCGACTCGTGCCGTGGCTGTCACAACTTGGTCTAACGACTCTGATCGCGGATTATTTTATTTGTTTCAGATAGAGAGTGCCGTCCCCAGCATCGGGTTCCACGGAGAGTTGTTGATTTGGGTACCTGATCCAATACTGGGGGGGATTAAGTCACTTGACCTTTTCAACAGCTGTCCCGTTCCTGCCTCTTTGGTCACGATAAGAGGCTTGCCTGGTTCCAGAGATGATGCCATTGTGAGTGGAGATGGATTCTGCGAGAAGTTGGTTCCAGAAGTTCCAGCCGAGGGACAAATCGAAGAGTCCAGCGGTGGCCGCCAGCCATGGAAAAGATCCAGGAAAGCCCCCGATTGATGATGCCCCTTCTAGTGCGACGAAACAGAGGGTCGCCGCAGCAAAACAGTACATTGAGAACCACTACAAGACCCAGATGAAGTCCCTGCAAGATAGGAAAGAGAGGTAGGCAGTCCAGTGAATATAAACTTCTTTTTTACCTTTGCCTGCTTTGATTATATATTTAGCACCCATCGTGTTTTACATGCAACTAGCAAAATTCTAAATTACGACGCAAGTGTAGAATGGAGAGATATGAAGATCCATCTTGCTGTTATCAAGCAGGATGCCCCAACCACACACATGACATGCCATGTTTGGACTGGAATGGCAAACACAGGTGCAGCCATGCAGATGATCAAGTCCTTACAAGTGTGTTGGGACCATGGTTGTGCCCAGAGTAGAAAGCCCAGTTACAGCGTTAATTCAAGTTAGGTAGCTTCAGTGCCATATTAAGCTGTAGCCCTCTCTTCCAAATTATAAGACGTTTTGGCTTTTCTAGATACAGTGCTTTTGCTATGCACTTAGATAAGAAATATATCTAGAAAAGCCAAAACGTCTTATAACATTTAGGTATACGCTAGGTTTAGATACATAGTAAAAGAGATGTATCTAGAAAAGCCAAAATGTCTTATAATTTAGAACAGAGGGAGTTGCTCTTTTTTTCCTTCGAATTGTGTGAAGTTGTAGCTCTGTAGAGAATGGTGATATACTAATGATCAAGCAAAGCTATGAACTCAAACGCCGAATATGATTTATGAACTTTTTAGGATCTACTCATTGAACTCAAACAATTACTCAATTGAACTTACATACTCTCTAAATGATGTTTGCTGTACTTGTTTCAAAACTTAAACAATTCAAACTTATATATACTCGCAATCATTATGAAATGTCAAGAATCATTTTTCTCGTCAACCAATCTACTTGCTGTATTCCATCTATTTGATGACAATTGACTTGCAGGAACTTGTGATCTTACTTTTATAATATCTTGGCTTGCTTTTAGGCGCTGGATGTTGGAGAGAAAATTAAAAGATGCGGAAGTTCCTGTAGAAGAGCAAAATAATATTCTTAAGCATTTGGAGAAAAAAGAGACTGAATATATGCGCTTGCAGAGACACAAGATGGGAGTTGAAGATTTTGAACTTTTGACTATTATTGGGAGAGGTGCATTCGGAGAGGTACAGTTGATTTCAGTTTCCTTTCTTTAACAGTTTGTGCAAACCAGTTCAATGATGTGCATGATATTATTTCTGTTTCTTTTGAATTCTATCCCACCAGCGATTGTTCTGCACATACTCTTTCTTTTTTAAATAGAAGCCTCTGCTTATATAGAAAGCTTATAAAAGTTCTGCACATGCACCACATGTTGACTTGACAATATTATTCGTACAATCCTTTTCGTGAAATAAATGTCGATATCTCATATAGTTGGAAGTTGGTGTGCCTTGCTGCTCCATCTTGTATTTTAGTAGAACTCTACAAATGCAACTCTTCTGTTTGTAAGAAAACTGGGATAAAGTTAAGCTTTTGGTCCTTGTTCTGCTGACATTTATCTGGCACTTTAGAGTTCTTTTGGTATTTACTTTGGACATTTATAGGCCATATATTTAGTCTCCCAAATTTATAGACCTTTATGTGGTCCCTTGATGCATGCTTGTGATGAGTTTCCATTTGTTATGTTCACATATGCAAATATTATAACACACCCTAGTGGTTTTCCACCACTGTTTTCATGTGCCTTCTCCGTTATTAAGGTAACTTTGATGGATTGCACCATTTTACCGTGGCTTGCAGGCAGTTAACTATTTATGAAATGGGGCCTGGCCCTCGGTTTTCATAATAGGCAACGGATCTAGTGCAAACTCAATTCCCGTGCAAAATGTGCAAACTCTAATCTGGACCGCAGAATGTTGATCCAAGGGGGCGCATGAGAGAGGTGGAAGGAGGGATTTGTAAAAGTGTGATTAAGAGCGGGCGGTTAAGTGCAAAATTACCCAATCTCTCCGCACCCCTTGGATCAACATCCTGCGGTCCAGATTAGAGTTTGCACAGTTTGCACGGGAATTGAGTTTGCACTAGATCCGTTGCCTTCATAATATACCTATGAAAAAGAAGTCGTTTGTCCTAAATATCCAATCTGGGGTTTGAGTTAATTTGTAGTATCTTTGTTATCTGCTTATTGCTTTTTTTTGTATTTATATTTAGTTAATATTGGGATGAACACTGTTTTGCTACAAGATTTTTACCTTTCTTTCTTTACTAGAGAATTAGAGAACAAATCGTCCTTCTTAGTGCAGTTGACTCATGTAGTTTTAAATAGCTCTTATTAACAATTGGTTTAACTGATTCTTCTGTTGTTTTCTGTTTCAGCTGAGTCTGAATCTTTTCCTTCCTTTATGTGTTGTGTCATTCTTTTCGCTGTGTCACTTATGCCACTCTAACTGTGCAGGTGCGTCTTTGTAGAGAGAAGACCTCTAAGAATGTGTACGCAATGAAAAAGCTTAAGAAATCTGAAATGCTTCGTAGGGGCCAGGTACCATGTACGGTCTTCCTGAGTTGTTTTGCATTTTCTATTTCTGTTTTGCATGTTATCCTGACATGTGTACATATATTCCAGGTAGAACATGTCAAAGCCGAAAGGAACCTTCTTGCTGAAGTTGATAGTGCTTACATAGTTAAGCTCTATTATTCTTTCCAAGACGAAGAGTTCTTATATCTCATCATGGAATACCTTCCTGGTGGGGACATGATGACTTTACTTATGCGCAAGGACACACTAACAGAAGATGAAGCTAGATTTTATATTGCAGAAACTGTGCTTGCCATTGAGTCTATTCACAAGCACAACTATATTCATCGGTACCATACTAGTGTCTCTGTGTTTTCTTTTTCTAAAAAAGCCAGATGATCCTATAATTTAAATGATGTATCTCTATGTTCCTTTTGTCAGGGATATCAAACCAGATAATCTGTTGTTAGATCGCATTGGTCACCTGAAGCTTTCTGACTTCGGTTTGTGTAAACCTTTGGACAGCAGTAATTTTCCAAATTTGAATGAACCAGATTATACTCCTGGAAAAGTTACCAAACCTGTGCCTGATACCACTCGGTTAAGCAACCCTTCTGTACCGAGGCGTACACAGCAGGAGCAATTGTCACACTGGCAAAAGAACCGCCGGATGTTGGTAAGTAGTGTATTAAAAAATGGATTAACTTATTGATGGCTTGGGAACAGCATCACCAATGTTATGGTGCTTTTTTTTTTGAATTTTTGAACTCACTTTCCTCCGTCTGCATTATATCCTTTTTTTTTGCCTCCTATAACCTATTTGGCATAATAAAGACCATACAAAAGTTATATTGCTCCTTCAAATTTGTAAGTTTTGAACCGTGTTTCCATAGATGATGTTTGCAGTTGGTCTCATGTCTCTCTGAACCAATCATATTGAACTTCTAAAGGACAGAAAATGGTTCCCAGTTCTAAGGATGTAGTATTGTTTTCTTTACATGTCATCAACTAGTCTTTACCATGTTGAACTAAGTCATAGGAATACTCTGGAGTCAATGGCTAATGGTTGGGGCACTATAATTTGAATGGAGCTGGATAAACTAACAAAATCAGTTACAACGTCACTATTCCCATTACAAAGGAACCCAAATAGTAATATTTTGTAGGGTTCAATTTTTCTAGTGGATTATGTGAATCATACAAGACATTAGTTGATGGTAAAACTTGCTCCTTCCTAATTCCTATGTCTAGCAAGATTTCCTCCCTTTTCCATAAGGTTCCTTCTTGCCATGCTAAGTGTACACTTGAACGCAGTTGACATGTTTAATTTCAATTCTGGGACACAGGCATACTCAACAGTTGGTACACCTGATTATATTGCTCCAGAAGTTCTACTGAAGAAAGGATATGGAATGGAGTGTGACTGGTTAGGTTTCTTATCTTGTAAATCTGTATCCATAACTATTAGACTTAGTGATTCTATCATCCTCTGTGCCTTCTGTATCTTGATGGATGCTTGATATCACTTCTTTTTCTTCTTTAGGTGGTCCCTTGGTGCTATCATGTATGAAATGCTTGTTGGTTACCCTCCATTTTATTCAGAGGATCCAATGTCTACTTGCAGAAAGGTACATGTGATATCCACATGATGTACATGTGTGTGCCATAGTATTCTATATTCAGTGTCATCCTATGCAAACTTCATGAACATCATTGTGTCAAATCCATAACACTGAAGAGAGCATATTACACTGTGCACTACAGTAGGATGACTATGACTTGCCTGTAACCACAACTATTTAGGCTCTGTTTGGATCCACGAGTAGCTAATAGTTCCCTGGTTAATTGTTTGCAGCTAATATTAGCGGGGTACTGTTTGGATCCACCAGCTAAAAGGTGGATGCATTGGTGGTTTTGTCTATAATGCCCTTTGTTTTCTATTGGGAGGCACATGACTAGAGGTAGGCGGGAGGGCAAAAGTGCATTTTTATATCTATTAGCTGCGTTGGGATAGGTAATGAGATAGTCGTTAGCTGTGTGACCAGCTAAACAATTAGCTGGGTGGATTCAAACAGGCCTTAGTGGCTGGGAGTTGGTGGTTGCAGCTAGTCGAATGAGCCCTACTGCACTATTTAATAAACCTGGGCTTTATATTCTAGCTGCCTTGCTAAGTAAGCAAAATACTTCTATAACTTTATGAGCATACATCTCAGCTTCTGTTTTTCTTTGATCATGCAGATTGTGAACTGGAGAAGTCACTTGAAATTCCCTGAAGAGGCAAAGCTTTCTCCTGAAGCCAAGGATCTCATCAGCAAGCTTTTGTGTAATGTTGAGCAGAGACTTGGCACAAAAGGAGCCCATGAAATAAAAGTGTGTTCTTATCCACATGTTTGATGGATACACTTCCATTACTTTCATACCCAACTACCCAACTAATTTAATTGTACTTTCGACTTTAGGCGCATCCATGGTTTAGAGGTGTTCAGTGGGAGAAGTTGTATCAGATGAAAGCTGCTTTCATACCAGAAGTTAATGGCGAGTTGGATACTCAGAATTTTGAGAAATTTGAGGAGGTAATAATCTACTTTCCCCTGTTGGTTTACTTCTGCAGATTATCTGCATCAATAATATTTGCCTACAGTATAAGATTGGATGGTGGTTATGCCACATGGCAGTTTCTGGTTAATTTTGAATGAACTTCTAGTAGTGCCTGTGATCCTATTTTCCTGCTTGTTATCATACCGATTAGTGTTCATTCTGGTTGTCAAACAATACATGTGGGCAGGCTTAGCATATGGTAAAATCAAACACAAAGGGTTCCCTTGAGTGTTTATTCTAGAGGTAAACAATCACCATCTAACATTCCTTTGCTTGGAAGTATGCAATTGTACTCCTAAATAGGTGGTCTGTGTTGGTTGTTGGTTCCCTGTGCACTGTAGGCTAAATTTCTGAGTTAGTGCTACCTGGTAGTACATTTAAATGAAATCAGGGACCTAATCACAAATTCTATCTGCTACCTAACAAAAACTGGGGTTGGGATAAATCTGGTGTTGTTTCCTGTCATATCAGTTAGGCTTGTGATATTCTTAGTTTCAGGATTATTCAATTGTAACGCTCTATTCTTTTGTTGTTTATATGAATAGTGTTTGTTGTTGACCTGATGAAACTTGAAGTGTGAATGCATTAGCTAATAACTATTGCTCACACATTTAATTATTTTTTCCACTACTTTGCAGGCTGGAACTCAAATTCAAAGTTCATCCAAGTCAGGCCCATGGAGAAAGGTATGCATGAGTTCTCCACTAAAGGTTTCTGGGTAGTTGAAGTATGGGATGCAGTAATGTACCTAGTTACATACAGTTTGATATCTGCTGTTTAAGTGAAATATTATGCATTGGTTCTCTTCCCATTGGGCACTAAAAAACATTCTTATCCCTCTAGCATGCATTGGTTAACCATAAAATATAAATCTGAAAAATGTGTTTCAAACATTGCTATTGATCTGGAGGGCGTATATATATATTTTCTCTTGAACAAGGGCACATATATATTTAGAAAGTTGGTTGGGAATTTTACTCAAATTGGACATTTGAGCTTCATTTTATTACTGCCCTTTGTCAACGAATTGAAAGACAGTTCTTTTACAGATGCTTCCATCCAAAGATGCAAACTTTGTTGGGTATACGTACAAGAACTTTGAAATTGTAAATGATGATGAAGTGGCAGGAATTGGTTAGCTCCCCCATGTTCATCCTCTGTACTATTTCACCTTTTTAGTTATTATATATGTTTAGTTTGACAAAAAAATGGTTTGGTTCTTTGTGCAACAGCGGAGTTGAAGAAAAAGAGTTCCAAATCAAAGCGGCCAACCATCAAGACATTGTTTGGTAATGAGGCAGCTAGTATCCTATGTTCATTTTGCCTCTCCACTATCTTTATCTCTGTCAAGGCGGGAACGACCCACTTACCTTTGCATTCATCTCTTAACAGAGAGCATGGACGAAGAGGAGCCTGTTCAAGGAAGTTTCTTAGGTATGTTGCCTCCGAAGGAGGGGCAACCTTCGTCCCACTCCAGCATTCCACCAGAAAAATACCAACCTCGACGTAAATAGGATATGGAGGTTCCAAAAGTAAAGCATAGGAAAGTAAAACAAGAAAAAAAAAATCTTCTGCTGCCTTTTGATCTGCTCCCTGTCTAAGTTTTGTAAATCCTAACCAATGCGTTCTTTAGTCAAATGCTTAAAAAAAATATCTCCGGCCAAATAGTGTGACATTTGATGTGAGCATCAGTGTTCGCTGTATATTGTGTTACCGTTCTAACTTAGATGGACCAGGAGCAAACAAGCTGTGCTGCTGTGGCGAACATGTGTTATGTGTATTGGCTTCATAGTTGTTCTTTGAGGTAAGGTTCGTAGGAGCCTGATCAAACTGCAGCTGTATTGCTCAAAAAAAAAAAAGAAAGATACGAATTGAAAGTTGAAACACACGCGTGCAGGACATAGCGCCCATTTCAAACGAAATTGACACATTTATCCTTGGGAACATATTATCGTCCGTCCTACCTGCATGAATACATTTGTCACTTGGAGCTTTGGAGATCTTGAGACGACGAAGTCAAATAAGCGGCTCTACATTTTGGAGGCGGGCTGATTCTATCTACTACCTCAAGGGATGTTTGGTTACAGCCCTCTAAACTTTAGTAGCTAAACTTAGGTGATTTTAGGCCATAAGCTACCAAACATCCCCTAAACATTAGTTGATGCACTAAACTTTAGGGGTAAACCAAACACCCCTATATATATATAATGCAATTTTTGAACAGTTACATGATTTAGTGTATCGAGTTTGAAATTATAGATAAAAATTAAAAAGTATAAATATTTATAATATCAAATCAAATAAATATCATTATATTAATTACAAAATGTATTTTTATAATAAATTAATTTGGGGCCATAAATATGAGTACTTTTTACTATAAACTTGATCAAACATAAAACAACTGACACATATATCAAAATATCATAGTTGTATCCTTTTCATGACTGAGGTTATAAATTTTGGGGAAATGATGTTCCATATCTTAGAGAAAAAGTAAGATAATCTCCAACAATTTACTATTTCTCACTTGTCAAATCTTGTGTTTTAGCAAGTTGCTATAATAATTTACCAAGTTGGAAAGAAGTCATCTCCAACAATTTGTTATTTCTCACTTGCCAAACCAAAAAAAGAAGATTAAAAAGGAAGGAAACTTGCATGCGGGAAACAGAGAGGAGAACTCGCGGACGAGAGGATGGCAAGCCGATGTGCGCTCACAAAAATGGCAAACCGATGCAATCTTTTGATAAGTGTGTAGAATTGAAAAGTCCAATTGGCAAACTGTTGGAGAGTGTTTTTTGATTGATTTGTCAAATTTGAAAGGATGACAAGTGATTTAGCAAACTGTTGGAGATGCTCGGGAATGACTCTGAGGTTTCGTTATTATCTCCCAACTAACCACTAGGGTTTGGCGGGATATCCAATCTTAGAATCGTCCTATTCTTAGAATCAAACACTACCGAAATGAGCATATTCCATATCATTAAGCCCTCATTCGCTTTCTCCCAAATTGGCCATTTCTGGTCACAATTATTTTAGCCGTTATATAAATTACACATGTATTCCTGACCGGATTGGTTTCAGATTTTCATTCCGAGATAAACCGAACATGGCCTAAAGAATACTACTTCATGCAATCCAAATTTTAAGTTATTATGGTTTTCCTAGATATAGGTTTTGCTAGCGCCTAAATATATATTATGTTTAAATACAACAATATATATTATGTTTAAATACAATTAAATGATACTATATATCTAGAAAAGTTAGGATGTGTTAAAATATGTCTAGATACATAGAAAATGCCACTCTCCATTTCAAATATATCTAAAAAAGTCAAAACGTCTTATAATTTTAGATAAATAGAATATGTATTTATAAAAGTTAACTTAAAATTTAAAATGGAGGAAGTACTTAATAATTTACCTTTTTTTATTTTGTCGTGGTAGACAAATGCAAATGTCCAATATGCTAGACTACGTATCATCTTTATCTCATCAAGTTGGGTTTGAGTCAACAATTTAGTATGAGTGTTAGTATTTTATGGCTTATTCTTTCAATAGACAGTTAGTTTTTTTTGGATTCTTTTGGATTTTGTTAATATCAATGGCCTAATATTTTCATATGTTTTTATGGGTTAATATGCTTATATAGCCAACCCTATCTATATATGTATAACATGTCGCCTGGTAGGCTGGACGGACTTTTCTACAAGCTCGCATAGCCGCCCAAGGAGAGTGTGGTTAGTGGCCGATATGACTCAGTTGCAAACTTTTCACGGCCTAATGTTGTTCAGTCCGCAAAACCCACCGGACAAGATGATAAGTCCTCTAAAATGGCAAGAAGTCCGCGAAACAATTGCAAATTCTTCTAGTATTTTGTTTCATCCATAAAAAAAATAGAATATTAGCTTGTTCCAGAAAATGACCATCCTGCTTGTGTATGTTCTTGGCTTGTCCGCCCGTTCCATCGGCCTTTCACGATGATATTCTTACGGCTTGCGGATTCCCGCATAGCCTGCTTAATAGCTTTGCGTCCAGCTTAGTAGCCGATGGACAGTCCAAAACTCACCCGTCTGTAAGCCGAATATCATGTGTACATACGTATTTTATGAACGTACTTCATTCTATTATATTCAAAATCAAAAGACTAGCACAACAAAATTTGACACTAACAAAGTCACGTAAACATAAAATATTTACCACATTGTCTGAAATTATAGATTATTTTGAGTTTTCTATGGAAAGAACTCTATACACTGAGATATACGATGTGTCTAAATACATACTAAAATAATATATGTATGAATTTGCTGACAGCGGGGATCGACTAGCCACGGGACACTGCTGGACTCAGATCCGTCATCCACGGACTGTTCCACAAATAGCAACTACAGTAGCATTCTAGCAAGGCCGGAGTGCCGGACCCTGATGCATCCGCAAGTATTGCACGTGACATGGCCTCTAAACTGTCAGCCACTGATGGGGGATTTTTTTTTTCAAGCAACTAATGATGGCCTATCGCCTGCAAGTGCCACTCGATTTGGGAGCCATCGATTATTAACCCATCCAGAAAAACAGTCCACCTCGCCGTCGCAGCCGCCGGAGAAGATGGGTGAGCGGCGGTACACCGAGCAGGAGGAGGCCCTCGAGATCAAGTCCCTCCGCCGCATCATCGCCGCCTACGCCAAGTACGCGCACCCATCCCGCCTACTCTTCTACCCTGGCGAATTGCCCCCATTCATTCCTACCTACGGCGTCACCGCCGCCGCAGTTGATTGGAAGTGCATAAACGGCGGAGCTCGGTGTTAGAAGCGGTTCCGCGTGCTGGGTCCAAACCCTAGGAGGCTGGGACGATGGCTTGATTGGCTGGCCTGGAGTTTGGAGCGGAGGATAGTGTGCTCTGATGCTTTAGAGTGAGTCGTAGGGTTCGTGGGCGCTCTCCGGTTCGCGAGAGTGAGATGCTAACAGGATTGGGTGGTTGCAGGGATTCCACTGCGCTGATTGCTTTCTGGTTTTCTCGAGAGAGTAAGGCACTTATGCTGTTCCCGATTAGCACAGCACCATGCGCCCCCACCCACTCATAGATAGAGAGATTATTGGTAGTTTGAGTAGACAGCTATTAGTGAATCAGGGTTACTGGTAGTTGTTCTAGACCTGGTGAAATTTCTGTTGGTTTTCCTGAACTTGTTACACTCATCTTACAAGGGACATGGAGAGAAGATTCACTGGATACATGCGAGTAACGTGGGGTTTTCTATCACTGTGCTGGCTTTTAGTGGTGGTTGATTAGGAATGCAAATGGGTTTGAGCAGCCTGCTTAAAATGGCGCATTTGTTGGTTTGCGGATTACGTTTGCATCCCTACAAGTTGATTGATGTGCAAGCATGGTAAATTGCCTACGTTAAGCATTTTGGACATAGTTGACCAATCTAAGTGTTAGCAATTAATATTTCTCCTAGCTGTACAGACGCCTTGGCACCTGTGTGCTGCGCCTGTTCACACTTTACCTTAGTTATTAGCTAGATCACCAAGAGTTGGTTTCACACCTTGGCTCCTTGGTTCTTTCCCCTCTATGCTTTCACACCTTGGCTCTCTCCCCTCTCTATATATATGTAATCCTTCTCTGTTATCAGCAATACATATGAATACATCTTCCTTCATGGTATCACAAGACTAAACTCTTCCACTGCCAGCGCTGCTCCACGCGCGCTCCATCTTCCCTTCCGGCGCTGCATCAAGCGCGCCCATACGCTGCCCTGCCAGCGCTGCTCTCTGCGCGCCCGGTTCTACCTTGCGCCATGTCTCATCCAGACGCCGACGCCGACGCCGAGCGCGCCGCGCAGGAGGCCCGCGCTGCTGCCCTCGCGACCGCTGAAGCGGCTGATCGCGAGGCCACGGCTGCCCAGGCGGAAATCGACGCCGCCTCTGCTCGCCTTCATGACGCCTAGGCGCGCGCCACCACGGCCCGTGCTGCTGCTGCCCCTCCTCGCGACGAGGTCTTCGACAACATCAACAATTACAGCTCTAACGGTGGTGGCAGTGGCCTCGACGACGCTCTTCTTCAACAAGAGGCCAAAGTCATCCTCAATTTCCATACTCAAGCAGTTTCGGTCCAGAACATCCGCACTCTGGTACCTCTGCTCCTCGACGTCACCTCGCCCTTCTATGCTCGCTGGAAGACGTCCATCCTCAACGTCCTCGGCAAGTACTCGCTGGAGTCCCATGTTTTCTCTGACGTCGTCACTCCGGAGTCTCCTTCCTGGGTCAGGATGAATTGTGTCGTCCGCACCTGGCTTCTGGGTGCCCTCTCCGACGACCTCGCCGACATTGTCTCCGAGCGTGGCGCCTCTGCCCGTACCATCTGGCTCGCGATCGAGTCCCAGTTCCTTGGGAATCGAACCACGCGCGCCCTGTATGCTGATCAGGAATTCCGCATCTTTGCCCAAGGGGACCTATCGGTCGACGACTACTGTCGTCAATTCAAACGCAAGGCTGATGATCTTCGGGACCTTGGCCAGCCCATCTCTGAGGCGACCTTGGTTCTCAACATCATTCGGGGGCTGAATGAACGGTTCACCGCCATCGGCATTCATCTGCGCCGCACCACTCCTCTTCCTACGTTCCTGCAAGTCCGGGATGAGCTTCCCCTTGAGGAACTTACCATGGCCAAGACCCCTCCAGCCACTGCTCTCACCGCTCTGGGAGGTACCGGTGGCTCCAAGCCCACTGCTCTTCCCCATCCACGGCTGCCGTCGACCCCACAACTGCACCAGCAGCCAGCCTCTCACGCCGGGGGTGGTGGCGGCAACAGCAACAATGGTTATCGCGGTAAACGTAGCGGCAGGCGCCATAACAAAGGCAACAATGGCAGTACTTCTGGGAGCAGTTCTGGTTTCAGGGACGCCTCTGGCAACACCGGCGCTCTCCCTGCGGCTCCTCCAACGGCAAACTACTACAACCCGTGGACCGGGTCCATCTATATGTGGCCTGGTCCCCGGGCCCCGCCGCCTCCTCATGCACCTGCGCCTCCTCCGCATCAGGCCTACTTTTCTGGTCCACCCGCCCAATGGGCTGGCCACTGGGGTGTCCCTCCTCTTGCTTCTGTCCCGGCACCTCAACCTCCTCCACCCCCTGGTTGGGATCAGCAGGCTCTTGCGACAAGTTTTGAGACTATGTCTCTCCCTCAGCCGCCACAGCGGGACTGGTACTTCGACACTGGTGCCACCAGTCACATGGGGTCCGACACTGGTATTCTCTCTTCCTTCTCCCCACCTAACGCTCATTCTCTCTCTTCTATTGTCGTTGGCAATGGCAATTTACTTCCTGCCACCGGCACCACTCATCTTCCTTACAATTTTAATCTAAACAATGTCCTTGTTTCTCCCGACCTTATTAAAAACCTTGTTTCTGTTCGTCGTTTCACCATTGACAATAACTGTTCTGTGGAATTTGACCCTTTTGGTTGCTCTGTTAAGGATCTTCCCACGCGGAGCGAGATCGTCCGATGTAAGAGCTCGGGACCCCTGTACCCCTTGCAGCTCCCGGCATCAGGACTCCTTGCAGCAACCTCCTCCACTCTTTGGCACCAGCGTCTTGGACATCCTGGTCGCGAAGCCTTGTCTAGACTAGCCTCTACTTCAACTATTTCTTGTAACCAAGGCTCTTGCGATACCCTTTGTCATGCATGTCAACTTGGGCGCCATGTTCGCCTTCCTTTTCAGACTTCGTCCTCCCGTGCTACGCACTCGTTCCAATTAATTCACTGTGATTTATGGACTTCACCTACGCTCTGGACATTTTCAGACTTGTCATTATTGATGATTTTTCTCACTATGTCTGGACTTTTCCCTTACGCAAAAAGTCTGACGCCTTCCCCACTCTATCTGATTTCTTTGCCTATGTCCGCACACAGTTTGGAGTTACTGTACAGGGCATTCAATGCGATAATGGTCTTGAGTTCAACAACTCAAGTTCCCGCGCTTTCTTTCTTGCTAATGGCATTCACCTCCGCATGTCCTGTCCTTATACCTCGTCTCAAAATGGCAAGGCTGAACGCATGATCCGCACTGTTAATGACACTGTTCGCTGCCTCTTATTTCAGGCCAGCGTCCCTCCTCGCTTCTGGGCAGCCGGCCTTGGCACTGCCACTTACTTACTCAACATTCTACCCACTAAAACACTCAACTTCTCCACACCACACCTCTCCCTTTTCGGCAAGCCTCCATCCTATGTTCATTTACGCGTTTTTGGGTGCAAGTGTTACCCAAACCTCACTGCCACTGCCATCAACAAACTTTCTCCCGTTCTACCTTATGCGTCTTCCTTGGTTACTCCCCACATCACAAGGGCTATCTCTGCCTTGATCGCCACACCAATCGCATAATCATCTCTCGTCATGTTGTATTTGACGAAACCTCTTTTCCATTCTTGGAATCTCCCTCCTCTTTCACCAGGGCTGATTATAATTTTTTAGATGATCCCTCTAACCCGGTGGACCTTCCCTTTCCACCATCACCATGTTCCTTCCCTGCAGGTTCTTCTGGTGCTGTGGCCACACCTCGTACTGGCTCTGACCATGTCCAGAGCCCCTCTGGTGTCGCCCATCCTGACAGCGGTGGGTCTCCAGGGCACCTAGCTGTGCCTATATCACCCACCAGCGCCCCTGGTTCTGCTCCACCAGCATCCCTCAGCACCCCTGTCCACGCCCCCCAGCGTTTTGGCCAGGTCTATGTGCGCCGCCCTGCTAATGCCCCTCCTCCTGACCGCCGCTTCGGTCAGGTTTACAGCAGGCGTCTCCAACCGCCTTCAACAGCGCCTGCACCACCCCCTGCATCGCCTCCCACCCCAGCAGCACCTCCTTCACCATTACCAGCAACACCTCTTCCCCGAGGGGCTGTTCCAGTCAACCCCATCTCCAATCAGCATACCATGATCACCAGGGCTAAGCGTGGCATTCGCCTGCCCTCCCTGTACCAGGCTGCACCGCTATCTCCGGTCCCTCGAACTTACCGTGCTGCCCTCGTTGATCCCAACTGGCGTGCTGCCATGGAAACCGAACACTCCGCTCTCTTGGCTAACAAGACTTGAGATTTAATTCCTAGGCCACCTCAGTGCAATGTGGTCACCGGCAAGTGGGGTTTCAAACACAAATTTACAGCTGATGGTTCTCTTGAACGCTACAAAGCTCGTTGGGTTCTTCGGGGTTTTACACAACGACCTGGAATTGACTTCTCAGAGACTTTTAGTCCTGTGGTTAAACCTGCTACAGTCCGCACTGTTCTGTCTATTGCTCTCTCACGTTCATGGTCTATTCATCAACTGGACGTCAACAATGCTTTCCTGCAAGGCAATCTGTCTGAAACTGTCTACTGTGCCCAGCCTTCAGGCTTTGAGGATTCCACTCACCCAGATTATGTGTGTCGGCTTAATCGATCCCTCTACGGTCTTAAGCAGGCTCCCCGCGCTTGGTACAGCAGATTTGCTTCTCATCTTTTGCAGCTGGGATTTGTTGAAGCCAAGACACATGCCTCTTTATTTATTTATCACCATGGGAAGGATATGGCTTACCTTCTCCTCTATGTGGATGATATTATTTTAACAGCTTCCTCCGATGCTCTACTTCGGCGCCTCACTGATGCTCTTCAAAAGGAATTCTCTATGAAGGACCTCGGTCCCCTTCATCATTTTCTTGGCATGGAGGTTCAGCGCTCCAGCAATGGGCTTTTCCTCTCTCAGCGCCAATATATGATTGACATTCTTGAGCGTGCTGGGATGGCTGCTTGCAAACCTTGCTCCACCCCCGTGGACCTCAACCCCAAGCTATCTGCTGCTAGTGATCCCATGGCTGACCCTACAACCTTCAGGAGCCTTGCAGGGGCTCTCCAATATCTCACCTTTACCTGGCCGGATATTGCCTACGCTGTTCAACAAGTCTGCCTTCACATGCATGACCCACGGGAACCCCACCTCACTGCTCTTAAGCGTATCCTCCGCTATATCAGTGGCACTCTTCATATGGGTCTCCATGTGCGTCCCTGTGCTCAGGACAATTTGGTGGTATACTCAGACGCCGATTGGGCTGACTGCCCGGACACTCGTCGCTCTACTTCAGGCTATGCAGTTTTCTTGGGTGACAATCTGGTCTCTTGGTCCTCCAAACGACAACCCACTGTCTCTCGTTCCAGTGCCGAAGCTGAGTATCGCGCTGTCGCCAATGCTGTTGCTGAGGCCACTTGGATCCGTCAGTTGCTAACTGAACTTCATGCTCCTCTGCGCAAAACAACTTTGGTATATTGTGACAACATCAGCGCTGTCTACATGTCTTCCAACCCTGTTCAACATCAACGCACCAAGCATGTGGAGATTGACCTTCACTTCGTGCGGGAACGTGTTGCCATTGGTGACGTCCGTGTTCTACATGTTCCAACGACATCGCAGTTTGCCGACGTTTTCACCAAGGGGCTGCCCTCTTCTGTCTTCACTGAGTTCCGCTCCAGTCTCAACGTTCGGTCTTCCGAAGCTTCGACTGCGGGGGCGTGTTAGCAATTAATATTTCTCCTAGCTGTACAGGCGCCTTGGCACCTGTGTGCTGCGCCTGTTCACACTTTACCTTAGTTATTAGCTAGATCACCAAGAGCTGGTTTCACACCTTGGCTCCTTGGTTTCTCCCTTCTATGCTTTCACACCTTGGCTCTCTCCCCTCTATATATATGTAATCCTTCTCTGTTATCAGCAATACATATGAATACATCTTCCTCCACTAAGCATCCTTAAAATGTTCAGCGGAGGTCATCTTTAGTTTCTCGTCAGCTGTTGGCTCGTTTAGAAGTTTTTGTCTAATATGCAACATAAGATAGCTAATCAACTGTTGATTTTTATTCAGAGCATGAATTGATATTGAACAATATACCTGATAAAATTCTGGCTCCACCCTTTTTATACTGATTGAAAACATTTGTTTTGGTGGTTGTGATAGCTATCAAGACGCCGCAGAAAGGGATGTAAAGAGATATGAGCGGTCATTCAAAATGCTTCCTCCCGCACACAAGGTTTACATAATTATACATTCATATTCATAGTCATCACATGTTTTTTTTTCCCAGCTGTTCCTCTTTCTAACCATATATAGAGTTCATTTTGGTTCATATAGATAACCTAATGCAATATGCTCTCCCACATTTATGCGTTTTCTGTGTAGGAACTTCTTTTCCACCTTGGTCTGAAGTACCAAAGACTGAGATGGTAAGTAACATTTTGTGCTTCATGCTTGTAATCATATACTCCTCTGTTTCAAATTTGAAGTCGTTTTAGTTTTGTCCTAAGCCAAACTTGTTTAACTTTGATGAAGTTTATAGAAAAATATCCAATATATTAACAATTACAGTATCAAATATTAAAATATATTTCATGGTGTATCTAATGAATCTTGTTTGATGTGGTAGATGTTTGTTCATTGTTTCTATAAACTTGGTCAAAACTAAAACGACTTACAATTTGGAACGGAGGGAGTAGTGCTGATAAATAGTTTCTCTTGCTTTGTATATGAGATTTTTTGACGTGCTCTATCTTCACAAACCATGACTCTTTATTTAAAGTTTAAACAATCTAAAAAAGGAGCCAATGCTTTTTTTATGATTAATTCTCTACATGTTTCTTGATTAACTTGTCTTTGTTTTGATGCTGCTGTACATCTTAGATGTGCTTAAGCTATGTGCTTTAGATGAATACAGTAATGTTAATGCATGCATTCATTGTATAAAAAAAGCCTTCATGCTTACTGCTGATAGGTTTATTTGACACATTATTACTTGACAGGTGTATATCCATGAATGCATCTTTTATCATGAACATGCTTGAGGTATGATCTTTTGAGACTGTTTATTTGGTGATAGCTGCAAGGCATACCTCAAGTCGAAAACTGCAATGCACATGATTGTATTATTTAAAATGAAAAATTGCAGGCATTTGAACCTCCTTTCGACATGAGCCAGTATGTAGATGCTGATGTTCATGCTCATCCATCGAGCTTGCACGACCATAGTCATATGGATTGCACTCATTCCAGCGAGAGGGGTGATTGCTCTATAATTTCTATCTCCAGAAGCAATTTGTCATTGAATGAGCAGCATGATAGTAACAAAGAAGATGTCAAGACACATGAATCTTCAAGACAAACTGACAATAAGAAGGTATGGCCTGTCTGAATCCTTCTTTTATATATATATATATATATACGGGTTCCTGGGAAGTTTGGAAGCACCGGAATTCTTGTTTATTGAATGAACTTTGCTTAGTATCCATGCACTCTTCAGACCATAGGAGATGAGTGGAATTTATGGTGCATGGCTGGAGCATGAAAGCTCAGTGAATTACTTGCAAGGTTGTTGGTCTAGATTGTCTAATATCTAGAGTAGCTTGTTTGATCAGGTCCTGGTCATGTATAGAACCACCCCCACCCCTTCCTTTTTCAGTTAGGGTGTGTGTGTGTGGTGTTTTTTTTTTTGGCTTGCTGGCAAGTAGGGCCTGCTGCTGTGGGTGAGGTGGGAGCGGCGCCAACGGAGGACGAGGGCCACCCGGCCACATTTGTATTGACCTCATCCAGGGATTGTAGGGGGTGGGCCAGCCCCTGGTGCCGGTCTGCTGCTGCTGCGTGCCAGCAGGGGGTGCTGTCCTCCACTGCCGGTGTTGGCGCCGCTGCTATTGCCTTTGCCGCCACCGCCACGCTTGTTGCGGCGATTGTTGAATGATTTGGAGCCGCCACCAGTGCCCCCAGTGCCCTCGCCGGACGATGCGGAAACAGGACTGGGAGTGTGTGGTGTGGTAGAGACGGCGAGCGCAGCCGCAGGGGTATCCTTCCGGTTCTCCAGGGTGAGCCCTCAAGGATGAGATCATCCCGGGCCTCCAGGAAGGTGGGGAAGAGCCGGGCACGGCGGAAGAGGGCGCCGACGTGGCTGAAGCGTTCGTTGAGGCCTCAGATGACATTGAGGACGAGAGTGCGATCTGTGGTGACCTCGCCAAGGGCCGTGAGATCATCGGCCATCTTCTTCAGGCGGCAGCAGTAATCCGTAATGGAGAGGTCGCCCTAGACGAAGTGTTACGGAACCGCGTCTCAAGATGAATGGCGCGGGTCTCCCTGTTGCTGAGGAACTGAGACTCGACAGCGAGCCAAGCATGGCGAGCAGTAGAACCCTGGGCAGAGATGACTTCAGCGAGATCGTCGGTGAGCGTGGCAACGATCCAGGACTTGACCACGCAGTCCATCCGGGTCCAGTCAGGGGAGACAGGGTCTCCAGGACTTGACCACGCAGTCCATCCGGGTCCAGTCAGGGGAGACAGGGTCCGGAGGGCATGGTGAATGTGGTCCTGGAGGGAAAACTTGCCGAGTGCGAGCAAGAACTGATTGCGCCGTCGGTTAAAGTTGCCGGAGTCGACGTCGAGAACGATCGTGACGATGTTCCAGATGTTGTTGACGGCGACCGCCTGAGCATGGAGTTGCAGGAGAGCCACAGCTTCGTGGTACAGCATGGCGGCACGGAGGTCTGTGGGTGGCGTCGGCACACCGCTGGATCCAGGGACAGAGAATCCCGGAGGATCGGTGGCTGTAGCGGCGGCGCGTTCCTTGGCCGCGCGCGCCAGGGCGTCGGTGGCGCGTTGTGCGGCTACGTCGCACTCCTTGACGGCAGCCGCAGCCTCTTCCTCTGCCTGCTGTGCATGCGCTAGGGCGGCAACGCGTGCCTTCTGGTGGTTGCTGGCGAGGTGCTGAGCAACAGCCGCGGCCTCGTTAGCCGTCTCCAGGGCGAGATGGCGGGAAACCTCCGCTGTCTGGACGACGGAGGAGGTGTCAGCAGACTTGGGAGAGGAAGGAGTCCCGGGCATGGCTGTGGGAGGGGGGGGGGGGGGGGGGGGGGGGGGGCGGGCAGCACGGGCGCACGGAACGCCGCCGCACGCAGGGAGTCGGCGTGCGAGGGGTTAGGGCAGCGGAAGCAAGGGACCTAACCTAGGCGTCTGATATCATGTAAGGAAATATTATTCCACGTCAATAGTAGATTGATTTAGTGTGTACAGGGATACACCATATATATAGGCTGGGATCCGGTGTAGGGTTTATAGAATATACCCAATCAACGGATCTCCTTGCCTAATACGAGAGATCAACTACTATAACGACACGGCTGCCCTGCTATCAGGCATGGGAGCCAAGGCCCATGGGCCAGCCCTATAGGAGCTAGTCTAACAGTTTCTTTCTAAATCCAGCATGTTTTGTATTTCTCTATCTTAATTAAATGACACTCAAATTTTATGCATAGTTCGAGAAAACAATATATATAGTGCTTCCATGCAGAAACATCTTTTATATCATTTCATTGATCATGTGGTGTTCAGCTGTTGAAGATTTCATCATGTTGCATGTAGAGTTTGATTGATTAAATATAAACATCAAACAAGGTGGGAAAGATCACATAGCAGGTGCTCCCAGCCATTTGGCAACATGGGGATGTCTTAAGGTGCACTGCATTGCATGTAATGGTGATAAAGATAGGAGTGCAGCAGCTTATTACCAGGATAAATATGTTTTTGCATCATCTGCTATTGAAAATGATAGTTGTTGCAACAATTCACAATCGCATAATGCAGAATGTTACTTTGGAATCATACTTGAATTTCGTTATCATGAATCTCAAGGAGTAACGCATGGATATGGCAGAATTTCTAAACGGGAAATACTACTTTGCGGAGAATTAAAATTGCATATTGACATTTCTAGATTTAAAATTGCAATGAATAATCAATTGTGCTAAGATATCTGCACAGAAGACAGAACTAAATGCTCATCTTGATATATTCTGGGGACTTCTTTTTTCCGAAGAGAACCAAAAGAAGAGGACCACATTGTCCGCATATAGAGAATCTTGTTGACTAGAACCACAAGATTGGACGGGCTGCAGCAGTCCAACATCACTTGTGTTATTTATAAAGGCATTTAGTATAGCCATGACAATAATACAGAACATCGGGGACAAAGGATCCCCTTGTCGCACCCCTTGTCAGAGCTCTGTTTGATGCTGAATAAACTTGCCTGGTACACCATTCACCAAAGCTTGTTGTGGAGGATCTCAGAAGATTGGAGGTCCAATCTACACCATGGCAATTTGAAACTTCCTATTTCAGTTGGTCCAATCTACCCCTTAATAATATCTTTCTTTTTTTGGTCTCTCTCTCTCTCTCTGTATACAAGTTGAGTTTGAAGTTAAATTTGGTGAGGTGATAGTGGACATCATAATAAAAACAAATTGTGTTTTTATCATTTTTTATAGGTCTGGGCATTTAATACAAAGTTTGAACTTAAAACTCAACTTGTACATGGAGAAACAAAAGAAAAAGACAAATCTTATTAAGTGATTGATTAGATCTTGAAATAGTTTAAGGGGTTATTATCTGGACACAGGTCAAACTTGGGGGGTAATTTGGACTTTTTCCTTCCATAAAAGCCTAAAAGTTTCTGCTAGTGGCAAACTAATCCAAAGTTTGGTACATGACATCACACATCATTTGCAAACTATTTTTGCCGTATCAAGCACTGACATTTTTCTGTGCATTGTGGCATTGTGCCTAAAAGTTTTGTATATCCTTCTGGTACCTTCTGGCTTCTGCTTGCATATAATTATGTTCAAATATCTGTGGAATATTGATCCCTGTTTCATTGTTTTAGGTAACACCGCGACACTGCACAGCTTCATTGCTCAAGTTGAATGTTCCTCCAATTGACGTTGACAAGGTAAGGGCTATTCTGCTTCAACGAATTTGCAGATGGAGGGATAATTTAATGCTATAAGTGGAAGTTAGCGAATGGTATATTGGTTGACCACTAAAGAAGCATGTGATGTTGCTGTTTTTCATTGTTGATTTCTATCTTTATGTCCATGATTTGTTTGAAATATATTATGCCCATGAAAATTGAATTGCTGAAAACTTGCTATTTGATTTCTGTGTGTAAACTTGATGGTTTGCCTGCAAATGCAATTACTCAGCAGTTTGCATTCTTTTTTGGCATTTTCCATCCTGTGCTTCTTCTATCAGTCATCTTGTTCTGACTTATGCAGGTTAGATGCATAGTAAGAAATATCGTCAGAGATTGGGGTGACGAGGTAATTTTCTGTTCTCTACTGTAAATGAACTCGAATCAGAGTCCCTTTTAGTGTATCTGCATCAATAAAGTGTTGAAACATACTGCTGTTTTTATTATTTGTACTGTTTCAGGGTCAAAATGAACGCGATGAGTGCTATAAGCCCATTCTCGAGGAGCTTAATCGTCTTTTTCCTAACCGGAGCAATCAGAGGTAAACCTTGCCCTTGTCTTCTTGTTGTTAGACTGTAATTATGTATATGTGTATGTATATGGGCCTAGGCCTTGGTATAGCCGGCCGGTCCCACGATTGGTTAGAGAGATACGAGGAGATATCGGTTTGGTCCTGTTTCCATAAACCACGTGATCTTCTCTCCCCCTATATATATGTACATAGGTCTCTCCTATCAATCTAATCTATTATTTCTACGCAATCAATATTGCTTTCACTTGTTATGGCAAGTGGAGCCGCCTAGGGCACAAGCGATACTGTAGCGCATGAACAGTGCCAGATCTGATTAGATTAGATTGATTTGGTTTGTTAGGAAAGAGATAAGATAGATTGATTCAGTTAGGGGTCAAGTAAGTTGTCTCTATAAAAGGGACCATCATGTATCAGTTAGAGTCAAGTAAGAAGAAATCCTAAGATAGTCCCCGAGGAAGGGCGGCTATCTGGGGTCTCTCTACTAATCCATCTATCCGTAGCCTTCCATATCACTTGTCAATTCAATAATGACTTAATGAGACTGATCTTTCAACAGTGAATACTGAGAGCATATCAAATTTGTTACTTAAATTTAAGCTATAAGAATATTTTTTGGAGGAAAAATCTTCTTGCAGATTTTTATTGTCTTCATAGGCATATTATTATGAAGCATATCACTTATACTTATACCTGCTGCGCTCTCAATGATATTATTGCAAGCATCTCAACATAGGAAATAATATGGAAGATACTTTGGTATTCACTTTTGCTCTTGCATTCCTGATATTTATGTTTCTCAAACTTCATAGGGCTCCTTCATGTCTTGTCCCTGGTGCTGGGCTTGGGAGATTGGCTCTTGAGATATCCTCTCTGGGTACTGTAATATTCTTGATCTAAATCTAGCTAATATCATTTATTTCTTGATGCCATGCTACATCTTTTTTAATCCTGGGCAGGTTTTGAAAGCCAAGGGAATGAATTCTCATATTACATGCTGATTTGTTCAAATTTCATCCTGAACCAGTATGCCAATCTATCAAATATAAGCTACGAACCAAGCTATTTGTTCTTCGTAATGTTAATGATATCGCTATTTTTATCAGCACTCAAGAGGCTAATGAATGGACCATATATCCTTGGATACACAGCAACTGCAATTCTCTTTCAGACAACGATCAACTTCGTCCTGTTTCATTTCCTGATATTCATCCCTCAAGGTGCCTATTATAGTATTATCCCATGTTTTGTTATCAGTGTCAGTACCCCTTCACTATGATGTGTTTCCTACTTTTCCTACAAAAATGGTGACCTTTGGATTGAAATATTTGAATTTAGTAGTCAAATGTCCTTTTGCATTTCGAATGTATAATCTAAAATTCATTTTATTCTTTTTTTTTAGCGTAAAATACAGCAGGGGAAACCCCCACTGTGAGATTTTATAAATAAAAAAGGTAAGAACTGCACACAAAAAAACGAGCACAACAAAAACCACCTAGGAGGCTGAGAGAGCCACTTGGCAGCCAGAAAATTAAGAAAGATCTAAACAAAGGAGAAAAGAAGAGCGTTTATCCTCAGACATTCTAAGAGCTTGCAATCTAGGAGTTCGGGCTAACACTTGGGTTTGTTTAAGTCATTTAGTACTATATATGTAGGTATAAAAACTGAATATTTGCTTGCACTGGATGTTTAGTCACAATTCTTTCTAAAAAAGAGATATATTGAGTCTTATATTTTCTTTGGTTTGGTTGTGCCACACTCAGATGTCAGCTCACTTATTTCTGAGTCTCTTTTCCTCTATCAACAGTGCAGGTATCACAGAGGGATTTTCAATGTGTGCTGGGGACTTTGTAGAGGTCTACAGCGAGGAAAGCCAAGAATGTAAGATGACTCACTTTATTAGAATACAGATAGTTCACAGGGCAGGAATCCACCTTAAAAAAAAAACTCACTGTTCTAGGGTTGCTGACCTTTCTGTTTGTATCTGTTGTCCACTATTTGTCTTGTCTTGTACTCAATTTCTTTGCACAAAATCGTGAGAGCATGATACAAAGAAATAATCTAACATTCTTCTAAATGGAGTGTATGTCTCAGAATCAGTAACACTGCTTGCTTTGATCCTTTGCTACAGTTTTACACCCTAATTCCAGGCTGAGGTTTGATGTTTGCACCTTTTATTTCTCACTCCTGTCCTGTGACATTTAGGTTTCAGACATGTATGATGTAGTAACACATTTAACATTCTTTTCAATACTATTTGTTGTTCCAGCTGCATGGGATGCTGTTGTAACTTGCTTCTTCCTGGATACGGCACACAATATTGTTGAATATATCGAGATCATATCAAAAGTTCTCAAGGATGGTGGGGTGAGTTCTCATGCTACGAACTGATTCATCATGAGAATCATCACTAACTAATTTATTTTTCGTGATCCAATTTATACGGAAGTTCCTAATTATGTACATGCCGTTTCATTACCATTATTAAAACTGTTCTTCCTCTTAACAATTGTGTTAATTTCAATGAACAGGTCTGGATTAACTTGGGTCCCCTTCTGTATCACTTCGCTGATTCATATGGGCCAGATGATGTAATGATCCAACTTCCATTACATACATTGAAGTGTTGTATCTTTGAAGTTACATAATTTATCTCCTTGATCTCAGGATATGTCTATCGAATTAAGCTTGGAAGATGTGAAAAAGGTCGCTTACCATTATGGATTTACAATGGAGGTGAGTGTTTCTGCATTAAATCTATTTTGGGTTTTTGGGTGAAAGAGTGTTGTTGTCACGGCGTACTTTGATATGTGATTTGTAGGTGGAGAAAATGATAGAAACTAGTTACACTTCAAACATGAAAGCAATGATGCAGGTAACCTTCTAATCTTTGAGGTGATGATTCTTCCAATTAAAGGCTTGTTTTGCTGCACACCAATCCACCTCAATCTGCATGGTTTTGGAGGCATTGGGGGTGTAAAATTAACTAATTATCAACTTCAATACCTTCCAGCCCATGTGGGTGGGGCTGTGGGGGTGGATTGGTGTGCAGCCAAACAAACCTTAAATGTCACCAAGTTGCTAGGTGGTGGTTTAATCTGCGATGTCCATTCTATGATTGCCTGCATTGACTTTAACTTCCATTTCATACGATATTTGGCTCGACCGGTTGTATATGGGTTGGGTTACTGCAACTTTTGAATGTCCAGTTCAGAAAAGTTACGGTTAGAGCTGTGCTGAGCTTTGTTAATTGACATCTTGAAGGAGAATATAATTGGTGTAATATTAGATATATTGCATTGGGCCTCATGGGCTGATTATATAGGGTAGATAGGATTAATACCTCTTGTGGCTAGACAATATGGTACTATTCCTATTACTCTAACATCCCCCGCAATCACAGCGGGAGCGCTACAGACGGTGAGACCGGAGAAGCCGACAAGCTAACATCCCCCGCAGTCATAACAGTCGATGCGGCGCGTATGCTGTGGCCGGAGAAGAAGCCGATGAGTCCTCATGCAAGGTGGTAGCCCTTTGTGCCGATGTCGAGGTAGCCGAGCGTGAGGGCACAATAGACGTGGTCGGAGAAGCCGTGCTGAAGATTGCCGAGGTCGACGTAGTTGTGGACGGGTTGCCGTGTCGATGGAGCTGCAGGCGTAGGCACACAAGGGGCGCCATGGTGATGACGGAGACGCATCGAGGCAGTCGTCGTGGAAGGGGGCGATGCCGAAGTTGAAGCAGTCAAGGCCGTCGAAGATGTAGACGAAAGGTGACGATGCAATCGAGGCAGACGGGGCGGGAACGGGAGGGTCAATGCCGAAGTCGATGCAGTCAAGCCACCTGTGCGCCGATGCGCTGGCTGGATTTCCCAGACCCAGCGGGGACGAAAGCACGCGTCGGTGTTGCCAATACTGGGCGTACAAGGGAGAGGGCCCCAACCACGGTAACGTGACGTGGTTGTGCTGGACGAAGAAGAAGCAATACGGTAGAGAACACGTCGGCGAGCATGGCTCAGCGACGACGCGAGGGGTGGCCGGCGAGCAGGGCTCTGCGACGACGCTGGTAGTGGCAGCTCGATGACGAAGACCCAATCAGCAGGACGAAGACCTTATGCAGACGAACGACGCGTCAAAGATTGTGCATCACAGACGTCGATGCACAGGGGACGACGATGTAGATGCAACGGCGAAGTGGACACACGGTGACGATGCTGCGGCCCGATGAGGCGACACAGCAGCAAGCATGCAACTCTTTTGCTCGGAGAAGATGCATGTACGACTCGGCGTGATGCCGGAGTAGTACGTGCGAGGTTGATGGGCGACTCAATCCCGATCAGTGATCGGGCAAACCAAAAAGATACAGCAGCAGTGGATCGGGTGTACCCAGCCTCGATCGGACCGTGCGGGGCGCACGACGTGTCGTGGACGCGCAGGGTCGAAGATGTCGACGCGGATGGGGTCGACGTGGTGGAGATAGGCAGATTCGCCCGATAACAGCGACATGCTCGATGTGACTGCCTCCATGACAGCCCATGATCGAAGCGTGTTGTTGGGCCTAGCCGCCACCACGGCGGCACAGAACGGGGGCGAGATCCATCTGCCTCCATGCGACGAAGATCAAGGTGTTGACGACGACAACTCGACGATGAGTCCGGGGACGAGACGGCGGCGGCGGCGGCCCGACGACGAGGGGAGATCCGATCTGCTGCGCAACGATGACGATGGCAGCCGGATCAATAGGATCAGGCGCGTAAACAAGGGCGTTGCCCCCGGCGGAGATCGATCCCTCCCCGGGGGCGCGCGACGGAAGCGGCGGCGGCTAGGGTTAGGATATAAACCTAGGCGAAAATATAATTGGTGTAATATTAGATATATTGCATTGGACCTCATGAGCTGATTATATAGGGTACATAGAACTAACACCTCTTGTGGCTAGACAATATGGTATTATTCCTATTAGTCTAACACATGTGATACTCTAGTCCTTGCCAATTTAGTGTGAATATCTGTGAGCCTTCTTGTGTTTAGTAGGATCGCCTGCCTTATTTGTACCTCTATCGAGTTGCAGAATCGGTACCGTGCAGTATTCTGGACAATGAGGAAGGATGCATCTCGGTCAAAAGCTTCCAAAGCCCCGTTGAAGTGAAGATCATCCATGGCAGACGATCAATTAGTGCCATCATTATTCACCATTGTATTGGAACTCCACACAGGCCGTGCCAAACTAAGTTAAAATAGACATATATCAGATGAGCTGCCTGATTCGCAGAATGTAATTGTCATCACATAGGAAATGGTCGATGTCCGTGCTATAGGAGAAAAGAATGAGCTAGCTAGCTTATAAGGCGTGTATGGATCTGGTGAGCAAAAATGAGATGCATTGTTGGTAGAACTGTAAGATAGCACTTGATATTGTGTAAGGAAAAAATAGGAAAGGGTTAAAATTTGTGAGCCGAACTGTACCATGACTTCTTGAACTCTGACAGTAATTCAAATTGAATTATGAACGGTAAAAGTTAGGCAATCAACTATAAACAGGTAAAAGCTAAGTAAAAATTAGGCAATCAACTATAAACAGGTAAAAGCGAGGTAGCAAAACATTTAAAAAAAAAGAGGCGCCGTTGCCGGGGATCGAACCCGGGTCACCCGCGTGACAGGCGGGAATACTCACCACTATACTACAACGACTATGGTGTCCAAATTACCATTTATTCCAATTTCATCAGACTGTCTACCACGCCCACGACTGTCTCCTACTCCGCGCGTATGCATGACCCGCTCCAGCGTCCACGAGTTCGCAACTCCCCTTCGCTGTCTCTGACTCTGAAGCACAGTCGATTCCGTCCTCAATGCTCCTGTGCCGCTGTCGACACGGTAAAGATCACGCCCACGGTCCACCTAGTGGGGATACACCCAGCGAACAAGCTGCAATGCACTGAACTTGTAGCATAAAACAGTCGGAGCAGGCCCAACGCAGGGTGTTAGCTTGAAGCCGAAGTAGTGGTACACGGACATGAAAAGGCCAGAGGTCACAAACTCCCAATGCAAACTTTCAAATCCCAATCCGCCTTCTGCAGTAATACCATAACCTAGCCCACATCATTTCTCTCCCTCCCTCTCTCTCTCTCTACCCCCATTACTTTCTGTCGTATGCTCTTCTTTCTCCAATATTGTCTGCGATCATACTTTACGGGCCACTATCCTAAGCCCACAGTGTGTTGTTTTGCCGATGCTTAAAACCTCTTTTTTGGATTGAGCCTTGATGCCACACGTGTAGGATGGAAGAATTGAAACATCTAAAAATCAAGCATGGAGGAAAGTTCATACATCGTTTTGAGAGAGAAAAAAAAACATGGCCCCACTTGTGGATGACTTGAGGAGAAGAGACTTGTTACTAGATGAGTGAATTATGTATGATATAAAGTATGGATAATATATGTATAGTGACTACTATAATATATTGATACATATTATTTTTTATTTGATTTTAGACTTACAAATAAACAACTTTTATATTATTATTATTATTCTTAAATTTTAAATAAATATATGTATATATTATTTTTCCTGGCTCGCGAGCCTAACGAGCCAGCTCGAGCTCGTAAACGAGCCAAGTCAAGCTGACTTTCTGGCTCGTTAAGATAACGAGCCAGAACGAGCCGAACCCTAACAAGTCGAACAGGCTCGTTAGGCCAGCCTTAATTAGCAGCCTTCAGAGTTCGTCTCATCTCATTCTCATCTTCATTTTTTTCATTCCTTTCTCACCACACACACACCGACATGAAATGTCGAAATAGTAAATATGTTGCTTTCACACTTTCTTGTTTTCTTTCAAAAGAAATATCTGCCGCTGTTCTCTCTCAAAAAAAAAGAGGAGGATGGATTCTCAAAAAAAAAAAAAAAAAAAAAAAGAGGAGGATGGGAGAGGGTAGAGTGGAGCGACGGTATGGAAGAAGCTGTCCTTTTTTTTTATCTTGTGATAGTATGCAAAGATAGGGCACATATAATACACTCAGCTTATTCAATAGCAAAGGTGTTTTGCCCAAATTTAGGTCGCGTGACACTAAATTGAATCATGTTGGCTCCGGTGGTTGGTTAGTGTTTGCGGTGGTAGTTACGGTGGAACAGAAATAAGGAGGGTTTCAAACAGAGGAAATGCTAATTCCTTTTCTCTGGAACCACGGAGCCAGATGCTCAATCCAAACCGGTACTAGAATTTTAAGACTGGCTACAACGTATGTTTTTGCTGTGCTGAAATAGGAGAAATAGTATTGGAGCATTGGTGTCCACCATTGTGGCTATCAATGTCAAGTTCAAATTTTGTTGAGCCGAGGCATGTTCATTCCTCGGTGGCTGGAAGAGTAAAAAATAATATCTCAACCGGCCGTTGGCCCTGGATGATTAAAATATTATATCCCAGATGGTTGTTGGTCCTGATCGTTGCGGTTGCTCCCTAGTCGTCGCTGCCGGCTGCATACATATATATACACGTTTAGGTCTAACCGTGTGTGCTTAATGTATTATAATAGTTCATCGATTTGTAAAGTTATTGATTTTATATTGGAGTATCTTATTGTGTGGCCTTTGATAATCAGATAGCATGCATATAGCTGAAATTAAATTAATTTCCAGCCAAGAATGCCATTGAATGTCTGTCACTTGCAAATTCAATATTTCTATTGATGAGCAGCACAACTTTCTAAGGCTTATAAATAGCCCAAATTCTCCGTCTCTGTACCAGACATTTCAGACTCACACAATATGCATCCTTTCATTCAGATATACACCATTGTTGTCTGCATCATATCCAGCTTCATCAGCTGCAATGCAGAAGATACCAGCAGACCACCCCAGACCCAGAGCAGCAGCCTGGTTCTTGGCCTTAGCCATGTGAGATCCCTGTATACCCCATCCATGACACTAGTGAACTCCACAAGCTATGACTTCCTGGACATCATAGAGCCAGTGACAGCATACACAGACGGCTACCTGCTGTCCCTGAACCTTGGCACTCCTCCACAGGTGTTCCAGGTGTACTTGGACACAGGGAGTGACCTCACCTGGGTCCCCTGTGGCAGCGGCACCTACCAGTGCACGGAGTGTGGTGGGCCCTCTGCGAAGCCGTCGTCTCCGACGTCGTTCCTGCCGTCGGAATCGTCGTCGAACACGAGGGAGCTCTGCGGGAGCCGGTTCTGCGTCGACGTCCACAGCTCCGACAACAGGTTCGACCCGTGCGCGGCGGCGGGGTGCGCCATCCCCGCCTTCACCGGCGGCCTGTGTCCCAGGCCTTGCCCTCCCTTCTCCTACACCTACGGCGGCGGCGCGCTGGTCCTCGGCTCACTCTCCAGGGACTCGGTGACGCTCCATGGAAGTGGAAGCACAACACGCGGCGGCGGCGGCGGTGGCGGTGGCCCGCTCCCCGTGGCCTTCCCCGGATTCTGCTTCGGTTGCGTAGGCAGCTCCATCAGGGAGCCGATCGGCATCGCCGGGTTCGGCAAGGGCGCGCTGTCCCTGCCGTCGCAGCTAGGGTTCCTCGGCAAGGGCTTCTCCCACTGCTTCCTCGGCTTCCGGTTCGCGAGGAACCCCAACGTTACCAGCCCGCTGGTGATGGGCGACCTCGCGCTGTCGTCGGCGTCGACGGCCGGCGGCGGCGGCTTCGTCTTCCAGATGAACTAGCTTCCAGATGCAGAACGTGGAGGTCGTGTACGATCTCGGGGCGTGTCGGGTTCCACCCGAGGGACTGCGCCGCGCTTCAAGCCTAGTAGTGCATGGATGGATGGTGCACGCGCGCGGCACATGCCAGAAATAAAGCATGATATCTTGTCATTAGTGCACGTGCACGATCCAACGGTGCGGTGCGTGAAGGACGTTGTTCGGTCGGTTAACCTGAGGTGGATTGGATGATCCGTACGACGTGCGTGCGGGATTTCAATTCAAAGCTAGCTGCCGTACCGAACGTACACCGAATACCAAGGCACTAGCAGAAAGCAAGTGGCGTGCAATGGGGGATTTTTCTTTTTTCCGATTCAGACGCAAATAATAAAAAGGCGCTTTGGTGAACGGAATTTGTGGTAAAGCTTGCGCACGCTTTTCCTGGCTTCATCGAAGTGCTGTTGCTTGATCTGGTCAAGGCACAATTGATTGATAATGCATGTTTTTATTGTCCTTTGCTTTTATGAAATGGCGGTGGCGACCGGGATTCAGGCCAGAAATTGGTAGCTGTGGTCTCGTTTTTTTTTTTTTTTGCGGATGATGCAGATTTAATGGAAGTAGTTTGTGCCGTACATCAACAAAGTCGCTGCAGTATAGTGGTGAGTATTCCCGCCTGTCACGCGGGTGACCCAGGTTCGATCCCCGGTAACGGCGCCTTTTTTTTTGTTGACGTCACTCATTGCAGTCTCAGAACGAATGGTCAGCCTACGTTTCGGCGAAATATACGCCATGGAATTCATTTGTAACTTTTTATTCAAATCGAAAAATAAATAAATTTGACACTAGTTTTTTTTATATTTAAAGCATGTCAAGACTTTGATCGGTTTAGCTTTAACGTTAATGGTATCACACGATTAGTCTATAGAACCAAAGTAAATTTAGCAATGTATCGTAGAATGGTATGGTCCTTTCGTATGATTTTCTGAAGTAATTCACCAAGATCGTGCACATTTTCCTAGTGATAAAAGTGAACACATACACAAATAAGCTCAAACTGCAATGGATGATCGTACGACCACTAGTTGTGCTACGGAGCAGAGGCGGTGAGCGGGGGTCATGATCATCATCCACATCGATGAGAACCTTTTGCTCTTGATATACGCTTTGTGTGTGTTCGTTCACCTAGTTCATGTGAGTATACACAAACCCATAGAGCATCCAGCAAACAAGCTGAGCAATCACAATGAAAAGGCTGAATTACCAGCATATCACATTAGTGACTAAATTTGTACATAGTTGTAAGTGAATGTACAGATGGAATGGATGGTCGTGGATGTACATGTATGCACATTCCCCTATTCAGCATGCCTTTTGGAAAGTGTCTTCTTGAGACCTTTTACAATCTTGGAAAACCATATTATATTCATAGTGAATAGTATGGTGGGGGCAACAGATATGAGAACACAAGCAAAAGTGTCCATCTGCTTAACCTGTAAACGAAAGGTATCAACTGATAAATATATGAGTGGTCTAATTTGTATAATGAATTCATTAGAACCACGAAATACCTGATCAAAATTTGTAAGGATGTGGTAAAACAAGTAGATGAATAGAACTATCCTGACCATCTGCATTAAGGAAATTCTCAAAACATTAGCACACTGCAAACCACTATACAATGAGATTTGAGATCCAATGTGCAGCCATAAGAAAAAGGCACCATACTGATTAGGCCAACAAAATTTGCATCCAGTTAAAGCTGTTACCCTTGATTGCTAGGGATGAAATATACTGTCATAGTAATGAAAATGACAAGTGAAGTGTTTTGGCACTTACCAGCCAAGTAACAAACATTGCAACTCCGTTGACAGTGTAAGCTTTGGAATTTTTCTTTCCAGCAACATCAAGGAACCTTGATGACACAGAGGTAGAACAACAGCTTAGATGGATTCAAAGATAACATCCAACCAACATTTTGTGTGACCTGCTAATTTATTCACTTACCATCGTAGGTTGATTCCTGGGGTGGTAGTCTCAGAGATGAGAAACATGTATGCGTATAACTGTCCTTCCCCAGAAAGCATAGCATATACAGCACAAACAAGGCACAGAATGTGGTGGAAAACCTGACAAAGGACACCAGGAGTAAATATTGCAAGCAGAGAATGAAGTCTACAGGGGGCAAATGAGAGCAATATGTCTAGGTTAAAACGGGAGACGAGAGGGCGTGGATAGCCAGGTAACAATCATAGCATGTTTACTTACATACTCCATACCACCAAGAGAAGGGTAGAACCAAAATATCATCGCAAGATCTGCAATGAAGTACCCTACAGAGACCTGGTAAAAAGCAGAACTGAGTCATATGAGATCAGGGAACATACAATATACTCCCTCTGGTCACAATACTTGACTCATTTGACTTTGTATGGTCTTCAATGCATATATTTGAACAGTGATTTCTTCTAGATTATATATTCTTAAAATATTTCAAACATAAGAGATTTTGCAGGTATTTTGAAAACAAATTGGCACATATAACTTGCATGCTTCCAAACTAAATAATATAATAGTTATTAACGTTTGTAAGTTTTTAAGGTTTGACCAAGTGTTGTCCTAAACGGTAAGTTTTGCTGACCAGATGGAGTATATGTCAACAAAGAAATCTGCCTGCTAGAACAGTGACAACAAAGTAATAGCATACCCCCAATGTTAAATTGGAGAGGTGTGAACTCCGAAACGTTACTGGACCATCCAGCTGATCAGAGAACAAATCTGATAAGAAGACTAGGTATACTGACATCATTATAATGAATATTGCATGGACAGTGGACATTCCTCTGGAACAGAGAAGGATTAGATTGAGTATCATCAGAAACTTATAGATAACCTGCTGGATAAATTGCAATGCTAATCTCACCTGTTGTTCCATTCAATCTTTTTCATCTTTGTAAGAGAGGCATAACCTTTGAAGTAAACAGAACTGATTGTATGTGTGAAGTCATAGGCCTGAAGTAATAAGAATAGACAATAATCAAGATATTAGATGGGGCTTTAGTATGTTATATGAGGCTACAGATCATTTGAAAATTATCTTGAAGAATGTATCATCAGCATATTCAATTTCTGAAACTATGCCATATTAACATCTACTGTTGAGACACGTGAGTTATTTCAACTCTCAATGATTCTATTCATTTGTAGATTTCAAAACAACACTATAGCTACTAGCTAGTGTTATGCAGTTGAGTCATCTCTTAGCTTAGCTGTGCCAATTGGTTGAGCCTTAGAAAAAAATCTTATAGTTCAATTTCCTTTTGTTTTTGAACTGTTGTCCACATTTGCATCCACTTTCCATCTTTGTTTTCTTACAATGCAAAATATGCAGTTACCATACATGTCCTAGAAAATTAACATTGTACTGTTATATTCAAACAGTTTTTTCAAAGAATTATTTTACATTAGGTGTTAGCTCAAAAATGTCATTCTCCTTATCAAAATGTTTCCCATTTATGCACAGCTTAGAACACATTGAGCTAAATTCAAGAAAAATAACTAAACTCCGAGTCTTAATACTGTGAAGGATACCTTTCACACTGGAAAAAGAAAGGAACTATATGCCTCACCTAATTTCTCTTTTCCACTATAAATAAGGATTAGGCAGAAAAATAAGATTTGCACAGGTTGCCACAAAAAAGGCTTCACAATCTGTGAAAGTGTTTTGCTGATTCATGTATTTAATAATGAATAGTAAGGATCAAAATGAAACAAACAAACCACTGAGCTGATCTGTCAAGTTATGATTACTAAGGTTCAAAATGAAACTCAAACAAACTACTGAGCTGATATATAAAGTTATGAATACTAAAGGTTCGAAATGAAACTCAAACAAACTGAGCTAATCTATCAATTTACGTATATATTTTTGTTTCCATCTACAGATACAAATATGGTCCCATGTAAATGCACTGCAAGATTAAGCATCAAATTTAACATATGAAGTCGGAGTGGATAAATAACAGTACCAACTTGCACATCAGGAGCCCCACGAGCACACTAGTGTATAGAACATATGAATCTGCTAGCAAGTATTCCTTAAGAAGCAGTTCTGCTTTATACTTGTAGGCCTTAGCTGCCATGATTGGGTCAACAGGAAAATCCATGATCTGATCTATCAAGTCAACACATATTAATAAGTCAAGGAGATACATGTTAATTAAAAATAGAAAGAAAAACAAACAAACAAATTGAATAATATAACGATAATAAATGTCTCATGGTATCTAGGGTCCCATAGACAGTATGAATATTGGGTGTGTAACAGCCAGTGGAATGGGGTGTTGCCAGAGCCAGAAGTACTAATACAAGATCAAGCCATTTGAATATTTTTGGAATTTGTACAGTTTCTAGAGGATTTGCATCGCCTTTTGGCTTGGAGCCAGGGCTGCAACTAGGATAGCCCGAGTACTAGCTCCGCCACTTGGAATTGCACAAAAAGAGGAAACATATTTCAGGCAAATTGGGAATTTCAGCATGGGTGACTAGTGCTTTGGTGAAAATATCATATATCCAGATATGTACCCATTCACCCATTTTCACTCAATCGCAATAGCTAGTGCGTTTCCACCTGTTATGCATCCTTTACGTTAAAAAGGAAACTGGGTCCCTAGGAGAAAAACATCCCTTGGGACATTGCATCAGGAAGAGGATCACAACACAGGGCCCAGAAAAGAGACCAAAGGGCAGACCACCCAGGAACACACTCAGCAAGACCTGTTTTTTGCGAGAACCAGAGTTCGGTTGGTGGTGTAACAGTTGGACACTGCCACCAGAAAATGTCATCATTCACCGATATCATTTACAGATATTCCCTCAGTTCAGATCCAAATTAAAGTTCATTTTTCCTAAGAACAATATATTAACGCCTACGAGTTCAATAAATGCACAATTATTAGAGCAGCTCCAGTGTTCGCTACACACTAGAGGTGCCCTTAGAGCCAAAGATTTTGAGTTCAAATCGTGACAGACATAATTAAATAAAATAATTGTAAAGGACTCCTATTTCCACGTTTGAGGCATGAGAAGTGTGTGAGGGAGTTTAAGATGGTGTTAGGTTCACAAATATGTAATCTGATTTGATTACAGGGGTAACAGATAACGTTGATTCTGTTTGTTTTGGTTCAGCAGTAATCTTATCACGCCATGATCTGATACCGGTCTATAGAAAATTGTTATCCCTGCCCCACGAGCGTGAATCATTACAGTTTGGTCATCGTCTTCTAATTGAATTGTCCACCTTTCGTTAATAGGTTAGGCTTTTGGTTTGAAGTGGTCCATGCATGCAACTCAATAATAAATTTAGCCAAAGTTAGAGAAATTTGACTTATGAAAAAGCTAAGAGAGCTACAATTTAGAATGGAGGGAGTATGTATTTTTAATAGCATGTACCTTGGATTTTATGGTGAAGCCAGTGCAAATAACACAAAACAATAACAGATGCATACTGCTACCATGTACATGATATCAATCCCCCTTTCAATTCCACACGGACAGACTGGAAGCGCCGGAAAACGAGAAGTTTGTACAAAAACTAAGATCGAAGCGCAAAGAGAACTAAATATCTCTAGCAATCTAGCATCCACTGTACTTCCAGATGGTTGACAAGACTACCAATAGTCGAAACCCACCACGGAATACACCGCGGGGATCCACTAACGCCGCAGGATCAGACGAAGCCGAAGCACCCAATCCACCAGCACATGGCGAGAGCATCCGAACAAGAGGAGAAGCCGGGAGAAAAAAAAAAGGAGGGACGAGAATGGCACCGACCGTTACCTGCGCGTGGCGGCGGTTGTGAAAGAGGGAGGCGCTGCCTACTGGCGGTGGCGGTTGCCGCGAGCCTGGGGTTGCGTTGCGTCGGAGAAGAAGCAACCGGATTGGATACTAGATTGGATTGGAGCCTGGACCTGGAGGATGCTGATTTGTTCGTTGATGATGGCTTCAGTGGCTTTTGTCGCTGTTCTTGTTTCTTGGAAGGGTGGTCATACAGGATGGGGACGTGCAGAGGATGGATGGAGATTGGAGAACGTGCTGGAAGACGCTATGGGCAGGAAAAGGCCCAGGGCAAAGGAGATTATTTATTGGAGAAAAAGAAAGGAACACAAAGGCAAAGGCAAAGGCAAATGTGACAGCGAACATGCCGTACTTCTTCAATCATACACATACGATCCACACGTATAGGTACCAATATTTTTTTCGAGGATTTACATGTTACTGTCTCCATTATAAAATCTAGAAGTTGATTATTTAACGAGAGAGTATAAAATATGGGAATGTTTGTTACTATTGACATGTCTTGTTGGAGTCCAAGTATAAGTTTGACTAAATTTATGTGATAATATAATAATATTTATGATATTAACTAAATATTATTAGATTTATTATCAGTTATATTTTTATAGTTTATACTATAGCTATTCGACATCATAAATCTTTAAAGTTTTTTTCTATAATTATTGGTCAAACTTAAAATATTTTGATTCTTCAAAATTCTTAGAAGATCTTATAATTTGGAATGGAGGGATTACATATTTCTATGATGCTCACTATAAAATGAAAACTTAAAACAGAAGGAACGGCAGCACTGATTCCTTTCCAACTGCGGTTTTCTTGAGGGTAGAGAAGAAAGTGGGAGTCTGTTCTGCTTCTATTTTTCTGGCTTCTTTCGGCTTGTTCTGCAGTAACTCTGTTCCTGCTTTTTTCAGCCGAATCAGCGGTTCGACTGGCTTATAATATAAGTCGAACAGAGCCTGGGTTCGTCATTTTTGCTTTCACTTTCCAGCACAAGTTGCTTGGGCTAAGAAAACATGATGTACTGTGTATTCAGATTTCAGACATCTTCTCCGTTGAAGATTGCAGACATGCTTTTGTGGAGTCTGATATGGTTTGAAGTCATCAACAGTGACTCAATGACTTCTACAACAGGAGATGGAATATGTGCCTCAGGGCCTTTTTAGAATACAAGAATTTCATATGAATCTACAGGAATCAATTTATTTTCATAGAAAAAAAAGCCATAAAAAACAGGAAAAAAATCCCCACGTTCCATAAGAAAAAAAAAGCTAAAGTTTGTGAACTAGTCAGAGTGACATTCGGAGGCCCAGAACAGCACCGCGGACCGTGGAAGGAAACATGGAAATTAATTCTTATATTCATATTATAAATTCTCTGTTTTATTTTTTTTCATATACAGCTTGTGTTATTGTATAATACAGTTCATCATGAATAGAAAAAACTTAGAAGAAGTATATAGTTTAAGTGACTAACCATGGAAATGATTACCGAAGTCTGATTTATCATTGACCTCCTAAAAAGACAAATATCAGAGCAACTTCAACAGTTTGACAATTTTGGTTTGGCAAACCATGGAATTTGCCAACTCTGAAATAGATGTGCCAAAGTAAAAAATATGCAATCTCCAACAGTTCCCCATAATGACTTGGCAAAAATAGAAAAAAAAGGAAGGAAAAAAAATCCGCCGCCCAGTGTTTCACCGTGAAAAAAAAGGAAGGAAAAAAAAGAAGAAAAAAGGCGCCGTCCAGTGTTCAGCCGTGAAAAAAAGAAGGAAAAAAAATTACCTCTCCTTTTCACGGTCTCCAAATTGCCAAGTGCATGCTCTTATTTGCAACTTTGGCAAAAATACCAAGCCTAAATGTCAAACTGTTGGCCACTAGTTTTTTAGTTTTTTTGACAAAATTAGATATGTCAAATCTAAATGTCAAACTGTTGGAGTTGCTCTCAGCAGTCTCTTTCTTGGTTGATATTGATACTCTAGAAGCTGCAAGAATGGCAAATATTTGTGAGTTTATTTAGGACCAAATAATCCTTTATAAAAAGGTTCCAGACCTGTTCAGTGTCTTCTGACAGAACCGTTGTCCTTTTTAATTCCTTTATTTATTTACTTTTAAAATTCAATGCGTGCAGCTCTGAAAATAGGAACTATTTGAGGACATTGATTATTGTAAGTGATGATACCGCTTACCGCCAGCAAAGTTGAACTTTGAAAATAGAAGTGTTGGTCGAAGTGAACAAGAAATCTTCGTTCACAAACAGTAGGAATATTTTTGATAAGGGTCATAAATTCTGCAATGGCAAAAATGATGAATCTTAAATTCATGCTAAGAAAGAACAGATGATCACACCATGATAGTGGAAAGGCAATCTTTAATCGATCATGAGGGTGACAAAAGTGCTAGTACACACTACACACATCACACATGACACATTTGGCATCAAATTAAGGGGAACCCAAATTAAGCGATTCTAGCTTTCCTTTCACACCCACCTGTATGCTAGGCACCTACACTACTTATTTATTATATGTGGAGGTGCCATAATCTTGTGGGAAAGTAAAGTTTGCCCTTGAGGGCACATGCCCTCGCATTGTGATCCACACGATTTGCATTGAGATGTGTGCACAACAGTAGAGTGATACTATTATATTGTCTCTCTAGTGTTGTCTATATATCTCAATGTGAATCGTGTTGACCACAGTGCGAGGAGAGGAAAAAAAAACTGCTTCCATAATCTTGCTGCATCCACCTTTGACCTCTAGTTTGTCATCTTTGGTCAGTTATGTGTTTCACACTCGCAAAACAAACAGGAGGAGGAGGCAAAGAGGGTATAGTCTTATTATGTCACTGAGTCAGGGTCTAGAAATGTTGTTGGTACTTGCTGATCATTTGGTCATGTACTTTTACATCTGCCATCCTTTGCAGCTGCTAGAGTAGCAGGAAAGCAATGAGCCTGCCTTGCATTCCTTCTTGTCTTTTGGTTATCTGTCGCTCCCCTGCCAACACAGGACATTTCAGTAAACTGCATAGAAAATCTCTGATAACTGATCAGACTATATATAATAATTGTACATCCGAAGAATTAATTATATCATCGGCCTGTAATCATTTCCCATCGATGCTTCACTGTTGCTATTTTGGCCTCGGGAGTACGCATCTGAAGCAATGTCAGACTCCACAACCCTGTTTGTTCCCCAAAAAAAAAAGACTCCACAACCCTGTTTGTAACCAAGAAATGAAACAGCACAACAGCATCGCAGGGCGACGTGGAATGCGGCATGGAAGGCCCATAATTATCTCTCTAGCTCAGCAGTGTCACGATGCGAATGTGTTCGTGTGACGGCAATGGATGGATTGGGCGTGACAAAGTGCGTCTACGGATCTCTACAAACCTTCCCCTTCCGGAAAGGATCTCGTCCAACCAGTCGGACAACAGCGTGCTGCCGACCCCCTCCTCCACTCTTGAGATTTCGGCCCATCAGCGAGCGACGCAGCCGTAGCAACGATTTCGGCCCAGCAGAGCACCACACACAGTCGTGGTCCAACTCCAATCGTCCCCGGCGAGACCTCCGGCGAGTCCACGCCCGCGCCCTTCCCGACGAGCCCGCGCGCGCCCGGTGGGGATGGTCGGCGGCTCCTCCCTCTCTCGCCTTCGGTGGTGGTGGCGGGGTTCGACGGCGGCGGCGGCCATGGCGAGGTAGGCCTCCACCACCACCACCACCCTCCTCGTCCTCCTCCTCCTCCAGATCTGCTTCTAGGGTTCCGACGAACTCTTCCCTATCTTCCCCAACTCCAGTGGGATATAGAATGGCAGGCCGACCGGGGAGGTAGGTAGCCCAGGCACTGGGGATGGTTGATGGGCGGTTTAGGGGAGCTGGTGGTGGTTGTGGCGGTTGGGCCAGGTCGGGGCGGGGGTCGTTCAGCCATGGCGGTGGCGACGGTGGCGGGGAGGGGAAGAAGGCGGCGCCGCGGACGAGGTAGGGTTTCGCTGGAGCTCCGACGAAACCCTAGCTCGCCGCGGCGGGGGCAAGGGCAAGGAGGAGCGCGGCTACCGGCGTGGTCGGATGGGCACGTGTAGAGGTGGACCTACTGGGCCATCCACGCGGAAGCGGGCCATGCGCAGGACAATACAGTGGATAAATTATTTCTCTGACGGGGGTGTATAATCGCCCCCTTCCCCTTCCCTTGTATCGAGATTCTCCATGTAGCACTGCATCGTCGCTTGCTGCATCTTCACTCATTCCAGATGAAGCAGGGACCAACGTGGCCCACTCGAGAGCCTTTTCGATTGATCGTTCACGTGCGTGCATGCGTTCCAGTCACCAGTTGCCAGTCACGGAACGGAAGGCCGTCTCTGAACGTACTCAAGTCAACCTGGGCCTGGGCTGGCTGTGGCTCCCATCCTTGACGACGACGCAGGCACGCAACCTTCTCGTCGTCGTTGGTCGCTTCCCTTTGGCCCTTTTGCATGCCCTCCCTGTTTATTCGTTTGTTTAGTCTTATATCCCCCTGACTTTCCCCAATACTACAACAAGAGATGAATTAAGAGGAGACGACGACTTGTTGCTGTTGTTGGCTGGCCCGCCCAATCATCCTCAGGCGACCTCGTCACTGGTACTGCCTCCAAATGTGCTCGCCACGACCGCAGCGGCAGAGGAAGACGCGGCCTTTTTCAATCTTGTACCTGCCGGCGCCGGCGGTGAGCAGAGAGGAAAGGGAAGCACCGACAGCCGCCACGTGTGAGGCTCCCAGGCCTCTCTCTCTTCGATAGGGCTCTGAGTTGACGACCTCCAACTACAATCGCTTAGTTAGTGCAGCGCATGAAACTCCCAAGACCAACAAATACTACAATCGCTTAAGAGTAAGTAAGTATGTCAGCATTATATTAGAAGGAATAATCTTTGTTCTTCAGGTAGGCTGACAAGCTAAAATATGCCGGTGCTCTCCAAAGTCTTCCATAAGCAAATGCATCTTATATTTCTATGTCGAATACTTTTTTTTTTTGGCATAAGTCTGTTTAAATATCGTGCAAACGCTACAATGGCATTGACGCGCAGCTAATCAAACCGCGGAAACCTGCAGTCCAAGAACAACGCATGGAATCAGCTGAGTAGCGGTGTGCTAATACTAATAGATTATTAGTAGTAGTAGTAGTAGTCCAATTAGTAGTAGTAGTGACTGGCTTTGGCAATTGGCTTCTTCGTAGTCGTTGCTCGCATGTTCACTCAGATTTCGAACTCGTTCGCAAGTCATCCGCCACGTACGGGTCCGGCAGCAGCGATAAATGTAAGCATACACGGTGAAGAAGAAGCAGATGAATCGTCAAGCAGATAGCTAGCACGAGACTGTCATTGGATTTCCTCGCAAAGGGGATAAGAAAAAGATTGGCATTTGGGGGTTGATGGCCTGGATAATTTACATTACTACTCGTATCTCTTTAAGTACTCCCATAATAACTCCACACTCGATTTCTCGTTTCCGGCAGAGCATGAAGATCTTGATTTATGACAGGGAATTCCGAGAACAACTCTCTCTCTCTCTCATGCAAATGGGCCATGTAGATCTGTAATAAACTTCGGAGTCCAAGATGACACCACAAGAAGTGCTGACGGTTGCCACACCGTCGTCGCATTGCATGCCGCGTTTCCTCTCACACGTGTCCCTGTGCTGATCGGTTTTCAGCTCTTAGACTAGACAAAGCACCTCGTTCTGACTTGTGACAGAGAAACTGTCAGCGGTCAATGTGTGTTCTGTCAGTGATTCAATTCCTGCTGTACTACTCCATACTGAGAAGAGTCAACTCGGTTTAAGCTGTCTGTGCACCCTGCTCAGGAAACCGGCAGAGCGTAGCGGCTGCCGAAATGGAAACCAGGAGCTGGCACCGGGAAACGACCAGCTGTACCCTGGAGCTCCTTCTCCTTCCTTCCTCCATTCCATTGAAGGATTGGCTTGAACCGGGCAGCCAAGAAAAGAAGGCAACAAGGACCCAAAAGACCCAAAGGCACAGCAGCACGCGGTAACGAAGAGCTCCCGCTGGCTGGCTGGCAGCACAAGCTGGCCCCCGCGGGGTGCAGGTGCAGGTGCAGGAGGCAATGCATCGCAAGCAAGGTAGCGCTGCCCGCATTAAACGATGCACGCACACAACACAGACACAGGCATCCACCAGCGCACCGATCTGTCGTCTGTCTGCATGATGGGGGCTATGCTCACTGCACTGCACGGCTGCACGATTGGGATCTTCAGATGCTGCTGCTGGCTGCTGTTCATATCCCGTCCTTTCCTGTCCTGTCCCACAATAAATCACCCCTCCGATCCGGTGAAATCTTGCCCAATATCTCCCAGTTCAATTTAAACATATATACGGAGTACACCAAAAAAAAATACAGTACGGAGTAAAAGGCAAGTAATCTCGTCAGAGATCTACGTACGTATCTCCCACCAGGCAGGCTGCTGCCATCTCCTCATGTATCTTACTGTAGTATAGATATACCAAATTTGTCCCAGGGCGTCCAGATTCGAAGCCTAGGTACCCCCTGTCCCGTAATCATGGACGTTGTTAACGCAACCAAACACAGGCAGCTTGTCGGAATCGCAACGCCGTAGGAGTACTAGATCCAATCTCGCCTCGCTGTGCCATCCCTCCGCTTGTCCTCTCCGACCCTCGTCCCCCTGTGCTGTGCTGACATGACGCGCGCAGGCAGGCAGGCAGGCGGAGCCGATCCATTCCCATACCGCCGGTTGTTCCGCTGTCGGTCAGCCCAGTGCCGAGGGTTGCTTCATCGCCGTGGGCTTCGGTGTTGTGTCCGTCCGATCCGATCCATGGATGGATGGATGGATCAGTTTGGTTTTGACCTGACCTCACTGCTTTCTTCATCATTCTATTGTGTGCTACTACACGTAGGAGTACCGTACTGCTACAGCCTGCACTCCTGACGCCGAACGGAGACGGATAAAATTCGTGCGCGCCAGAGCCAGAGCCACCGACAGCGCCAGGCGCCAGGCCGCAACCGCACGTAACGAATAGAGAGAGCGTCGTGCGAGCCCACTCGGCGGGCACGCCCACACACACGCGGCCCCGCCGAACCGAACCAACCGACCGACCCCAACCGCGGTCGCACGGTTAAAAAAAAGAGAGAGAGAGAGAGAGAGAAGGGTCCCGGCCGTTTCTTCGATTTGACTTCCACCCGCTGTGAATTGAGAAGCCGCCGCGAAGCGTCCTGTTCTCCCTGAGCCCTGACGGACCATCCGCTAGTTTTCTGTGCTCTCGTTCTCACCGCTGGCGGCGCGGCGCCCAGCCAGCTGCGGCTATTCGTTTTAACCACTCCAGCACTCGGTTTTACTACGCCGTAACGCGGCTAGGGGGACGTCAAAACTCAAAAGGGCGCCTTTTTTTAAATATATTTATTAGTCGACGGCGACGGTGGTGAGAGACGGGAGACACAGAAGGAAGGGGGGCAGCCCGCTAATAAATAAAGCGGGGGGCGAGCTCGCCTGCTAGACCGACGTGGTGAGCTGTTCTTCCGCTCTCTCTCTCTCCGCGGTGGTGTTTCTCTTCCGGCTATTAAGGCCCTTCTTGATGAGTAGGTGAGGGAGAAGGAGGAGGAAGAGGGGGCGACGACGAGCCGAGCAGGAGAGAGCCGGGTCGTCGCTGCTACTGCGAGGGTTGGTTGGTTTGGTTCTCCGTGTGTGCAAGCCATCCCGCCCGCTCGCCCGCCGTCGTGGTGGTGGTGGTGTCATTGCGTGCAGCGTGCCAATGGCGCCATCGTGGTGGGGGAGGGACGGGGCGAGGGGCAATGGCGTCGTCAGCGTCGGCGGCGGCACGCCGGTGGTGGTGAAGATGGAGAACCCGAACTGGTCAATCTCCGAGGTCGACGCGTCTGAGGTGTCGGCGGCGCCTGACTCTCCGGCAGGCACCGGCGGCAAGGCGGGGCGGGGCAAGAACGCGCGGCAGATCACGTGGGTGCTGCTCCTGCGGGCGCACCGAGCCGCGGGGCGGCTGACGGGGGCGGCGTCGGCGGCGCTGTCGGTCGCCGCCGCCGCGCGCCGCAGGGTGGCGGCGGGGCGGACGGACTCGGACGCCGCCCCGGCCCCCGGGGAGAGCACCGCGCTCCGGACCCGCTTCTACGGCTGCATCCGGGTGTTCCTCGTCCTCTCGCTGCTGCTGCTCGCCGTCGAGGTGGCCGCCTACTTCCAGGGCTGGCAACTCCTTCAGGAGGAGGTCGGCGCCGGCCTCCTCGCCTTTGATGGCCTCTTCGCCGCCGCCTACGCTGCCTGGATGCGCGTCCGGCTTGACTACCTCGCGCCGCCGCTGCAGTTCCTCACCAACGCCTGCGTCGTCCTCTTCTTGATCCAGAGCGTCGACCGTCTCGTGCTTTGCCTGGGTTGCTTCTGGATCAAGCTCAGGGGGATCAAGCCTGTGCCTCTGGCCGCCGCCGCCGCAGCCGCCGACAAGGAGGACGTCGAGGCCGGTCTCGAGGACTTCCCCATGGTGCTCGTGCAGATGCCCATGTGCAATGAGAGAGAGGTAAGCTCAAGTCCTCAACCATCCTTCCCCTTCCTTTTGTTTTGTTGTTTGTTGTTTGTGCTTGTGGATTGAATTTTGGGATCAGGCTTCCTGGTGACTCCTGTCTCCTAGTTGGTTCTAGTCAACCCAGCACAAATATAGAGTGGACGAGATGCATTGGTGGTCTGGATCTTTGACTTGTGTCTCCAATCAATCACAACTGATTTTGGTGCTTTCTCAAGTTTAAAGTTGCTTCTGTCCTAGTTAGTCGGTACCTGAGATCAACAGGATTTAATTTTTGCACTACAAACCTTAGATTAGATTGTCGCGGTTGGTATTCGACGTACTTTCAGCAAGAGCACACTTCGTTTCTTTCTATCCAAATCTCAGTACCCTTGTTGTCAACCAACCAGTTTAATAATTGGCAATGCTAGAGATTGGATATCAAACTGTAGCATAAATCACAGCTTCCACAAACCTATAGCTTCTGAGCAAGATGATAGGAGATGATCTGCTTACCATTGCACTTTCTTTGAAACATAAGTCCAATTCAGTTAACATCTTCAAATTGGATGTTGCAGGTGTACCAGCAATCCATCGGTGCAGTTTGCAGCCTGGACTGGCCAAGGTCAAATTTCCTGGTCCAGGTGTTGGATGATTCTGATGATGCTACCACTTCAGCACTTATCAAGGAGGAGGTGGAGAAATGGCAGCGAGAGGGTGTGCGCATAGTATACCGGCACCGGGTGATCCGGGACGGCTACAAGGCTGGAAACATGAAATCAGCCATGAAGTGCAGTTATGTGAAAGATTATGAGTTTGTTGTCATCTTTGATGCTGATTTCCAGCCACAAGCGGATTTCCTGAAGCGCACTGTGCCCCATTTCAAGGTTTGGCTCAATTGTACAATGCTAGCTGCCGTACTTGACAACTAGTCCTATTAGATGTATTTTCTGAGAATTTGAGCGTGCAATTTGCAGGGAAAGGATGACGTCGGGTTGGTTCAGGCAAGATGGTCTTTTGTAAACAAGGATGAGAACTTGCTGACCAGACTTCAGAACATAAATCTTTGCTTCCACTTTGAGGTGGAGCAGCAGGTGAATGGGGCGTTTCTCAACTTCTTCGGGTTCAATGGCACCGCGGGAGTCTGGAGAATTAAGGCACTCGAGGAGTCTGGAGGATGGATGGAGAGGACAACAGTGGAGGATATGGACATAGCTGTTCGAGCACATCTCAAGGGGTGGAAGTTTATCTTCCTAAACGATGTTGAGGTATTGGCCAGTGTTCACTGCTGCTGCTTAAGCAGAATATGCCTTCCATAAAGACATGATAACTTAACCTCTGTAACTTCTCTTTCAGTGTCAGTGTGAATTGCCAGAATCCTATGAAGCATACACAAAGCAGCAACACCGGTGGCACTCAGGTCCCATGCAATTGTTTAGGCTCTGCTTTGTGGACATAATCAAATCTAAGGTATGACACTTTTTTATCTGTAGGCACGTTGTGAAAGCTAAAATGTTTGGGGAAAGTGTTGAGCATGCCCAGTAAAATGTATCTTGTTTACAAGGAACAAGGGTGCTTCCCATTATATTATTTGGTTTCATAGGAAAACCCACAAGATGAAGTAATTGCTATGAAGCGTCAGCTACATTGTTGTAGTTAAATAAAAAAAACATCGAATTAGAATCTGATCTTTCAAGTAGTTGCCTTTATGCATCTTATTTTTTCAGTTCATTTGAATCATTTGTTTAATCTACTTGTGGTTTGTCTTTTTGTTCTTCACATTTGAGCTTTTCTGTTCAAGCTTGCACAGTGTAGGCATAAGGTTATTGGATAGCTGACCTTATGTTGCTGCTTACTTTCTACTGCAGATTGGATTCTGGAAGAAGTTCAATCTCATATTCCTTTTCTTCCTCCTCCGGAAGCTCGTCCTACCCTTCTATTCATTCACTCTTTTCTGTGTTATCCTTCCCATGACAATGTTCGTTCCTGAAGCTGAACTCCCTGCATGGGTAGTATGCTACATTCCAGCAACAATGTCCATCCTCAACATCCTCCCATCCCCAAAATCTTTCCCGTTCATTGTCCCATACCTCTTGTTTGAGAACACCATGTCTGTTACCAAGTTCAATGCCATGATTTCCGGCCTGTTCCAGCTCGGGAGTGCCTACGAGTGGGTTGTCACCAAGAAATCAGGCCGTTCTTCTGAGGGTGATCTCCTAGCCCTAGTTGAAAAACCCTCTAAGCAACAAAGAGTAGGTTCTGCACCAAATCTTGACGCACTAACAAAGGAGGAGTCAAATCCTAAAAAGGACACCAAGAAGAAGAAGCACAACAGGATCTACAGGAAGGAACTCGCGCTGTCCTTCCTTCTGCTAACAGCAGCCGCCCGCAGTTTGCTGTCTGCCCAGGGCATCCATTTCTACTTCCTCCTGTTCCAAGGGGTTTCATTCTTGGTTGTCGGCCTCGACCTAATTGGCGAGCAAGTGGATTGATAGCAATAAGCAGTATAATGGGTTATTTTTTTTGTTGGTTTGCTTGAAGAAATCTTCGCAAGCATCAAAGGGCTCTTTGTAAAGGGAAGAGCGTCGCCCTCTTTGATTTGATGCTTACACGAGGAAAAACCTTGGTCCCTGTTTCAGGACAGGGCTCAGAAGATTCACCAGAGATACTGAAATGTGGAGCTGTAGATAGGTATAGTTTGGGTTTAGCCTGTGAGATGCTTTTATTCTTTCAGGTTTCGATTCTTTTGTAAGAATTAATATTTCTGTCCCTGTATGGGCTCTTTTCTCTTTCTTTTTCTTTTTCTTTTTTGATGACAGACTTTACCTTCAAATGAAGATAATACTTGTGTTCACTTCACCGTGTATTTGATCAATCAATTACGATGATTATTGAGGTACATCTCCTAGAAGTAGTATATACTGTGAAGGGCAACGGTGTGGCTCACAAATGGAGCCTGTTGGTTGATGAAACCCTGTGTCGTGTTCCATGTTGCTACATGCTGTCTTTTTCTTTGGCCTCATCATGTGCGTTCAGCAGGGATATGTTTTGCGTTGCGTGATTAGTGTCCCCATCCTCGAAAAGGACAGCGATCCATGAGTGTGTCCCCCTCTGTTTGCAACCATCCATGTGGAAGTAAATAGAAAATGCTAGTTACCAGTCGGCTAATCTTCCAATTGGCGACCTGACATCTTGAAATAGTATTAGGACAGTACTAGTAGCTCTCAAGTGACAAACACATCTGCTGGGTTGTATTGTATGAGTGGTTTCTGTGGACCATCTGCTGTATTTTCCTTTGTCTTTTTTACATGGCCTGGCTGTTCCGGCTTCCAATTGAGGGGGGAGCCGGGAGGGAGGGGACGGATGGTCCATCTGTTCGAGTGTTTGGGCAGGTTCAGACTGACTGAAGTACTGAACCTAGATTTCAGTTTGGGTTGGGCAGTAGTAGGACTCTTCAGTCTTCAGCAGTTCAGCTTCTCCTTCTAAAATTGTTTTTTAGGTCTTGTTCATCAGTATTATTTCAATGGTATTTTTCAGCAAACAAATAATATTTTCCTTAAACAACGGATCAGCATAAGTCAAATTTTAGAGAAGCCAACAGTGGTTGCACATTACATTTTGAAGCGATTAGCTCCCTAGGAAACCGTATCAGCTTTTACAAGCCGCTGTTCCGGGCTAGAATGTGGAAAGTGGGGAAAAGAAAAAGAATCGGGTGCCAAATGCAATGCAATGCAGGGCAGCGCACATGGGCTCCAATCCCCCCCCTCCTGTTCCGGCAACGTCCCCATCGCGCTCGCGCTCGAGATCTCGGGACATAATCAGACACGCTTTCCCCGGCGGATGATGATGATCCCCGTGTAAACAGGCCCTTAATTTGCCCGTAAACATCTGCTCGAGTTCCCCCGGACGGCGACGTGCCATCCGATCCGATCCGCCGGTGACGGAACACTCGCGGTCGCGCCCGCACGCACGCGAGAACGTGGATGCCGCCGCGTGAGACGGTAAAGCCGGTAGTACAGACTACAGAATAGTACGTACACGCGTTTGTTGGGACTTGGGACTGGGAGCAAGAGCACGGCGCGTACCGTGCCTTTTTTTGGCCGGGGCAAGTGGACGTGTCCGTCTCCCGACTGCCGTCGCCCGTCGGCATGTGCGTGACCGCCCAGTGTTGACTGCACTGCACGCGCCGTCGCGCACCAGCTCCCTCTACGGTCCGGCCTCACATGGGCTCCATCCAGAGTTCCAGACCCGCGGCCTCTGCCGACCGGCGGATGGTCTCAGGGCAAGCACAGGCAGCACGCCGCAGGCAGGGGCGGCATCCGGCAACCTTCGTGCGCGAGACACGCTGAGCGGAACGGATGCCGATGCCGATGCCGATGCGATGCCCTGCCAGTGCCCCTGCCCGCCCGGTGGGTCGGTCGCTGCATGACTGGACTGTGAAAGAGAGACCGACGCGGGCTGCCGGAATTGGCCCGGCAGGCGAGCGGCCTCCGCCGAAAGGCAGATGGTCCCGTCGTTCCCTCGCCCCGCACGCCCATGCCCACCTGACTCGACTCTGCCTCTGCCTCTGCCCAAACTGTTTTCTGACGCAGAAGAACATGGCACGCCACGAGGGCCATCCGCCATTCCCCTCGCCTCGCCGTCGCCGCTGCCGGGAAAGAAGAAATCAAATCAACAGACCACGATAGCTTTGCCGAATACCGACCGACGGCAAATATCATATCATTATCATGAGTCGACACAGTTGCCCATCTACATCAGCATCAGCTATTCAGATCTCAATTATTTGCTCGTATGAGATAGACCAGCGAGAACGAAATTCAGATCCACATAGTGGTACTGGTACACTGGTGGTAGGTTTACATACATACACAAGGCCCGCCCCAAAGCGAGCGCTCTCACTCTCTGTACAAGCTACAGGACGGGGCCAAGGCCAATAATACATACAGATGCAGCACTTGCCATTAGCACTAACACGGGGCGGCAAGAGACATGCTTATTATTATCGCGATTCCGCATCAGGGAACGGGGTATCCAAGACCGATCTAGGAGTACTTGCTTGGACTCATTACTTCCGGACTTCTTCTAATAACAACAGCAAAGCAATGATCCTTGGATGTGATCTCTCGGCCGGCCCTACTGCTCCATCCAATGAAGCCACCACGTGGTTGCGCGGGGTGTCGGATCATCATCATTGTGTGTGCGCCAGGACCAGACTGTTATGAGCTTCACTTGCCCAACTTGAATGGCTATTGCCCATCCCTTCTATTCCTGTCATCGTCATCGTCATCCTCCAGGTCACTGAACGATACGTCCTCCTCCTCCCGCCCCAGTGAAGCTCTGTTGCCTGCTGCCTGGCTGACCTCGTCGGTAGGATAGACGTCGTCGGGCCATTCGTCGACTTCCTCTTCGTCAACAGCCTCGAAGCGAAGCTTGGACGACTCGGCCTTGCTCTCGTTTGTCACTGCTAACTCTTCCTCGACCACTGACTTGTCAACCATTTCCACTTCAGTGGTTGAAATTGCGAATTTTTTGGGCACGATTTCGGGTATGGTATCAGAAGAAGGTTCTTCAAACGATGAGTTCTCTGGAGTGTCAATATTATCTTGGATGATTGAAGGTTCGATCACCTTCTCTTCGGCAGGAGGAGTGGATGCATTCGAACTCTCTGATGATTCATCAGGAACCTTGGACCCCCTCTTATTCTGAGACTGTAAACTTTCCAACAACTGCTCCCTTGCTTCTAGGATCTGTGTAGATAATAAGATCATTAAGGTCCCTTATAAAAAAATGAAAGCTTAAGGAAAGAAGCAGACTATGTTGTTCTATAACATGCAAAGCAAACTGTAAAGTTTACTTATTTATTTACTAACCCTCTCATCCCTTGCAATGGGCATAGCACAGAAATCCATAATTATTATTTAAAAAAAATATTGGGCCAGGATAATACCTGTGGCGTTGAAAGAAGTTCAGCATCTTGCTTATTGAGTTTCGAGTGCAATAGCACAAAGTAGATCTTCCAGAAACATGCTTCAGTCATATCAGTAGAGCAAATCTGAACCTTTAAATCTGATAAGCCTGGCAGAAGGTGCTCTATAGACAGCGCATGCACGTATTGAGCATCTGACAGTTCAAAATCTGAAGAAAGAAAGAAACTGTGTAAGATACAATGATGGGATAAAAGAAATCAATGAGGTTCATAACACAAACTTTGATTGCATTTTGGGAGAAAAAAAAAAGATGCAGCCTCAGGTGAACCATTCAAGGATTAAAAATCTGAGGAAGATATGAGTAAACAGGCAAGCATAGGACACAATCTACTTGTTTCCAAAAAAAAAGGACATAATCTACTTATTCCAGAAAATATTTACAACTGCAACACAAATCATATAGCAATGTAATTGTTCCTGTGATCAATAAAAAACAAAGCACTCACGCGGACAACAATTTTTTTGAAAGGTACTCCCTGCTCATGGAAATAGTATTACATGTCATAATGCAGGATGCAGAATCGTAATTTGATGATTTGATCTGTTAACATTTTGACTATTTCTCATCCATAAATTATATGCTTCCCACCTGATTTTCAAAGAAAGTTGTACTTCCCATCAGGCAATTAGGTTACAAAATACTAGATCAAGGCACTGTGCTCCTTAAACCAGAGCCCCAGGGAGATTTTCTATGAAGCAAGTAATGATGCTTACGGAATTAACTTTATTTGACCAATCAAGTTCTAACCACACAAAGACATTTAACAAGCTTTTTAATATGTGAATTACATGTTGTACAGTAGGCTGTCCAGATTCCAAACTTAATATTTTCCTTTCAACTTTTGTTATACAAAGCGAAAATAGAATAATATAGGCTAGCAGGTATAAGCCTACAACCAATATAGGTAACCCATAATTGTAACACTCAACTACTCAAGCACAATTGCATGATGATATTTTTCCAATTCTGGAGTAACAACCTAACCTATTTCACTACTTGCATAGAACTAAACTAGTCAAGTGAACCAGATCATTCTCGAAAGTGAGAACTAAACGATATACTGCCAGCTTAAAGCAAAAGATCTCAGATAAAAAGACCCAGATTCTGGGTCATCGCAAAACTAACTCAACAGCCAATAGTACCAGTAACCAAATACAGAATACATCCATGTTCACTGACCACAAATAAAATTATTAGGAAATCTGTGCAGTATAACAAAGCATTCCAAGTTCCAACATATAAGAAACTATGGGTACTCGAACATTCATCAAAGGTCAATTACAATCTGAAAGTTCCAGAAACCTAATCATGCTATCATCAATGATGTTAGAAGAAATTCAGAACGTTCATAGGTAATTCATACTATTGTTCAAAATATGTAAAGAATTGCGACATTAAACTACAAGCCCAACAAAACTGAAGCATCTACCACTCTTATACCCTCTCTTCCCTCAGTAAAATAAAAAATCTGACCACACTGAATTCAATTGAAGCAAAGGTGCTAACTTCAGAGTGCCTTTCAACATGGAATATAAAATTTGAGAACTAATTACTAATTTACTAGTACTCTTTGTCAAGCAACATTCACAAATGTAATCACTATGGGATGCTATGTTTTGCGCAAAAGGTATGTGTTGACATTTGTGAATAAATAAATATGAGATGCCCTGTTTCTGCATAAATAAATATTTATTGGATTGTCAAAAGATATGTGTTCACAAATGTAATCACTATGGGATGCCCTGTTTCTGCATAAATAAATATTTATTGGATTGTAGTATGTCATTGATTTGATCCTTAAGTGGTACAAATCACATTTTTGCTGTCAACAATGTGCAGAAGTAATTTGTACCACTTAAGGATCAAATCAATGGCATACTACAATCCAATAAATATTTATTTATGAGGGATGGCAGGAATAACCCCCCTCATTAAAATAAGTGAAAGGATCTAACGACCATTAATTATCTTTCAAAAGCCAATCATTAGTTCTGAACCAAGTTTCCCCGCTCCAATGACTTTCCTTCATGGTCAATAGTGATCAAATGCTTAAGTAGAGTATAAATGTACGGATAACGCCCCATTTCACCAAAATGCACTGTAATTTTGAAAAATCACACCACTAACAGGCCCCTAATTCATACCATCTGCGTAGCGCTCGCTGATGAAGAGAGGGAAATCGAGCCACGTCTCGGGCCGCGTGGAGATGTGTCTGACGAACACCACGACCTCCTCGGTGACGCCCGGCACGGGCTCCCATCGTTCGCCTCCCCTTGCCCGAACGGCAGGAGCGACGACGCGATCTTGGAGATCTCGGCCACGGCCAAGTTGCTCTGCAGCATCGAGAAGCCGCTCCGCACCCTTCCACCTATCTCGGCCAGATCGCTGCGGATCCCCGCAATCCGGGGTGACAGCATCGCAGCCTCCTCCCCATCCTCAATCCCCTCCTCTTCCCCTCGGGCCGGAGTCGCGGCGCGCGGGGTGGAGGCCTCCGGCGGGCTCGGGGGCGGTGCGAGGAAGGAGGCGACGCCCCACAGGCGGCGAGTGAGCGTTTCCGTGAGCTCAGAGGTGTCGTCCTTGACGCCGCGGCTCGGCGTGCCGGGCTGCTCGGGCTCCCCGGGCACAGAGCCTAGGTTAGGTCTGCGGTCGCGCGGCGAGGACTCCTCCTCGGGTCCTGCCCCGCTCTGCGCGGAGGCGGGGTCGGAGTCGGCCTCGTCGGCGTCGGAGCCGCGCGGCGACGAGAGGGTGGCCGCGATGGAGCGCGCGAGCCACGACATGGCGCCGGAGCGTGCGAGAAAGAGAGCCGCGGGTTGGGTGGGGTCGGCCGGTCTGGCCAGGTAAGTCGATGAAAACGGGAATTTTTTTTGTGTGTATGTAATGAAAAACTGAAAAAAAATGAAGAGGATGACTTTCGCCTCGTGGTGCCCAGTCATAAATGTCGGGCTTCATTAACACGGACGTGTATGAGTTGATTTTGCCTCATCGGTGCCCAGCAACATATGTCCGATCCCGTTAATTGGGACGTGTCGATAAAATAGTAACCTTGCCTCATCAGCACGTGGCTAGAACTATGTCTAGCCTTGTCGGCACTAGACGTAGCAAACAAACTATATAGTAACAAGTCTGTAACTTGGATGATGTTTGCTCATGAGATCAAATGGACAGCTTTTTAGCGTCACGCCGATGACGACGACGAGCGGATGTTTACCGTCTCGCATGTTGGAACATCTAAATAACATCGTTGAATATTATATTTATACTCATGAACATTAAAACATACGTGATAGAATATTACATGTATATTATATGAACGCACATGTGTCTCTAAATAAAAAAATAAATTATAAATAAATAAATAAAATAAAATACAAAAATTAAATTAAATAAAAAATCATTAATTATATAAAAAATAAAATTAAATAAACAGATCATTAATTAAGATAGGCGTGCTTCCTGACACCTATCTGCCGTTTGAGAGGATGGCAGACTGCTTTCTGATTCGTGACGGTCGAGAGAAAAGGAGACAGAGAAAGAGAAAGACCCTCATATATCGATGGAGGAGGAATGTGTCTTCGAGAGCGGAACTTGTCTCTGCTTCCTATGTCGGACGATGTGGTGGGATGTCTTCGCTCCCTTCATTCGACGAGGCGAAGGCACGTCTTCTGGTTCACGAGGACGTCTTCGCATTTTACGTTGGACGACCGAGGCACGTCTTCTGGGTCACGGGGGCACGTCTGTCCCTCTTAGGTCGGCCGGATCATAACCCATGACCCTCTTCCCTCGTGGGCCGGGGTATAGAGTTACGCACCTGACTCGGGCCTCTTTTTCCTTTAAACCTTTTAGAAACTTCTGTCTCCGTAGTACTTTTGTCTTTTAAGGAAGAAAACCCTTGAGCTTTTGTTGTTTATTAGTTTTAAAAGATTCCTATTAAATTAGGTATCCGACGTTAAATTAGGTATCCGACAGTAACCCCCGAGCCTTAGGAAAGGTTTTCTTTTTCTTTTTCGTCGCCGTGTTTTATTAGTGTTTGTGAGCGTGCGCGGAGCGTACTCGCCGGGTGTAGCCCTCGAGCCCAGGTAAGAGCGTAGTTCTTGTGGAGGCTTATCATTTTATTTTGTCTTCTATGTTCTTCTGCCCGGATCTCGGCGATGGATACACTTTAATTCTTCAGATCGCAATTTTTTGATTGCGGTGTGTTACTCGGGTTGGAGACGTGTCTGGATGTTGCTCTGACAGTTCGGTGCTACCTTCCACAAAATATGTCATGATGTCGCGTACCACTTGTTGAGTCCACTGTTCCTGAGTCTCGCGTCCCGGCCGCCTCTCGTTGCGCGCCTGATTTGGTCGAAAACCAAATGAAGACATGTATAAAATAATATAGATGTAAAAAGACACATCCACATATTCGAAAACCACATATTTCATTAATTCTTTCTTGAATATACAAAATACACGATCAACGAAAAAATGTCTTCTTTCGTCTTCAACGTCATGCTTAAGGAGATGTCTGACTTGTAGAAAATTGTATAGTTCGCCGATTCCCAAGGCCGGTTGGGTGTGTCTGGTTAATTATATCCGCAAGACGAGTTTGCGGAAAACCTCCGATTAAGATGCACTTCATGGTCGTCAAATATTTGATTGCTTGTAGTTAGCCATATGCGATATATGGCATAGTAATTATGAGTATGGCTTTGTGTCGCCGAAGTTTGGTCGTTGCATTGCGATCAACACGTCGGAACAAACGGAATAAGGTGATAATGAAGGGGATGACTTTCGCCTCGTCGGTGCCCAGTCATGTATGCCGACCTTCATTAACACGGACGTGTATGAGTTGATTTTGTCTCATCGGTACGTATGTCTGATCCTGTTAATTGAGACGTGTCGATGAAATAGTAACCTTGCCTCATCAGCAGGTGGCTAGAACTTTGTATAGCTTTGTCGGCACTAGACGTGTAGTGAACCAACTATATAGTAACAAGTTTGTAACTTGGACGATGCTTGCTCATGAGATCAAATGGACAACCTTTTGGCGTCACGCCGATGACGATGACGACGATGAGCGGATGTTTAACGTCTCGCGTGTCTGAACATCTAAAATACATCGTTGAATATTATATTTATATACTCATGAACATTAAAACATACATGATAGAATATTACACGTATATTATATGAACGCACATGTGTCTATAAATAAAAAATAAAATTATAAAATAAATAAATAAAATATAATATAAATAAATAAAATTAAATAAACAAATCATTAATTATATAAAAAATAAATTGAAAAGTAAAAATATAAGAAAGCAAAAAAAGAAAGAAAAGTAAAAAAAAACTAAGTAGAAGCAAGGGAGGGAAAGAAAAAAAGAATAAAGGTATATTAAAAATAAATAGAGTAAAATATAAAGGAAATAAAAAACATGACAAAAGTCTAGAAAAAGAATGGAAAATAAATGAATAAAAGAAAAGAAACAAATAAAAGGAGAACATACAATAAAAAACAAATGAAAATAAAAACAAGAAATAAAAAATAATAATAATAAATTCCACTGAAAATAAAAGAAAACATAAAATAAAAAAAAAGGAAAAGGAAAAGGAAAAGAGAAAAAAGAAACAGAAAAAAACGCACGGAGAGAGTGTTTCTTGTTTGATTGACGCGCAGAAAACAGCAACGGATGTTTGCTTGCTGGGCTCCGTATTGTTTGTTATTGGGCCGTCGAACATACATTCCACTTGGGCCAGGATAGAATAAAGTAAAATAAAAAGCAAGTCTGGGCGGTGGTCGCGCCCGCGCCTTCCCTTCCTCCCGCCCCACCTGCCCGCCGCCTTTTAGCCCTACCCATCGCATCCATCTCCTGACCACCACCATGCCTCCTCCGCCAGGCGATTGCTTCTTCCCGCCGTCGGAGGACAGGCTCCTGTGCTTCCTCCGCCTGCAGATCGACGGTGAGCCCCTCCCTGCCGCAGCCACAACACATTTCCACGACACCGACATCTACGCCGCCGACCCATCCCTGCTCACGATGCTCTTCGAATCGGCTCCGGCGAAGAAAGGGGAGAGCGGGTCGTGGTTCTTCTTCACCCGCGTGAGGCCCAAGAGCAGATGCGACAGCCGCAAGTCGCGACAGGTCGCCGGTGGGGTGGGCACGTGGCACTCGGAGCGCGCTCCCCGCCGCGTGCTCGACGACGAGGGCAATTGCGCCGGCCACAGCCAGTATTTCTCCTACAAGCTCAAGACCGGGAAGAACTGCAGCGAGAGGACGGAGTTCAGCCTCGATCAAGAAGCCGATCACGACGGCGAGCCGCAGCTGGTTCTTTGCAAGATTTACAAGGCGCACACCCAATCGCGCAGCAGCAGCGGCAGCGGATCCGCGTCGAGGCCATCATGCTCTGCCTCAGCGCGCAAGAGGAAGGCTGTTGTCGATGAGGCCTCTGCTCCTCCCGTCAAGGCAAAGCGGCGGCTTTTCGATTCCACTGCGCCAGCAGCTTCGGCGGTCAGTTTGCAAGAACAGATCGGCTCCAACGGATGGATTTCCGGCGAGGCAGCAACATCGCAGGGGAGCCTCGTCGACGTGCTGCAACATCTCGGTGACGCATCAGACTCTGCTGCCTTCATGTCCAAGGCAGCCACGTCGCAGGGGAAAGTGATCGGCATATCAGATTGGTTTCCATTGATGTCCAACTCAGGTGGCGAGGTAGCACCATCGCAGGGGAAAACAGGAGACACATCAGGCTGCATTGCGTTGATGTCCAAGGCAGACAACGAGGTAGCAACGCCGCAGTTGAAGATCGGCGACGCATCAGTTTTCTCCAGATTTTGGCCTGAACCTGAACCAGAGGCGGCGACGTTCGACGGGGGCCACTCGATGATGACCGGCGGCGACCTTCCTATGCCCGAGAACTGCTCCAGGGCAATTGTCAGGGACGTCGGCGACTTGTTCTGCAGGAGGAATGCTTGGTCCTCTGCTTTCAGTACAAGCAATGACACCACGGCGTCCGTGATGCCCTCCGCTCCAGTCCTGCCGCCGGGGGAGGCGTCTTGGTGGTACGGCACCGGCAGCCACAACGTTTGGAGCTTCTGAAATTCTGATGATCGTGCAACTGGTGGTGGTTGCTGCTGTCTACTAAGAAGTGACTGACTGACAGATTTTGGGCAAAGTTCTTCGAGTTCGATTTTAGTTGCTGGGAGGACTTGACATGCTCTTTAATACAATTATCTGTTGTATTAACTATTTAGACCTTGATACATCTGTGTTGACAGTTGTTAAATTGATTGATCTATAGATTATTATAATAGTAATGTTATTGTAACAGCCTAGAGCTGACAAGTATGTTGAATCTGAAACTTCGGGTGCTTATTCAATGATAATAACTTTGGGTGCTTGCTTATTCAATGATATTTTCTCTATGATCTTTCTTGTGCATCTCTGCTTGCTCCTGGCAATTGCCGAAAGCCTTGATGTACATGCTGAAGGCAGAAACCGATAACAGCCATCACTGTCAGCAAGTTTAAACTTTGCCCAAACGTTTTGGAGCTTCTGAATTCTGATCATGCAATTCAACTGGTGGTTGCTGCTGTTTATTGAGAAGTGACTGACAAAGATTTTGGGCAAAGTTCTTCGAGTTCGATTTTAGTTGCTGGGAGGACTTGACATGTTCTTAAATATAATTACCTGTTGTATTGACTATTGAGACCTCGATACATCTGTGTTGACAGGTGTTAAGTTGATTGATCTATAGATTATTATAATAGTAATGTTAATGTAACAGCCTAGAGCTGACAAGTCTGTTCAATCTGAAACAAACTTGGGGTGCTTATTCAATGATAATAACTTTGGGTGCTTGCTTATTCAATGATATTTTCTATATGATCTTTCTTGTGCAAATCTGTGCATCTCTGCTTGCTCCTGGCAATTGCCAAAAGCCTTAGTTTGGTGTACATGCTGAAGGTGGAAGCCGATAGCAGCCGCCACTGTCAGCAAGCTAAAACTTTATGTATTTGGATCACGTTTGCATCAAAGAATTCGAGTCCAAAGTCAAATTCTATCTTGACTATATTAAGCTATATATGGGAGTGCTGAAACAGTAAAAGGCCCGGTGAGGATCGCACTAACAAAGCAGACAAACTCAATCCGGCTATCGCTCGACATGTTCAGAAAAAAAGTAGGAGAAAAACGATGTGATCCATCGCTATTATGTTCTTCCTCGTCCTGATAAAGCTGGGCAGCAGGACAAGCATGTGATTTTAGCGAATAATAAAATGACAAAATACTTGAGCTCACGGCTACTTTAAAACTAATGCTAAATGGTAAAACATTCTAAGAATTATGAAAAGTCAAAGCATTTCAAGTTTGACCAATGATTATAGAAAAACTATAAAGATTTATGAAATCAAATATACTATGAAAATATAATTGATAACAAATCTAACGATACTTAAATAACATTATAAATATTGTTATATAAGTTTGATCAAACTTAAAATACTTTAACTCTCTAAGATTTTTAGTGTGTCTTGTAATGGAGGGAGTAGGTCTCAACCAAGAATCCAAGATTATTACTCCATCTCGGATAGATTCAAGCACTTGAGGAGTTGTTTGGTTCGGTGGCTTTGCGGGGTGATCTGATCACAACGTCAATCAGTTACGTTACTTTTTGTTTGTTTAATGTTTAACGTAACCGGATGCCGGAGCAACAGAAGCCGCGCTTTCACAAACTCATTCCCGCTTGGATTGGAGAGTAAATGGTTTCATTCCCTTTACTTACTTTTTGTTGCCGTTAACCAAACGTCACCTTAAATGGTATAAACCCACGCTGACTCTTGTTAAACGTTGTTCACATGTTCAGTTTGGTCCCATTTCATGATTTCAAGTTTTCGACTCTCGTTTCCAGCAGCTGCATGCACTGCACATCGACCATCTCACCTGCACTGCAGCAGTGCAGCACATGCGTATGCGAAGCGGACCAACCTGTCCTGCTAAAATTTTACTACAACTGCAACGGCAGCAGCAACTTGTCCCCGAGACCCCAAATCCTGTGCATCTGATTTGGCCCGAATTGCGTGCGACTTTGACGAGTTCCGGTGTGTTCACTCATTCATAGTCGCTTGCTGAACATTTCTTTCGCCAGCAGCGCCTTTGACCACCGCGGGCAGCACCCGTTGCTTGCATTGCCTTTACAAAATCATGGGCACTCCAACTGAATTATGACCTAGCTAGCTTCCACGAAGCAAGCGGCAGCCACTAATCCTCCTCTTTATTCTTTATATAAGATATATATATATATATATATATATATATATATATAACCGGTAAAGGGCAATCATCTCCTACTCATGCTCATCCTGAGATCGATCGTCTCGTCCAGTGTCCAACCCCCGCGTGCGCGCACCCACCTCGCCATTGACTTTCGCAGCGCGAGCGCGTCTTTCTGACAAAAGCAGAAGGCTTTATCCACTCTGCCAGATCGCTCGGTTTCTCGCTGTGATTTCTTGTTGGTTTCCGGATTTGGTGCTTCGTGCAGCTGCGGCGGCGGAGTGGAGAGATGAGCAGCAACAGCAAGAAGACGGAGGGCAGCAGCAGCAGCAAGCTGGGGCGGTGGCTAGGCGCGCCGGTACGGGCGCTATCGCGGGCGTGCGACTCATACGTGCGGCGGATGTCGGCGTGCGCGGGGCGGATGCCGACGCACGCGGCGGGCACATACGGCGGCCGCGGCGGGTTCGCGCCGGGGACCATGCAGGCCGCGACGTTCAGCTCCCGCTCCCACCGGCGCCGCCACGGCGGGGACGGCGACGACGACGACGTCAACGAGCTCGTCCGCGCCATGTCCCAGCGCAAGACCGCACGCGGAGGAATCGAGGACGTGGCGACGACCACGGTCCCGGTCCGTAGCCGGAGCGTGGCGGTCGGGCGGATCGACGAGGACGCGCCGTGCGAGTTCGGCAACGACGACGTCGTGCGTGTCGGTGGTGGCCCCGCCGTGCGCAGGGCCCGTAGCGTCGCCGTGGGTGTGGGTGGTGCCGCCAAACTCGCCGCCCACACCACCACCTACAGGCCGGGATCGGGCGCCGTGCGCGGCTGATCTGATCCGGCGTCCGGTCCGGTCTGTTCGTCGTGCGCATGCGATCGAGCAACGGACGGCGGCGCCGGCGACGTCCTGTCTTCGTTACGTGTGCATGACTAGCTCGACCGACTTCTTCAGCGTTCGTAGAACCGTAGCTCTCAGTAGTAGTGTTAAGTACAGCAACTCAGTTGTTGTGTTCCTGCGTGATGTTTGTTTAGCTGTCAATCAGGATTTGTCATGACTCGCCGGCGGCGGTGGCGTCCATGCCAGCAAGGGACGCCACACATGCGTCATGCGTGTGAAAGATTGGAACGTGTGTGGTGTGTCCAAACGGGAAGATCTGGTGTACAATATACTACTTCGTACAACCTACTCGTACGTACCTACCGTGCTAGCTTTGCTAACTTGTATGATCGCCATTGTTGTCTTGTCTTACCTTCGGCGTATGTTTACGGTAGTTTGTGCTCTGCAATACAGTTAACTAACCTGCTGTTCGTCAGTATGCATTACGTACTCTGGAAAAAATGAGCATTTCCATTGTTGTTTTTTTCCTAGTACTATGTGTCGTTGTCCGCGAGACCGCGAGTACTATCTTCGCGTACAGTATGCAAGCGTCTGCATCATCAGACATCAGCGACTAGATGTTTGGACGCAGCTTGTATCCTGTACTCCCTTCCTCATAAATAATGCAATTTTTTCACTTCTACAATTTCTTTTTGACCATTCGTTTTAAATAAGTTATTATTAAAATATATCAAATTATAAAATATATCATAATAAAACAAATAATATCTATTAACATATTTAGAATAAGACGACCGATCAAACAGAAATTATTAAAGTCAAAGAAATACATTTTTTGCAGGACGGGAGTAGACTCGTCTCGCTTTAGACCAAATTCGATCATGTGAGTTGACAATGGCCTGCAGCTGCAGCTGCATCACATCCGGCGGCAAACGATGCCGCCGCCGGTGAGCACGCAGCAACACACCGTCTCGCGGCCTTGGAAGTTGGAACGCGGCTGGCGCCGTGGAGCTGGCCGCCAGCACGGGTGATGCCGTGGCGCCGGCCGGTCTCGGAGACTGGATGCGCCGCGCCACCACACCTTGCTTGCTCGAAGTCAAATAGGCCAATCCGCGAATGCACAGGATTTGGACAAAGTTGCCACGGACAAAGTCGCACATTCCGCAATCGGCGACTGAGCGTCAGAGAGTGTATGTAATGTATAATTTGAAGAAAAAAATTAGTTGTACTAGAGCAAGTGCGATACTTTTGGGAAACCTTGAAATTTGATTTTGTAGCATGATGTTAACCAAACTGCCGGGATTGCCTTGTTTGAATTTGAACTATGCAGCTTGCCAGCACGTGGGCTCTCGAGAACGTCTCCTATTGTAACGCCCCGAGCTTTCCTAGGATATAAACTGTCCTTACAGATTAACATCAGTCTTTTCGGCACACTTTGCCCCTGGAAAGAACTTGCCGGTCGGTCACCCATCGTTCCAGCCCAAGCACGCTTAACCCTGGAGTTCTCATCAGATGGGCTTGTTGGTATGAATATTTTATTAATCATATTAAGCTCTAGACAGGAGTCTCACACCTATGCTCACACACCTTGTTGGTATGAGTATTTTATTAATCCTATTAAGCTCTAGGTCGGAGTCTCACACCTATGCTCACACACCTTTCCATGCTCCCACGAACCTACTTTAAAAACAACCATCTAAACGTGCACCAAAAAGATTCAACCAGAATATATGAATTGGCATTGGTACATGATGTAAGGATGCATACTCATGCAAAATTTAGAGATGAATAAGTTTTTGTGTAAGGAGAAAAAAAGATAATCAGCAAGTGAATAGCGCAGGCTGTGAATTTACATAAAAAGTACACACAACCCAATAAACTTGTTAATTTGCTACACTTTATGTTCCAAATTATAAGAGGGTTTGGCCTTTTAACATTCATAATTTTAGCTATATATCTAGATACTCTCTCCGTTCCTAAATAACCGTCGTCTTTTATTTTCATGTCATAAGTTTAACTAGCTCTGTAGAAAATACATATAACAATAATATCTTCAAATAAATTTATTATAAAATAGATTCAACGATTTACCTAATGATATTAATTGTGTACTATAAATATTAACATTTTTATATAAAATTAGTCAAAGTTATTTCTTGGCAAGCGAGAGCGAAAGTTATTTAGCAACGAGAGAGTATATGTTACGTTTAAATTCATAGTAAAAGATATGAATTTAGAAATATTAAAACATTTAATAATTTTGAATAACGGGACTATATTATTTTGTTTCTACTTAAACAAAAATTTGGTTTTTTTTATTTTTGCATGAGCTTGCCTCCTCACATCATCTACCCATCTATATTTTGGGAAAGTTAACTGCGTGACATCGCACGAAGGAAAGAAGGCACGACGCGGGCCGACCCACCTCTCCATCCACCTCTCCCTCTCCCACGCGACTACGCAGCACACGCTCGTGCTTCGCCGAAGAGGAAGAAGAATGTGGTGACATCATGGTTAGGGTTTTGTCCATATCTAGCAGCCAAAGAAGGGAGTTTGAGGTTGAGGGGCGACGAACACGACATGGTGGTGGAGGTGGGGCGAGATGGTGGCGGGATGATGGAGCTTGCTGGCACCTTGGAGTAGGGAGGTCAGGGTCCACGGGCGGAGGTGGTGGCACGACGAGGTTGCTTGTCGCCGCCAATGGTGTGGGTAGGGGTCGGGGCAAGGGCGAGGACACCGCTCGCGTGCCACCCTATGGTTAGGGAAGGTCAAGGCAAAGCAACAAGGACATAAGGTGGTCGGCGTGGCTAACGACAAGGCAATTGCTGGCCAAGGACAGCAAGGATGGAGGCGGGAGCGGGGGAGCAAGGACGCGAGGTAGACGAGATGCGAGAAAAAAGACAGAGGGTGGGTCGCACTCTCCACTATTGCACGGTGGGTTCTGACATATCTACCTCTTATATTTAGTTGATATTTTCATGCATATTTTGATGATTTGGTTGAAATTGGATAACAAAATTTATATATTAAGAAAATCACTTCGTTTAAAATAAAACCTATCGTGCAGGCTGGTGGAGTGGGTGTGCGTCCGAGTACGGCAGTCCGACCGGGACGGGCACTAGAACGGAGCTCCCAGAGTCGAGAGCCATCCGTTCCGTTGCGTGCTCGTCTCCCACTCCACTCTCTACGGTCCACGGTGGCCACCAGCGCTTGCCACTTTCCCAGCCACCCGCCGCCTCCACGTGTCACCCCCATCCAGCCATCAGTTCTACCCCACCACCTGCAAATCCGGCGCGCTACTACACAAGAACCGCCGGGGGCGCCGAAATTTCCCCAGCCGCAAAGCTTCGGGACCGGAACAGCAATGGCAGCAGCAGCCGTCGCCTCCAGTTCGACCCCGCGGCCGCTCCGCTTGGCGCAGCGCGGGGCGCATGCGCCACACCACGTCAGCGCCCCGCCGCCCCGCTCCCGCAGGCCGCGGCTCGCCGTCTCGGCCTCGGCCGGGGTGGAGGCGGAGACCAGCGGGTCCGGACGGTTCTACTTCAACTTCACCGGGTTCCCCTTCCCGCTCGGTCCGTTCCTCAACCGCCGCACCATCCGCACCGAGGTAAACCTCTCGGCTCTCGCCCGCCCGCAGGCCGTCTCGCCTTTTGCTCCCCGATGACGACCGGAAGGGGGAATTTCCTCACTGTTTCTGGCGTTGGTGCGCGCCTGCCGTTGGGTGGCTGGGGTGAATGATTGGATTTGGACCAGGCGGTGAAGGGCAGCATATGGCTGTTCGAGCAGGAGCAGGCTCTGGGCTTCAGCAGCGTCTCCACCAACACACGCATGACCGTCATCAAGCTCAAGTCCGGCGGGCTCTGGGTGCACGCGCCCATCGCGCCCACCAAGGAGTGCATCCAGGCACGCACCCTGCCTGCCCGACCAACCCCATGCCATCCTCTTGTTTCTTCTCCCAAGTCCAACGAGTTCTGCTCATGCTGATGCAATTGGTTGCAGCTGCTCAAGGAGCTGGACGCGCCGGTGGAGCACATCGTGTTGCCGACCTTCGCTTACGAGCACAAAATCTTCGTCGGGCCCTTCTCCAGGAAGTTCCCCAAGGCTCAGATATGGGTGGCGCCCAGGCAGTGGAGCTGGCCAATCAACCTGCCGCTCGAGTTCTTCGGGATCTTCCGGGCCAAGCCGCTCAAAGATGAGGATGACGCCACGCCCTGGGCACCCGAAATCGAGCAGAAGGTGCTCAGCTCTCCGGAAGTTGGTATTGTCCCTGCAAAGGTTCAGCATTGTTTCCTGCATTGCTGCATACATTTCTCTCTGGAAGTCTGAATGTCACTTTGCTTTCAGGGATTGGGCCATATGTTGAGGTGGCGTTTTACCATAAGCCTTCACGGACACTACTGGTGACCGATGCTGTTATCTTTGTTCCTCAACAGCCACCAGGGTGTATCAGCAAAGAATCTCTGTTGGCATCTGCGAAGAATGGACTGGCAGTAAAGCTATTGAGCAAAGGGAAGGAGGTTCCCGACGAACCAGTCGTTGACAATAAACTAAACTGTCAGAAAGGTAACTACTAACTACATTCAAATCCTTTGAAGTGGTTATCAGTTTGTCACTACACTGCAGTACAAGAAGACCAAAAAGATGAAATTTGATAGATGTAATCCTCACATTGGAACCATAGTAGTGCAGTACCACAAGGATAGTTTCATTCGTTATCTGCAAAGTCATCCCTTATACTCCCTCCATCCTAAATATATAAGACATTTCAAGAATCTTGTAAAGTTAAAGCATCTCAAGTTTGACCAAAATTATAGAAAAAGTTATAAAGATTTATGATATCAAATGTATATACTATAAAAATATAGTTGATAAAGAATACAATGATATTTAGTTGACATAATAAATGTTCTTATATTATAAGTTTGGGCAAACTTGAGATGCTTTGACTTTGCAAGATTCTTGGAATGTCTTATAATTTGGGATGGAGGGAGTAGTTGTCAATGAACTACCATGTGCGGACAGGTTGAATTTGCAATTGCTTGTTTATTTATGAGACTGAATAAGAACTTTACTACAAGATGTTTGTCCGACGTTGGTAATTTTCGTTCCTGTGTAATCACGTCCCAGATGTTTAGATTACTGATTAGCAATTATGCTATGTTTTCTGTGTATTATTCTGAGTTGGTAGACAACTGAAATGGGTATCTTTAGATATTTAACTTTCAGGTCAAAGGTCAGTTATGTGGAAAATTTACAGTATGTTGGTATCTTCAAATCAATGGTACAAGGTCATGTACCACATCACTACTGACTGATTCCTTGGTTATTTTCAACAGGGTGGGAGAGAATGGTACTTCAAATACTATTTCTTGGTCCTTCAAATCTGCTTGAGCCAAATGCAAGTTTTGCTCAAATGTCGCAGAAATTGATTGTCTCACCAATTGTCAAGACACTCGTTTTCAGCAAAGTTCCAGAGAAGGTAAGTTCTCGTGACAGTTAGAAAATCTAGCATCACACATCATTCTATTGATGTCTTACTGGAGGTTACTCCTGTCACAAACTCACAATCTCATAGGCACTTTTTCTTGTTGTTTAGAGAGGTAGTGTAAGGGATCATAGTCATTTTGAAGAGGAAAAAAGGAACATAGATGCATTATGATTTCACTGTCTTCAAGTAGGCCTGTGTATTATCATTTGGTGTCAAATCTCCATTTTGTTATGACACGCCACAAACACAATTACACAAACCATTTAGCTTAGTAGCGTCCATCTTTCAATGCTATGGTGTCTGTTAATCTTTTCAGTAACAAAAATGTCTATACCATGTGATCTTCTGATTTACAGAACTGAATGTTTCACATAGTTGTACATGTAGTCTTTTTGTCTTTTCTGAGATTTACATCCAATCCACACTTAGGGACAGCTTCATGAGCTGTTCTTTTTAAACACCCATTTTCAGAACAGCTTTATGGGTGAAGTTGTTTTTCTTCTCCTCACTATAGGATGAATTAGGATGAAGCTAAAAAAATAGCTTATCATTTCTTCATCTCATATTATAGTTATTTTATTCATTGTTCCATCATGTGAAGCTGTTTTGCCAAACAATTGTTTCAAAACAGCTCGGCTTCAGCAAGAAAGTTGCCCATGAAGCTATTTTGCCAAAAAAAAAACCTTAAATGTTGAAGCTGAGCTATGTCAAGTGGGGCCTTAAAAGTTTACAATGTAACCATTTATGGTGTGTCTGTATCTGATTTATACCGAATCACTAGTTCTCCTTCATCGCCCTAGATAAGCCAATGTGGAGTGTCAACACCACAACCTAGCACTACATAACATTATTCTGTTGAAACTAATCAAGATCATCTGCTTCGATGGACAGGTGAGGGACTGGGTTGACAGGATTGCTGCGGACTGGCGATTCCGGCGGATAATCCCTTGCCACTTTGCAGCCCCGATCAACGCGAGCCGGTCAGAGTTTCTGGCCGCCTTTGCGTTCCTCGACGAGTTCCTCCCCGAGCGCGCTGCCAGGGCGCCCGCTCTCTCACTGCTCTTCGCCTCCTTCATGGGGAAGGCAGGCAGCTACTTCCCTCCGGACGACATGAAGACGCTCTCGTCTCTGGACGAGTTCTTGGTCTCTGTTGGCGCTGTCAAGAAAACCGTCTCTGGACGGAAGAGGTGACGCGGTGGATGTAAATGGTGTTTGTATTTATATATGAAGGGATAGTTGATGCAGGGCAAAAATGGTACAGTAGGCTATAATCTAGGATGGTACATATGTCTTTTTGCCTTCAATAGAAAGCCAGATTTTACAGCATATGGAACTTACCAGCGTACTGGAGCAGGCATTTTTTGCGGCCACGGGATGGTGAATTCGGTGTTGCTCATAATTCAGGCTGCAGAATGCACAAGACTGGCGGCAAAGGAGTTACTTCTCGGGGCGATCGATCCAGAGGAGCAGAGTGCTCTGTTTCGGTTTCAGTTTCAGTTATTGCTGCAGGACTGGCTCCACGAGCAGGCGCACGCCAAGGTTTCTTTCACGCGGCAGGAGGGGCGTCGAACAGCAAAGCTCATTATGACCACACGCATCACAGCTCACACCAGTCCTGGCTCACACACACTTGCGTCGCGTATTATTGTCTGACACTGACGGAAGTTTCTATTGCACGGAGACGGGGGCGTCTTGAAACGAAACCAGCCGAGCTCGTTGTCAGGTCCGATCTCCCGCTCGCGCAGCGGCGCCGCATGCTGGTCCACCCGATTCAGACGCGCGGAGGGCGGCGGGGACCGGAGACGGACGGGGAGATTCCTCGTCGGCGGCGACGAAGACGGTGCAGTGGTGTCAGGTGTCAGGTGTCAGCTGCAACACTGGACTCACCAGAGTCGGTTTACTCCTAGTACTGACGCCATCGTCAGGCAACGGCAGTTAAAGTTCGTTATGATAGCCCGACCAGAAGTCGCGGAATGACCGTGCGTGCACTTCTGGCAGAGTTACCGCACCATGACTGTGCACTTCTGGTTCTCCCGCCGCTGCCGCCGGCTGCGCTGAGCCGGTTGCCTCGGCTGTGACGAAGGCGCGTCGTCGTCCACCGATGCCAATTGCCACGGCAGCATCAATGCGGAAGGCGAGACCATGGAACGCGCCATGCCATTAAATTTCGGCGTCCTCGGCAAAGAATCCAAACTCGGCAAAGAATCCAAACGGAACCGGAAAGATGGCGCGTCTCGGCTCTCGTTTCGTTTCGCCGGAGGCCCGGAGCCGGCGGCCGGGCAGGGGTGAGAAGCCGAGAAGGACAAACATGAGCAAGCGAAACGACATGTTCTGCGGGCGTTACCGCGAGAAGAAAAAACTTTTCAGTTTTCTACTAGTGAACAATGGAAGCCAAGCGAGCCAAGAAGGTTACAACTACAGGGGGAGGGAGAAACGCCAAGAAGTCAAGAATCGGAAGGAAGACGAAGCACGATCGAGCCTATTATACAAGGCACACGTATCTACTCTACTACTACTAGTATCTCTGTTATTGTCCTTGTCCAGCACGCGGCACGCCCGCCCAGGCGTCGATCGGTCCTCCATTGTAAGTCCTTTCCGGTTTCCGCGGGGCGTCGGCGTCGGCGTCGCGGCGCGTGCTGGCCGGCCGGAACCCGGAAAGCAGGAACAAGAGAGGCCGACGAGCGGTGCTTACATCGCGCGAGGAGCTCGGCGTCCAAGAAACGGTGAACTGACCGCCGCAGCCGTGTCGTCGTGGCGCGGCACGCGTGCGCCTCAGTTGTGCAGCGGGTTCGGTCCCGTCGGCACGAGCCGCTTGGCGACGCCGTAGCGCACGTCGATCTCCTCCCCTCCGCCGCCGCCGCCGTCGCGGCCCGGAGGCGGCATCGGCATCGGCACGGGCCGGTGGTGGTGGTGGAGGTGGCGGCGGTGCTCCGCGGCCCCACCGTGGCGCCTGAGGTGCAGTGTGTGGCACCAGGAGGGCGGCGGCGCCGGGTGCGCGCCACGAGGGTCGCACATGCGGGCGAGCAACGCGGCGGCGGACGGCTCGGTCGGTGGAGGCCGGCCCCCCGCGCGCGGCGAGGGCTGCTGCTGAAGCGCCGCGGTGGAGAGGACGAGCAGGGTCGCCACGACGAGAAGGAGGCGAAGGCCGCGGCACCATGACGGCACCATGGCTGATGGCTGCTGCTGCGGCCGCGCGCGCCGGCCTGGTCGATCGGGTGGCACGTCCGTTTCTTGCTCTGGTTCTTGCAGAGGAGGACGAGGGGACGCGCGAGGGAGGGAGACGGGATTGGGATTTGGGAGGGGAGAAGGAAGCACTGGCAGACGTGAGAGCGAAATTAGGAGGGAGGTGGGCTTTAAATGCTCTGGCAAGAGGCGCATGAGGAGCGGGGAGAAAAGTGAAAAAACAATAATGACGTTCAAATTGAGAAGACGGAAACTATTAAAGAAATGAAAATCACTATTTTTATTGCATTTTGTCGTAACTCCGATTTTGAGTAAAACATACGTACCCTTAAAAAACGTTTGTGATAGCACAAGCTAATAAATGGATAAATGACATCATTGAAGCATCTACTTTACCTCTTTACAAACAGTTTTGTTATATCATACGGTGAAAAAAGATCACTACTACTCTCTCCATTGACATTTCAAAAATCTTGAAGAGTCAAAACATCTGACCAATAATTATAGAGAAAATTATAAAAATTTATAAAATTAATAAGACATACTATAAACATATAATTGATAAAGAATCTAATGATACTTAGTTGATAATATAAATGTTATTATGGTGTTATATAAGTTTAGTCAAATTTAAAATACTTTGACTCTCTAAGATTCTTGGGATGTCTTATAATTTGGAATGGGTAGAGTATATCTGAATTTTATAGGCATGTTATTCAAGTTTAGTTGTTTTACAACTAAGAAGAGTTGCACATCAAGATTAAAAGGTGTTATAAGACCATCACTGACAGACTTTCTTAACCTCAATCTCTTAAAGTTTTTTTTTGTGTGTTTGAGTAAACTTTGGAATGCAACCTCATATGTTGTAAACTGACTTTGCTTCCTTTTTATATGAAATAGCAGTGCTCCTGCTATTTTTTCTAAAAATTCATGTCATTTGAATAATGCTATATCTTTATATTCACCAATATTTTTTTATATTTTGTGTGTGTGCTCCGTAAAAAGTCAATCGCTATTTATCTTTGACTAGCAAGAAATCTATAAGGCCATATTTGGATCCTTAGAATTGAATTCATTTTAATAATCATAATTTAGAGACATATTAATTAAGCTAATATGATTGTATATAGATTATAATTTTATATTATTGTTCACTATATGAGAGACATATTTATTTGTTGTATTTCTATCGTAGGAGTGAAAGTTTGAACAACATGTTATAAGTTGCAAATAGAAATATGGAATGGTGATCTATAGAATCAATTTTCATCTTTCACCCTATGAATTTGAGATAGGCTTAGATGTGAACTTTGCAAAGTGGTGGAATGTCAAATTCCAAGCCAAATAGCTTACTTTATTAAAGTAGATTTCAATTTCTCTAAATGAAGAGATCCATACGGCCTAGAGGATAACAATATTTGAAAATCTATTTAAACAAGCTATTGGAGATTATTTTTTTCTCATCAAAATTTCTATTCTTAGCAATAAAAAAGAATGTGGTTAATATTCCTTCCCCACATCTAAATTTTTAGTAACACCAAATTATACCTAGAACATAGGCCACGTCAAGGATAAGCCACCAAGGCAAGTGTGTGGCTGCGACGGAGCACACAACACTCGGGCATAGTCGTGCAGAGAGCAACCTATAAAACTGAAAGCAGAGGCCTCCTCTACAGCTCAAAAAATGAGGGTTTGAATTTTGAAAGGTGAACTTTAGCATCTTAGGGATTGTTTGGATTTAGAGCTAAAGTTTAGTATGTGTCATATTAAAAGTTGAATGCTAATTAGAAGGACTAACAATTAACTAATTTTGAAACTAATTGCATAAGTCGTGGCTAATTTATGGGATGAATTTTTTAAGCCTAATTAATCTATCATTAGCACTTGTTTACTATAGCACTATATTCTCGAATTATAGATTAATTAGGTTAAATAGATTCCTTGCAAATTAGTACCGGTCTACACAATTAGTTTTGTAAATAATATATATTTAATACTCTAAATTAGTATCCAAATATTTGATGTGATGGAGACTAAAGTTTAGTCCGGGGTAACCGAACGAGACCAGTAGGAACCCCACTAGAGTTTTACTCACGAGCACTCAAAAATATGATAAGGACGTAGCTATGTTTGATTTGCTCAAAATCCAACTATGCTCGTTTTAGTAGGTGTATTATATTTTTTTTAATAAAGTCAGTCTTCGTAGGTTTTGACCTATATTAAAGTTAAAGATAACTATATAAGCCGACCCTAAACATATCAATGGGTTCCGCTTAGGTACACGAATTTTGAAAAATAAAATATATCTCTAAATTTATTAAGCGGTCCATATTCCACATAACCTTTCTTATGAGACTGAAGCTAAAGTTTGGAAAATGATGTTATATTGTACTCTCACTCTCTCCATTCTAAATTATAAGACATTATCTAGATATATTGTTTTTACTATGTATTTTAATATAGTATACATCTAATCTAAGTGTATAGTAAAAGCTATACATCTAGAAAATGTCAAATTATAAGACGTTTTCTAGAAACATGGGTAATCGGAGTTATACCTCGATGAATTTTTTTTTGAAATCCTAACACACCTACTAGAGATGACAAAAATACGCACTATATAGAGGTGTTTGGTTCACACCTCCTAAACTTTAGTGGACTAAAATATTTTAGTGAGTTTTAGCTACTCCTTTATGACTAAAGGCTCTAAACTTTATTGACATCTTTAGTGGGGTTGTTTGAAATTTTAGTGACTAAAAGTGACTAAAATTTATACCCCAAACCAAACAGACCCATAGTTTCATATGGTCATACTTTCGTATCTAGGTGAATGCGTGAAATTATGACGGTAAAAATTGGGGGAAGAATAGCATGCTTATACCAAACTGAACCATTTAGTGGCATGAGAAAATAATATTCAAACAATTTGGCACAGTTGACGGTAATGTCTACTTATCAATTGGACGTTAAGGACCAAAAAGGCGACATAAGGGGTAAATAAAAGACTCATTTTTTTCTCCTGAATAAAATAAGTGATATGTTGGCTCTATCTCAAAGATGAACATGAGCCTTTATTGTAATTGTAACCCTTACCAAGATAACGCAGTCACAACATACATTCTGACCTTAGGAGGAGGCTACAAAAGTGTGGAAGCCAAAACATCAACGAATGAGTGAAAATACCAAAACCGACCTAGCTTGTTTCAAAAACTGACCTGAGTAGATTTTAGAGAAAAAGGAAAAGGCTAGTGAAAAAGCATCAAGATCCCTAAGTGGGTTTTGGTGTATTGATGACAATTCAAATGGTCTAATGATATCTACAAGATGATGACAAGGTATAAGAGATTGTAGGTGCATGACAACAGAAAGAAGCCCTCAAATTTCAAAAGAATAAGGCAAGAAGATACATGAAACCTTAATTACATTTTATATATAATCAAGGAAGGCAGAAAAGAAAAACCATGACAACTAAACACTTCAAACATATTCCCTCCATTCCAACTTATAAGACATTATGAATTTTCTAAATACGTCGCTTTTACTATGTATCTAGACACTATATCTCCGTGCGTAATCAAATTTATATATCTAAAAAAGTCAAAACGACTTATAAATTGGAATGGATGGAGTAACAAATTAACATGTCAGAAGAAACAGCTATAGACTAGAAATCACATGTCATAAGCAACAATTCATAAATGCAACCAAACTGCAGAGGTTTAAATTATTATATCAGCATGAGTTGGCCAAAAAACACGATCGAAACATCAGTTCAGGAGCAATCTTTAACCAGCAAGGGTACAAGTAAAATCAGAACACGGCGGCCCTGTGATAATGAGTCATCAATCAATGATCATAATGAGCATGGCTAACAAGAAATATATTATTATCCAAGATCCTAAACATTTCAGTTGAACCAAATTATCCAAGCTACAATTCTCAGTTCTAAAGCCAGTACTAGTACAGTAGTGCAATCCTGCAACAAAATGCAATTAACAGAGAGGTCGTTCTAGAATCCACAGAATATTCTACAATTTGAGAGAAAAAAACGTCCCTCATGAAAACATCAGTGGAAATGTAGCAGCGAGATGACAAACATAAGATTATAAACCTGAAATGGCATCACATGATGCTGATGACAAGTTATCTCCTTTCACCAGCAACCGGCCTCGACTCCATGTGCACGGGCATTGGTGCTGCTAGCCCAGGCTTACCATAGGCACTTCTCTTGCTAGGCTTCACCTCATCAGACTCAGCAGAGCTGGAGCCTTCAGAGCCCTCATCAACCTCATTCCCATTCTCTGCCTTTCCATTGAGCGTGTGAACCTGACCATTACCAGAGAAACTCACTTTCTTCCTCACAGACGGGCGACCTGCCCCCAATGCAGCACTGCAGCCTTCATGGTACTCATGGGTTTCCAATGCATCACCCATCGCCATCTGCTGCTGCTCTTTGATCAACACCTTGTCAACGAACTCCAAGATCCGGGTGAGCTCCCGGCTCACCGCGCGCTTGCCCTCCCGGATCATGGGGTCCCCTCCCTGATCCAAAACCCCATTCAAAACCCAGCACAACATTGGCATACAGACCGAAGTGTCGTTCATGGCAAGGGTTCTATCACCTGGATGGCGTCGAGCCGGAGGAGGAGGTCCATGGCCGCCTCGGAGACGGCGGCGGGGTCGGCGACCCCGCGGCGGCCGGAGAGCGACCCCCGAATCGCCGCGGCCTTGGACCGGAGTACGGCGAGATCCTTGAGCTGGCGCAGCGTCCTGGAGCGCCGCGCCAGGAAGCGGCGGAAGTGGGCCTGGATCGTCCGCGCCGCGCGGTCATTCGCCGCGGAGGGCGGCCCCGTGCGGGCCGGTCGCCGTGGCCGCGGTGGCGGAGGCGAGGGCGGCGATTCCTGCTCCGATTCGTCTTCTTCCTCCTCCTCCTGGTAGCGGGCCGCGCGGCGCGGGCGAGGGTTCGGGTGGGGCGGTCGGCGCGCCGGAGGAGGGGCGGGGAAGCAGCGGGGAAGGGCGGACTCGATCGCGGCAACCCGACGCAGGAGCGAGTGGAGCAGGAGGTGGCCGTGGTCGTTGGGCTTCAGCGGCTGCTGCTGCTGCTGCGGTGGCGGCGGTGGATGGGTGTAGTAGGCATGGTGTTTGGCCTCCTGCTGCTGGTACTGGTACTGGTACTGCTGGGGGTGCGGATACGGATACGGATACCGATAGGGATTGGTCGCGTGCTGCACTGCGGGAGGCGGCGGCTGGGGCTGGGGCTGCGGCTGCGGCTGAGCGGGCGCCGGGGAGCTGAGGAGGAGGTGGGCGGCGATGGCGTGGAGGAGTTGGTCGGACGCGGCGGAGCTGGACGGGGCCGGCGCGGGCGCCGGGTACGGGTAGTAGCACGGCGCCGCGCCCGCGCCCCCGCATCCGCAGCAGCAGGAGCAGCAGGCGGGCGGGGCCGGGTCGTGGTGGGCGTGACGGGGCATTGGCGCGTGATGGGGTTCTCGGCGGACCGGGGACGGGATCGGCGGCGGCGGAGCGGAGCGGAGGGGGTGTCACAGACTTGACTCACATTCACATCGGGGAGTGGGGCGGCCGGGGAAAGGAGATGCGCTCTGGAACGGAGCCATCATGTGCCGCCCGCTGCGGCCTGTCCCGGCCGGCAAGCAAGCGCCCCACGGGCACGCCGCTGATTTTCGCTCGCTGACTGGTGGGGCATCCTGACGTCCGGCACGGGGTTTATCTTGCCCGTGGACCCGTGGTTCGCTTGGGAAGTGGGGAGGAGCCGCGGGCCGATGCTGTCCATGGGCCGTCGACATGGCCGGCCCATTGGTGTTTTGGCCTTCTAGTGAGTTGCGTGCCGTGCCGCTCTGACCGGCAGTTCATCGAGGCCGGCTGCTCCCCTCGGTCAGAACTCAGAACTCAGAAGCCTGGAGAAGATTCATCGAGCACCAGCAAAACACAAGCCGAAGTGCTGTACCAGTGCCAACCATAGCCATACGACCAATGTAATAGGACAGTAATCAGCTGGAAATCTGTGCGGCTCCAAAGTGCAGTCCATTAGGACCAGTACTGAAAGAATTATTGGCACCTACCAAGGAATTTAGGTTACCGACTACTATGAGCATCTCCAGTACAACTCTCTATCTTGATTTTTTAGCAAAAAGAGAAGAAGAAAAAAAAGATCCCCCGCCCCCCCCCCCCCCCCCCCCCCCCCCCCCCCCCACAATAGTTTAGTAAAAGAGGCACTTAAAAATAAAAAGATGTCCTCCGTAGACCCAGTTTTCAAAGTGGAGAGAACCCCCTGTCCTATTTTCACGGTACTTCTCGTTCCTGCCTCTACCTGGCCCATGTCTTAGCATAGCAGAGCAGCACGCCATTGAGCAACAAGCAGCCAAGCAAGGACGCCTGAACCTGAACCTAAGACTCCAAAAAGAGACGCCTGACGTGCTGTATGACGGTGGCGGCACGACTTATCTTTGGCTGCGGCTATGGCTGTGACTGATTTGTTTTGAAAGAAAAAAAAATAGCTAGCGAGCAACTTATATTATACTTATACCCTAATAAGTTTGCATTGTGTAGTAATCCTAGTCAACCAGCTACTAGCTAGCCACTGGAGACGCTGACGACATAATAAGGATAAGTGAAGTATAAAGGGTGATTTTCAGCCATTACTAGGGCAATAATATGGCCATGTGTTAATCTCTGACAGCAGAAACTTTGATAGCCTGTATAATCCTCATGGATGGATGCTTTATAGGGCTGCACCTATAGTCATGATCACAGAAGTTTGATAGGCAAAACAGCAGTAGCTTTCGTAATCGCCCTTCCTTGCTTTTTGTTCACCCTCCAGGCAACCACACAATTCAATCGATTACACTAGTCAACAAAAGCTGTACAGCCAGTAGACACAACCACAGCTTAGGAAATGTCTTTCTTTAATTCAGTGTTCACTGTCTCCTCGCAAGACAATGCTACTAGAAAAAAGTTGGAATCACTAAGAACCAGCGTTCTGATCTCTCTTCCAGAGAACGCCCAAAGAACCTGCAAGACGCGAGCAGCTTATGATCACGTTTGCATGTAATGTCAGAAGACAACAACGGGGAGGAAAAGTACTTAGCTAGCATGATTCTATTATTTATAAGCTGTATGCATGTGCCCACCTCCTATGACATTACCAAGATACTTGCTATTATTCTTCCTTGTTGAGAAAACTCTCGGCAAGGAAAATTCTTCCCCCTGACTGAAGTTGTCCTTTTCATCATCCTCTGGTTTCTTCATTTATTAATCATCAGAAGTAAAACTCGTAAGTTGCGACCGAACTGTGGAATTTCCATACGAATGTGAAATTGTGGTAAATTTATGCAGATATAGATTTAATCTACTCCAATTGTCCACACAAATAAAAGACAAACAAAAAGGGAATATAACAAAGAAATTCAGATATTGGGTTTCCAGATACCAGCATTTCTAGGTTAAAGAAGCGGTCCAAGAGTTGTAAAACTTCATCAGAAGAGAATTGACGGTCAAGGCTGTAACATATAACATATGGTCAGACCAGATTCCATATATTTCACTGTAAGTGTTTGAAGTTGAAATTTACATATGCAGCTACCTTTTTCGTAAATATTCCATGAGGCCATAGAGAACAAAGTGCCGATGAATGCCTAAAACAAGTACACCAGAATTACAACATGTGTGAAAAAAAGGAAATGCATTCTTCAGAACTTTGTTTAAGTTGACAGAAACAGGGTTCACATACATTATTTGCTAAAATTCATAAATCCTAGACAGGAATCAGAAACCAGTTGATTTTTTGTAGATAATACTTTTTTATTATTATTATTTTAGTATATTTTCCCTCAACTTCTTATGCTCATTCAGTCATTCAACATATACAAGTATGTTGTCAAAAAAAAACATATACAAGTATAACCACTTCCGTTTAATTTAACTAGAATTACAATATAATTACTGTCAATCCAATTACTCTATACCACTTTTATGTTTATTTTATCTACGTGTGACTTTCTCAAAAGTTTTTAAAATAAAGTTATATTGCAAAGCACCCAATCAAAACAACTTAGCAAAACAGGTAATCAGACTATCACTGTCAGTTTGGCATATGCTATTTTTATCAACAGACAGACTTAGATGCTCTTCAAAAATGCCATGCAAATTATTTATACTGGTATACTCCATCATGGAAGTGATGGACGACAACCTTAGATGAATAACAGAATCATGGAAAGCCAGGTTGGTTTCAGTTATATTGTTTGAAATAACTGAATGGGAAATTGCATGGTTTCTAGTTTTTCAAAATGGCAGGGCAGCAGAGAGACATTGGAGCTCTGTAGCTTGTAGTCTTTTTTTTTAAATCTGTAGCTTGTAGTTGTAGGGGCACAAACCCAACTTCAATTCTGCAATACTATAATCCCACCATGTACATCACGTCATCACTCAACAAACTTTAGCTGAACCTTAACAACAGAAATTACATCCTTTGCATCAAAATGTTTTGCAATACCAACCTTTCGTAATATGAGGATGAATATGTTGTTTAATTCAAAGTGCAAGCACACAAATTTTTTTGGCATTGAGCGCCAACCTTTCATAATATGAAAGCATGCATATGGTACTCAGATAGCTAATTCATCGTTTACCTATTTTCCCGCTAGTAAATTAGTGTGATTACCATAGGTGTTTACATAAGTGACGACAATTAATGCCAAGCCAACAAACAAAAAGAACTTAGCATTATCACTATGGCGAAACCTTTGAGTTTAGATGGAGGGTAGAACTCGAGAGCCTGAAGCAGCCTCAGCTCCAACTCCACCTGCGATTGCTCCTAGTATATACCAACATAACAACAGGGAAGATCAGTCACGATGATATAAGTTGGTAACAGTATAACACGCCCTCCTTCCTTTAGAGATAGAGGAAGGGCAAGGAGAAAGGGACCTTGGGGAGAGAAGAGGCGGATGACAGCGGCGCCTGCGCCGGCGAGTCAGGAGCAGATTCGACGTTGTCCATCGGCGGCGGATCTAGTAAAGGGAATTGCGCGTAGACATGTAGGCATCAAGGAGCCAAATAGCTTGAGGTTACAGTTTGGAAACTCGGTTTCGCACAGCAGACATGGAAGAGAAGGGGGGTAATACCTGGTGGGCACTCTTCGCCTGCTAAGAGATCGGCGAGGGCCTCGGCACCTGGCGTAGCCGCGCGTAGGGCGGCGGTGCGAGCCAGGCGGCAGCGGCGGCGGCGGCGTACGGACGAGAGGAACGCGAGGAGTGGGGAACGAGGGAGGTGGTGCCGTGGACCCGTGGTGGACAGTTGGGCTGAGATAAAAAAAAAACATTTGTTTGTTATAAAGCCCAACCCGTCACAACATTAGTAGCGTTTTTTATTTTTCATTTTTTTCATTTTCTCAAATATATATTTTTCAAAACAGATCTTTTAAACTCATACTTATACCTATTTTCGGGCGACAGAGACCTTACCGCCGTCTCAATTAATATAAGGGCTTTACCAATATCTCGTCTAACCTCGCCTCATCCTACTAACATAGTGGCATGAGCACAAAAACGCGATCCAACCAGGCAAATCGTTTGGCTTACAGCGAGCCGGATCTTGTTACCATAGGTTTCTAGGCATGCAAACAAGGGATTCAAATGCACTAGTTTGCTTGAAGAACATTGTCACACTCGATTTTAACAACAAAAGCAGAATAGCTATATATGTGCCCAGTAAATCCACACATACAACAATAGAATAGGAAAGTATCAAAAACAATATTATATAGCGGAAACATAATTATATTAACACTTACATCAGAGGATAGCGGAACGATTACTAAACTTCTCTTCAGGCTCCAACTTCAACTTCACAGGGACTTATTGACTGGGGGTTGCATACGCCTAGCATTTCTCACAATACTCACTAGATTCACCTTTTGTTATCCATCCGGGATTTTTATCCAATAATTGAAAAGTAAAGCAAGTGTAAGTACATATCGTACTCAGCAATATAACACAGGGTCATGAAGCTCAAAAGGCTGACACTGGCTTACTACGATTGCTTTTAACTTGATCAAGTTTTACCAACACTTAGCTTTAGTTATGCATAACCCAGTTGATAACCACATGATCATTAATGAAACCACATTTTATCTCATAGCTCCAAACTTACCATCATAAGTAGTTATAACAACATGAGTTTCTAACACTGTGAGTTTTCCGAGCCGCTCGTGACCGTGAGCACGGCTATCGTGATAGATTTACACTCTGCAGAGTTTACGCACTTTACCCACAAGCTGTGTTGTCCATATGCCCGGGATCATGACTCCCAAAACACTTTCAAGGTGAGTGGGTAGGGTACACTATGAAGTCTTTCAAGAAGTCTTTCTAGCAAGTAGCAGACCCTACGGACCCAATGCAAAGGGGTGTATGGGACCTCCGATGGTACCACCCGCAGCGATCCCCACACAAGCTATACCCCATAACCAGCTCGACAAAGGTGCCTTTCACGAACTACAATCATGCTAGTCCAACTCTCATACTTGACTAAAACCAGAGTCATGTTAGCACTTATGGTTGCGTTATTATCCCAGCTTTTGCCTTACAGTGGGGGTCCTATTCTATGTTGCTACAAAAGCCAGTTTTATCCCTCATTGCATATAATCATTAATCAATATTCGATTCAATATTCATCATGTAAAACATAGCAAAGCTACCCATATGCATAGAAACTCATTGGTGACAAGGTAAAAGGATAACAAAGCTATGATAAATCTAATAGGAATCAAATTAGACACATGCAATATGACTAGATGAATTATGGTGAATAGGATAACAAGAAAGATCTCATACTATACTTGTCTTAAACACTTGCTCAACTCTCATAGCATCAACTTCAGGTCATTATCTTCCGATCTTCAGCACTCACAAGCGGTTCCCATTCTACTCGTAGCAAGCACCACACATAGACAAACATACAAACAATAAAAGAGAAAACTAAGAACAATACACCACACAAAGAAAACAACTTATTAAAGGAGAGCTCGGTGCTACGATCGAGAGAACGCAAGATACGCCGATAACAGAACTATCGTTAAAAGGAACATCTATCCAGAGATTTACTATATTATAAAAGAAAACATGCATGCTTAATTTATTTTAGTTGATTAAAAGTATGTGAAACATATTAATTCAGATTTAAGCAAAATCATATTTTAATTTTAAAAGCCAAGTTAAACCTAGTAGTATTTATTTATAAACAATGTCATATAATTTAGTCAAGTTAAACTTTATCTTTGCAAGAGAAAATAAATATGTGAGAGCATCTAATCAAAATATAGAATGTACGTTTAAACTAATCAAATTATATTTTAGAAGCATATTAATATTGGAGATTAATCATACTAATATTTGTATACAAAAGATCAGAGTATAAAACACCTATTTAGATTTAGTTATTGAACTATTTACAAACATATTTAATCAATTTAATATTTAATAACTATATATAGAAGAGCATGTGGCATGAAGCATATAAAATTAATATTTTAGAAGCATATAAAACATGGAAGTGTAATAGCAATATCATTTAATTATATATCTAGTTACAAACATATTTAATCAATTAAATATTTAACTATATATATGGAATAACATATGTCATGAAAACTTTAGTATTTACATATAGATCATATGAACATGAAGAAAACACATCTTAAACTAAGAGAATCATAATTAAACCTAAATTACTTTTAATTAATTAGAAAGCTATTGAATAATCATTAATCAAATTAATATCTAATTTGATGAAAATTTATATTTAAACAACATGAAAAACATTAGCATTACTGCGTAGAGCGCAACGACACGATTCTAACGCAACTTGAACGGAGCAAAATGGATTTAAAACAACTAAACGGCGGAAGAAAGAAACGAACCGGTGACAAACATGTAAATATATCATCTTCCATCCTTGATTCATCCATAGCACGAGCATGACCCTGGCTTGCAGCTTGCTGCTCTGGGCAGTGCAGGATACGTACAAGGTAGGGGCACTCGGCTTGGCTGGTCAGGCTGGGCAATGACGCCTGGTTGCACGCGCAGGAGCCCAACTGGCCAGGGCGGGCTGGCTCGGCAACGGTGGCTGAGCAGCAGCACACCACAGCACCGTCAGCTGCCTGCGCTCCGAGGCAGGGCTGCGTGGCCTGCTGGCCGACGGCGAGACCAGGGCATGGGATCACAGTGGGGCTCACAGCTTGCTGCGCAAGTGGCCAGAGGCCGAGGTGGCGCACGGCCATGGCAGGAGACGTGCTGCAACAGAGATAACAATGGTGAAGTTGATCGCAAAAAGCTCCACCAGAAAAGGAAAACAGATGGGGATTGGTCATACGGTGATGGATTGGATAAAAGGAAGATACTATGACGAAGAGAACGACGAGACGAACCGGTGGTCTCGGAATTCGCAGGGGACATTGGAGTTGGCCGGAAAAGCTCGCTGATCGCCAGATTTTAGTAGATGTGAAACTTCGGTTTCAGATCTACGGAGCTATGGGTAGCGGCTGCGAAAACGGGTCGTACTTTTGTAACCCTTGCGTCGAAGAGAACGCCGGCATATATATATATTGCTAGGGTTCGGAAAATTTAGAAAAACGAGATATTTTATTTATTTCCGAATTAATTAATTTCGAGATTAAAATAATTTCAGAAAAGTTTAGAATTGATATTTAAGCCATGAAAATATTCCAAAACTCCAAAAATTTCGGGAAAATTCTCGGAGACACTTTGGAATATGATGAACCTAAATAAAGTATTTAGAGCTCATGAAAAGATATCTTGGAGCATCTAAAAATTAGGTTACGCTCATTGATAAATAGGAAAAAGATCCGGAAAAAATCAGAAAAATTCCCGAAAGGAACTTAAAGACATATTGATGAATTATGAACTCAAGGGAATGATTTAGATCAAGAGACAAAGCATCTTGGGAATTGTCCAAAAGAAAGATTAACATCAAGAGAGATAGAGTTTGATTAAAGAAAAAGACAAGGACGAGCCGGAGACCGATAAACAACTTACTAATCACATTTTAAAAACTTTATACACTCATATGCACCAAGACAAGCAGCAAACAAACACCACAACAATCAAAGCCTGTCAAATTATTTTAGAAAAAATTATAAATTCACTTTTCCTATACTAAATTTATGCAAACTCAAACTAATCTTGAAAATTTTTATATCAATATAGAAATCATTTATTTTATTTAGTGTTTTTGAAGCACAATCCAAAATTAGAAATTTTGAAGTGTGACAAACATGCAGTCGAGTTGAAAAACAAAGACTAATGTTGCATGAGGATGATCAACATTGTGAGATAGAGCACTAAATGAGGGTCAAGCAGAAGTTCAATGTTCAAGTTGAGCAATTCAACATATCCATATATAAGGGTACAGAAGATGAACTTCAAAGGACGTGCCAACAGCTAGTGGCATGCGAGGCAACCATAAAAAACAAAGAGAACAAACTTCAAGCTAGAGAGTCAGCAATCAAGGGCCAAAGGAGGGAAGATGGATTTAGCAAAGCCATCTTCATGGTGGGATAAAAAGGGAAAATGTCCTTGCTTCACCCACTAGAATGATTGTTTAATTTAGCAAGGTCAAGTCCATAAGGCATGTTACCTTAGTCATTGTGTAAAAGTTTCACCAAATATATGGTGTGTTAATTAAGTGATTTGCTAAAGCTGCGCCAAACAACAACGTAAAAATCATATTACATAAAAATTCATTTACCACAACCAACATTTACTAAATAACAACATAATAAATGTGAATCGACCTTTGTTTAAATTATACTGACAAGTTAAATAATTTTGTTCAACTTTAAATAATGAAAAAAAATATAAATTTGAAAATGCAAAAAAAACGTTGATTGACTTAACGTTAGGCCTATCCACTCACATGAAAAGTGCAAACCTAGATGAACAAGTAGATTTTAGAAACGATACATTATGTTTATGAAAAATAAGGTATGAAAGGTAGTTGTAAGAAACCTTGAGGTCATCGTCAAGGTCCACGCACATGAAGAACCTATGGACGTACATGTGTTGATTGTCGAAGTTCCATCCATATATATTGAAAAAGCATATGTTTGGGACACTCATGCCACTCAGGACTCTCAAGGGTTGGACTTCCATGCTATCACTTAGGTTTTGTTTGGGTGCCATTACATTTGAAGTTGGTTTCCATGATAAACTTGTGATCCAAATAGTATAACGGACTATTTTGTTCTAGATGCATCATTTAGAGTTTGGTTTAAAAGCTGATTTTTGAGCTTTTTGTTCTTGATTTGTTTTCTTTGCTATGAATTTTGTAATACATTTTAAGTTTTTCTGAACCTAGAAAAGCTCCTTTCATCATGCTTTTTTAGCTTTTAGTTGGGCTATTTGTTTTGGCTTCTAGTTTCTAACTATCCGATGCTAGCAAAAAGCTGAAACAAACATGTTCTAAGCTCTTTTATAGCTTTAAAATGGGCAGTCCTATCTAGTTATAAGCTTTTCCCTATTATAAACTATATTTCATCTAAATCCTCTCGCTTCTAATCTAGATTTTACAAATTCACGGGCCACAAGACAAACTTTTTATAATCTAGTGTGGATCCAAACATGTTATTTCTCTGATGAAGCAGCTCTTCTATGTCCCTAAAATAGTGATATCAAAACGAGGAGTTGGTATAAGTTTTTAATAAAAACTGATTTTCAAACCATTGACGATATATTATGAGTAATTGGTGATCATAGTATATTTCTAAAACTTTTTTTTCCAAATCTTAATAGTATGCATAAAAAGAAATGGAGAAATGGAGGGAGCAACATGCAGTGGATGAAACATTCAACCAACAAATCGAGTTGTAGTGTCACCTGTAGCAGCACCAAAGAATAGATAATACTAGTTGTATACTGTAACCAACCACCTACTAGTACAATAGTAGTGCATCTTTGCCGTGACAATATAGAACGACAAAAGAATATTTCTATAAGAAAAAAGGTTTCACTCTTAAAACCCACTTTACTGCAAAAGAGGCAGGTTATGCCCCCAATAAAGAAAAACCTCGGAGTACAATCTGCATCCGAACGTTGCGACTCCTGCCTGCCTGCGTTGCCGGTTTTGCCCCCGGTCCGTCGCCACTATCTCGATGCAAGCCATAAAGGGCAAAAACACAGGGCCGCATCGGCTCCCATGCCATGCCAAAGCCGGACAGCGCAGCCCCAGAGCTGCGGCGTGCACAGCCCACCCTCGCTCTCTCGCTTTGGCTGGCTGACACACGCACAGCACAGCGAAAGAGGAACAGACGAGACGATGATGACTCACCGCCCTAACTTTACCCCGCAGCGACGCCAGAGAGAGCCGTTGGCGTCCGGACGCCAACGGCGCGCGGGCTCCTCCCCCAAAGGGGCACGGGCACCCACTCCGTCAGTCACTGTGCACGGCCGCACTCCTCAGCTCGCAGCAAAGAAAAAAAATTGGGGGAAAAATCAAGCGCCGCTCAGCCGTGTGGTCGGTGCTTTTCGTCCATAAAAGGAGGGACGACGGCTCGGGGGGCTTGACGACACGGCACACCTCACCACTCCTCCCAGTCAGTCCCCACACCGAGCTGTCCCCATCGCGCACACACCACACACCCAGTGTTCGTTCACGAGTCTCCAAAGAGCTCGAGAGCTCTTGCAGCCATGGCGGCGGCTCCCCTGCTTCTCCTGCTGCTGCTGGCCATGTTCACAGGCTCAGGTGAGGCTCCGGATCTGCTCGCTGCGGCCGTGCGCTTAGCGTTGTGTGTAAAATCTATCGCTCTTTTGTTTCGTTCTGTCCCTCTTTTGTTTGCTTTAATCCCTCCCCTGGTCAGCACGCTGCTTCTTGAAATCTATTGCCCTTGAGCTATGGCAAACCCTTACCCTCCTCTTCCTTGTCGAGTGTGTCTCCTCCCTATCGAATGCGCAAAATTTTTTTTTCCTTTTCTCCAATCTTTTTGTGCATGAGTAGTTATCCAGCTGAAGAACAAGAAACGGTCAGATTTGAACTACCCAGTCCTCTCCTTGTGTGCAGATGCTGCGTTCTGCGTGTGCAAGACGGGGTTGGCCGACCAGGCGCTGCAGAGCGCGATCGACTACGCCTGCAAAATGGGCGCCGACTGCGGCCCCACCAAGCAGGGCGGGCCGTGCTACGGCAACGGTAACAAGGTGGCCGTCTGCTCCTACATCTGCAACAGCTACTACCAGAGCCGGAGCAGCATGGGCGCCACCTGCGACTTCAACGGCGCCGCCACACTCACCGGCACCGACCCTAGCTCCGGCACCTGCAAGTTCGCCTCCGGCCCCAGGTAAAACAAACCAACCTCGCCGCATCCATCCATCTATCCCCCCACTGATGTGTTGTACGGAGTATTTGTGTAGCTAGTGTACTGTGTATTTCCTTCTTCAGATTTGGGACTTGAGTATTATTATAATAATAATTATTACTATTATTATTACATACAGTATCTGCTACTGCTGATTATTAGAGTAGTGTAGTTGGAATCTGGAAGTCGAGTACTACTGTCCTCGACCACTGTCAGCTCATCTGGCATTGTTAAATCGTATTAGGGGGTCTTTCAATGTTTAGATTCTGTACATGCGGAGCGCTTGGCCGTGCACAGTCACATCGACGACACTAGTTTAATTCAAAAAGGCCTTGTTGAATGAAGTCTTGCTCTGGTAGTACACCCAAAGCACTAGTGCTCCTCGTGTACCATGCAGCAACTTGCAAGCTTGCGATGCCAAATCCGAAAGCTTTTGCTGTAGTGCTGCTAGCTGCATCGGTCTATCGACAATCGTTGCAGGCCATGTGAAGTGCAGTCTGAAGTGGATCCTCTGGTCCGAGCTCAAAGCAATGCCTTTTCAAAGCCAAAACGGCTGGCCGCGCCGGGGACGGCGGCCGCTTTAGCCAAAGTACACTGAACCTGCCGGGCCAATGGCAGCCGGCCAAGCCCGCGGTTCATCGAACCCAAAGAGCTTTCTTTTACAACCAAAGCAAATGGATATCCCCAGATTTTCCGGCCCCAGTTTTTTTTTTTCCTCCCAGCAAAAGCGTTGCTCGTGGTTTTTCCGTAACTAACGTGTGTTGCCATTGTTTTGTTGATTCTCCTTGGTGCAGCAGCGCAGGCACCGGCGGCGTTGGCATGGGCACCGGCGGGACTGGAGGAGCTGGCACCGGCGGCGGTGGCATGGGCGCTGGCACAGGCACCGGTGGCGCTGGGGCTGGGACAGGCGCTGGTACCGGAGCAGGCACGGGCACCGGCACTGGTACCGGCACCGGCGCGGGGTTCACGACCCCCGGGAACACCCTGAGCCCACCGTTTGGCGGCACAGGCGCGTACGGCCCTTCAGGAGGAACCGACTACAACGACGCCGTCACGCCGCGCGCCGCCGGGCTGCACGTTGTGGCCGCCCTTGCCCTCGCCGCCGCCGCCGCACCTCTCCTCCTCTAGGCGAGGCGCGGTGCCAACTTCGCTGGCGGGCGGGCGGGCACGTGTCCGGCGTGCGTGCGTGCCTGCACTTTCCGGCCTGCCTGCTGGGTTTTGATCGATCAGCCGTCAGTGTAGTAGCGTAGCAGCAGCACGGGGTTTATTGCTATTCAACTGACCTCTGTCGTCTCCGTGCTGTTTAGTGGTGGTGGTGGCCGCCATGTGTGGTGGGTGTTCTGTACTGGTAGAGATCTACTACTACTACTACTACTAGGGATCTCTTTTGGGTAGTTCCGGACATACGTGTCGAACGTGTTTCTTCAGCCCTCTTTTGTTTGTTCCTTCCTGTTGTGTTAGGCTGTGTAGAACAACTATGCTAGTGTTTGGTGGTGGCCGCTTTCCATGCATTCTGATTCTGCTTTGTGTGTGCGCCTCATGGTCATGGTACAGTCGGGTCACATGCGCGCCCGGCATGATGCTGCGCCGCCGTTCATTTCATTGCCTCGCACGTTGCAAAACCTGGAGGAGCCTGCTGGTTCTGGGGCCTCTTGCGCGAGACTTCTCTGGCTCGTCCCACTCCGCGTCCGGGCATCCGGCCAGGCCAGGCAACGTGTCCGGCGGAACATTGCCGACACCGACACATGAAGCTCACGAGGTGATCTCTTCGGAATCCGCGGCGGGGGGACCACCGACACAGATGTTTTTTTTTTCTCTGAACCATTTAAAATGCACAAGTGAGTTTGGGTTGTCCCTTCATGCCACCGCCGGCACCGCCGTGTCGAGCAGGTTGTCCTGCAGCAGCAGGTACACTGCAGCCTGGACAGGCCGGCCAGCGAGCTCGGCAGCTGGCCCGCGAGACTGTTGTGGCTCAGGTCCAGGAACACCAGCTCCCGCAGCGACCCCACCTCCGGCGGCACGCGGCCGGCGAGGCGGTTGTAGCTCAGGTCCGCCTTCTTCTTCTTGATACGATACTAATTTGTTGAGCTGCCTAACAACAATTTCTGTTTCTTGTGATGGTTCGCCGCAGGTTGACAGCTCTGCATGCTTTTGCCGGGTGGACAGATCATCCGCCGCCGCAAGGCGACTCCCGGCGTCGAAGGCGTGCGTGCAACTAAGCCTGAGGGCGTCCATCCACCCGCTGAAGCCGCGGCCGGGCGCAGACAGGAGGAGCAGCCGCGGAGGGCCGTGCCCGCTGCTCCCGGGTCTCCCGGACGACCTCGCCATTGCCTGTCTCATCCGGGTGCCCAGAGCTGACCACTGCAAGCTGAGGCTGGTGTGTTGGAAGTGGTGCCGCCTGCTCGCTGGCAACTACTTCTACGGCCTCCGCCGCCAGCTCGGGCTCGCGGAGCAGTGGCTGTACGCCGTGAAGCGCGACGGCAGCAGGGACGACGGGCGCGTGTCGTGGGACGTGCTCGACCCGTCCCGCGGCGCGTGGCGCGCGCTGCCGCCCGTGCCGCGCGAGTACGCGGAGGCCGTGCTCGGCGGCAGGGACCCGCGCAGGGGCGGCGCCGCCATGCGGCGGCTGTTGTTCTACAGCGCCCGGAGCAACCGGTGGCACCGCGCGCCGGACATGTTGCGCCGCCGGCAGTGCTTCGACGTGTGCGTGATGGGCAACCGCATGTACGTCGCGGGCGGCGAGACCAGCGGCGGCGGCGGGCTCAGGTCAGCCGAGGTGTTCGTCCGCGGTGGACCACCTGCGTCGACAGCAAGCAGCACCGAGGGAGCTCCCAGGCGGCGGAGGCAGCCGCCATTGTCGCCCTCCACGGGAGGCTCTGCGTCGTCCGCAACGACCTGAGCGTTCTCGGCCGTCGAGGTCGCGGCCTGGTGGTCGAAACAGCCGAAATGGAGAGCGTCCGGAGGTGCGGCAGTCCGTGCGGCAAGGCGGCGTCGAGCGTGGCCCCGGGCCTGCACAACACTGCATATGCCAACCATCTCATCCATGAGCCACACAACATGCCCTCGAGAGTGAGGGCAAAAAAGTCATCTTACACGGCTGGTCCCACTTGTCAGTGCGGCCAAACGAAGGAAAACAAACAGATGACAGATGGAATGGTTCAGAGGGAAAAGAAGATCAGAGGAAAAAGAAGAAAAACACGCTGGTATAAAGATGTGAATCAATATTTCGGAGACATAGAGGAATTAACCCATCTTTCCTGATGCATAGTGGGAAAAGGCTCCGCTATTGGATCCGCGGGGGCGGTGACCGTTGTCGCGGACTCGCGGCCGGCCACGAGTCGTGGTAACGCAGGGCGCAGTCGCCGCGCCGCCATTGCTGGTCGGGGTTAATGGCGGTATGGATGGAATCGGCCCAGGCTCCTCAAGCAGGTCCGCAGGGCGTCCAAGTCCAATCCAATCTGAAGTTGGGTCGCGGTCTCGCGAAATTGGGCATCTGCGCGCTCTCCCCACTCGTGGGGTGCCATTGTGGCCAATGGCAAAGGGCGTACAGACTACAGAGGCAGGCTTTTGATGTTGGGCCGCGCGCTCTGTTATCTGGCGGTGGATGTTGCTTTCTTGAGTTGTCTCAATGACGGCCCACGAAAATGCGTCGCGGGTATTCTCGTGCGCAAGGTCAGACCACACGAGATGACGAGAAGATGGAACGCATTGAGTTGAGCGCGGCCGCCAGGGCCAGGGGGCACCACGCAGAGCCCGTGAATGAACAAGATAGAAAAGGCTCGGCCCGCTGAAGATTATTTTTGTCGGCCCATAAGGCGCGGTTTCCTTTTTTTTCTATTTATATTAGGCTTGCTTATTATATACACTGCTGCCTTTCATCGTACTAAATTGTACCGGCAAAAATTGAGGTATCAAAATCAACTTTTAAACTCTAGCTAAATAGAGAAATTCATGACACTATAGCTTTGCGAAACATGTTTCGACTAACTCTTACAGCATTTACTATTAAAAATTAATTTTACCTGTTTTGTATGTATAAGAAATCAATTGTGTTTGTCAGAACCCAGAAAATCAAATAGCTTTGATTTGAAAGCACTCTGCACCACTTGGGGGAATTGATGCCTTGAATCAATAGAATGCCACCCAAGCACAAATTCTCTAAGGCCCCGTTTGCAGAAACATAACATGCACTACTACAAAAAAAGATTTTCAGCAGCGGACATTTTTGGTTTCCCACAGAGGGCAAAGCGGTCCGCTGCGGTGGCAAGGTCGTAATCGTGGCCTCCCCACAGTGCTACGGTTAATCGTTTTTAAAAAAACAAAAAAAAAATAGGAGCCCACAGACGAGCCCATTTTCAAGCCCGTCGGAGAGCCCATTCTCGAGTCCAATACCGGCGCTACCGCACCTCGCTGGATCCACCGCCAGGGAGGTCATCCATGCCGAATCCGATGCCAAGGAGGACGACTACGCTGGATCAAAGCTCGAGGAAGATGCATGCAACAAGTGACGGGGCCGGATCCGCCGTGACGGTGGGCGTCGTTGATGGATCCTCACGTGTTGGGGCTGGATCCGCCGTGGAGGTGGTCGTGGCGGTGTAGTTCCTCCAGACGTCGAGGACGGCGCGAGGGTCGTGGAGCTTGGCGCCGAGGGCGACACAACAGTTGGCGTGGATGGCCGATGCAGATCTTGCTGATGCTCACGTCCTTGATGTGGTTGAAACACGTACGTACTGCTTGTGCTTCCCAAAGAAGCGCCACCGCCCCTGTTGCCACGCACAAACATGAACTCTTAAGCATGATAAAGTGTGGTAACCAATTTACTTGCCACACTTGTCTAAGGTTAGTTGTGGTAATCCATGCCCTGCGCTCTTCGCTGATTAAAACCCGGTCCGTTGATGTGACTAGTCGTTAATCCCGATGATTAGACCTGGCCTAGAAAAGGTGTCGGGTCGCTTCCTCGTCGCCCCCTGCCGGCCGGCCTGTGCCTAGTACTATTGCAGATTTGCTTCGTCGTCCCATGCGCGATCGGTGCAGGCCCGTAGGTTAGGGTTAGGTACCCACTCGATCGTAGGCTTGGCAGTACTACTGGTAGGCATGGTCTTGTCACTGACGGAACGCTGCGCGTGGTGCTTGTGCTTGTGCTTGCCATGTGAACGTGAATGCCAAGCGGGGGCCACGACGTACAGTACTGGCCACAGCCAGCAGCAGGCCAAGCAAGCGCGCGCGGGCGCCCACTGCCCCACACCCTTGTAACGGATTTGCTTGCTGTCGCCCCTAGGCAGCTTCGTTCCACGCTCTTGTCCCGTTGCTGCTGGCTGTGTCCGTCCTTTTGCCGCCGTGCTTGGGCGCCCCGCCAGCCAGCCAATGCGCACTGCGACGAAGTGGCCGTCCCTGTACGCGCGCGCGGCGGGCCACGTTACCCACGTAGTACTGTACTACTACTAGCTACGTGTGGTTACTGTACTCGATCGGTTACGACGACGACCTCGCCCTCAGCACTCACGTACTACTAGTACGCATGCATTATGCATTGCACGCCTCGATTGGCGACTACTGCTGTGCTCTGTGTACTGTAGTAGTACTACTGGCCCGTTACGCGGTGCAGGCTCGTCGTCCTGCAGGCAAGTCGTGAGATGACACATGAATGCATGTCGAGTCCAGTCGACCGTCGTCGTCTCCTGTCCCGGTGACCCCGGTCTCAGCTCGGCCGTAGTAGGGCTGCTGATGAGTGATGAGTGATGAGCTGATCTCATCATCAGTGCGGCCTGCTCTGTGCTCTGGGGTTTTTTTTCTGCTCGCGCTGCTTGGTGGTGGGTGGGTCGCGGATGAACATACCCCGGGGCTAATAGTAGTAGTAGCAGTAGATAGAAAGCGGCTGGATCTAGTAGGAATCTCCGCGCGTAGATCTTGCTCGATCGGCATCTTTTTGATGAGCGGATCTCAGGGCCGGGCTGGGCTCCACGTACACGTACGCGTGCACTAGATAGCTAGGCCAACAATCCAGAGTGTCGTCACGCCCAGCCGTCGGCCTCCACCGCCTACCCTACCGGGGCCGGGACCTTTGCCATGCATGCATGCATGCATGCATCGCGAGTTGTTGTTGTTGCTGCTTCCAACGCAAGGCGAAAGGTGGTGGTGCATGCTCGCTCCGCCCGCCACGCACGCGACGGGTGCGCCCAGCTTTGGAACGAACAACGTGCCGTTCGAAAAAGGCGGCGTCGCGACAACAAGGAAGGAACAATGGCCGTGGGGCGCATATATGCAGCAGCCCTCTGCTCTGCCGGCCGGTGCGTGCCAATGCGACTCGGGGCGCGGGCACGCATGGCTCGGGAGCTAGCTAGCTCTCCGTGTCGTTCCAGACTTCCGGTTGTCCGCCCAGGGTTCACCAAACCGTTCCGGAACCGGTCGGTTACCGCGGTAACCGGCTAAACCGTCCACCACCGGTTCGGTTTCGGTACCGATTTGAATTGAAATTTCAAATTTAAATTTCAAAAAATGAAAAATGCTGAAAAAATTCCTAAAAATAGTTCATGATTTATAGAGTCGAATGGTGTACAAATTTTTCAAATTGGAGTTCGTTTGCTATTTATTTTGACGTGTACAAGTTTGAAAAAAAAGAAAAAAGATCTTTTTTTCTTTTTTTTTCAAACTTGTACCCGTCAAAATAAATAGCAAACGAACTCCAATTTGAAATTTTTTTACACCATTCGACTATATAAATCATGAACTATTTTTAGAAATTTTTTCAACATTTTCCATTTTTTAAATTAAAATTTGAAATTTGGTTTGGGGCGGTTACCAACCAAACCGGTCGGTAACCGGCCCTATCCGACCGGTTACCGGTCGGAAAACCGTTTGAAGTGCGGCGTTTGAATTCAAAATCCAAATCGTTCAGTTTGGGAACGGTTTGGGAATGGTTTGGACGGTAACCAACGGTTAGCGCCGGCCACCGGTTACCGGTTGAAAAACGGTAGGTAAACCCTGTGTCCGATCGATCATCACCGGAGACGGGTGAAATGTACGGAATACTAGCTACGACGAGTACTACGCCCTACGGAGTACTCCGTAGACCCCTAGTAGTACTACGCCTGGGATTCAGACTCCGGGAACGGGAAAAGCCTGTGCCTGTCCGAGGCAGGCAGACCAAAGAAAGAAAGGCTGCTGAACCTGAACGGATGTGAATCGTCAGTCACCGTCGCGCCGGGCCCGGGCCACCGGCTACTGCTGCTTTCATGGGATAGAGGGAAAAATAACTGTAAACAAAGCGGCAGGCAGGTGAGGTGAATGAAAATTTCTGGTCACGCGGGTATTTAGAGGGTGAAAAGGTGTAAAAAAAATCTTATAGCACTTGTCATGTCATACTGTAACATTTTTGTTTTTATTTGATAATAATTATCTAAACATTGATTAATTAGGTTTAAAATGTTCGTCTCGCAAAGTACAACAAAACTGTGTAATTAGTTTTTTATTTTATCTATATTTAGTACTCCATATATATGCCGGTATTTTGATGTGACGGGGAATAGGAATTTGATGTGATGAAGAATTTTGGAATTTCGGATGAATTCCGGGAACTAAACAGTAAAAACCTGACGAAGCCGGCGTGGCCCTTCTGATGAATTTTCTGGTGCAGACGTGCATGCAGAGCGCGCTGGAGAACGAAGCTCGGGTTTCCGTGCCCGGCGGGCCTTCCGTGCCAAACAAAACAATGTTTGAGTAGACACGAAAACAATCGGAAACGGTCCATAGAAAGCTAAATCACTTTTTTTTTATTTCAAAAACGAAATCAATACGATATTGTCGGAAATGAATACGACACCGGTATTTCGATAATTTCGAAAACGATATGTCGATCGAAAAACACAGCGGTAACAATCGAAATCGATAATAACAACGATAAACACGTGAAAACCGTCTGATAAGAACCAATGAGCCATAGAACTTAGCTTATCGCACATGACAATAACAAATAAAGCCACAATTAACAAGATCATAAGTTAAATCATATATTTCACACCAATCTTGGTCTCAAACAGTGATAACCCACACAAGAACGGGACAATTCCTTACAATGACTCAAATAAAGATTAAAGATCTAAGTTGACTTGACAACTCATAGTGATAAAAACATAAATTGTCAGAGTCTCTTCTCCAGTACACTAAAAGTATGGACCGTACAATCTAGAATTAAATTAGGATTCAAGACCTTTAATTTGAATCGGTAATAACAATCGGTAAATTACCAGTAAAATACGGGAATCTTTGAAATTGATCGGAAGAGAGCAAAATCGTTTCCGCTGACATTTCCGTACCGCTACCGTTTCCGTTTAGAGCTGAAAAACAGAAGAAAAAAAACTCAGAAATCTTTTTAGTAGCTGCAGGGAGGGAGGGCACTGCATGGGCATCGGCGTCGGAAATGTAAGCGGAAACGATTCCTTGATAAACGAGATTTACGTTCTTTTTAGTAGCTGCAGGGAGGGAGGGCACTTCATGGGCATCGGCGTCGGGGCGGCCTACCCACCATTATTCACCGCCGTACCGTGCAGGTAGCCGCAGCGCGCAGCAGGCAGTAACGGTAGCACAGTACATTCTACGTGCTGCTGGGCTGGGCCACGCGAGACAAGGCGATCGAGACGAATCGAGGCGCCCGTTTTACTGTAGCGCTGCGCGGCAGTAGTAACTTTTTAACGGCGCCCGCCCGCCCGGCGTAGGTAGGCGTACACGTACTGCCGATCGTTGCCGCCGCTTTGTGCGGCACCTGCGTCTGCGTGCTGGGCCTGGGCCCCCTCGCTGCTGTAGATGCTGACGACCGGAGCGGAGCAGTCCGCAGTACAGCCCAGTCCGCAGCGGCGTTAATTCGCGGCATGGCGCGCGCGGTAGGACCCGGCTGTGCTGCGTGGTGGCCGGGCCGGCCGTCACCGGCACCAGGCACCAGCTAGTCGATGAGCTAGATCGCCATATATAGCTAGCTCGGTGAAAACGGCAGCTAGCTGCTTCACCAGTGGATGGATCGATCATATATTCACCGTGGAATTAAAGCGGGGCGGGGGGCAACGTCCGGGTTGTTGCATGCAGTGCGTTGTGGGGATATGATCGTCGAGGCCGGGGAACGTACGGCCAGGGCCGCCGAGGGGCCGGCCGGGGGTGCTCGATCTCGAACAGGCGGCGGCTGCTGCGCGTATTAAAGAGGCAGCTAGCAGGCCACCAACAGCTTATTTGGAAGTGTTTGGTTGCTAGCCACACTTTGTCACATTTCACCTTAGACAAGTTTGACCAAGGCAAGTGTTTGGTTTGGCAGGATTTTTTTTGAGCTCCACGTGTTGATTGACGATTCGTTGGCGTACTGCTCGGCGGCTCGATCGGCGCTTGCTTCGCTTCGCTTCCGCGCGCTAGCTGCTCCCCCAGTACAGTAGTAGGCCAGCGGCCCAGTGCTGTGCACAGCGCACAGTACAGGACCACCGCCTGCTTTTGCAGGTATGGCTGGCTGCTGCCTCTCTGCTCTCTCTCGTTTCTACAGTATGGACGAGGAGAGAGACAACCTGCCTGCCTGCCTGCGTGCATGTATGATTCAGCACTACTACTACTGCTGCTGCTGCTGTCAGCGAATGCAGGTACCAGCAGCATAGTAGTAGGTGCTACCGCTACACGTACTACTAGCGGAGGGGAGGGGGTAGAGGTGAGGTGGCCACTTCGATCGCTCCCTAGCTGCTCACTCACTCATCATCTGCATTTGGTCATAAGGGGATTGGTCCAAGAATCCTTCACTTCACATCACACTCACTCGCCAACCAACCAGCAGGCCGGGGAGGTAGATGTAGTAGTACTCTGCTATAGGCATGCAGCAGACAGATCCACGAGCGACCCGTGTCAAGTTGCAGCTGCGGCGTACAGCGTGCTTGGTCCGCCGGCCGGGTCCATGGCGCCATTGATGCCGCACTGTTCATTCATGCGTCGTCGTCGTCGTCTCTTCCGCATCGATCGAGACGACGACGAGCGAGGCTGCGTAGTAGTACGTGCTGTCGATCTACAGGAGTTGATGAGTTGATGCCCACCACATGACAAAACATATGCTGACATGACATGACATGCGCGATGGCGCACGCATCATGCATCCTGTGTCCGGCCAACTAGCAGATTCGAGGGATCGGTCGAGTACAGGCAATGGCATGGTGTGCCTAAATTTTTACAATCTAGCTCTTTTTTTTAAAATATTTTCACGTTTGGACTCCTGGAAAAACTAATCGCAGGAACAGACCCAGGGGGCCGACGCCGTGGGGCACGGCACCGAGGTAACACAGCACGGCGCCGACCCCCTAGCTAGCATCCAGCGTGGCAGTGACGTGGCTGGGGGCTCGGCGCCGAGCTAGGATATAGCCCGCGGCGCCGAGCTCGGCGCACACTCTCTGTCTCTCGCTCGCCTCTCTCTTTCTCGCTCTCACGGCGCCGAGCCGCCGCCGTCCGCCGCCGCCATCGGGTTTTTTTAGGTATTTTTTTTTCTTTTCAAGTTTAGTTTAGTGTTTTTTGTTAGCAATTGTAGTTCGAAATTTTAGTAACACATTTAGATGATGATAGACAAATAGGTAGTTCCACATTTTAGTTAGCAATTATAGTTTAGTAAATATAGAGATAGTTATTTCATTAATAATTTAGTACGCTAAATAGATGGATAGACAACTAGATAGATAGATAGATAGTTATTTTTCTAAATAGATAGATTGATAAGTTCATAGATAGATAGTTAGTTTGCTAAATTTATAGCTAAATAGATATATGTATATATATATATATATATGTATAGTTAGGTTATTGATAATTTAGTTTACCCATAATAAGAACTTTCGTGTTGTGTATATCAACTAGATGGATAACCTAGTGACCCTGTATCATGGAGGAAGAGTTGAGAAGCGGAAGATGGTTTTGGTAATATCACCTTAGTTGGAATGCAAAGGGTGCCTCTAATGTTCGATGAGCGGCTGCTTTTTTGGAGTTGTTTGCTAGGGCTCGTGATGAGCTTCATTGCAATTCCATTGAAAATGTCATATCAGTTGAGGGAGTAGTTCACCATGGTAAATCGGGCCAAATATTTAGGCGGTTGGTCCCAATCTCATCAGAGGCTCAATGGGAGACATATGTCAATACTGTGATGAAGAGTGAATTTCAATGTTAGGATTTGATTGTGCGGCATTCATCCCCTATTGGGCATTCATCCCCTCATGGCTTGTCACCACCACAATACGATCCGTTACCATGTGATCCTCCGTTACACAATCCAGAGGTGCATGTGGAAGATATGGTTGTGATGCCCGATGCGCAATCCGCTCCAAACGAGGTTGGAATCTGCCCTAATGTTGTTGCACCTCATGTTTCCGTGGCCCCTCAGGAGATCCCTTTGACCCAAAATCATCCAAGTAAGTGTTGTAGTAACACTTTACCTTTTCTTATCCACCCTTGTAATATGTTATTCCAATGATGACATCCTCATTTAAATGTAGGAGACATTCCTGATAATGTTGGTTGTCATCGTGTGCCTTCATCATCCACTGCGGTGCATACAGGCTTCACATCTAATAGTGTTGATGTTCAGATTGATGATGGAGAGGAGCCTTATGGGACCGCAAGAGCTGTTCGTTCCGATGATGAACGTCCTGTGGCTGCATTGAGTGAACAAGAGATTGAGCTCATGAGGCAGTGTTGTCCCGATATTGATCCACTAGTGCATGAATTTAGCGATCTCAGACACTCCCATGGTGCTTATGCAGTAGCAAGAGAAGAAGAGTTGCTAGAGGCCCCTGATGATGGGGAAAGCATAGAAATTTTCAAGGGCATGATCTTCAAGGACTTGCCAACATTGAGAAGGTGGTTACAGGAGTATTCTGTGAAACGTAAAAGGTCGTTCAAGGTGCAGCATTCTTATGTGGAGCGCCGTTACACAGTGGTATGTCAAAAAAATGATTGCAATTGGAGGGTATTAGCGAGGAAACAGATGGACAGTGAGAAGTTTAAGATCACCAAAATTGTAGGTCCACATACTTGTGCAACGACAGATCTAAAAGAGAAGCATCAACAGTTGACCTCTACCCTTATTGCTAGAAAATTTTACACAACACTGCAGAAACAGCCTAATTTGAGAGTGAAGGCGCTCATGGACCTAGCTGAGAAGCATTTTCATTATGAGGTGAGTTATGACAAAGCATGGAGGGCAAAGCAACGTGCCTGGAAGATGATATATGATGATTGGGAGGAGGGGTACGAGAAGCTGCCTGCATTGTTCAATGCAATCAAGGTAGCTAATCCAGGCATGCATTACGAGTACATCCCAAAACCAAATGAATGGAACGACGGCAGAGAGATATTCTTCCGTGCATTCTGGTGCTTTCCTTAGTGTGTCCAAGCCTTTAGGCATTGTCGTCCTGTGTTGTCCATTGATGGTACTTTTCTTCTTGGCAAGTACATGGGCACAATGTTGATAGCCATTGGTTGTGACGCGGACAATGCATTGGTTCCATTAGCATTCGCTTTGGTAGAGAGGGAGAACAAAGACAGCTGGGGTTGGTTCTTGCGGCTTGTTCGGATACATGTTGTAGGCCCTGGGAGAGAGGTTGGTGTCATATCTGACAGACACCAGGGCATACTTAGTGTCGTACAGGAGCAGATTCTGGGGTATGCACCATTGCATCACCGCTGGTGCACTCGCCACCTTGCAGAGAATTTACTGCGGAAGGACAGTTCAAAGGACAACTTCCATCTGTTCGAGGAGGTTGCTCGCATGCTTGAGATTTGCTACTTCGAAGATAAGTTGGAGCTTCTAAAGACAACAACAAATGCAGAAGGTAGGCAGTGGTTACATGGTTTGATGAGTCAAAAAGATAAATGGTTAAGGGCCTATGATGATGGCGGGTGGAGGTATGAATTTCAAACTAGCAACATGGCCGAGTCATTTAATAGTGTGTTCAAGGGTATACGGGCCATGCCTGTCAATGCCATTGTGTCCTTTACTTTTTTTAGGTGTGTTGCATGGTTCAATGACCGGCATGCATCAGCAATGGCACTACAGAGCAAGAATCAGATGTGGGCACCTAAACCAAAACACCATCTTGATAGGGCAAAGGAGAAGGCTAGAACACATGAAGTTCATTGCTTTGACCATAGCACGGGAAAGTATGATGTCATAGAAAGGGGTTGGACAACCTCCGATGGTGAGGTTCGGCCTTCAAGGGCTTATATTGTGGTTCTTAGTAATTTCTCATGCATGTGTGGGAAACCAAGGCAGTACCACTTTCCATGTTCTCATTGCATTGCAGCGGCTCAACATCGCAACTATACATATGTGAGTAGGATGCCACGGGAGCTAAGTGTTGATAGCCTTGTACTTACTTGGGCTCCCCGTTTCGAGCCTTACCTAGAGGAGGAGCAGTGGCCACCATACCATGGCCCGAGATACATTGCGGACCCAGGTGCTCGTTGGGACAAACGTGGGACTAGGAAGAGGACGAGATACAAGATGGTCATGGATCAGGTTTCAGGAAGAACAAGGAGGGGTAGAGCAACACCCTTTGTTACTGATCCCGAGCAAAACCAATGTAGCAAATGTGGCAGACTTGGGCACAATGCACATACATGCACTTGGGCGCCTAGCCAGGTGATAATAGTTATATATATATGCTTTCTAGTATTTATAAATGTTTACTCTTTGTTCGCTTTCTAATATTTATGCATGTAATTTAATTTCTTACTGACAATTTTCTTTTCCTCCAACAGGATGGCGACTTTCGACCTCCTCGATCCGTACTACGAGGAGAACCATTGAGGACGACGCATTTCCGAGGGGGAGGTAATTACTGCAGTTTATCTTGCTTAAGGATATGAGCTAAATTTGTGGTAGTTACGTTAAAACACTTGTAATGGTTGCAGGTGCTGGCCCCTCTTCGTCCTCGAACCCATGACAAGTTCCATGAGATGCGGTACGACGAAAGGTACACGCCCTTACTAGAGAGGGCTGGACTAAACGTTGTATCGTATCCGGTTCGTCGTGGGTTGCCTGTCATGAACCCCGCGGCGATCTCAGCTTTGGTCGATAGGTATAACCATATCCAATACTAATTCATTACTACACACTGTTTCTTTGAAATGTAACTAACATCTTTACTTATCTACCTTCTGTAGGTGGAGGCCGGAAACTCATAGCTTCCACCTACCATGTGGAGAGATGACTATCAGTCTTGAGGACATGCAGAAGTGGCTTGGTCTCTCCATTAGAGGTATTCCTGTCATCGGGCACTGCCGGTCTGATGGTTGGAGGGACAGAATGGAGGCCTTCCTTGGGAGACCACTACCTCCAGAGGCGACGCATTCTCGCGGCATAGGTGTGTCCATTCCTTGGCTCAGGGCTGCCTTTGGTGCGTGTCTGAATGACGCAGACGATGCCACAGTTGGGTCCTACTGCAGAGCTTGGGTGTTGCACTTGTTCGGGTGTGTTCTCTTCCCTGACACGATAGGAGACACAACGTCATGGATGTACCTCCCTTGCTTGGGTAATTGGGACACTGCAGACACATACAGCTGGGGTTTTGCAGTATTGGCATTCCTATATCGCCACCTTTGCGAGGCTTGTCGACGGGGTGCGAGGAACTCTTCAATTGGGGGTTGTGTGTACCTTCTTCAGCTGTGGATGTGGTCTCGTATACCGGTTGGCCGACCTACACTCCAGACACCTCGGCCTTGGTTCGTGGTACACAACCCTCGCCGTCTTCCTACATATGCACATCTGTACGACCAGGTGACGGCCCCCTACTCGAGGACAGAACGTGCGTACCTTCAGTACGCCAACGAGCTGGATGGTCTTACAGCTTCGATGGTGAGTTCATTCATATTGTTATTCATTCATTCTTATACCTTATGATTGTTGCAACTTACGCCCTTCAATTGCTCTTTTTAGGTCACTTGGGAGCCGTACAAGGAACTAAGTATGCAACAGTTGGCTTGAGCAACATGTGTGGCGCGGACGAGGACCTGTACATGATGATATGTCCGCTCATATGCTTCTATGCTGTTGAATATCACCTTCCTCAGAGAGTGGCACGACAGTTTGACCTGGCTCAGGAGTGGCCAGTCCCGCCGTATTCGACTTCCGTAGAGCTGCACAAGTAAGTACCACCTTCCTCAGAGAGTCACATAGTTGATCATTTAGTTGACATAGTCCATGTAGTTGTTCTAGTTGACATAGTTGACATAGTTATTCTAGTCCATTTAGTTAATTTAGTTGATGTAGTTGATTTAGTTGACATAGTCCATGTAGTTGTTCTAGTTGACATAGTTGACATAGTTATTCTAGGTCACATAGTTGATTTAGTTGATGTAGTTGATGTAGTTGACATAGTGCACATGTTTCAGGATTGATCGTCAAAAACAAAAAAAGACGGTGGAGTTTGAGACGCTACACCGAGTGCACATGGATGCTTGGAACGATCAATATGACAATGTGTATCAAAACCAGACGCCACACAACGACGACAACTTTCGCCAATACCTAACTTGGTACCGGACAGTGACACGAACAAAGTTGAAGACTCAATGGACAAATACGGACTACGCAGACATTGATTCTTCAGATGACGAAGACACGTCCTATGATCTTGAAGCAAGACAAGGAACGATTGTCGAGGCTGCACCTGTCTTGGACCGAGTGGTAAGTGATCTTAAAAAAGTTATGTAATTTTTTCATGGCAATGCGTTGTATATGACTACCATTATGACTATAATTTGTCTCTTTTTGTAGGGCAACGCGCTAAAACAGTCTGTAGTGGAAATTGAATGGTTTCCAAGGACAAACGTGGACGAGGCTACGCTCAACAACTTTTTAGGAGTAAGTACTCATCAACACAACGACTATCTCGTCGACAATGCATATATTACAATGCTTAATATGCTCAAGTTGTTATCACAGAGGCTAGCACGTAGATTGCGTCGAGCTGCGGTTCGTTGTGGTTGCGGGACTAGCGCGGCGATGGAGTATGTAGCGAGTCCACAGAGAACATAGAGGGAGATAACTTCTTCTTGTGGAGGTAAACTTTCATTACATGTCGTCTAGTTAAGTGTCTTTCTTTAATACACATAAATGTACTTATATGCACATTTAATTGATACGTGACATTGTAGGTTACGGCGGACGGAGCTCCTCTCGTGGTACTCAAGATACTTTCCAAGGTGACGCCACAGAGGAAGAAGAGGACCACGACGGATATCAGGAACTTGGACCGTCCCAGCTAGGCGATGCTCCTTTGACTCAGCCTTCGCAGCCTTTAGGAACTAGGAGACGATGTCCGCCAGTTCACTACACTCCCGGCACCGACCCTTTTGGTAAGGGTAAGGGTAGGGCTAGGAGGCAGTGACAATGTGGAGTTGAGCTAGTGGTTGTCTATTTTGGTTCACTATTTGAATTGTATGGACTTTACGGACCATTTGGATTGTATGGACATTATGGATTATTCGTATTGTGTGATGATGGTGAACTATGTGGTTGTCTTGTGCTATTTGGATGAATATATGTTGGATCATATTATGTTGTCTGTATTTGTCATTGTTGATGCTCCATATACAAGAGAAACTCTGGCGAATTTTTTTCGTGAATTATTTATTTACATTTATATACGTTGATGACTACCATATTAGAGGTTAGAGGTTTATCCAGGCACCCCTTGTGGACATGGAGATTAGAGGTGTTCCGGCTCTCAAGTTTTTGGGTGATATTGTTTGGAAGTAACTTCAGTTGTGGGAAACAGGATCACTTATAAGTGTGCTTAATTGACCAATGTCACTGTTAGCCTGCTGCACAATTGCACTGCTCTGCAACTAACAATTTGTGGGCTCTTCTGGTAGTATAAGCTTGAGAAGTTGTTTGCAGCTACAATACAACATAACATACCCCATTGTATTAAATCTAAGTAGAAAGCACCGAATTGGAGGGTTTTGCTGCACGCCTACACTATAGCATTTGATTCCCTCTTACTCTTGGCAGTGATATCAGACTGGATTTAGCCCCAAAAGGCTAATTGAAATGTTGTAATGTTTATCCGTTTATAAATTATCCCCAAAAGGCTAACTGAAAGGCTGTAATGTTTTCACCGTTGCATTCTCTGGTTTTGAACTTTTGATTTTGGAAGCTGTTCTGATTTTGCAAAAACCTTAGAACGGAGTGCTAGCTAGTCCAGCCTCCTGCGTCTTGTCGGTCTTAATCAGTTATATGCCATGGTAGCCAGCAAGAACTAAAAGTTTAACAATACATGCCGTTATTCATGGATAAAACATAGAACTACTGAGTGCAACGAGGCCACTTTCCCTTCCTCATCGCATCGGGATTCTCCTCCATCGCTGCCTTCGCACGGCGGGCGCGCTCAACCTTCTTGTCCCTCTCCTCCTTGTAGGCTGCACCTCTTCTCTCTTCCTCCTCTTTCTTGTGCTCCTTCTCAGCTGTCTCCTCTTTCATTATCTTCTCATAGGCCACTCGACGCTCCGCGTCCCAGTCCTTCATACCTTGCAGAAGACGTTTGTCGGACTCCTTGATCTCACTGTCGATCCGCTGCTCAAAGTCACATAGCGGTGGAGGGGTCTGTAAATCATGCAAAAGTTAGGCACACAAAACAAAATCATTATTTAATATGATATAAATCGATTTTCGTATAAGAGTAGATTCTCACCATTAAGTTAGTACGACGTCGAGCAAGTGTAGGCTGAAAAGCATAATTTGAACACATCCAATACCTCTGCCTATAGGTTTCATGATCCTCAGAAATCTCTACCTTGCAAGGATCACCGCAGAAGCACATTGGAGCCGGAACACCGCTGGGCAGAGGCTTTGGATCGAATGCGATGCCGGTCAACGGGCCCTTCCTACAAATGAAAAAAAATTGTTCTAGTAACCGAAACAAATAGAACAAAAAATAAACCTAGCAGAGAATACCTTGCTTTAGTAGTTTTCCCATGCCTTGGCATCTTATGGTCGCAAACTGCAAATAACAAATCAATAATCGTCCCAAACCCTAAGTCAAAATCTAACTAGGGTTTCAAAATACACCTAATATAGACCGAATCGATGCGTAAAAAATGAGGAGTGGAAGAAGGATACCTTGGTCTCGAAGATCGGTGGATCAAATCCAAGTTTCCTAAGTCCAAAATGTCGATTCAAAGAGGTTAGGTGGTGTGGAGGAGAGAAAAAACCCGAGAGCAAGGAAGAACAAATGGATGAAACCTCGGGTGGGTGGGAAAGCTGGCTGGAATATAAGGAATACAGCTCGGCGCCGTGCCCTATGGCGCCGAGCCCCCAGCCACGTCAGCTGCCACGCTGGCTGTGGGCTCAAAGCTCGGCGCCGTGGTGTTAGCTCGGCGCCGTGCCCCACGGCACCGAGCCCCTGAGTCCATTTCTGCAATTAGTTTCTCCAGGGGTCTAACGTGAAAAAAATTCAATAAAAGAGCTAGATTGTAAAAATTTGGGCATCCTATGCCTCTTCATCATGCAATAATGCTGGAGGCGGAACGCGATTTTTGGCGATGGTGCGATCGATGCGGCTTGCGGCGAGGAGGCCGCGCGCGCGCGCGCTCGATCGATCGGCGGCGGCGGCTGGCTAGCTAGCTAGTGGCCTAGTGGGATATGGGCGGGTTTTGTCGCCACGCTGTCAGCTGATCAGAGGTTGCTGGGTCGTCATGCATGCATGGCGGATTGGCAGTGGTGGCAGGTGTGTAGCTTTAGCTCTGACGACTCAGGATGGCCCGGCCGGCCGGGGTCGATCTGTGGGTGTTTATATGTTGGCAGTGCAGTGCAGCCGTACGTCCCCAATGGGGTATGGAGCATGGAGCATGGAGCGTGGAAGGAAAGAGGAGCTAGCTAGCATGGGCACCAAGGAGGATGTTCCGGCGTACAGTAGACTTTTCTTCTCGGATAACAACAGACTGCTAAAAGAAGCAATCGACCAGGAAAAACCCCCTCTCGGTAACAGTCCCGCATGCAGTCGTCGAATACTGGAAAATCATTTTAAATTTTACGGTAGCAAAAAAAAAACTTTAGAATTTTGCACTACATGTATGATCGAGAGTATCATCCTCGCAAAAAAAAAAGGAATATTTGATCTTCAATGTACCATCATATAGATAATCACACCATTTCTACTACTATTATCTCAGTTGTCTATTTTTTTTTTCTTTTTTGTGAATAACATAAGTAGACTGTGTCAACATATCTCGAGATTGACCACAGGTCGCCTACCACTAAAATGGCAACACTGTTAAATACTGGAATAAATCCAGAAAGCCGTGCCAACTCCAGGACTTGAACCTAGGTGGCATGTTCCACCACAAGGAACTCAACCAACTAATCTATGATCAGTTCACACTTATTTGTTTTTGTATTGTTCAGGAAACATGCAATTTATTTGGGCATAGAAATAAATTGTAATCAGTGTTTAGTTGCCTTTTTAGTTGTACTAGTTGTTTTGTGACGTTGTTGTCAATATGAAATTATAGCAACCCCCCTAATCTCATCTCACATATAAGGTGATCTGAACTACTATCTCCGTTTCAAATTATAAGATATTTTGACTTTTTTTAAATTCATAACTTATGCTACGGAGTATGTGCCTAGATCGATATATATATATATACATTATGTTTATCTATATAGTATAATCTACAAATTTAAAAATACCAATATGTCTTATAATTTAGATAGTGGAAGTACTTCTTTATTTGTCCTTATTATTAAACACATGAATGGATCATGAGACTAATAGTGGTGGTTGCTCGTGTGCACACACAACCTGAATCTTCAGGTTCTTCTAATAAAATGGAATGTTCTTAGTACGTGTTTTAACATTCAATATTTAGTATACTTTTTTTCTACCAAATGTCTTATAGCGAGGTTCCCATATGCTATGGTATTATTTTATTACTACTTAAAAACACTACTAGGAGAGAAGTGCAGCTACACTGTACATGCAAGTGTTATTAAACTATAGTATTTTCAAGGGGAAAATATTGGCTAGCTGTCGTAATAAGTGCAAACACGGGAAGACATTCTGCGTGCCATCGGAAATTTGATGAATTTGTAACCTCTTCTTGCTTCCCTGCTGGAGTCCTATGAAGTTTTCACGGAAAGAAAAAAAAAAGAAGAAGAGAAAACTGGTGAACAGATCTACCTAGATTATGGTCATGATGGTGGCGCGGTCTTCCGCTTTCGGTTCACCCGGCCTGGATTATGTGTGATCTTACAAAAGGATAAAAAGCCACTCATGGGTGGTCCTGCCGCGCGCTGCTGGTTATTGGATGCCCAAAAGAAGCATGGTCCCTGCCCTATATGGAGTAGCCTCGTAGGTTCTAGTGCTCAAGGACATGCAAAGCATCGTCGTATATATGCCGGGTACAAAAACATTGGGAAAGACATTGTATGTGACCAGCGCCTGCATGCCCGTTATCATCGAACTTATTGTGTGATAGTAGTATCATGAGAGATATCATGAAATGATGAGACATATGGCGGGTACGCTGTGCATAATATGGGATGGGAACTCCATGAGAGCGATATATATGTGTCTTCACACTCAAATAATGCTCCCTCCAAGCGATATGTTTGTCTTCATCCTCAAATACCCGGTTCGTTCGTTCTAATCTATAGATTGTTCTGTTTTTTTTCTTCTAAAACCAACACACATCCTTTATTTTGTATATCTATACACATCTTAAATCTTAGTGCATAACAAAAGCTACTTGTACTTAAAAAAGCCAAAATTAAACGACCTAGTATAATTTAGGAGAGAGGGTGGTAGTATATATGTATATATTGTCATCTGAGGCGTTTAATTATTTCTTCTAGTTTCTTCTCTTTTTAACACAGAGTTGACTGACATCAACCTCACAATTTTGTTTTGCATTAATTGGTGTACTCGTCTGCAATCAATCTAGCACAAAAAAGGTGATGAGCTAGCTAGCTCTTGCTGCAAAGTAATAAATCTCTGACAAGTTTGCATTATTGTTTCAGAAAAGAAAAACCCACGTGTACGTGCGTGCATATATTTGAAGGTGTGGCGCGGCAGTATACGCGCGTGCAGCTCACGACCGTCGACCAGCCCCTGCACTACTCACCGTACGTGTGCTGAGAGAGAGGAGGATATAGATGGGGAGTCACCGCGGTCACCATCGTCGTCTGTTGTGTGCTGTGCTGGACACGGTAACACGTACTCCGCCGCAACCTACACAAGCTTATCACACACGAGGAGCACGACAGGGTGAAAGGACAGGGACCCGAGAAAGCGACGACGCCAGCTGATCATTTAGTTGGTGTGCAAGCAAGCACCACACAAGTCCATTCGTTCCTCTCTCCCCCAACTCACTCACACAAGTGCTTGCTCCCATCATCACTACACTGGCTACAAACACACCAGCAGCGGCAGCGGCAGCGTCAGTTAGTAGAGAGAGTAGATAGATAGCCGGCCAAAACCACCTCTCCCTTTCCTCACCTCTCCTCCATCCCCTGGATCGATCTTCCCTTCTCCAGCTAGCTAACACAGCTTTCTAGGGCTTACACAGCAGCCCCGAGCCGGCCGGTCGTCGATCCACATCACCATTATTCCATCTCCTGATCGATATCGATCGACTCCCTCTCCGTGCGCCGAGCTGAGCCGGACGATTTTTCCGGCGTGCGGCGGCGTACGTCGAGCTCGCTTACAGTAGCTAGCGCGCCGGCGACCGGCCGGGGCCATCTTTCCCGTTTAGTTCATACAGGGGGTCGGGCCATGGTCGACGAAGCTACTTGATCTCTGATCTGAGCTGAGCTGGGGACGGAAGTGTGTCGGCACTTGTAATTTGAAGATGCTTGTAAGTGGTTCTTAACGGATCTATGCATACATGCTGCCCCCGGATTTAAGTTCTTCTCCCCATCCCCATGCTCTTGCTGCATGCTTGTTCACACTTCACAATTTTCTCTGAGAAAAAACTTTACATTTCACACTGTGCATAGTACTCCTCCCTTGTTTTTATATGTGGAGTGCTTGTCTTCTGTCTTTTGGGGAACATAATTCTTTTTTATTTTAGTATATATATACGTATATGATAAGCTTGCTTCAGAAGAAGGAATTGAAAGTTTCGCAAAAGAGAGAGAGAGAGAGAGAGAGAGAGAGAGAGAGAGAGAGAGAGAGAGAAGGAAATTTGAAAGACACACTGAACCCAAGGATACAGTTCAATCTGATTTTCATGGCGCCTTTTAATTCGGTTCCTCATCCCCATTCTGTACCGGTTTCTAATTTTCTCCAGCATTTCTTGTTAATCTTGGATAGGATTTATACAGTATGATGATAATTTGATACAGACACACATCACTGCTGTATCGGTATCCAAGGAGCTCATAAATAAATTAACTGAATCCTTTTATCACACGGTTCTAAAGTTAATATTTTCTGTACCAACATCATATTAATTCATGTTTTTTCTATAATACGCGCGCCTTCAAATTACATTGACTGCTGGTTTTTTTTGGAAGAAGATTCAAGTTAACTGCTGCCTGTAGAGAGTAAGCAAAATATAAGCATAAAGAGAGCTACAGTCCACTATCCACCCAAGTTCATGCATGTTCCAGTGCCGCCATATCTTTCCGTGATAGATTCCTGTCTGTGTACCGAATAAGGCTGCTCGTTTACCAGTGGATAACAGTGGCCAGATCGATCCATCCACACCACATGCTGCTCACCAGCGGCACGCACTGCGATCGATGCGCATGAGCCATCGATCTCATTTCGTGCATGCTGCCCAATTAATTTCCCTGGACGTCTGCTGCTGGTTTAATTCTGAATTAGTATTATTATCTGATGATCCGTTATTATATTAGGTGTGATGATCATGAGCGGTGGATAGCTTAATAAGAGATGATAAGCGGAAACCTCACCAATGAAGAGCTGGGGGCAGGGTGCACGAAGGCCGAGGGCGGGCCGACCGCGGGCGGCGGCGGCGGCGCCGGCAGCGTCGTAGCAAAGAGTCCCGTGCCGTCGAGCTCCCGGCACTGGCCGCCGTCGACGGAGTCGAGGATCGTGCGCGTGTCGCGAGTCTTCGGCGGCAAGGACCGGCACAGCAAGGTGAGGACGGTCAAGGGGCTGCGCGATCGGCGCGTGCGGCTGTCCGTGCCGACGGCGATCCAGCTCTACGACCTCCAGGACCGGCTGGGCCTCAGCCAGCCGAGCAAGGTGGTGGACTGGCTGCTGGACGCCGCGCAGCACGAGATCGACAAGCTGCCTCCGCTCCAGTTCCCGCCGCAAGCGCAGGACCTCATCGCCCACCTGCCGCCGTCCATGGTGGCGCCATTCAGCAACAACGTTGCAGCCGTCGACAGGGCCGCCGCCGCCGCCGCCGCGAACGCGTCGATGGCCGACGGCGACAAACGCCACTGCCACGGAGGCGGCATCAAAGGGCTCATGGGCCTCAACAATTCCATCGGCCTCGTCAACGCGACCATGCCGCTGGCTCACGGCTTGTACTACACGCCCGCCGGCGCCGGTGACTCTTGGACCAATAATGGCAATAGTGCCGCCGTCCATGATCATCAGGTGAGCCACGGGTCTTCGCCTCAGACAACGGTGGCTCACCACTCGCCGTTCTCATCTCTGCTGTCTCTTGCTGCTCCGGGGCCTCAGCTCGTCTTCTACTCGCCCGAGGGCGGCGGCTTCGCCATGAAAGAAGCCACCGATCATCAGTTCCCTGTAGATAACCTCGAACATTCGCAAGGCCAGCTCTCACTGAGCTCAGCTAGAAGCTTCCTTCACCCGGGCAACCAGCAGGGATGATTAGGTCACTGATCGATCTCTACTGCTCCAACAAGGTACGTAGAACAATAAAAAGATTGGTCATCGTTTGAAGGTTCCGTAAAGCTTTGTAACTGCAGTTTTGAGATGCTACTGTTTGGTATGATGATCAACTAGAGGGGGCTCTAGCGTAGAGAGCTACGCGTGCTAGCATGCATAGTAATTAAGGTTCTTTTTGCAGGACATGCAATGCAATTCGTTGCTTCTTTTTTATACAAGGAAGTAACCTGTGTCATGGTGTGTGTGTGTGTGTGTGTTGGTAATGTAATAGCAACTTTATAATTCCTTCTTGAATTTGCATTGTGCTTAGCTAGATTGTGTTCCTTTTTGGAATTTGCCTAAATAAATAGTCGAGCAATCCATACTGATATTTTGAGGTGTTTTTATTGTTGTTTTTTCACTTGTATTTTGGAGAAAGCCTTTGATGATTTCCTTTCTCTCCTTTTCTCAGGGTTAATATCTGTTTTTTTTAAAAAACAAATGATTGTTGGCATCACCTTGTAGATTACATTGCCAAAAATATTATATTTCCTATATATGCACAAAGGGTTAGTCACTGCCATATATATCATCCATAATTTCCTAAGTGGAGATACAATAGTAATTTAGTCAACTAGATTTTTTATATTTTTTATAAGTTGTATGATTTAATTTAATACAACACTTTTTTCAACACAGTCTAAGAAATATATTGCATATGATTCTTGTTTTATATACACAATCTCTGAGGAGTACTAAGAAGTACTATTTGAACTGAGGATTAGTTTGGAGAATGTTCTTTGTACTTCGCAATGTTACTTCAATCATCAAACTGGTCACTGAGTAAATAAAATATTAATTTTGGATCTAGTATATTTGAGATATCTCATCCATATATATCACCCTTTGACCCTTCCAAAAACAAAAGAGATTATTGAAAATAATCAACATTAAATTGAGGGCATGGTTCACATCCATAAAATTGTTACTATACACCACACCAATTAACATACATTTAACATTATACGCAAATTAGTTTATTTTCTTGTATTAATGTGAGAACATATCACTAATTGTAATATATTTTGCTAACTTGTTTGTGAAACTTTTTTTAACCTAGATGATTTAGTGATAGTCATTGAAGAAGTATGGTTGAAAATATGTCACCGCTCACCATATCACAGTTAACAATACTAATGCACTATTTGCACAATTTGATTGGAATGGCATCACAAAACAAAATAATTACTCCTCTTGGTATAAAAAATCCTAATACGAAAACATGCACCAGCTAATTCAATACCACACAAATTAATAATGGGTGATTTAATTTCCTCATATTTATTTGCACACAATTTTATGGGTGATTTGTTCGTTCGAGTCGATTGTTACCTTCAATGCATACCAATAAGCATATGTATACTCTTTCTATATGAAATTAAATCAACTTCTAAAGTTGTCCTAAGTCAAACTAATTTAAGTTTAACTAAGTTTATAGAAAGAAGTGTACCGATATCTATGACACGAAAGTATTAAGGGTTATTTGGTATAGCTCATGAAGTTGTTGTGAACTGTTTTTTTGCCAAACACCTTTTTTCAAAATAGTTTCACCCATGAAACTTTTTTTTCCCTATCACAAAGATATGAAGTGAGATGAAGCTGAAAATAGTGGCTTATCACAGCTTTCTCCCTCCTTTTTCTCTCATATACATGCATAAAATTGTTGGTGAAGTTTTTTTACCAAACATTTTTTCTAAAATAGTTCAGTTTCACCTAGAGAGTTGCTCATGAAGCTATTTTCTAAAAAAAACATGTAGTGAAGCAGAGCGGTACCAAACAAGCCCTTAGTATCATGGTTGTTGTTATCATTTCAAATGAAGTTAGTCAAATTTAAGATAGTTTTGGCCTAGCTAATAAAGTGATTCTAAGAACTGATTTGTTTTCAGAATGGAGGTAGTATGCGGCCTAAATTCATTTTAATTCCCCCCTTACAAAGGTACTCATGCTTTTTGTTTATGGCATGGCATATGTGTGTGTAGCTAGTGTCAAAATAGTATATCGTCTCATTTTGGTGGACACACTGGATCAACGCAGGACTGCGTGTGCAGGTAAACTTAATTTGTCTGCAGAAACGTGGCACGATCATCAGGAACACGTTTAATTAATTAGTTAATTAGTGTCTGTGATCGATCTGCAACTAGTAGATCAGTATGTGTACAGTAGCATGCATATGTACATGCGCTTTACTAGTCGTCGTTAAAAGGATCGACAGCATGCAGATAAAAGCTCAATGACACCACACATGCCCGCAGGTATGCGGTACGGTCGGCGGCAAAAGAGAAAAGATGTGCGTGCACTCGAATGCAAATTCCCCCTTACAAGACGTGATAGCGCCCAAGCAGGGGAGCCCATCCACGTCACCCCCATCGTTCTGGCCGTCCGTTCCGCGTCGTGGACGGCTAGGATCGCCCTCCACGTCGCCGACAATTTTGTAAAAAGGCTCTCCATTTAAGTTGAAATCAACCCGCGGTCCAACTATTCTTTTGTGAACAGTATATGCGCTCTGTTTTCTTCCGTTCAGGCCCCTGTATTCTTAAAAAAATTTTGCCCGAAGAAGAGGAAATTCCGATTTGATGGGGTTTTTTCGCTTACCCGCCCGCCTGCCGCTTTTGCAAAAAAACCCCCTCGCTCTCTACCAACGCCTCACCCAGACCGCGGTCCGCCCCCACTCTCCCCTCTCCCGCAGCTCTCTCTTCCCTCTCCCTCCTCTCCACCCCGACCCGAACCCTAGCTCCGGCCCTGGCGGCGCGAGCGGCGCGAGGCTCGCGTTGCCTCACTCCTCATCCTGCAAGATGCGGCAGCTCGCACCGCGCACACGGCGAGTCGGCACCACCCCTGCTCGGCGGCATGACCCGCTGGCCACCGCGGCCGGAGGAGACAGCCCGGGCAGGCCCCCGGTGGCCTTGCGGCGATGCAACGCCGGCGCGTCCCCTGCCGCGGTGTTCCGGCCAAGGCGCTGGGCAAGCGCGGCGGCGACGCGGGGCGAGTGCGGCGGTGTGAGGCCGACATGGCCCCTGCCGCAGTGTGGTGGCCACGGCGCTGGGCGAGCGTGCCGCCGGCGACGCGGGCCGAGCAGGGGCGGGGTGAGGGACGCGCGGGGGCCCCTGTGGTGCCGCGGCGGCGGGGGGGACTACCATTGGTGGCGCGACGCGGTTCCCCCGACACGAGTGGCGGCATGAGGTGCCCCAGCGCGGGTAGCCGTGGGCGCGACGGAACAGCACCCGAGCGCAGTGTTTACGAAACCGAACGGTAACCGGCCGGTTACCGCGGTTACCGGACTTACCGCCCACCACCGGTTCGGTTTCGGTACCGGTTTGAATTTGAAAGGACTTGATTGGCCTAGAGGGGGGTGAATAGGCCTGTCTAAAATTCAACTCGACACTTGCTGTCAGTCACAGGCCGGCACTGCCAGGCTCAGGGCCGGCACTGTCGGGGTGGCCGGCATTGCTGGGCTAAGAGCAGCAGTGCTGGTCACCTGAACAGATTTCAACACAATTCAAAATGTAAAGCTTGAATGGAAATTGTGCTTGAATAGAAACCTTCCTAGAGGTGAAGGGAACCTCTAGCACCACCTGAAAGTAGTAGCAACACACCCACCAAGTACATCGGGTCCAAACCCTAGAAATCACCTTGCAAACAAGCTATATCAAAATATAGAGATAAACACAAGGGGACACAAGATTTGACCCGTGGTTCAGCTCGCCACCAAGGCTTGCCTACGTCCACGTTGTTGAGGTGCGCCACACAAGGCTCAAGCTCGCCACACAAGGCTAGCTCTTTCCTCGGTCTCAAGTCAAGGGAATGAACCCTTAAGATGAGAGAAGTGTATTAGCAATAGTTGGGTGATACAAACTTCCCTAGGCTGCCACACGAAGGAGGCAAGCTCAAGGGCAACCTCTAGCCGGCTAGGAACAAAGCTCCAAGAGTAAAGAACAATGCTTGTTGGAGTGAAGATCCGAGGGAGAAGCTTCTTCTCAAAGTTTGGAAGCTCAATCTCTCAAAGAATGATTGAAAATCAATAGAGGAGAGTGGATGAGCACCAAGGGAGAAGGAAGAGCAAGAAAGAACTTCTCTGTTCTGTTTTTGCGAAGTCTGAGAATTGGAATGGCAGAACTAGCCGTTAGGGGAAAGTGAGGAGGTGTTTAAGTACCCCTCACTGCCAACGGGCAGAACAAGTCGCGACAATGCCGGCCTGTAGCCCGGCACTGCCGGCCTGGGCAGAATAACAAAGGAATGATCTTCAATAAGCTGGCCGATTTGCCCACTTTGTATGTGGAGGTGTGAAGTATATAGATAGATGTTGCCTTTGGTTCATTTGTTGGCATGCGTGTTGAATCCCTCTTAATAGTACGACATACCTTACTCAATTTCAAAGTATAAAAGAATTTAAACTCCTTTGAGCTTGTTGCCAAGCACTTTTGTAATTGGAGGGGTCCGCCAACCTATTTATCAACCTCCTTAAGTTTAACCTGCTTGTCATACTTGTAAAGTCTCATTAGTTCTCTAATTGCGTTGTCATATCACCAAAACCCACTTAGGGCTTGATTGCACTTTCAATCTCCCCCTTTTTGGTGATTGATGACAACACACTTAGAGCTTACAAAAATGAAGTATAATCTGAGACAATGCAAGTCATGGGTGTAGTAGCTCCCCCTAAATGTGTGAATGAGAATTTGAATTTCCAAATTTGATATAAAAACCCAAAATTCACACATTGGAGTGAAATAGGGCTCCCCCTACATCCATGGCTGTTGTGGGGTGCGGAAAAGGTGTCACAAGAATATACGTGATGCATATGAATCTGTCTCAACAAAAATTAGAGGGGCTGCGGTTGAGCAGTCCGGCACTGTCAGCTTGGAGCCCGGCACTGCCGGCCTAGCTGCAACCAGCAACCCTGCGGAAACTCAAGCACGACCACATAGCGAGATATAAATAAAACCTAAATGCACACTAAGACAAGCATGATATATATATATATATATAATATATATATATGAGAGAGTACATGTCCGCAAATGACACAAATAAAGTACTTAAGTGACAATATTACAATAAAGTAGTTTTGCATGTTGCTCTCTCATCTCTCAAACTAAAAGCTGAAAAACTAAGATAACTAGCTGTTGCTGCTCCTCTGCTCCTTCATGACCATCGAAGGTTTGTTGTACTCCCTTCACTTAGTAATTCTCCCCCTTTGGCAACAAGTCACCAAAAAGAGAAAAGAACAAAGAAGAAGAGATTACAAGCTAGTCATCCTCATCCATGTCGTCCTTATTATTATCATCTTCATCTTACTCATCATCATCATCTGGAGCTGAAGAGAAGTGAATACCAGGAGCTGAGGCCCTCTTGCTCAACCTCCTAGTCTGGGGCTGCTGGATCTCTTCCTCCTCATCATCCTCATCATCAGAATCATCACCAACATAAGTAGACTCCTCACTGAGCTGTGGTGGTGGTGTAGGAGGGGAAATCTGATTGAGGCCCTGTTCCTGTCTGAGCTGCCTGATCTCCAGCCTAGTCTAGTAAGCATGGTCATTGGCATAGCATATGTAGCAAAGATCTTCTTTAATAACCTACCAAGCTTACCCTTCTTCCTGCCTCTGCTAGCTGCTTTGCTGGAAGACTCAGGGTAATCTGGGGCTGCTGCCCTAGTGCTCTCTCTGGGAGGAGTGTTCACCTCCTGAACTGCAGAAGAGTGAATGGCCTTCTCTGCTCTGAAAGGCTCATGAACTATGTCTTTGTTGTAGATCCGTCCAGTCACCATCTCAATAATGAACATCAGATAAGGGGCATAGTGCATCCCCTTCCTAGCATCCTCTGATGCAATGCAAATATCATCCTAAAGAAAACGAGCCACTGAAAATGGTGGTGCTCCACCTCTCATCCTCCTAAGCACATTCTTTGATTTAGCATAGAGGTTGGAGGCAGATCCCATCTTGTGATAGAGTGTGGTCCTGAAGAGGTTGTTTAAGATATAGTACTTTCTCCTCAAACCCTTCACCAGACCATATGCCTTATGAGGCTCAATGTAGAGAGAAGCAATTTCATCATTGTTCAGGCTTCTTTCATCAGTTAAGTTGAAGCATGCCCTGTCATCCTCTCCAAAGCCTAGAAGGCGAGCAAATGTCACATAGTCAATTCTGTAATGCAGGCCCTCTGTCAATCAATGCATCACCAAGTTCTCCCTGTCAAGATAGTAAGTGGAGTAGAATTGGTAGATGATCTCAGTGTTCCAGCCATTTTGGAAACTCATCCAGTGATACATGCCAAGCTACCTGCACTGGTCAATGACTCTGTCAAACATAGGATCCCTCTTGAGCTCCAAGTGCTCCCAATCAACATATTTTATCTTTATGATCTTGAGTTTATCAGCTTGAGGAAGGACTGTGGTGTAATAGTCAGAATGGAAAACATTCCAAAACTTTAAATCCACACTCATGTCCTTTGGCACATCATAGGGATTGAAGGTCCTCTGCTCCTGGACTGTCCTCCATTAATTTTTTATAGTTTACTCTGACTCTGCCAGGAGTGTCCTGAGGGTCTCTGACTAGCACCTCCTCAGGATGCTCCACAAGGTGAAAAGCATTGAAAAGACCCAAGTCTGGAGGTGTCCTAAGTCACACATCATCTTTGATTGTTCTCCCTGCCCTTTACAAAGCCTCCTCTTGAGCTATCCTCTGCCTAGGATTTAACCCATCATCAGCCAAGGGAGTACGAGCCTTGGTCCTTGACCTCTTTCCTCTTCCACGACTCGATCCACCGCTGTCCATCTATGCATTTAAAAGGAGAAAAGGTTAAGTTGCTGCACTTAGACAGTGACAAGAAACTCTAGTGGAGAGATTGAACCAAAATCTAGGGTCAATAGACGATTGTAGGAGCAACTGCACAGGTGCTGTCACTAGGGGCCCGGCACTGCCGGCCTGGTGCAGACAGCACCATGGCATGCTCCATCAATCCTCCATTGAAACTAGGTTTTGATCAAATCTAACTACTGGAGGTACATCACCATATATAATGCAACTACTAACAACCTAAATCTCATCTCAAAAACCGTGCATTACATAGATCGAACCAACCTAGGGTTTCATATTATTACCTTTGAAATAGAGGGAAGGAGACGAAGAAGGTCGGGCTTGAATGAAGCTTGACGCAGGGAGGAAGATCCTCCACACCTCCTCCAATGGTAGCACTTCCAAAGGGGCAGCACTGCCGGGGGAAGAGAGGGACCTCCGGGCTCCCTAGGTCTCCTTAGGGTTGAGAGAGGAGAGGGAAAGGTGTTCTGTTGGAAGGGTATGACCTGGGATGGAGTCCCCTCGGGTTGGGGTGAGAAGATAAAGGAAAGCCCGAGGGCTAGGACTTGGGCCCGACAGGCTCGGGTCCTTTAAGTCTTCGCACTGCCGGCCTTAGCCCGGCACTGCCGGCCTTAGCCCGGCACTGCCGGACACCCCGACACTGCTGGCCTGGGGCCGACACTGCTAGCCTGGTCAGGAAGTGAGGCACTATGCCACTGCTATACTCTATATTTATGCAATTGTGGACACATACCCCTTGCCATGTGTTGGTCAGTAAGCAAATCATCAATCATACAATGACCAACACATTCAAGTTTCTTTCGAAATTGGTTTTGAAACGCATAATTGAAACTTTCAAAGTTTTGCCTAAGTTGCTAGGTGGACAACCAAATGTGTGCTATAGTTCAAACCACGTTACGAGAGTCAAGTATATTCAGCTCACTACGCAAAGCACAAAACCTTGTCTCATCTAGAGGCTTAGTGAAGATATCAGCTAGTTGCTTTTCGGTGCTCACATGGCGAATTGCGATATCTCCTTTTAATTCGTGGTCTTTCAAGAAGTGATGACGGATGTCTATGTGTTTGGTTCTAGAGTGACTAACCGGGTTGTTTGCAAGTTTGATGGCACTCTCGTTATCACACAAGAGAGGCACCTTGGTGAATTGACATCCGAAATCTTTTAAGGTTTGCCTCATCCAAAGTAGTTGAGCACAACAAGCGCCGACTGCAACATACTCGGCCTCGGCGGTGGAAAGGGTTACACAATTTTGCTTTTTAGAACTCCAAGACACTAGGGACCGTCCAAGAAATTGACACGTCCCCGAAGTGCTTTTTTGGTCTACCTTGCAACCGGCGTAATCGGAATCCGAATACCCAAGTAGATCGAACTTAGAGCCCTTAGGATACCATAAGCTAAGGTTAGGAGTGAAACTAGATATCTCAAGATTCTCTTAACGGCCACTAAGTGGCACTCTTTCGGGTTAGCTTGAAATCTAGCACACATGCACACACTAAGCATTATGTCCGGCCTAGATGCACATAAGTAAAGGAGAGAGCCGATCATGGAATGATATACCTTAATGTCTACGGATTTCCCTCCTTCATCAAGATCAAGATGTCCATTAGTTGGCATGGGAGTCTTGATTGGTTTAGCATTTGCCATGTCAAACTTTCTCAACATATCATGGGTGTACTTGGTTTGGCATAAGAAAGTCCCTTCCTTGAGTTGCTTGATTTGAAAACCGAGGAAGAACTTTAGCTCGCCCATCATAGACATCTCGAATATTTTAGTCATGATCCTACTAAACTCATCACAATAGGATTGGTTAGTACTACCAAATATTATGTCATCGATATATATTTGGCACACAAAGATATCATTATTGACTTTATGAGTGAAGAGAGTAGGATCCGCTTTGCCTATTTCAAAGCCTTGTTTGATCAAGAATTCATTACGACATTCATACCATGCTCTTGGTGCTTGCTTAAGCCCATAGAGCGCCTTATGGAGCTTGAAGACATAATGAGGGAACTTTGGATCTTCAAAACCTGGTGGCTGCTCAACATACACCAACTCTTGGATAGGGCCGTTGAGAAATGCACTCTTGACATCTATTTGTTGAAGCTTGAAGTCATGATGGGCAGCATAGGCCAAAAGCATTCGAATTGCTTCAAGCCTAGCTACCAGTGCATATGTCTCTTCAAAGTCTAGCCCTCCACTTGAGTGAAACTTTGAGCCACCAATCTTGCCTTGTTCCTTGTCACCACGCCTTGCTCATCTTGCTTGTTTCGGAAGACCCATTTGGTTCCAATCACATTGGTATTTGGTCTTTCCACAAGTGACCAAACCTTGTTCCTTTCAAAGCCATTTAGCTCTTCTTGCATAGTCATCACCTAATCCGGATCATCTAGAGCTTGCTCAACCTTGAGGGGTTCCAAAGAGGAGACAAAAGAGTAAAATTGACAAAAAATTGCCAAATGTGAACGAGTAGTTACCCCTCTTCGGAGACTCCCAAGTATATTGTCGACGAGATGATTCTTTTGAATTGTTTGCCTTAATCTTGGGTGTTCTGTGACTTCTTGTTGGTTAGCTTGGTCATCATACTCATGCTCTTTAAATATTGGTTGTAGGTTCCTTGGAGTAGCAGGAGAAGGGTTAGCTGCTGCCAGTCTGCCTGGTTCGACAGTGTCGGCCTCTGGCCCGGTAGTGCCGGCCACAGGGGCAGAGCCCTGACCAGGGAGCACTGCAGGCCCTTCTTCATCAAGTCTTGGAGCAATAGCTTCTTCTCCTTGAGGTTCCACATCTATGGCCTGAGCTTCTTGTGGCCTAATATCACCAATAGCCATATTCTTGATTGCTTCACATGGTGGTTCCTCATTACCTACAATCACTTGATCAATTTGCTCTACTTGAGAGCCATTAGATTCATCAAATGTCACGTCTATCGCGATTTCAATTTTCCCTAAGGTCTTGTTGAATACACGATAGGCATGCTCATTTGATCCATAATCAAGAAGAAAACCTTCATCAACTTTAGGTGCAAACTTAGAGGTTTTGGGTTTCTTATTAAATATGAAACACTTGCACCCAAAAACTCTAAAGTAAGACACCTTTGGTTTGTTACCGGTTAGGAGTTCATATGAAGTCTTCTTCAAGATTTTGTGTAGATAGAGCCGGTTGATGGCATGGCAAGCGGTGTTGACGGCTTCGGCCCAAAAGATATCTGAAGTCTTGTACTCATCTAGCATTGTCCTTGCCATGTCAATGAGTGTCCGGTTCTTCCTCTCTACTACACCATTTTGTTGAGGGGTGTATGGAACTGAAAACTCATGCTTGATGCCCTCATCATCAAGAAACTCCTCCACTTGAGTGTTCTTGAATTCAGTTCCATTGTCACTACGAACTTTCTTGATTTGGACACCGAATTCTCTTTGTGCTCTTCTAATGAAGGTTTTCACCTTATCTTGCACTTGTGCCTTATCATACATGAAAAACACCCAAGTGAAACGAGTAAAGTCATCAACAATAACTAAACCATGTTTGTTACCGCCAATGCTTATGTAGGCCACTGGTCCAAAGAGATCCATGTGAATTAGCTCCAATGGTTGCTTGGTGGAGACAATGCTCTTTGGTGGGTGAGGTGCACCTACTTGCTTTCCGGCTTGGCAAGCGCTACAAATTCTATCCTTCTCAAAATGAACATTGGTTAGTCCAAGAATGTGTTCATCTTTTAGGAGTTTGGCCAAGTTCCTCATCCCAGCATGAGCTAGTCGACGATGCCATAGCCAACCCATGCTAGATTTTTCCACTAAACAAGTCTCAAGCTTAGCCTTACTTTTGTTGAAATCAACTAGGTAAAGCTTGCCCTTCAAACGACCCGTAAAGACAATAGAGGAATCCTCCCTCTTAAAGACGTCCACACCCTTATCCGTAAAGAGACAATTGAAACCCATCTCACATAATTGAGAAACGGACAACAAATTGTAACTCAACGAATTCACATATAATACATTTGAGATGGAATGATCAAGAGTAATAGCAACTTTACCAAGTCCAATCACTTCCCCTTTGGAGTTGTCACCAAAGATTATATTCTCACTTGCGTTTGAAGTTGGGGAATATGATGAGAACATACTCCTTTCTTCGGTCATATGATTTGTATATCCGCTATCAAGCACCCAACTTGATCCACCGGAGGAGTATGCCTACAAAACAATTTAGTTCCTAGATTTAGGTCCCCAATCAATCTTGGGGCCTTGCATGTCAATCACAACAATTTTGGGAACCCAAATGTTCATGCTTCTTTTATCATGTTTCTCATCACCCACAAATTCTGCAATGACTTTACCACGGTTATTGCATTTCAACATGTAGCTTGAGGACAAACTTCCTTGAGGTGACCTTGTCTTGGGTTGATATGCAAATTTGTTTTTGGCCACCCAGATTGAGTCCTTGGGTTTCTGAGAAACCTGCTTTTGCGGGGGCATCTTCTTGGCATGGACTTGGGCTTTAGCTTGATTAGGTGAAGCATTGGTATCCTTCCCTTTCTTGGGGCGCGGCACTGCCGGCCTCAGGTCCGGCACTACCGGCCTATGGTCCAGCAGAGCTGCTGTCTATGTAGGCTTATCTGCACCAATGCTTCCCTTATTCTCAAACTTGACACACTCAATGCCTTTGACCATTTTTCTACCATTGGTTTTGCCTCCTTGAGTGTGACCAAACCCATCTTTGATTGATGGATGCCTTCTATCCTTGTATTGGATCTTCTTTGGCTCAACTTTGTCTTTGTCATTCTTCTTTGAAACTGAGATGACATTGTTGAGCCTTGCTATTTCTTTCTTCATAGCCTCCATGTTGTCAAGGTTAGTGGAATAGGCATTCATATCAATATTATAGCATTTTCCACAACCTTGACTAGTGGATGGAGAAGAGGCATCATTTGATTTAGAAAGATGTGAGTTGCCCTCCCAAAGAAGAGAGTATTGTGCCTCAAGCTCTTGATGCTTTTCAACTAAGCCACAATACTTTTGCTTGAGGTCACCACACTCCTTAGTGAGAGCATGAGCTTCTCTTTCCTTGGCCAAAGCTTTGGTCAAAGAGCTCACCCCACTCCTTTCTTGTGACGGAACCGTCCAAATTATAAGAGATCAAGTACCAAAATAGTTGATTTAACTGCCACTTAAAGCACTTGAGCCCATATAATCCCGGTAGTCCGGAAATCTTGAAGGATTTCTAACAATCGTATATCCAATCAGGATCGCGCAAACTCAGGTATGCACATTCGAACGAGCCACAAATAAACCGAAAATACTTGAAGTACGAATAAAGTTATTACAACACTTTGTTCCAAATAAAAGTAGTACTTACGCCACAACACCTGTGGCCGAATAAAACATTGTTTGAAACTCAACCCAAAGTTTTACTCCACACTAAAATCATTAAAAGATAGGGGTGCCCACGAGGTCATGTCCGACAACAGCAAAATATGAGCTCGTAGAAGACCTTGCCCAAGGCCTACTCCTCTTCTCCTTCGAAAGGATAGAGACATTACTTACAATAGCCGAAGTATACTTGGCCATCTGCAACAAACGGGATAAACCCTGAGTACGGGAATGTACTCAGCTAGACTTACCCGTCTAACTGAAAATGAAGACTCCAAAGATATGCAAGGCTATTTATGTGGATCTGGGTAAACTTGCTTTTGCGGAAAAGCGAACAAGAAGAAATTAAAGATTAGAGACAGCCATTTTCCATCCTATTATTATTATCTCTAGGTTTGCACCTGTACTAGAGCACTCACTTGAACTACTCAAACAATATAATAACATATATCCAATTCCTTCATCAATATTTTAGTAGAACCATTACGATGTCACATGGAGTTGTACCGTGGTGAAGCTCAGCATAATCCCCCATATCCAGTGGGGGGCGGCAATTCGAATCGATATACAACCAGCTGGCAAGATTACCTTTAACACACACCCACACTTTCCCCGTCGGGTCCATGCATTGGGTTACCGCTCAACAAAGTCCAGGTAGTACCGCCGCGATCTCAGAGTAGTCCACCCAATTGGAGAAATTAGTTGGCCACCACGGGGCAGGTCGTATCTCCAAACTAGAGGGTGCTCACAGTAGGTTGAGAGTCGGCCCGGACAGTGTTTACTCGGCTTCGGGGTCGACACCCCCGACGGCCCCTATGTGAAAGGGCGCATTCAAAGATGTAATAGGGCCACCATCGTATACAAACCTATACGATCCAACGGACGGACTGCCCCCAAGTCTAAACCACTTGGTGCCTCTTCCTTCCCGTTGACCGCATTTCATTACTACCATTGGTTCTTTCCACAATAGCAAATATAGCCAACCGTGATAGTATTACCCCCATGGGATAATACGAACATAAATATAAATGTAACCATTTATTCTAAGCAGGCTAAGCGGTTGCTTTTACTTTTATTAACCATTTCATTACTCCTCATTTAGCTGCTGTACCTCCTGGACTTCTGTCTCTGGGGTTGGCTCCTGGTGTTCCTCCACGGATCCTAATTGATTGCAATGCATAAATAAATAACTTGATGGTGCAGAGATGATGCTTGAACAAGATTTAACACACTAAAAGAGATTCTAAGCATTTAACCAATTAAATTACCATAAAGCCACTTAGAACTAGAGCTACTAGCTAACAGGGTAAAACATGCTATAACTTATTTTTAGCAGAATCTATACTTAAAAACATATTTATCAAGAAAGTTCCATGATTTATACATGCACATATTTACCACAGGAATTAATCTAAGAAAACAGCAGAAACACATTTTAATAGATGATAAATAAAACTTACACAGAAACATCGCATGTTATATTTTTCCTAGCTTCTACACAGGATAGCAAAGCTAACATAAAAACCTTACATTTTTATTTAGCCATTTTAAGCAGGAACACAATTAACTTTGATATATGCAGAAAACAACTAATTAAACATTAGTACTGAAGACATTCTCCAAAAATCATTTTTATATTTTTAACAAAAAGATCATCATTTATAGAGTCTAACAAAATTGATTTCACCATTTTAGGATTTACCAAACTCTAGATATAAATTAAACAAGCATTAACACATTACTGAAAATAGGAAAAGGAATTTCATTTTGGAAGCCGGCCCGATACACGCAGAGGCGTGCGGGGCGACTGACAGGCGGGGCCCGAGGTCAACTCGAGGTCCATCTGTCGACGAACAGGGAGCAGAGGACGGCGCTGACCGGCGCGTTCTCGCCGGCGCTGAGGTCTCCAGCGGTGGGTTTGGGTGTGCTAGGCTCGGGATGAGGACGCGCATCCACTGGTGGTGTTGGTTGAACCGTTGCGACCGTGAAAGTGGTCGGCGGCGTGCGGTGGCGGTGCAGCACGGCGGTGCGACGCGGCGAGGTGATCACCGGCGATGCAAGGCTAGGCGCAGGGATGCGTGAGCATCGTGGTGATGTGGGGAGTGCGGTTCGAGGGTTGGTTGAGCCGGAGGGGCTCTATGGAACCTTGGCCACGTGCAAGCTCCGCGGCAGCAATGGCGCACGACCAACGGTGTTGTGCTGATATAGGTCGAACTGGAGCTAGGGAAAGGCGTTCTCACCTCTGCTAGCTCCGGTGAAGCTTCCACGAAGATGGAGGCGTCGGAGGCGAGACAGTGAAGAGGTGAACACTGATTGGTCAGTGCGGTGGCGACTCGAGGCCGAGGAACGGCGGAGGCGTTCCGACGACTAGAGTGCTTGGCTGGTGAAAAAGAGGCGAGCACCGTGTGTGCGGGGCGAAGGTGAAAGCTAGAGCGAGATGGATCGAGCAGAGAAGCTCGGGTGCTGGTGGATTTGAGAAGGGGGCGCTTGCGGTGCTGTTGGCGCTCGGCGCGGCGAGAACAGAGGCAACGCGAGCGAGTGAGCGAGTGAGGATGAGTGCGGACGAGTGTGGGAAGTAGAGAAGGTGTAGGCACTCCCCTTTGCACGGTCATGGCCGACCGACGCGGCCAGTGGGGGCCGTGACACGATGGTGCGGCGGTGGCAGCGACGCTGGCGTGTTCGCGGCGTGCGAGAGCAGAGCAGGACTTAGTCGACGCGCCGTTAGCTCGGATTCGCGCTCGAGTGCGAGTGCGACGAGGCGTGGAGCTGATCGGACGCGGCACTGCGGCGGCGTCACTGCGAAACGACGGCGCGGCGCACGGCAGTGCGGCTGCCAGGTCTGCGGCGGCATAGCAGGGCGTCAGCGGCGGAAAAAACGGTGCAGGCTCGGTCCTAGCGCCGTTAGCGTGGGCGCGGGTGTGGACGCGACTGAGACAGAGCGAGAGGCTGGTCGGCGACAGCGATGTCGGTGCAGAGCGACAGCGGCGGCGTTAGCGTGTTCAACATCCGCGGTCAGGCATCGACGGCCACGCGGCAGACGACGCCGACGTACGGTTCAGCCGCGGTCGAGCGAGTGCGCGCGGGCGTGGCGGGCGCGTGCGTTCGGACACCGTGTGCGGCACGTGTGTTGTGCAACGCGCGGGTGAACATGCGGGAGGGGGGGTCGATTGGTTGATCGAGCCTCTGGCCCGGGTCGTTCGATCGACCCTCGGTCCGTCACGTTATAAAGCGGCGGTCGAGGCCGAGCGGGCCGAAAGCGGTACCCGACCTGTTTGGGTTCTGATTTCCTTTTCCCCATTTTCTTTTATTAGATACTAACCGAATTTGCTTCAAAACACTTTCAAAAACTCCAAACCAAGTTTTGACACTTAAACCAAAGTTGTTCAGAATATTATTCTCTACCTTTTTCATGTAGATCATAAATTCCGAAAACCATTAGTTCAAAGGTTAAAGATTAAAAACTTATTGAAGCCAATTAGGAAAAGAATTATTTTAATTCTTTAACAAATAAACTAACCTTAATTAAGCAGGGTAAATAAACATAAAGCAAACCATACTTTACTCTAAACATAGCAAGGTTTAGCTAAACAGATTGATCACCAGATTGAGCACAAACACCTATTTAATTCTAGTTTCAAAACATAAAACACACACATGAAATGATAGCATATGCAAACATGAATGCAATGAAATTCTTGTGCTTAGTGGTTAAAAATGATCCTAATGCAAGCTTGACACAGGGTGTCACATTTCTAATTCAAGGGCTTCCTCACTAGCAATGTAAAGATCCTCTTGTTTAATAAGAGTTTTCTCTCTAGATGCTAGCTCGGCCTTTTTTGCCTCTAATTCATCCAATATGTTGGCAATGAATAGTTTGGTCTTAGGATCCATTTTCTTAGTTATTTCATTTATCTCTTCATCACTAGATTCATCATGACTAGAGTAATCACTAGAATCACTACTAGAGATGTCTTTGGGGGGAGGAGTTATGGCTTTGGGTTTTGATTTTACCTTCTCACTCTTTGCCATAAGACAAGTGTGAGGGAAGCTTTCATCATCATCGGACATGTTGTTGAAGTGGATGGCTTGTGAATAGCAATGGTGGTCATCTCTTCATCTTCACTATCGGTTGATTCTTCCCAACCATGTCCAATGTGAGCTTCACCCACATATTTCTTCCCTTTCTTGTAGTCATCCTTGTCTTCTCTCTTGCCTTTGTTAAATTTGTTGTCTTTCTCTTTATTTGGGCAATCGGCAATGAAGTGTTCGGTGCTACCACACCTAAAGCAAGTTCTTGATTTCTTGATTGGGAACTTCCTCTTAATGAGCTTGTACCCATTCTTCTTTAGGCCCTTGTTGAATCTTCTTATGAATAGAGCCATGTCATCTATGTTCTCCTCTTGTTCACCTTCACTTTCACCAGCACTTGATGTAGAAGCTTCGGGTTGATGCTTGATGACCTTGGTTTCTTGAGCCTTGCTTGAAGATGCTTGCTTGCTGTTTTTGGAACAACTAGGGACTGATTTTCTTGTGCTCTTGTTTGCCTTGAGAGCCACATCCTTGATCTTCATGCCCTCCAACCTTGCTTGCATTTCTCCAAGCTTCTTCCTCTCTTGGGCTTCTTCTCTTTGCAGATCAAAGGTGATAATCCTTCCAAGCACATCACTTGGGGTGAAGTACTCAAATCTCTTCTTGTCTCTAATCAATGTCACAACGGTCTCATTTCTTGGAGAGTAGGCTTCAAGCATTATCTTGACAACCTTGTCATCATTGACCTCTTCACCACCAAGTCCTCTAATCTTCCCAACCATAGTCATCAATCTATCAAACATTTCTTGTGGCCCTTCACCTTCATTTATCACGAACCAGTTGAGCTTGGTCATCAACAAATCAATCTTGGACTGCCTCACTTTGCTCACACCTTCATGTGCAAGGTGCAAGGTGTCCCATATCTCCTTGGCAATCTCCAAGCCCATGACTTTGTTGTACTCATCACCATCCAATGCACTTAGCAACACACTAGTTGCTTGTGCATTAAGTTGTATGCAACGGAGCTCGGTAGTGGTGGGGCTTGTAGGATCAACCGGAGGCTCACATCCTTTGTGAACAATCTCCCAAGCACCGGGGTGAAGACCTACAAGATAAGCTTTCATCAAGTGTTTCCACTTGGTAAATTTGGTTCCATCGAAATGAGGCAACTTGCCAGCGGGAACATGAAATAAAGGTTTATGCTCATGTTTAGAGATAGATGAATAATCAAAGGATATGGCAGAGTATTTCTTGCTGCCATCATCCTTCTTCTTCTCATCCTTCTTTGCAATCTTGGAGGCTTGGTATGATACATCATCATCACTGTCGGAGCTACTTGAATCAACCTCCACATGAGAGGCTTGCTCCTTGCTTTTCTTTAGCTCCTCCTCCTTGTCCTTGAGCTCCTTCTTGAGAGCTCTAACTTCTCTTCTATGAAGCTTCTCGGCGAGCTTCAAGTTTTTGGCCTCATTGATTGTTTTTTCTTCCTTTTGCAACTTTTTGCCTTCTCTTCTCAATTTTCTAGCTTCTTTTCTTCTTGCTATCTCTCCAGCGGATATACCAGCAGTGGCCTGGTACTTATTGGTGTCGGCACTCTCATCACTGCTTGAGGTCTCATGCAAATCCACCTTCTTGGGATCAACCATTACGACATTTCCCTCTTCGGCCATTACCTCACACGGTTAAGTGCTTCTTGAGGTAACCTTGCTCTGATACCACTTGAAAGGACCTGATTGGCCTAGAGGGGGGGTGAATACGCCTGTCTAAAATTCAACTCGACACTTGCTGTCAATCACAGGCCGGCACTACCGGGGTGGCCGGCACTGCTGGGCTAAGAGCAGCAGTGCTGGTCACCTGAACAAATTTCAACACAATTCAAAATGTAAAGCTTGAATGGAAATTGTGCTTGAATAGAAACCTTCCTAGAGGTGAAGGGAACCTCTAGCACCACCTGAAAGTAGTAGCAACACACCCACCAAGTAGATCGGGTCCAAACCCTAGAAATCACCTTGCAAACAAGATATATCAAAATATAGAGATAAACACAAGGGGACACAAGATTTGACCCGTGGTTCAGCTTATCACCAAGGCTTGCCTACGTCCACGTTGTTGAGGTGCGCCACACAAGGCTCAAGCTCGCCACACAAGGCTAGCTCTTTCCTCGGTCTCAAGTCAAGGGAATGAACCCTTAAGATGAGAGAAGTGTATTAGCAATAGTTGGGTGATACAAACTTCCCTAGGCTGCCACACGAAGGAGACAAGCTCAAGGACAACCTCTAGCCGACTAGGAGCAAAGCTCCAAGAGTAAAGAACTCAAACCACCGGCCACCACGCAAACCAAATGCTTGTTGGAGTGAAGATCCGAGGGAGAAGCTTCTTCTCAAAGTTTGGAGGCTCAATCTCTCAAAGAATGATTGGAAATCGATGGAGGAGAGTGGATGAGCACCAAGGGAGAAGGGAGAGCAAGAAAGAGCTTCTCTGTTCTGTTTTTGCGAAGTCTGAGAATTGGAATGGTAGAACTAGCCGTTAGGGGAAGTGAGGAGGTGTTTTAAGTACCCCTCACTGCCAACGGGCAGAACAAGCCACGGCAGTGCCGGCCTGTAGCCCGGCACTGCCGGCCAAAGAGCCCTGCACTGCCGGTCTGGGCAGAATAGCAAAGGAATGATCTTCAATAAGCTGGCTGATTTGCCCACTTTGTATGTGGAGGTGTGAAGTATATAGATAGATGTTGCATTTGGTTCACTTGTTGGCATGCGTGTTGAATCCCTCTTAATAATACGGCATACCTTACTCAATTTCAAAGTATAAAAGAATTTAAACTCCTTTGAGCTTGTTGCCATGCACTTTTGTAATTGAAGGGGTCCGCCAACCTGTTCATCAACCTCCTTAAGTTTAATCTGCTTGTCATACTTGTAAAGTCTCATTAGTTCTCTAATTGCGTTATCATATCACCAAAACCCACTTAGGGCTTGATTGCACTTTCAGAATTCAAATTTCAAATTTGAATTTCAAAAAATCGAAAATGCTGAAAAAATTCCTAAAATAGTTCATGATTGATAGAGTCGAATGGTGTAAAAAAATTTCAAATTCGAGTTCGTTTGCTATTTGTTTTGACGTGTACAAGTTTGAAAAAAAAAGAAAAAAGAAAAAAAAACCGGTTGGCCCGTTAAGGGCCCATGCGGTTTGAATTTCAAGTTTGCTATTTGTTTCAAGCAAAAGAAAAGAGTAACCGACGGTTTGGAGCGGTTACCGACCAGGCCGGACGGTAACCGACCCTAACCGAACGGTTACCGTTCGCTGACCGTTTGCACTGCGTCGTTTGAATTCAAAATCCAAACCGTTCGGTTCGGGAACGGTTTGGGCGGTAACCGTCGGTTACCGCCAAACCGCCCGTGGACGGTTCCCGCCGGCAAAACGGTAGCAAAAACCCTACCCAAGCGTCCCTCGACCTGCGGCGGCGTGAGGGGTAGTGCCGCTGGTGGCGCGGCGTGCGCGGCGTGGTTCACCCGACGCGAGTGGCGGCGTGAGGCGCCCCAGCGCGGGTACCCGTGGGTGCGACGGACCAGCACCCGAGGGTGACTGTCAGGCTCCTGCGGAGAGGGCGGCCGTCAGGCTGCTGCAGCGGCCTGCAACAAGATCTGCCTGCTCCAACGACTCCTTCGAGCAAATCCTTGGCTCATGTGGCCGGATTCGTCGTCCTTCACCCGATTTGTGCTGGACAACTGGTGAGCCTCGTTTCCCCTTTCGTCCTCCCTGTGTCCCTAATGCGTATGTGCTTAGGGCCGAGTTGGCCTCTGTTCTTTATACATCTGATTGAATTAAGGAATTAGAAATATTACATATAGGATGTTAAATTTCCTATACATAATGAAACTGAATTACCACAGTGATTCTTGTTTGGAGCCACAAGAGGGTTGGATTGCCACTGGCTTTGAAAACTGAAATATATCTTGAATCCACAAAAGAGTTATTTCTGTTCGGCATTCCTGAAAATATTTCTGCAGAAAATAATCTTGAAACATGCTACGCTCTTCTCACAGAGGTAGATTTTAAAGGTATTTGTTTGTCCTAACTAGCGAGCTATATAATATATTGAACCGAGAAAAATAATTGTCTTTTGATCCATGTTTCAGAAGTTTGTGAGAGTAGTTAATTATTGGTTCATTCTGTCCATCCTATATCTGAATGTTTTCTCTTTGTTTTGAGAGGTATTCAGCCACGGAATGATACTGATGTGGTCATGATTTTTTTGTTTCTTTTCTTGGTCTGTTACAGGGGAGCCTTCCCGTGCTGCTGCTGAATGAGATTCGACAGAGAAACTAGCTACTCAACGAATGACACCTTATTTTGGATGAACAAGATGACGTGCTTCCTGCTGAGCAAAGGATAGGGGTTCAAGTAATTTCAGAGATAGCATTTTGGTCTGTTTTTTTAATCCTATATGATTGCTTATATGCACTTCAGATTTTTTGAAGCTCTGCTATACAGAGTTCCCAGCCTTCAATTTTCCATTCTCAGTTATCACTTCTTTGGTTGCATGCAGGCCTTTGGTGATATCATGAACTAGCCATAGAAGTGTAAATCTCTATGCTAGGTTTCTAGATGCAGTGTCCGATAAGTCCCTTATGTGGTATGTAGCTTCCAATTAAATAATGCCGCGCTCTCAGTTGTCAGCTTTGTTTAACTTTATTGATCAACTCATTTTGCTTCTTGTTCATAAGAACTGCACAGATAACTGAGAAACTAATGTCATAGCATAACTTCTCTACAAATTTACAATGCGATGTGGGATGGTTACCATTACCTATCAGGTATTACATCCTGAAATATCGTGTCCCTGTAAGGCTGTAACAACCATTCTGGTAAAGTGGCATGGTCTTTCCTATGAAATTATTTTTTACGTTGCATTGTAAATCCTGTCTTCCTGCCCCCAATATAATGTCTTCCCGTACAAAATGGTTGAATTTGAGGACTTTCAGGCCTCTACTTAGATTTGTTTTTTTTTGAGCTTGGTAGAGGGAAATCCCACCTGAACAATTCATACAATTAAGGAGTAACCTCTACTAAGCAATATAAGAAGCTTGTCAAATTGTGTCGATCATGATATGACATGTGTTTATGGCTTAACATCCCAGATGTAATATTAGGCTGACATAGTACATGAACATGAGTTAGCGCTGAAGTTGATGGGCTTAACATCCCAGTATTTTATTTGGGCCCACCTGTTCAGCCCTATGTAAGCTAGCCACACCAGTCAACATCCAGATCAGCCATGACCAGTTCTCATAGTTGATCACACCTTTGTAATTCAACGATCCAGATCTTGAAGGGAAACTTTGTGTCGTACAGTCAAGTGTCGGTTTGTCCCACCTTTGATTTTGCAGTCATTTGTGTTCTCAGCTTTGCTCTTAATCTGTCTTTAAGATATAATGGAGTTTTGATTATGAATGGGAACAGTGCAGAGTTGCTTAGTAAGGGCTCTATTTTTCAGAGTTTTGCTTCACTACTTCCATTTCTAGATATATGAGTTCACATATACAGGACATGCAGTGTCATTTTACAACTAACGGCTTTAGTTGACATTGGTATAAAAAATGTCACATATGTGTGATTGCCGCAGTACTCATAATTGGTCGTGGCTTTCTAACTATGCTCTTAATCTGTCTTATAGGTTACAGATACAATAACAAATGTGAACGGTGCATAGTTCCTTAATTAATGCTCTAGCTTCCACACCAACTTTTGCTAGCCATAGCAGTTAAGGAGAAAAAAAAATGAGTACTGCTGAACTAGATTGTGCCATTATTTAGTTTTCCTTCTAAGCTTTAAACTACAAGCAATTGTCTCTAAGCTTACTACTAACGACGAAGGCCCAATAATGCCCATCCATTTTTAACTTAAAGAAGCAAGTACATATTGTTCGTTGTGCCTACCAATGGTTGTGTTCCACTTTGTCAGTAAATCACCAATGGTTGTGTTCCACTTTGTCAGTAAATCTGGCTTCCATTTTTGCTCCAACATATTGCAAACAACATCCAGATTCCAAACAAACAGGTAATGGATCTCGAGGAGTATCCATATGTGTTCAACTGAAACGCAATGATCTGTCGTATTCTGGATAGAAGTTTATTTGCAATCTATCATGTTTCCTACGTCTGAGCGCTTCATTTTTTCAGATCTCTTCTTGGCTGCTGCCTCAGACCATAGTAGCGCGTGTCACAGCGAGGTAAAATCACCACCGCCCCTACCTTCACTCAGCAGGTGGGGATACCGCTAGGTCATTGCGCCTGGTGGAATCGATCCACTGAGCTGGTTCTATGTGTAAATCAGCAGTGTAGTCACAGGATTGGACGATAGGGGAATACGAGATTGCATATGCATTCAGTCCATCGATTCCGTCACACAATCCTATAGAAATGCCTTGCGTTCCGTGCTAAACACATTGTGCTTCTCCTCAGGTGGAGGTGGAGGTCTGCAGCTGGCCTGTTCTTCATTCCCTTTCGAGATGGAGGTGAGATTGCAAATTTTTATTGGTGCCAATTAACATGTTTGCTTCAATTTTCTATGCTATATATCTTCTATCTTATTATATGAACCGTTATCTCAAGACACAACTGAAAATTAATATTTCACGATATTTCACGCTAACGTTTATTCATAATAGTCTCTTTTGCAGATCTCAAGAGAAGAGGAGGTTACATAATTCGAACAAACTCGATGGTCCTTCCGCGTAGGTTGTTCGATCTCTGCTTTTACTTTTAAACTGAGCTAAATTAGATCAATGTTATTAATGTGTCTTAAGTTTTATAGCCTTCAAACATTTGCACGCTGCTTTGTTTTTTTTTTGTTTTGTCATCCATAACTAATTGTTCAATTTATGGTGCTACCCCATGTGTCTAACACTACTCTCTACATAAACAGAATCGTCTGACTGGGAACCATGGGCTCCCTGATTGCCTGCTCCAACGGACATGCAACCCAGCATCGACCGCACAAATCAGCATCCGGTTGGATGCCAAGAACAATCAGCCCATCCTCTAAAACCCTTCCAAATAGTACCGAAACTATGCCTTTCAGCATTTTGTGTAATCATCCTGAGCCCGCGTAGCCACATTGTAATATAAACATCCTTTAACTCTTACTTATACATCCATGCACACTAAATATATATAGATATGAACATATATCGGTTGCACTTGCGCGCCGGGGCGCGCCCTCTGTACTAGTAGTAACTGCAAAGTGCTAGTGAGACTGACGATGCAATGGCGACCACTTAAAAGTGAGCTCGCTCTCTTTCTACCCTGGCGCGCGGCCTAGCTAGCAGCAGCTGGCTAGACTAAAAACACACGACTGAACTTAACCGCTTCATTTAATTACTTTATTATTTGTTACTCCAACAGTCCTACTATATATTACAGTAATCACTCATGCGGTCTTGCTAGTAGCACGCTGAAATCTTCATTATCATCTGACATCTCAGCGCTGCGGTTGCCACAGCTTTCTTTCTTTCTTTTATTTATTTTACAAAAGCATTGTCGAATTGAGAAGATATAGCAGCAGCACCTAGCTAGCTGACGAAATAGCTAGACTAGCCTTCGGATCCAACGGTGCTGTCTAGCCTGCTATCTACAGTACGTATCTGTTTGTCTAGCGGTGGGAAGACACACAAGACGTCAAGACAGACAGGCGCGTGTCGTATCGCCTGCGGCAGGCCGGCGGCGGCCTCGATCGCTCGTCGTTGTGCGCACAGCAGGAACGGAAAAGACTTTGACATTTGCAATTGATTGATCGATCCATCCATATCCATGTCTCCATGATTGATGAGCACGGCTGATGCATGACAATGGACAAAGCCACTGCCTGCTGCCCGCTGCCGGGGTGGTGTGACTGTGATCCATCCATGTTCGGCTACGCTGATAAGCGCACTCTAGCCTGTTTTTTTTTTCTTTTAACACTATACTCTCTCCATATATATATATATATATATATATATATATATATATATATATATATATATATACACGACACGATTTCCAAAGCATGATTTTGACTTCATATTTAAAATAATATATATTTTTTATAAAAGTATATTTAAAATAAATCTATTCGTATGATTTTCACATTTTTAAACTTAACAACTTAAAAGTTATTTATGATTTATATTTACAATATTTGATCAAAATCTTATTCAATAAAATGACATTTTTTTCTACAATATAAAGAGAGTATTAGCTAATAAGTTAGACTAATAAATTAAATTAACAGGAGTTAACAACGACCTACTAGTATGTTGTTGGCACCTTGGCGGCTTGGCCTCGTAGCTAGCTGCTGATGACTGAGAGTACGTGTTGAGGCGCGCTGCGCCGAGGGGCCCGCCAAAGTATGGTGGGGCTAAAAAACCGGCGGGCTGCGCATCTGCGCTGCGTGCATAGCATAGCCCTGTAGCAGCTAGTACACTACTAGTACTAGTAGGGAGTACAGTAGACAGCTAGGGTTT